>JAUIMM010000314.1:6320000-6340000 GCA_031769625.1 Taudactylus pleione | reverse complement strand
GTTTACTTTGCTCTTATAACCCATCAGTCTGTTAAAAAGCAATATTTAATAAACAGCCTATACACTTTTCCATCATTCTCATTTTTAGTTAAGAGGTTGACTTTACATAAACTGCTTGATAATAACATAATCATAAAACATTGGGCATAACACCCCAGTCAAAACATTCTTTAACACCTATATATAGAATAATAGAATATATGGCAAATTCAGTCCCAAGCTTATCAAAGAACACAATTATTTGATTTTCAATCAATAAACATAAATATTACCAATTACTGTATTCACCTACAATAATCTTTAAAGAAATTAATCTTAAGAAAAAAAAACTAAAAATGTATCTATTGATTAGATCAGTGTGGATTGGATAGAAACACTGTATTACAAGCATCATAATCAGTACCAAAGTGATAAAATTAATCAGTAACTACACCATGTAATACCATAAGGCCAGAGCTTTTATTCTCCATTTTGCAACCAGTTCCCACAATAATCGGCAGGTACCAGAGCTTGATTAAGGTCCTATGGAGCCCTTTGGCCATGTTTGACAATTATCCTGGAATGTCTGGGAGAATCCCGAACTTCCGAAGGCTTTCCCGGACACACGAAAGAATGAGCCAGTCACTCGCATGCAAAACACTTCCCGAGTGTAGTCGGAAGCCCGATGGTAGGGATGGCCATCGATCATCAATGATTAGCAACCATTGATGGTTTGCTACTGTTGGTCAATAGTTTAGCCATCAATGGTGGAGGTCTGATGGTGACGCAATGATTTTCTTTCTCTGTTGTGCATCGCTTAGCCCTGCCTTTCTTCTCTGATTGGCTCTCCTCACCACTGTCATGTGTCCCCATCTATTTTTCCTGTTAATCAATGGAGAGCATTGATGGAGAATCATTTGATGGCCATCCCTATTGCTTTGAATCACGTCACCATTGCCCCACCCCCATTGTAAAATGGCGCCATGCTAACCCCACACACACACTCCGGATGTGGTTACCCCCTCTTGGTCTCTTCTCAAGAGTCTTTTTAAAAGGTTGCCAATTATATCCTAGGCAAGATATAGGCTTGGGCCACCTTCCACCCTCAGGGCCTGATTCAGCAAGGATCGCGGCAGCAAGCGCGTACACAGTTCTGCTGCAAAATTATGCAAATTACACTTCCCTTTACTCACATCCGTAATGCCTTGCAAGTCTACAAAAACATCGGTACCATCGAGTATGCCATTGCTGGGTCTTAAATATATACGCCCCTGTACAACTTTCAAACGCACTGGTATGCTTTTGTTTGCTTGACCACCCCCTATCTCCACCCACAAACGGTACTTCCTGTCAATCACTCTTCGATGGGTTTTGCGTACACACTGCGATCTCATTCCCGATCGCAGCAGCTAGTTCGCGCAAACGCACAGCGATGCATACACATGCACAGATCGCGAAAATCGACCAACTGCGTGCGTCTTAGCACTTGATCCTTGCTGAATCAGGCCCTCAGTTTGTTCAAAAAGTCCACACATAAATACGGATTAGTGTAATTATGGCCCCACAGTGACCACTGAGCACTAGGTAATAATATTAATGAATCTTTGACTGGTACTGTAACTTCTGTGTTCTCTCTAGATTCCCCTACCAGTACAATATTTGCCTAGTAGCTTAATCTAACAGCACATATTGTACTGATAATCCATCTCCCTGCCTATCGGAAGCCGCAATGTAGATTGATTCCTGACCATGCTGCGTCCTAGGACATGCAGCTGGATGTTGACATTTGATTTTCCTTTCCAAGTTTTGGCTTCACATAAAATAAACTAAATCCATAAAAGCCTTTGAGACAACTGGTATTACTGGAAGATTTATGAAGGAAAGTTATTGCAATGCACTTTAGTAGTAATAGAATAAGCTGAACTGCTTACACAGCTGACTGAGATAAAAGTTACCACTTGCACTTCTTTCTAAAGCAAAGTGTCACCGGGGAATTTTGAAAATAAACAAATAAAATCAAATCAGCAGAAAATACACTTGAGTTCGTAGTTATTTTCAGCATACTTTACAATACTGTCATACATTACTGTCACTGTTATCATAACAGTGCCGACCTGCTAGCGAGTCATTTAGCTATTTGACAAGAGTTACCTGCAGTTTGGCTAGTAAAAATAATTTGCAAAATAGACAACTGTCCTGCATAAATTCCATCATTGCTTGATCACAGGTTATATATAATTTTCTTTGACAGGCTGTGAGTCTAAAGAAAGGTTTGCAGACTGTCAAGGCGTCATCTGAGCAAATCAATCAATCAGCATAGAGTGCTTTCTTCTCCTGAGTCATACGACTTGAATTGCAAATTAGAAACAGTTTCGGGTTAAATATAATGTCAGATTAGCGAATTCTCTGCACCAGAGAAAGTGGGTAAATTAAAGAATATTCTGTTTTGTTCTGTATAGATGAATTGGGACTGCACATGTTTAAAAGCATAACAGATAGTTGACGTTGTGCATTTGGTGCGCACCGCTAAACTTTGTAACAGGATGATCTGCCTAACATACAGTATACTGTATCAAGGGCACAACTTCCGTCTACACTTCAGTAATGACTATGGGGGAGATGTACAGTTTCAAACCTTCAAAATAGTGGTGAAGTGGACAAGAGAAGAAGTTGCCTATAGTAACCAACCAGCTCCTACTTATCATTTTATAGATTGTACTTGATAAATTCTAGCTAGAAGCTGATTGGTTACTATGGAAAACTTCTTCACTTGTTCACTTCTCCCCTCATTACAAGGTTTGATATACTTCCCCCATAGTAACCATGAATTGTGCTGAGAAACAGTGAAATCTCCATATGCGGATTTCGTAAAAGTTTAAACATCAAAAACATACTCACAATGTCCAACCTCCTATCACTTTAGTACCATCCTCTCATTAATTTCAACTATATTTTTTTTTCCTAAAATGAAACCTCATTAATCGCTCAAATGAATAAGGAGAGTGGGGGATACTAGGATTTTTATCCCATTGTCCGAAATGTTGCTAGATTTGTGCTTCTCAATTGTGCCACAATGAGGCAGTGAGCTGATACGTAACAGAAACTAAATCTAGGTGCATTTCTGCAAATCGAGGTGCATTACAAGAAAATGTTTTGCGTTTCATAAATGACAACATCAACAGAGAGTTTAGCAAAATACTGTAACAAAGTTCTTCATCACAACAAAATTCTTACTGGAGCTGCTAGCATTCACCATAGCCTTCCATTTGAAATCTGAATTTGGCATTCCTGCTCCATGATATCATTCAAATGACACATGTCACCTTTGGTATCTGGATGAAGGGTCGACAGACACAGGTTGACAATGTATAGGTTGACACTAAATGTCGACATATGCTTTTTTGGGTTTTTCCAAGGTTAGGGTTAGGGTTAGGCACTTGAGGGAGGGTTAGGGTTAGGCTGCCAGAGAGGATGGTTAGGGTTAGGCACTGGGGGAGGGGTAGGGTTAGGCTACGGTTACGTTTAGGCACTTGGGGGAGGGTTATTGTTAGGCACCAGGGGGGAGGATTGTTATTCACTGGTGGGAGAGATAAGGTTAGGTTCAGGCTTAAAATGCAAACATACTGTGTCAACCATTTTTGTGTTGATCATATGGGTGTTGACCATTTGTACCTGTCGACCCTTTGCACTGTCAACCTTTTGTCAGTCAACCTTTTGTACCTATCAACCTTTTGTCTCTGTCGAACTATTGCCTATCGACCTTTTGCTGTCGACCTATACATTGTCGACCATTTGTCTGTCAGTCTCCTAAACCACACCCGTCACCTTTTTATAGTGCAGGCATCAATATTGTGGGCTGAGACCTTAGTCCGTTAGTTCAACGTGATCCGGTGATGTCTCTGAAGGACTTCATGATGAATATTCATGAGGCATCGATTCCTAGTCAATTAAGACCACAATATGGCTGCCTCCACCATGTTTAGACAAAAGATGCATTTTAAACAGATGAGTCAGTACGTTTAAACGAGACAAGCATAGTGATCGAGCGCCTGTTACATTGTGTAGCTATCATGCTTGACCATGCCGCACTGCTGTCAGAGTACAATGTAGTGGGCAGAGCAATTGTGGCATGATCAAAGGCATACTGGATTGCACCATGTATCTTGTTTAAACATGCACCGCATGCATATACTGTATGGTACATATACTGTACTCCCAACAGTTGTACTGTACAGTAGTATGTCCGCAGTATTAGACGACATAGATATACTGTATTTACATGAAGTATTCCACTTACCTGGAATCAGTTGTGCGAACAATGGCTGAAGGTACAGGAGAACTATAATCGTTGATGGAACAAATGAGGCCATTTTTGTCCATTCCATCTTGCCCCCGTTTTTCGCATTAGCTCAATGTTATCTGAAAGATATGAGAAAAGTGAGATTGGAAACTGTTGGCCGCCTCTGTGTCAAATTCAAGGAGAATAGTGACAAATGACATGATTAATTTAAAAGCATACATTTCACTTCAACTGACGTTCAATAAGAAAAGCTGCACTCCGCAATTTGGTACTTTACGGGAAATTAGTGAATGGCAGCGAGATATAATATATGGACAACACTTTGTCATAATGTGCTAAGTCAAGGGTTTTGATAATGTAATTTGCAAAACCTCTACAGTCACATTATGAAAACGATGACATTGTAACTCTAACTTGTAGTTATTTTTTCTTTACTGACAGGCCCTATTTTATGGCCTTTATTATACTGTATGACACTTACTTGACTGTGTATTAAAAACAACAGTGTTATAGTAATTTCCTTGCATAGATTATTTTATACCGATACTTCGTTGTGGAGACTATTCGCAGTCTCGCAGTTTATATACAGTATAACTTTTTATTATTATCTGTTAACACATTTAGGATCCAGTCGGCATGTGTCTGCTGCAAATGTAATTTGGATTTCAGATGAGGAGACTAAAATCAATCAGTTTTAATGATAGGTATATATAAGGTAGAAATAGACCGCAATTCATTTGGCAGCAATATTGCAAATAATATAGTACCACTAACAAGCAAATGTGCAACTAAAAATCATCAACAGAGTAAAACAGAGTAAAAGATGCAATACAGATCTTCTTTTATCCCAAGCATCTCCTGGCTTCCCCTATCTCTTCCCTGGCCCTTCTCCATGAGGTGATGGCACTTTTTTCAGGTGCACTATCTAAAGTCTATTTAAAAAATGGTGTGGGGGGGTGCCAATGCTCTGTGTGGCACAGAGCACCAAAAAGTTTAGTTACGGCTCTGGTGTATTCCAATGAGCACACAATTCTGTGAGTTAGCAGCTTCACCATTTTGTGAGTGACAGCAATCTTACTCTGTGAGAGTGCTGAATCTGCAGTTAACCACATGGTGTCATGGCATACCATATCGCAAGGAACATGTCCATTAAGACGTCAGCCTTAATGATCGTAATTTCATTGCTTTTTGAAGTTTGATTGGCAGAAATTCAGTGGGTTTTGTGAAATTTAGGATCATGTATAAGAAGCCTTAATGGAACATGTGAAACCGTAAGGTTTTTTGTCTATGGAATTTCATTGTTTTTTTTTAACTTTATTAACTATCAGGGTTTGGAGGAGCAAACCGGGCCACCTGCAGGGGAGAAGGGCAACAAAATTGTACACTGGCGCAGGTGGAAGAGGGTCCGGCACACAGGAGGTGAGAGTGAGAGACGGCTGCAGGGGTGGGCTGTAGGCGTGCGGGTTAGCGACAGCAGCGGGGGTGCGGGGCAGTGCACAGTGGCAGCAGCAGGTGACAGAGGGCTCACCGGTACTGGGCATGCATCTGAGAAAATAAAATCAATAAGTCACAGATGCATGGATGCATCAATGAGATCCATCTATACATATATGGCCCGTATTCAATATGACGCGAAAAGCCGAGATCTGCGAAAAGTTTGCGCCGATCACCACTTTTCACTTACGTGAAAAGTTAATGCAATGTAGTAGATGAAAAAGATTCGCCTCTGAATAGCAGGAGAAAAGAAGTGGATTTTTTTTATTTTGGGGTGCAAAAGGAGGGGAAACGCTCAGAACCCTTAGGACAGCCCCCCAAATGATAACGGTATAAAGGAATCCCTAAAAAAAAAAGTGACGACCGCCACCAAAAAACTACTTTCATTTTGGGTGTGAAAAAGTGCAAAGTTGTGGTACAAGCATAAAAATTAGCGAAATAAAATCGCTCTGGCAAATTATTGGCCACAATGTCCAAGCCATGGAAAAAGCGTTCATTTGTAACTGCGCTGCGGGGTGTCTCCTCAAATACAACCTATACCCATGCTAAACAATTTCATCAATTTTATTCCAAATTATACAGCCCTATTCCCACACAGGAGGCTCTACATACTCGCCTATTGTCCCAAGCTAACTTACCCAAACTAACATAATCTCAACTGTTTTGGAGGGAGAGGTCAGGGAGGAGGAATTGGACTGTGTGATCGCTGGTTTATTGCCTCATAAGGCTCCAGGACCAGATGGTTTCACTGGTGCATATTTTAAGATACTTAAATGTGAAATCATACCCACAGTTCTTGAATTGTATAACACAATATATAGGTCTCACCCTGAATACCCTTCCTTTACTAAAGCATTCACTACACTTATTCTTAAACCGGGAAAAGATCCACTATCGGTAGACTCTTACCAGCCAATTACTCTTTTAAACGTAGATTTTAAGATATTTGCAAAGATACTGGCTAACAGGTTACACCAGATCCTTCAGGAGCTTCTGACACCCCACCAATTGGGTTTTGTTCGGGGACGACACTCCGTAAAAACTATTCGCACAGCAATAACGGCAACGATAGCTGCATCTCAAGGGGGAAAGGGGAGACATATGCTCTTGAGTTTAGACACACATAAAGCCTTTGACACCGTGGCATGGCCCCATCTGTTTAGAGTGTTGGAGGTTAGAGAATTTGATGATAACTTTGTAAAACTTTTCGGTATTTCTATACAATGCCTTCCTCATCTCTATTTATTTATTATTTGATTTTATTTATTACCAGTCATTTATATAGCGCACACATATTCCGCAGCGCTTTACAGAGAATATTTGGCCATTCACATCAGTCCCTGCTCCAGTGGAGCTTACAATCTATATTCCCTACCACATGCTCACACACATACACACTAGGGTTAATTTTTGTTGGGAGCCAATTAACCTTCCAGTATATTTTTGGAGTGTGGGAGGAAACTGGAGTACCTGGAGGAAACCCACGCAAGCACAGGGAGAATATACAAACTCCACACAGTTAGGGCCGTAGTGGGTATCAAACCCATGGCCTCAGTGCTGTGAGGCAGTAATGCTAACCATTACACCGTCTGTGCTGCCCTAATTAATCTCTATTAATTAATGGCCTGAGAGGAGAACAGTTGACTATGCAATGAGGTACTAGACAGGGATGCCCCTTTCATATGCACCACATTACAATATCAACCCAACACCCAACGCTCCAGGGGTGCCAAGGATAGCCACGGGCTATCAGCCTGGGCCTGGGGTCCCCTGGAAAGGGCTGACTTGCGGTCAGGGGTGATGCTTCAGCTGTGGGGCCCGGTGAAATGGCTCCCCTGGCTGTGGCATCGCCCCCCCCCCCGCACTTGAAAGGGTCCAGTGCTGGTTCTGGTAAATACAGGGGGACCCTACTCATTTTTTCCCCCTGTATTTCCAGAATCAGGACTGGCTTAGAGCCCAGTGCTGGTTGCGCTAAATACTGGGAACCCTTGTCATTTGTCCCCCGTATTTTGGCAACCAGGACTGGTTCTGAAATGTCAGGTGCTGGTTGGTATCATATGAGGGGCCCCTACGTCAGTTGTCCCCTGTATTTAGCACAACCAGTACTGGCTCTCCAAAGCCTGGTGCTGGTTGTTGTTTTTGGGGAGGGGGCCACGCCATTTCTTTTTTTTACACAGGTTTTCTTTTTAAATTAAATACAGAAGCACAGATGGGTCTAACAACCGCTTTGTTCCTCCAGGTCCCGGCCCCCGCTACCGCCCACAAAAGGCAGCCATCTTGCTGCACCCAAGTGAAGCAGTGAATATACCTGCTGAAGGCTCCTACTGAGACTGCACAAAGAATTTAATCTTCCTATCTCTATAATGGCGGATTTCTGAGGTAATAGTTTAAAAACTGTAACTTTCTCAATTCCCTGAACCCCAAAAGGCCATATTCTGGAACAATAGCTACCTAATAAAACAAACCCCAAGTCTAAATTTGCCCCTTACCCTGAGTTATGCCTTCCCAAAAATCCCCCATAGAGAACAGCAGAAAAGTGGTCCTAACTGAGAGTGTCAGAAAAAACTGACAGTTGGAGCTTTAATTACTCCCAAATCCTCATTTTTTTATGTCTTTGCCCTGAAATTTGGCATGCAGCACCGAGCGACAGTTCTACTCGCCCATGCCAAATTTCAGCCCGGTACCTCCAATAGCTTTTGAGGTGTAGTCCCTTAAACACCCTAACCCCTTCGGAATTCCCTATGGAGATTTCAGGGTTTTTTAGATTCAGCCATATTATAAGGGCACGACTGTGCCCTCATAATATATATACATTGCTGTGAACAAACCTTATTTAACTTACATTTTGTTTCTAAAGGCGTTCTTTTTCAGTGCCAGACAGCAATACATTTGCCTTCAGTGATTTTTTTCATAATGACTGTATTTATAAAAAACTGCCTAAACACATCCATCAACAATTCTGTTCAAAAAACATTTCTCCTTCTTTGAAACACTGCTTTCCTTATGGGCTGGCAGCAAACAGTAAATTAAAGAATCTCGCAACAATATGGATTAGGGTGAAATGTAATTACCTTGTTTTTGTCAGCTTGAAACCTAGAACAAACTGTGTGATGAAAGTAACATTAAACAGAAGTAACAAAAGTCACCCAACAAACCATTGCCAGCTAATAAATCACTTTCATATAATTATCTTTTCTTTCTGCGGATTACATTTTCAGCTTCTTAGTCAGCGTTGAAGGCAGGGAAGTTTTGCTGCCAAATATCAAATAGCGTTGGATTGCCACCGGTTGCCCTTTAATTTAAGCCTTTGTTATCTAATTTTTGAAGCCATTTTACCTTTTCTAATTTTGAGACTAACCTGCGCAAATACCAATCAACTGCATTGTGGTAAAATTCCATTAGACAGGGAAAATGATTGCTTTTCAACGTCCATTTTTTCTGTAATTCACTACAAAGGTTATTCAAGTTCTTAATGTCTAGGATTGCTAGCAGTTACTTCTATAGTGCACACATATAACATTGCGCTTTACAGGGAATAATTCAGTCTTTCACATCGGTTTCTGTCCCAGTGGAGCTTACAATTTATACCCCCTGCCACATGGACACGTATACACACTAGGATTATCAGAAACTTATTAACCTACAAGTACATTTTTGGAGTCTGGAGAAAACTGGAACACCCAGAGGAAATCCACACAAACACAGGAGAACATAGAAACTCCATACAGATAGTGCCTTAGTGAGGACTTGAACTCACAACCTCAGGACTGTGAGGCAATTAACACTACGCCGATCGTGCTTCCCATTATCCCAATAACAATAAAGTGGTAAACAAAGCAGTCACTTTACCAGCAGAGGACATTAAGGGGGATGTAGTCAGCATCTCTACAGTCAGGATAACGAGGGTCACAATACAGACAGCAGCATCCAACAGATTGCAGAGGTAAGTATTATAGTCAGGGAGAGACTTAGGGTTAGTGTTAGGCACTAGGAGGAGGGTTAGTGTTAGGCTGCAGGAGGGGATGGTTAGAGTTAGCCTGCGGAAGGGTTAGGCTACGGAGTGGGAAGATTAAGGTTAGGCTGCAGGAGGGGTGGGTTAGGGTGATAATACTTACAAATATCTGTAGGGATGCTGACTTTCAGGATGGTGACCTTGGGGAATCTGCACCCAGCCCCTTTAAGGAATAGCGCTGAGTCAGACTGCTTTATTGAGTAGCTAGACAGTTCACACGTCCAGCCATGAAGTGAATTTTCCAATAAATACACTAATAATAAGAGTGGGTGGTGAGGCAGCACAGCTCTTTAGTAGCACTGTGACCACCTTCCTTGTATCACGTTATAGCCCATCCAGGTACACTAAGGTTCCCTAACTGGCAGGCCAGAAAAATGCCTGGGGGTGCTCACATACCAAGCTAATGGTCTGCAAGCAATACTTTATATTACATTGGCTGCAGGTACTGTACATACAGTATATACTTACAAGATTATTAATTATCTTTCATTGGTTAGGCAATACAAGGTGTAAGCAGCGCCGTACAAGGTTTAACATAAAAAAATATTCACAACAATAAGTCGTACAAAGCATAAATACAAACACTGCAGTAAAACCACAGACAAGGAGTGACCAGTACAGGGGAAAGGGTAGAGCGACTCTCTGTAGATAGCAGGCCATGGTGAGTTGGAGGTTAAGGCACAACGGTTCTTAGTAATCCTGTACCCATTGTGTGGGTGAGCAGACGGTGTCAGTGCCACTGAGGGTAAGAAGGAGACAAAAGACGAGGATCACTGTTGGTAAGTATAGGAAGGAACAAGAGGGAAGAGGACCCTGCCAGAGAGCTGAATACTTACAAGTAAATTTAGTCTGTGGATAGTTTTCTCTGTGCACAAGACCAATATTTTATTTTCTACTTCATGAACACAGGCAAGATACTAACTATTCTTCCACAGAACAGGAGGTGTAACCTATCCACAGAACTCAAACTAGGCAAGCAAGTGACAATTGGTCCAAAATGACCAGGTGAGTTGCCCCAAACAGAACTTTATGCATGATAATAGTCCAGTCATAACCAATTGGAACATATTTGGGCATAATTATAACTGAGATGTTCAGATGACTGCTGCCAGCCTATGTGTGTGGTAATATATTAATGTGGTCTGGTAATGATGCAAGTGTCTAACCCAGGGGTGGGCAATAAGTGGCACTCCAGCTGTTGTTGGACTACAAATCCCAGCTTGCATTGCAACATTTTTAGCATGTCCAAATAGCAAAACTGTGGCAAGGCATGCTGGGATGTGTAGTTTTACAACAACTGGGGGACTTCTTATTGCACACCCCAAGTCTAACCCAAGCACTGAGTGGTCGGATCACATCCCGCATGGCCACAAATTTGTACGACCAAATTGAAAAAGGATATTGTTGCTCGGGCCTGGTGACTGGGCCAGCTGCTGTATCTTCAGCATTACTTATGGAAGGAGGCAAATACCCAATCCTTTGATTAGTGACCACAGGCACTCAGAAGTGATGCAGGCTTTAACATTAATTGGGCCTGATTCTGAGTCACATGCAGCTTTGTATATAGGTGCAAATAGTGATTTTCAGCAAACCGCGCATTGCGCAGAATATTTGTAAGTCCCCTTGCTTTACTGATGGATGTTGGCTGGATCTCTTCTTGCATGAAATGGGAGTTTCTGGACAGCAAATGTGTGGCAACTTTGCAGCCACACGCAAGGGATTTGTCTCATGGTACATTCTGCGCTATTCTGATCCTTGCACCCACCATAGGTCAGATGCAAGTGGTGACACCAATGATTACAGCTGTGGCTGTGAACAGAAAAACTGTCTGACTCAGCTTCCCTTTTAAAGACCTACAAATCCTCCAGCCCTCATCTGACTGTACAGATACGCTTGTTATGCCTTCAGCATTGTTTTTTCATATACATTTATTTCTGTGTAAGCTCCACCTAGTGGCTAGTCTAGTATCAACTTAACTGAACAACTCAGGCCTCCATATTTAGTTTCCCAATGTGCTCTGGGTAGGAGATAGTGGAGATCTCTATGGAATCAGCAAACAGGTGAATATTAGTTCTCTCAGCACAGCATCGGTGGTAAGGACTCTGATCTACATCTGCCACCATTATATCAGTTATGTTTTATGCTTGCATTGCATATTGTCATCATATTCCATATTTCTATGTTTATATTTCAGTTTTACCATATTCTCCTATGACTATAAAAAACACCATTCTTCAGCTCTTCACATCTAGACTGGATTATTGAAAAGAATTAATGGTTATGTTGTCTGTCTAATTATATATAGACCAAAGGGAACTATATAGTGAGGAAAGAACAACACTCATGTGACAAGATCAGCACTCATTTTACGTAACTGAGCATGTAAAATGCTCTTTTAGACAGGGTCTGCTCAAATGTAATGGGTTTCAGTTGGAGAGCATTTTTATCAACTGTCTCCGTATTACTATTATAAATAAAGGATTTAAATTTGGAGATTTAAAGCACCTGTGTAACACCTTCATTATTATAAATGTCAGCATGGCTTTCAAGTGTTACATTTGGTTTGCCTGACTAGACCGTAGGCTCTGCTACCAGACAATGGGACTAGAGCAGAGATGGGGAACCTCAGACCAGGGGCCATATAAAGCCCCTGGAATCATTTGGTCTTGCCCTCTGAGCTTTTTTATGCTAGCCTCATCTGGCTAGCAGGGCACCTAGAATGGCACCCTGCATCCAGAATCTATGCAGCAGTGCCGCCTAGGTAATCCTTAGGATGCTTCAGACGGTCACACTGCCCTTATAGCTCCCCGGAGCATCCTCAGGATGCTCTGGGCATTGCTGTAATCACCAGTGATTGTGGCCATCACATGGAGGGGGTGTGGTCTGCACCGAACCCACGAATAATGTTATATATATCAAAATGGCCCACGGCAGAAAAAAGGTTCCCCACCCCTGGACTAGAGCTTAGAACCAGATCTAACAACTAGATGTCTCTTTATCAATGAGTTATAAAGAGAACTTAGGAAATAGCAGTAAAATACATAAACTGAGGTATAGCCTATAAATAGAAAATAGATTTTGTACATCACTAGGGACAATGCCAGTATTTTCTATTTCACTATACTTTATATTCTTTTATTTTTTCTACTCTTTATATTTCAATGTGATCTATATATCAATTTAACTATAGTAAAGCACTGTGGAATATGTGTGCGCTACATAAATAACTGGTAATACATATTTAGGACTGTCTTATCTGGGGTTGATAATTAACAAAGTATGTTTCAATGATCCCAGCTTCACCTGTGATTCTTGTCATTGTTTTATCTATTCTCCATTCCAGTTGGCCAGTGACCTCAATAATATCTATGGATAATGTATGGGACTCCATGAGATCCAATCAGCTCAGCCCATCCACTGTGGGTGACGCAACTGGATCATAGACTTGTTTGTGTCTCGCCAGCTTGGTAGATCACTTATATGGACATTATAAATTTTCAATACACTTCTTTGTTTATGAATAAAACTGAAATACAATCTACATGTGTTCAGTTTCCAAATGTTTGCAAAACAGGTATGCCCCAAATCTGGCCCCAGTTTTGTCTGCTAATCCTTCATGAATTTTGGGAACGCCATCCGTGACGATTGTCAGAGCGGTAGTTAATATGAGTACCATGCCATACTATGCGACGAGCCTGTTCATCATTATTAAGTGGCTATTTAGAATGTACACTGCATTAATGAAATGATGAGTACATGTTTACACAAATTCTTCCAACAGTTAATTAAACTTGATTATGCTGTTGAATCTGGATGACTTCTAATTGTCAAGTGGTCTATAATTAAGGTGAGTAAACCTTCCCAATATGCAAAATGGCTATAAAAAGGTCATTCTTACAGGGAAAAATGGTAACCAGAGAACTAATGTGTTTCCAACTAAATATCAGGATAAAAGCAATCACTTATTTTAGGCTGTGTTTGTAATTTACCTTATTAGTAGTTTGCAATGAGATATAGTTGGCAGCCTGGTGTGTGGGATGCCGACGGACTAAATACCAGCACCGAAATCCCAAAAGTGTCGGGATCCGAGCACCAGTATCCCGACCGCCGACATCGTAAGGGTAAGTATCGGGTGCGGGGTTAGGATTAGGCACTAGAGGGAGGGTTAGGGTTAGGCACTAGGGGAAGGGTTAGGGTTAGGCACTAGGGGAAGGGGAAGGGTTAGGCACCGGGGAGGGACAGTTAGGTTGGGGTGCGGAGAGGGAGAGGTTACGTTTAGGCACTAGGGGGGATCAAATAAAAGCAATAATCACTGCGCTGGTCTTAATTATTCTTTGTTCTAATAGTTCAACAGCTGTTTAGTACAAGTCTGCTTTCTATTATGTAAACATGAGGCTTATTTTAGTTAATACCACACATAGGTTTTATTCACACAGATAGAATAAATAAATAAACATATAACGCAATCTGGGAAGTCTCACATAAATAGCAGCAATAATCTCATGAGATATTTTTATCCGATTGCATAAAACCAGCGCAGTGATTATTGCTTTTATCTTACCTCTTTAGAGATTTTGTATCTATTGGGTCCTTACTGGACCCTAATTACTTCCAGCAGGTACTAATTAAGATTTTCTTTATATATGTATCACCAGCGCCAGGAATTGTAGTGCTGTTCTACTAGGGGGGTGGGGTTAGGTTTAGGTAACGGGGAGGGAGAGTTAGGTTTAGGGTGCGGCAAGGGGGAGGTTAGGCTTAGGATCTAGGAGGGAGCTTAGGTTTAGGCACTGGGGAGGGAGGGTTAGGGTAGGGGTTAGGGTTAGTGCCAGCTTACTTACCTATGGTTGTCAGGATTCTGGCTGTCGGGATACCATTGTCGCTATTCTGACCAGCGGCATCCCGACCGCCGGGAATCCATACCAACCATACCGTACCAAACGCGTTTGCAACAGTCATGAGAGGGGAATTTAACAATAACTTTTTAGGCACAACGCTTTGGAGGAAAACTATTCCTATTTGGGGCTTTGGAGTTACAAGTGGAGCAAAGGTTATTCCAAATATATCTATCTGAAAGACGTGAAGAACACAAAAACAGTTTGGTAAATGATGCTACAGATGATTACTGTATCTGGGTTATATGTGGAGCCATTTACTAAGTTATTTTAGGTTGGATAATGTATTTTTGATTAAGTTTTGATTGCTCAGATTATACAAGTTTTGTCACTTGCAATGATCTTTTTATAACCATTTTATGATCAATCTTGCTGATGTCACACTGATGTCACCTGGACTTACTCCAAGGGGGTTTATCGTATTAGTGTAGGGTCTGTGTCTCTCTTGCCTCAGAGTAGCAATAATTCATATTTAATGTTAATAGAGCTGATCTGATATTGCTGAGATGCATTGTAGATACTCATAAAGCCCTCCACCACTAGCAGTTTACCACTCAAAGAACTCAAACCAAGTGGCTGCAGCTCCAAGTAGACACTTTGAACTGTGCTGTGAATTGCATTTAGAGATGAACAGATTGCCTGAGATTCACCATATCATTCACAATATTAGGCAAGTAGTTATTTTTTTCTCAAGTAAATTAATAACAGCTTTTATTACTGGTACAAATATAACAGCTTTTAAATTAAATGTTTCATAGTTATATTAACTCCTTACATTGTACATTTTGTAGTTTAAAAATATTGTTTTGTTTTTTTAAAGTTTAGATAAAGAAAAACATTGTAACTGTTCTGCAAGGCTTTCCTGAACTGGTTTCTCAGATGCAAACAACTGGTATTTGTAGAAACATAACTTGCGGAAAAGTTCCACTCAATTCTATTTCTAATGATGTTAACAGAACAAGAGAAAAGAATAATACAAGCAAACAAAAATAGATGAGCGTGTTTGATTAGGAATACATCTTAAATAGATGAGGCCAGTGTCGATTAAAGTCAGATTAAAGAGAACATGAAATTTGAATGATGTTTGATGAGTTGGGTGGAGAGTGATAAACTGGATGACAATTCATGAGTTGGATTATGTTTGTATGGCAGTTGATGAGTTGGATGATGGTTGATAAATTGGATGATGGTTGTATGGTAGTTGATGAGTTGAATATCAGTTGGATGACAGCTGATGAGTTGTATGATGGTTTTATGGCAGTTGATGAGCTGGATGGTGGTTGGATGATGAATGGTGGCTGATGAATTGGATGACAATTGATGAGTTGCATGATGGCTGGATGGTGGTTGGAAGATGAATGGTGGCTGAAGAGTTGGATGACAATTGTTGAGTTGCGTGATGGCTGGATGACGGTCGATGAGTTGGATGAAGGCTGATGTGTTGGATGATGGCTGTTGAGTTGAATGGCAGTTGATGAGTTGGCTGGTGGTTGGATGATGGTTGATGAGTATCACTTCTGCAAAGAAGTAAAAGTCATAAAATAGGTTGCAGATGGAAATGTATGATGTATATTAATGATGAACTGCTATTTGTTATTTTAACAAAACACTGAATATAATTATCTTATCAGATCAGGTCACCTTTATCGATATATATATTTGGCATTTACTGTAGCAAACATACTCCATCTGAAGTCATTGTATCAGTGTATATATTCCTATTGTCCTCTAACTAATGAACAATTCTTTCTTGCATAGCCCTATATACAAACAATATCAGAAATGTTTTAGCCTAAATATATAATTAATTAGTAAGGATTAGTAATCAAGAATTAATTATGTACCCTATTTCTAACATATCCCTGGCTTATATGAACCTGTCCTGGTTACGCCTTATAGAACACTATAAGCTTTTTTTATTTGAAAGATTTTTACTTAGCCATTGTCGTGGAATACAAAATTACATTGATGGCTATAACAATCCAGCCACCTTAGGTGTGATAGATAACATTATAGATGTTTTTCATTTATGAGTGAGGTTTCAGGGAACGAGGCAGAATAACCTTTAATTTTAAGGATCATTGCAGAAGAAAGACCTTAGAATTCTTTAACACTGATAGACATTTGGCAGTGGAGAGAACTGACAGATAGAAGTCATTTAGCTTATAAAATAATGATGAAATGATAAGATGAGAACAAAAGAAAATATACTGCTGAAAAGGGTGGAAAATATTCTCCCAAGATGCTATTTTGACTCTTCATATCTATTTGCTCTTAAAAAGGCAAGAGGGCTTTCAAAGCCATTTAGCTTTAAAACATTCACAGTTCTTCTGAATGTCCTCAGCAGGGCTTAAAAGAGGGGATTCAATTTTCAAAGATAATTGTGTCAGATAGCTGTCTTATGGCTTTTCAGAAACAATCTGATAAATACCTAATTACCAGCAGAGCTGTTTCAGACCCACACAGCTGGGCCTGGGAGAAGCCTATAGGGATTGACAGGGCCCCCAAAAAGCCATACGGAGCACAAACCATTTGAACTTTGAATGACTTAATTTATTCAGCAGATAAAGTGTATAAAATGTCTTAAGAGAAAACACGACATGAGGCAACCAAACTACTATTTTAATGCTCATATAATGTGACAGATTCAATTTGTAATCTGGAGAAAGGAAGGGATATGTGAATTCCTAAATGTCAATGGTGCGATTCTGTATTCCTTCCACACATACTATAAATGAGAAAATTAAACATAATATTTTAGATTTGTGACTATACAATGACATAGCTTAAAGTGAAATTAGCAATTCATCCCAGGATAACTTAAATAAAAGTAGCACTAGCAATGCATTATTTAGATGGAAATGGAGAGTGGTGTGGATTTATTTGATGAATCACTGAGCTGCCATAAGCAGTATTCTAATGGCTCTATTCACCCTGATAAGTTGCCTTTGGTTGATGGGAGCTAAATGTTACACTTCAGGGGGTATATTTACTAAAGCTTCTAAAACAGACAAGTGGTGATGTTGACTATAGCAACCAATTAGATTCTGTGTATCATTTTCTAGAATGCCATACAGAAATGATGGCTAGAATTTGATTGGTTGCTATGGGCAACATCGCCACTTGTCTGTTTTAGAAACTATAGTAAATATATCCCTTGATGTGGAGATAAAATGTAAAGAATAAAAAACATTAATATAAACATTAATAATTGAAACTCTTTGATGGGTATTTATGAATCCTGGTAGACTGGTAACAAAAACAGGCTCTGTTTCCCTTTACCAGCTATAAAGACATTTATTTTATCCATTAGACCTGAAGCCAAATAAAAGTGCATTGAATTGGATTCCGTTTCCAAATTACCTGAAGCTTTCAGAAGCGTCAAGTGCTCTAGTTAGTGTAGTTTTTCATCACCCATGCGGATGAGCCTTAAGAATCTGATAGGTTACCATGAGTTACTACTTATATTAAAAGTTTCAGGTGTACCCATTGCATTCCAACATTCTAACGCTATATACTCCTTCTCATCTTACAAATTCAGTCAACATGAAAGGGCTTGAATATATCCAGTGTTGGAGTTGCATATAAAGTGAACGCAAGTGAAAGGGATAGTAGGGAGCCCCTGAGTGTCACCAAACGGAGTTTGTCTCATCCAATGATGGGGTGAGGTGATCTGGTGGAGTGGGCTTAGGCAGCCAACAAAGGCCTTCACTAGTTCTTAACATACATGTAACCTAGCATGTGTCTGCCATATACACCATTATTTGGTTAATTCAACTTTCTAGATTTTAACGGAGGCGGGGAAGGAGGTCAGGAAGAGATGTGACAGGCAGGGCTATCAGGCAGTGGGAACCCTGTGTTTGTTCTTGGTATCCTGTTGGGCCATTCCAACACTGAGTTTATCTAACACAAAACAGCTGAGATTGTCTATATTGGTGTGTTCAATAGGGCATGTGTGTCAACTTTATTTAATGCCCTTCTGGGAGTTCCCTGAGGAGAGATGCAGAGGGTCAGTGTCGAGGTGACAAAAGTCACATCTTCTTGGCTCTACTCCAGGGATGGGGAACCTCAGGCCCGGGGGCTATATAAGGCCCCCGGAATCATTTGGTCTGGCCCTCAGAGCTTTTTTCTGCTAGCCTCATCTGGATAGCAGGGTGCCTAGAATGGCAAACTGTGGCCAGAATCTATGCAGCAGTGCCACCTGGAGCATCCTTAGGATGCTTCAGATGGTCACACAGCTGCCCTTGCAGCTTCCCAGAGCATCCTCAGGATGATCCGGCCATTGCTGTAATCACCAGCGATTGTGGCCCGTCCCCATGTGACATCACACAGAGGGGGCGTGACCTGCATCGGGTCCGCGAATAATGTGATATATATCAAAATGGCCCTCGGCAGAAAAAAGGTTCCCCACCCATGCTCTACTCCCTGCTGTGCAATATGAGGGGGGTGGGGAGGGAGGGTTGAAAGAAATGGGGTGGGGGCCACAGTGATATGATTGCAGAGAATCACGTCATCATGCTCCTTGTCCCATCGTGCCTATTTCACTAGGAAGTAGACGGCATACTGGAGGGCGACCCACTCTTCCAGAGATCTGTGTGTACTCCCCAAATTGGGGTGAGTATATAAATATGCAATACAGTGTACTATTTCTGTAAGTGTGGACATGTCCTTATTACACCTACATAATATTCACTATGTTCTTCATAGAATATTTGATGTGCAGCCAAAAGAGTGTTGCTGTCATTATACGGAGAACCCCCTGCTGCATACCATTCAATGTGCTGTGCTATATTAATACAATACACAATGTCAGAAGAGGGTGCACAGATGGGTAATTTACTGTATAACTGGGAAGAAGATAGAAATAATAATTCAGAGTTTAGGATTCCTGTGTGTGCCAAATAGTTTTTGTTTCATAAGGCAATGTTATTTCTATAGCAGTGTCCATGTGAATATAATATAGCTCTTTACACAGGAGGGCTCTATAACTCATTATAACCTATGTCATTCTGATTACTGGCTGTAACTATATAGGTATGTACATAACTTGAACTAGTCACTAGCAGGCTAGAATGATCAAGTGTTTTGTTCCTGCAAGGAAATTATATATTTTTAAGGTTATTCAGATCTGTCATCCCACATAGGGCAGTAGATAGAGGTGAGTGAGCCCAATACTTTGTCTTACTGCAAATATTAGGCGACGATGCAACGGACAAGACACACAAAGAACAGAGAGCAGCAAGAGAGAGACAAAGCATCACAGGAAAGAAATAAAATATGGGCTGCTGAAAGGTTTAGCTTTAAAGAAATTCTAAACTTGGAT
>JAUIMM010000314.1:5735000-6317500 GCA_031769625.1 Taudactylus pleione | reverse complement strand
AAGGCCATGTCTAGCAGGGCTGCCATCAGGGAGGAAGTCCCGTTCCTGGACAGAAGGGGGCCCACCCACAGTGGCTCTGTATGGCTGTGATCAATCTCTCCTGCTGTTGTAATCTTCATATGCTAAGCCTTGCCAGGAGCAAAGATTGTGGATTTATTATGCTGTCTATCACAGTCTGAATGTATTGAGTGCTGAGCTGCTCAGGAGCCTGCCAGGCACTCTGCTAAGGCCCTGGCTGTTGTAAGATGAGACAGTGAGTGAAATGCTAATATTCACACTTTTTAATATCAAACTTTATCATGCAAACACAGAGGGATGACTAAATCTGATATATGCGGCTGTTGGAAAAATTATATAACACAGTACCTTGGAAGAGATAAGAGTGTGATAGTGTGTGCATAAACTATAAAGCCATCCTCTGAGCCCCAGAACCTGTGTAACTTAAGAGTGTACTGGTTTTATGGAATTGTTTCACAGTGTGTGGCCCTGATGAAGTTCAAACCTAGGCAAAAACTTAATCCAACTCAAACAACACCAACATGCTAACTTTGGTGGAGCTAGGTACAAGACCCTGGCCGTGCATTAAGGACAAACAGGCAGACAGACAAACATACTTTCTCGCTATATATATATATATATTAGGGGTGAGCGGGTTCGGATTTCTGAAATCCGAACCCCCCCGAGCCCCCCCGATCCGAGGCCGTTCCGAGTCAGGCTCGACTTTTCCCGCCTGACTCGGATCTGACATCGAGGCAAAACGTCATCATCCCGCCTTCCGAGTCTCGCGGGTTTTGGATCCTATATAAGGTACCCGCGTCGGCGCCATTTTCTCACTCGGCTGTGGACAGTGAAGAGGGAGGGTGGGAGTTAGTGCTGTGTAGTGTAGTGTAGTGTAGTGCTGCTGTTGTCCACTACTTCAAAGTCCATAGGGGCTGGCTGTGTTGTGCTGTGCTGCTGTTGTTAATAGGGGCTGTGTCCACTACTTCAAAGTCCATAGGGGCTGGCTGGACTGTGTTGTGCAGTCAGTTCCAAAGTCCTGTGCAGTGTCCCAGTCCTAAAGGGGTGCTGTAGTGTTGTCCAGGGGGTGCTCTGTCCATCAGGGGTGCTCCCCCCAAGTGCTAAAAAAATAATATATTTTCTGTGTTTGTGAATTGTGTGCGCAGTAGCCGCACGTGCATCAACAAAGTAGTGCCAAGCGTGCGCCTGTGTCATAAGTAAAGGGCCGGCTGGCTTGACCGTTAAGGGTGCTGTAACCCCCGAAAGTACACTCCAGTCCAAACCAAAAAAAAAATTATTTTCTGTGTTTGTGAATTGTGTGCGCAGTAGCCGCACGTGCATCAACAAAGTAGTGCCAAGCGTGCGCCTGTGTCATAAGTAAAGGGCCGGCTGGCTTGACCGTTAAGGGTGCTGTAACCCCCGAAAGTACACTCCAGTCCAAACCTAAAAAAAAATTATTTTCTGTGTTTGTGAATTGTGTGCGCAGTAGCCGCACGTGCATCAACAAAGTAGTGCCAAGCGTGCGCCTGTGTCATAAGTAAAGGGCCGGCTGGCTTGACCGTTAAAGGGTGCTGTAACCCCCGAAAGTACACTCCAGTCCAAACCAAAAAAAAATTATTTTCTGTGTTTGTTAATTGTGTGCGCAGTAGCCGCACGTGCATCAACAAAGTAGTGCCAAGCGTGCGCCTGTGTCATAAGTAAAGGGCCGGCTGGCTTGACCGTTAAGGGTGCTGTAACCCCCGAAAGTACACTCCAGTCCAAACCTAAAAAAAAATTATTTTCTGTGTTTGTGAATTGTGTGCGCAGTAGCCGCACGTGCATCAACAAAGTAGTGCCAAGAGTGCCCCTGTGTCATAAGTAAAGGGCCGGCTGGCTTGACCGTTAAAGGGTGCTGTAACCCCCGAAAGTACACTCCAGTCCAAACCAAAAAAAAATTATTTTCTGTGTTTGTGAATTGTGTGCGCAGTAGCCGCACGTGCATCAACAAAGTAGTGCCAAGCGTGCGCCTGTGTCATAAGTAAAGGGCCGGCTGGCTTGACCGTTAAAGGGTGCTGTAACCCCCGAAAGTACACTCCAGTCCAAACCTAAAAAAAAATTATTTTCTGTGTTTGTGAATTGTGTGCGCAGTAGCCGCACGTGCATCAACAAAGTAGTGCCAAGAGTGCGCCTGTGTCATAAGTAAAGGGCCGGCTGGCTTGACCGTTAAAGGGTGCTGTAACCCCCGAAAGTACACTCCAGTCCAAACCAAAAAAAAATTATTTTCTGTGTTTGTGAATTGTGTGCGCAGTAGCCGCACGTGCATCAACAAAGTAGTGCCAAGAGTGCGCCTGTGTCATAAGTAAAGGGCCGGCTGGCTTGACCGTTAAAGGGTGCTGTAACCCCCGAAAGTACACTCCAGTCCAAACCAAAAAAAAATTATTTTCTGTGTTTGTGAATTGTGTGCGCAGTAGCCGCACGTGCATCAACAAAGTAGTGCCAAGCGTGCGCCTGTGTCATAAGTAAAGGGCCGGCTGGCTTGACCGTTAAAGGGTGCTGTAACCCCTGAAAGTACACTCCAGTCCAAACCAAAAAAAAATTATTTTCTGTGTTTGTGAATTGTGTGCGCAGTAGCCGCACGTGCATCAACAAAGTAGTGCCAAGCGTGCGCCTGTGTCATAAGTAAAGGGCCGGCTGGCTTGACCGTTAAGGGTGCTGTAACTCCCGAAAGTACACTCCAGTCCAAACCCAAAAAAAAATTATTTTCTGTGTTTGTGAATTGTGTGCGCAGTAGCCGCACGTGCATCAACAAAGTAGTGCCAAGCGTGCGCCTGTGTCATAAGTAAAGGGCCGGCTGGCTTGACCGTTAAGGGTGCTGTAACCCCCGAAAGTACACTCCAGTCCAAACCAAAAAAAAAATTATTTTCTGTGTTTGTGAATTGTGTGCGCAGTAGCCGCACGTGCATCAACAAAGTAGTGCCAAGCGTGCGCCTGTGTCATAAGTAAAGGGCCGGCTGGCTTGACCGTTAAGGGTGCTGTAACCCCCGAAAGTACACTCCAGTCCAAACCTAAAAAAAAATTATTTTCTGTGTTTGTGAATTGTGTGCGCAGTAGCCGCACGTGCATCAACAAAGTAGTGCCAAGCGTGCGCCTGTGTCATAAGTAAAGGGCCGGCTGGCTTGACCGTTAAAGGGTGCTGTAACCCCCGAAAGTACACTCCAGTCCAAACCAAAAAAAAATTATTTTCTGTGTTTGTGAATTGTGTGCGCAGTAGCCGCACGTGCATCAACAAAGTAGTGCCAAGCGTGCGCCTGTGTCATAAGTAAAGGGCCGGCTGGCTTGACCGTTAAAGGGTGCTGTAACCCCCAAAGTACACTCCAGTCCAAACCAAAAAAAAATTATTTTCTGTGTTTGTGAATTGTGTGCGCAGTAGCCGCACGTGCATCAACAAAGTAGTGCCAAGAGTGCGCCTGTGTCATAAGTAAAGGGCCGGCTGGCTTGACCGTTAAAGGGTGCTGTAACCCACAAAGTACACTCCAGTCCGAACCAAAAAAAAATTTATTTTCTGTGTTTAGCCGCACGTATATATCAAATTTATATAACATAAATGGAGGACCAAACTTTCTCCGATAAAAATAAAATAGAGAAAGATCAAGAACCACTTCCTCCTAGTGCTGAAGCTGCTGCCACTAGTCATGACATAGACGATAACATGCCATCAACGTCGTCTGCCAAGGCCGATGCCCAATGTCATAGTAGAGGGCACATACAATCCCAAATGGCAAAGTTCAGGAAAATGACCTTGAAAAAGACATTTAAATCAGCTGAAGAGAAACGTAAACTTGCCAATATGCCATTTACGACACGGAGTGGCAAGGAACGGCTAAGGTCGATCCCTAGTATGTTCATGACTAGTGGTTCAGCTTCACATGACGATGGAAGCACTCCTCCCACTAAAAAAATCAAAAGAGTTAAGCTGGCAAAAGCACAGCGAAGAACTGTGCTTTCTAAGAAGATATCACAAATCCCCAAAGAGAGTCCAAGTGTGGTGGTGGTTGCGATGCCTGACCTTCCCAGCACTGGACGGGAAGAGGTGGCTCTTTCCACCATTTGCACGCCCCCTGCAAGTGCTGAAAGGAGCACCCACAGTCCACTTGCTGATATGCAAATTGAAGATGTCACTGTTGAAGTACAACAGGATGAGGATACTGGTGTAGCTGGCGCTGAGGAGGAAGTTGGCGAGGAGGATTCTGATGGTGATGTGGTTTGTTTAAATCAGGCTCCGGGGGAGACAGTTGTTGTCCGTGGGATGAAAAAGCCCATCACGGTCATGCCTGGGCAGAAGACCAAACATTCCACCTCTTTGGTCTGGCAATATTTCTATCCAAATCCGGACAACAACTGTCTTGCCATATGTACCATATGTAAAGGTGAAATAAGTAGGGGTAGGGACGTCAACCACCTAGGAACATCCTCCCTTATACGGCACCTGCAGCGCGTTCATAAAAAGTTACTGTCAAGTTCAGAAACTTTGGCTCAGACCGTAAGCAGTCCAGGGACACCTAAATCCCGTTGTCCTGTTGTATCCAAGCGCCTGCAAACCACACCGTCAACTCCCTCCTCGTCAATTTCCTCCTTAGTCAGGATCGGAAGTAGTCCTGCAGGCCATATCACTGGCATGACTGACTCTCCTATCCGGGATTCCTCCGGAGGATCCTGCATTGCTACGCCTACTGCTGCCGCTGCTGCTGTTGCTGCTGCTGCTGGGAGTCGTTCATCATCCCAGAGAGGAAGTAGGAACACCACTACTTTTACTAAACAATTGACCCTCCAACAGTCCTTAGCGAGGAGGATGAAGTACGACAGCAGTCATCCTGAAGCAAAACGTATAACTGAGGCCTTGACTGCTATGTTGGTGTTAGACGTGCGTCCGGTATCCGCCATTAGTGCAGTGGGATTTAGACAATTGATGGAGGTAGTGTGTCCCCGGTTCCAAATCCCGTCTAGATTCCACTTCACTAGGCAGGCGATACCGAGACTGTACAGAAACGTCAGAAAAAGTGTCCTCAGTGTCCTGAAAAATGCCGTTGTACACAATGTCCACTTAACCACGGACATGTGGACAAGTGGAACAGGGCAGACTAAGGACTATATGACTGTGACAGCCCACTGGGTAGATGTATCACCTTACGCAGCAACAGCAGCAGCGTCACCAGTAGCAGCATCTCAGAAACGCCAGCTCGTTACAAGGCAGGCTACGCTGTGTATCACCGGTTTCAGTAAGAGGCACACCGCCGACAACCTCTTAGAGAAACTGAGGGAAATCATCGCCCAGTGGCTTACCCCACTTAGACTCTCCTGGGGATTTGTGATATCTGACAACGCCACCAATATTGTGCGGGCATTACATCTGGGCAAATTCCAGCACGTCCCATGTTTTGCTCACACAATAAACTTGGTGGTGCAGAATTTTCTGAAAAGCGACAGGGGCGTGCTGGAGACGCTTTGGGTGGCCCGAAAAATTTCTGGCCACTTTCGCCATTCAGCGACTGCGTGCCGAAGACTGGAGCGCCAGCAAACACTCTTGAACCTGCCCCGCCATCACCTGAAGCAAGAGGTTGTGACGCGGTGGAACTCAACCCTCTATATGCTTCAGAGGATGGAGGAGCAGCAAAAGGCCATACAAGCCTATACATCCACCTATGACATAGGCAAAGGAGGGGGTATGCACCTGACTCAAGCGCAGTGGAGAATGATTTCCGTGTTGTGCAAGGTTCTTCAGCCCTTCGAACTTGCCACACGTGAAGTCAGTTCAGACACTGCCAGCTTGAGTCAGGTCATTCCCCTCATCAGGCTTTTGCAGAAGCAGCTGGAGAAAGTGAAGGAGGAGCTAAGACGGAGCGATTCCGCTCGGCATGTGGGACTTGTGGATGAAGCCCTTCATTCGCTTTGCCAGGATTCCAGGGTGGTCAATCTGTTGAAATCAGACCACTACATTTTGGCCACCGTGCTCGATCCTAGGTTTAAAGCCTATGTGGTGTCTCTCTTTCCGGCCGACACAAGCCTGCAGAGGTGCAAAGACCTGCTGGTGAACACACTGTCAGCTGAAGCGGAACGTGACACGTCAACGGCTCCTTCTTCATTTTCTCCCGCAACTGGGGCTGCCAGGAAAAAACTTAGGTATCCTAAGCAACCCGCTGGCGGTGATGCAGGGCAGGCAGGACCAAGTTTGGACATCTGGTCCGGACTGAAGGACCTGGCAACAATTTCTGACATGTCTACTGTCACTGCATATGATACTGTCACCATTGACAGAATGGTGGAGGATTACATCGGTGACAGCATCCAAGTAGGCATGTCAGACAGTCCATACCTGTACTGGCAGGAAAAAGAGGCAATTTGGAGGCCCCTGTACAAACTGGCTCTATTTTACCTGAGTTGCCCCCCCTCCAGTGTGTACTCCGAAAGAGTGTTTAGTGCAGCCGGGAACCTTGTCAGCGAAAGGCGTAGGAGGTTGCTTCCACAGAATGTGGAGAAGATGATGTTCATCAAAATGAATTATCAGCTCTTCCAGGGAGACCAGCCTCCAGAAGGTACAGAGGGACCTGTGGTGGTGGATTCAAGTGGGGACGAGTTAATACTTTGTGAGGATGAGGATGTACACACTGAAGAGGGTGAGGAATCGGTGGATGAGGAGGATGAGGATGACATCTTGCCTCCGTAGAGCCAGTTTGTGCAGGGACACATTAATTGCCAGCTTGTTTTGTGGGGGCCCAAACGAACCAATCATTTCAGCCACAGTTGTGTGGCAGACCCTGGCGCTGAAATGATTGATTTGTTAAAGTGTGCATGTCCTGTTTATACAACATAAGGGTGGGTGGGAGGGCCCAAGGACAATTCCATCTTGCACCTCTTTTTTTCTTTGCATTATGTACAGTTTGGGGCCTAGTTTTTCTAACTGCCATCCTGCCTGCCACTGCAGTGTCACTCCTAGATGGGTCACGTGTTTGTGCCGCCCACTCGTGTCGCTTAGCATAGTCATCCAGCTACCTCGGTGCAACCTTTTGGACATAAAAACACTATTGTGAGGTGTGAGGTGTTCAGAATAGACTGGAAATGAGTGGAAATTAAGGTTATTGAGGTTAATAATAGCATAGGAGCAGAAAAACCTACAAATTCTGTGATTTTAGCTGTTTTTATGCTTTTTTTCAAAAAAATACAGATCCAAAACACAAAACCCAGAACCCAAAACACGGAAGGGTGGTTTTGGCAAAACCAATCCAGATCCAAAACACGAAGAAAGATCCAGATCCAAAACCAAAACACAAAACACGAAAAGTGGCCGGTGCACACCCCTAATATATATATATATATATATATATATATATACACAATATACAGTACTGAGTATATATATAGAAGTGTGAAGTGTGATACAAATTATGTCATTGTGTTACAGTTCTTGCATACAGTAACACACTTCTGCAGTCCCCTAAAAAAAGGACTTCTGTTATTTCCTATCCTTATGCATCACATACCACCTAATTATGAAACTACAGACACTCCTGAAAATCACCCAATAACAACATCACATCTTTATCCACAGCCAAAATGTAACAGTATAGATGAAAGGAAAAAAAGCACACATCGATGCATAGGCCACATGCAGAAACAGAAAACAGTCTGCAGAAGAGAAAGGCGAGGACGTCCCAAAAAGCACAGTAGTAAAGATGAAATGAACAAATGTCATTCTAAGGATAATATAACACAATCAAGTGCTGATAGAGAAATAGATGAGTAGGTGGAGAGAGATGAAGTAAGAGGGGGAGAAAGAGGAGGAGAAAAGGAGGACCAAAGAGATAGAGAGAGATAGAGAGAGAACCATAATTGAAGCCAGGAGAGGCTTTATTCCCTAACCAAGATGGCTGACATCTATACTTCTGCTCATGTGCGGCGTCATCTTGTCACTGTGTTAGAGCAACGCAGTGGAACACGGATGTGTTCCACTTGGCTCAGTGAGACCCTGCAATATACCTCACCCACAATGCTGTTCACTGCTTGCATCCTGCACCGCTTCCAAAATACAGTCATCAGCTGGTGATGTGCATGCTCCGCTCTATGTTTAGAGTCAATTACTTGCATAACTGTGAGTACGGCTGTACTTTAAAGTTACTGCTCATTAAACCACTCCACTGGTTAAGTACTGGGCTGTTCAGTGACTTCAGGGTATCCGCTGGTGTGTACATTTACTTTGCTATACCATCTGCAACAGTACACACATATTCCAACACCCATTTGTATGTATCTAGAGTACAGAGGCAATAATCTGTGGGATATGATTGCCAGAAGTCTTATGTACTAAAGTAATATTCTTATTTCTAATAGTAGAGACACAAGGTAATGGATCCTGGATGGATATGACCACAATACAGAATACACCTACTGTAACTGCAGCCTCTGAGGCACTCTCCTGACCTCTGTTTGTCTAATCAATGAATATACTGTAGCTTTATGTAAAGTTCTGTGCATGTAGCATTAAAGAGATGGAGCTCAGTGAAGTGGCTGCTGAAAGCAATCACTGAGTCGTGTTCAGAATTTATATGACTGGGATAAAGATTGAAAAGTTTTGGTAACATGTTTAGTGGTAAAGAAAGTATAATAAGTAAAATAAATGTTTTAATATACTATGAGGCTCATATAGAGTTGAACGCTAATTACACCAAAAATGTAGGCGTAAATTGCTTCCATAGAAAATAAGCAATTTGTGTAATATAAAGAGCCTCAGTAATCCTGAGATGCCTGCAACTGTGCAAAGTACAGAAAATGCGTATTTGACCATCAATCCGAGGCTGCCTCTTCGGGACGCAGCATTTGGATTATAGATGCCAGCAGAAGGGGTCTATTTCCTACTGATGCCTCCTTCTGTGTTTGCATTTTAGTTGTATGGTATTGCACAACCAATTCCCTGCGGCTGTGTAATACCGTACAAATCTAAATCAGGCCCATAGTACACTAGCGACATATCACCAGAGAACTTAGATGAGAAATAGATTGGAGAACAAGGGTTTGTGTAGGGTTGGGTTTGTGTATAATAAAAAAATGCAGGTGATCCAGTGTGTGTGTTTTTTTGACTTCAGCTTTCCTTGGCACACTACAGGTCTCATGGTATGCAGGCACTTGTGCTTTCCCAAGTTCCAACATACTAAGCCAACCACTGAACTGTGGCCTGTGCATACAGGAGCCTGTAGTTCACTATAGTATAATAAAATTTAATACATATTCTCATTAGAGATGAGCGGTTCGGATTCTGTGGAATCCGAACCGCTCCGAACATAGGGGATCTGAGTCCACCCGAACGCTGTTCGGGTGTTCCCCGTCTGACTCGGATCCCCGTTCGGGGCCGAACGGCGGCCGCCTGATGTCGGATTCTCGGTAGAGAATCCGACATCAGGGCTCCTATTGTGTAGGGCAGACCGCTGTGATAGCGGTCTGCCCTACACAGAACAAACAAACAGCCGCCAGCGGCAGCTGTGTGTTTGTTACAGCAGCCAATGAGAGTCAGGCAGACTCTCATTGGCTGCTGCACGGAGGGAGCCGGCTGGAGCTCACTCAGGAGCTCCGTCTTCCGGCTCCCTCCTCGGCGCGTGGATGCAGAGCGGACGGCGCGGGAGCGGGGATTCAGGTAAGTTTTTTTATTTTTTTATGTGTGGAAGGGCCGGGGGCGCTACTGGGGGGCACAGCTACTGGGGGGCACAACTACTGGGGGGCATACTACTGGGGGGGCATACTACTGGAGGGCCATTCTACTGGGGGGCCTACTGCTGGGGGGGCCATACTACTGGGGGGGCATGCTACTGGGGGGCATAATACTGGGGGCGATACTACTGGGGGGGGCTGCTACTGGGGGGCATAATACTGGGGGGGCCATACTACTAGGGGGGCCATACTACTGGGGGGGGCATACTACTGGGGGGCCTGCTACTGGGGGGGGCTGCTACTGGGGGGGCATACTACTGGGGGGGCCTGCTACTGGGGACCATAATACTGGGGGCCTGCTACTGGTAGGGCCTGCTATTGGGGGGGCCTGCTACTGGGGGGCCATACTCCTGGGGGCCATATTCCTGGGGGCCATACTACTGGGGGGGGCATACTACTGGGGGGGCATACTACTGGGGGGGCATACTACTGTGGGCATTGTGTAAAAGGGGCACTACTGTGGGCATTGTGTAAAAGGGGCACTACTGTGTGTGGTAACATAAATAAGAGACATTACTTTATGGTGTGATGTGAATCAGGGGCACTATGGGCCTAATTCAGACCCGCTCGCGATTATCGTTAATGACGTTGTTTATCGTTCAATCGTTGAAAAAATCGTTCAGTTTCTGAGTTATAATGATGAAGATTATTGTTCATGCGCATTCCCGTTTGTAGTTTGTAGTGCATTCTGACTGGCCAACTGAACGATTTTCATTAAGGGAAGTTACAAAAATCGTTTGTAGTTAAAAAAAACATTTATTACACTTTAAGAAATCTGACAGATAATCTGACAGAAAATCGTTCACAAAATCATTGGTAACAGAATCGTTGTGTGTGTATACAGCTTTATATATACCAGGTACCAAATGTTTACCAATTACTCCTTATTCCTACAGTATATATGTATACCAGGTACCCCCATTACACTCTTATAGTACCTCCTTTAACTATACTGTGACTCTGGGCCTGATTCAGAGATGTACGCTAATGTCGCTGACAACTGTGAATTTGTACGCAGTGGATGTGCAAAAATATGCAATAGTTGCAGCTGGCGGGATATGTATTGAGATGCCTACCGGCGGCTTCGTAAATCCAAGCGACTGTATACGAAGACGTAGCATTGGTTGCAGATTAGTCGATAATCAGACTGCTGAGTAACCCATACTTAGGTGGGCGGTGCGGGGTTTGGCGGCACGATCACATTATTGTGCCCCCGCTATACAATGCCGAAATAATCAGCACTGTAAAGCAGGAGGCGGGGCTACTATAATGCGATTCAGTGTAAGTGGGGGGAAGTAAGGTGGGGGAGTGGGTTAGCTGCCAGTCATGGAGACTTACCCTTTCTTGTGGGCGGACGATTTTTCTGCTTGAGTAGGCAAGTATTAATGGTCGCGTAGAATGGATGCGGGAACTGGGATCTCTGAGCCATTTTTACTGTGTATGGGATCGCAGTCGCACGCAGAGACACTCTCCGAAAATGGCCGCAACACGCCTGCATTTCAGTTGCCACCTCCCCGTTACCGCCCCCAAAAGGTTCCTGCCTGTCAATCACTTTGCGAATAAATCCTCTCTGTGAGCGCTAACGAAAGATCGTCATTATGATAACTCGCCACATTTGGCCCTAAATCTTTAAATGTAGACTTTCCATTATATTCCTTTTTATACGGGGACACCTATGATGTACAGTACTCAGGTTCTGTGGCCAATTAAAACCAGGCTTGAGTTTAGCCAGCCACAGAACCTGAGTAATTAATTAGTGTGTCCTGGATTAAAGGGATATTATGGCAATACTGTACAAATGAAAACCAAGTATGCAATTATATACTTTTCCATGCAACCTTTTTTTCTGGAAATATTGGTTATGTCACCCCGTTAAACAAGTAAACCAATAAACAAACATAACTCCTAGATCAACAATAGATTGTTCAATTCTTAAATGATACAATAAGTTATAACGGGATACAGTCAATATACTGACAGACGGGAATCCCACTGTCTAAATTCCGACATGAGACTAAACACAGGCGTCTAAATCCAGACGCCTAGCTTTAGCCCGACGACTGAATCCTGATAGGACGGCTTCCCAAACGAAGGTTAGCAGGGACACTTATACCACTTTTACACCTAAATTCCAAGTCTGACCCGGAGTTGGAACAGGGTTCCAATCCGGATCAGACCCGGAATTTAGCCGGCGCCGACCCAGGATATTCCCGAGTCGGCGCCGTTCACACCGGAGCCGGGTGTGCATAGACCCGGCTTTTCCGGTGTTGAAGTGGACGCTTGGAGATGACATCATCTCCAAGCGCCACTGAAGCCGGACAAATCGGCCGGCATGCAGCGCGCTCCAGGTCATCGTGACCCGGAGCGCGCCGTTCACACTGCAGGGTTTCACGGGTTACTCCCGTGTTAAACCCTGCAAGTTACCTGGGTTGGATTGGCGGGTCACTAGTCCCAACGATCCAACCCTCTCCCCTTTTACACCAAGGAGCTACCCGGGTTAACCCTGCAATAACCCGGGTTTTAGGTCCCGTGTAAAAGGGTTATTAGTTGTTAGCCGCGGGGAGGCGGAGGTTTAGGTTTAGGTACCCTCGGGGGGACTTAGGGTTAGGCACCTCCGATGGAGGGTTAGGGTTAGGCTAGGGGAAGGGGGGGGTTGGGATTAGGCGCCACTGGGGGGAGGTTAGGGTTAAGCACCCCCCACGGAAGGGGTAGGTGTAGGGTGCGGGGGGGAGGGTTAGGTTTTAACCACCCCGGGAGTTTTAGGGTTAAGCACCCCTAAGGTGGGGACAGGGTTAGAAGGGGAGAAGGGTAGGGTTAGGGGACTTACCTCTTCCGTCGGGATTAGGAATGTTCGGGCTTCGGCATTGGCGTTTTACCCGGCGACTGGTTTCATACCCAACCCATTATAACACCTATAGGAATAAAAGCAGCGTTTCGTACTAAGCTCTGGAAAGTAATAAATTGGAGAGTGATAAACTACCAGCCACTCAGCTCATAACTGTCATGTTACAGGCTGTGTTTGAAAAATGACAATTAGGAGATGATTGGTTGGTAGTTTATCACTTTCTACTTCATCACTTTCCATAGCTTAGTACATCTTCCCCACTTAAGGGGTAAATTTACTAAGGTGAGAGATTTTAGAAGTGGAGATGTTGCCTATAGCAACCAATCAGATTCTACTTAATATTTAACTTGCACCTTCTAGAATATAAAAGCTAGAATCTTATTGGTTGATATAGGCAATATCTCCACTTCTTAAAACTCTCACTTTAGTAAATTTACCATTCTTATCTCATCTGCCATGATCCTACTTCATAGGGTAATTTTGGGCATTAACACCATAGTGTCATTATCACTTAGAAGCGAAAATAGTATATGCAGTATATCGAATCAATCCCTTTCCTGCAGAAGCCTTTGTTTTAATTGTTTCATCAATATTTCAATATTTTCATTTTACAAATGAAGTTCATATTTCTCTGAACTACTTAATGAAAATTAATGTGATGAATTCAAATTCCAACATAGATCACATGGACGTTCTAAAATATGCTGATGCACGTTTTACACTAAGTTTGCATTTGCAAAAGGGAAAATGAATTCACCAAGACTAATTCTAATATTCCTATGAACATAATATTATATTACATTAAGCAGGGTACATGCAATTAGGAGAACTGAAGTGTAAACTTGTTTTCATATTAGGCATCACACAAGCAACGCCAATCCCAAGGCATGCATACTTGTTGGGTTTAGATGCCAATTACTTTGCAAATGCTGGTATCAGCAGTATCTCAATTAGTCATTGAGTGTATTGTGCAAGGCTATGTCAATTACTTCAGCTGATGCAGTGACAGGCACAGCTGGGGGAAATAATCTCGTTAGGAAGGAGGGAAGGAAGCAGGAGAGAACTGTAATATTTGGAACAGCGCACACACTTCAGTTAGGAAGCCAGAAGACTGGGAAGGAAATTATGGAGGTGGCTAAGCTTGTTGCTTAAAGAACAGTTAAAGGATAATAAAATAATTATAACATGTAATAACGTGCAAGATTCAGATGTTGAAAGACCAAATACAATGCACCGTTATTCTGCGTGTGCCTGTGTAGCATTAGTATTTAATCACAAATAAGATAGGTTCCTGTTCCTTAAGGACCCCATACATGGTGCAGTTTTTTACACGATTTGGCCGTTTTCGATCGATTGGAACGCCCAATCTTGTAAAAAGTGCCATGTGTGTGGATGATGACGATGTCGATGCGCCGTACATCGTCGTCTCTGATCAATTGAACCTGCAGAAAGATAACGACCTATCTTTTACGATTTGGCACACATCGTTTTGTGTGTGTGCATGATGAATGATGCAATGGACGTGATGTTGTAACTTTTCCTCCCATTATTTAAATTCCAGCATCGTGAGGTTGTTTGCTACAAACGATATATCGTTTGCGATCTGCAATCATTTACAACCATCTGTAACCTTTGGTCGTTTGTACAATCGTTCTGTGTGTGTGGGCACAATATTGTTTGACCGGGAGACTTCAGGAATTCAATGGATATTGCAAGATTGGATCGTTAGCAAATCGCACCATGTATCGGGGAATTTATGGATCTACAGAAGTCTGGATATTGAAATTGGTTGTGGTGCAAATGATAGTCAGGAATTAGATAGACAATGTCTAGATAGACACCAGATGTTAGACAGGCAATAGGTCAACAAAAGGTAGACATAATAAAAGTAGACATGGTAGAAGGTTGACAGGTACAAAAGGTCGTCAGGGTCAAAAGGTCGACACACAAATGGTCGACACCTTTGTTTTTTGCTTTATTTTTCTAACATCTGGTGTCTATCTGGACCTAGTTAACCTTTTTACGGTCTATCTAAAGTGTGGATACCATTGAAATCCACTTTGCTGGGAGGTTTGTAGTAAATATATAACTGCATTGGGCTGGAGATGTAGTTATACCACGTGCCTACACACTTGCTGTCCATAACTGAGCAAATTCCATGGATAATTATAGCCAGGGCTTTGTGGGGCCCACGGCAACATTTTGAAGGGGCCCCTCCACAATGCTTCTAGAGAGACACCTCTGTCCACAATGGTTGTTAATTGTATACCTTATAATACTGCCTAGTTAATTTTATGCACCATACCATAGTGGTGCCCTAGTTCATTTTATGTCCCATAGAAGTGCCCAAGTTAATTGTATGCTCCATAGAAGTGCCCTAGTTCATATTCATATTATGCCCCATTGTATTCCCCCCAATTCACAGTATGAGGGGAATTCCATATGAAACGTAAACTTCGCTGTCGAAGTTTACGTTTCATATCGGAGCTTTTACCTGGGATAAAGTATCGGGCGCGCGCCCACTTATCCCCGTATCCAATATGAAACTAACAAAAACGGGAGCCTGCGAAGTGGGATTTGCATAAAGTTATGAAATTTTCCTTAAAAAAATTGTAGGACCCCCCTAAAGTTGTAAAAACATGGGGGATCACTATGGGTACCCCTGTTTTAGCCTGTAAATGAAAGTCGTGGATTTAAATAGCCGCAGCAGGTGTTTTTTTCCCGACATTGAAGAAGTGTTGCAGAAGAGCACTTAGGTTATTTTTTTCGTTTTTTTAAGTGGTCCCATCAAATTTGGGGTACATGAAAATGGGTACTAGCATATTTTGATGTCCCTAAAGTAAGTTTTGAAAAATTCTGCATTTGTGCACCTGCCGCTATAAATCTATTCTAGAAAACATCTGCCGCATACTTGCAGAATAGCCCTGAACCTATTTCCCTATTGTTAAACATTTTTTTCGCATTTTTTTTTTCACCCCAATTTTTTAAATAATTTTTTGGGGTGTCCCTATTTTTTTTTTTTTTTACTTTTTTTGACACAGTTCTTTTTTAAATGTCATTCCCAGTGGTGCAGGCTATTTTTTTTAAGCCTGCACCCCTAAACCCCAATTCTGCACTTTTTTTCGCCACCTATTCAGTGATGAAAAGTTATCCCCATTTTTTTTCAGACTTTTCGAACCTGCGAAAAGTCTTTGAAATTGAATACAGTGTAAAACTAAAACCTGCGATAATGACGTCATAGGTGCGATATTAACGCAAAAAACGGAGTTTTCGCTCCATATTGAATTCCCCTATATGTCACATTGTAGTACTGCCAGTGCACATTATGCCACACAGTGCCTCCAGTTCACACTATGCTACACAGAGAGTAAGGACCAACCAGACCCTACCTGAGGGGGATACTTCCAAATGCAGGTCATTCCATTTTGAGTGGAGATCTTCTTAATTTAGACAAATTGGGCCTGATTCATCATGGATCGCAACTGCCACAGCATATGCAGAGTGGCTGATGGTGAGTACTGCGCACGCATGGGTCAGCATTGCGATCACACTGCAATCACTTACGCAGATACCAAGCCATCGCATAGTGAGTGACAGGAGGGTGGTGACGAGGGAGTGGTAGGAGAAACGCAGGCGTGCCTGTCCATTTGAATGCCGTTTCCTGGGCATAAATTAGCCACTGCGACAGCATACGCAGCTTGAGTACTCACTGCGTGCGACAGTTGCAATTTCAGAGTCAGCTCAGACCTGCTGTAATTCTATGCGAGGGTCCGATGTTACCGATGTATACGGATGTGCAAAAGCGTTGGTGGCCGTCTCAATGTCGGGTGAGCAATTGCAGACAATAACATATTTTTGCAGTACTGCGTGCGTAATTGCAGCTACATCGCAATAGCGATCTGTAGTAAATCAGGCCCATTGTCCCTTTCTGGGGACAATGATTACTACTGATTACTGATTACTGATTACTAATTACTGATTAGCTCAGCTGTGTTTGTGAGTGTGAAATAGGATTGTGGGAGATGAATCATAATGATCAGGAGAGACAGATATTGCCACTGATGAATCCCCTTTTCAGTCAGTGGGCCAGAGCCAATTTCTTAGCAGGCAGTATTGGGTACTTGGTAGACAACTAAATGAGCTGGATCCATGCCCCCTACACCTCTGGACCCTATAACAATGGCACCCCTTGCACCCACTATTGCTATGCCCATGATTATCGCCCTTGAGCACAGTAACTTTGCCAACAATGCCAGCAGAGTTTATAAAGTGGGATCACTCCATACAATGTGGCCAAGTACTAACAATGAGGTTATACAGTATCTATTCTCCTCTCAAAATTGTTCCTTTGAGAAGGAACTTACAATTTTAAATCTACCACCAGTGAGAATTATATTTTCAAGAAAAAAATGCATTATTTAATAAATATTTTTTAATTTGCAGTGTGCATGAAATCGCACTCGATGTGTGACAGCAGGTTTGCATATGAAACATCATGCAAAAACCTTCTGCTACTTATGTAAGTCTTTTTGATGCCAACCCTAACCTACCCTTCTACAGCCTAACCCAAACCTACCCTGCTGCAACCAAGCCCTAGCCTCCCCTTCTGCAACCTAATGCTAACCGCCCCTCCTGCAGCCTAACCCAAATCTAACCTCCTGAAGCTAAACCCCAACTTCCCCTCCTGCAGCATAACCTAAACCTATTATCCTGCAGCCAAAACCTAATCTCCGCTTCTGCAGCCTAACCCTATCCTCCCCTCCTGCTGCCTAAACCTAAACTCCCCTCCTGCTGCCTAACTGTAACCTAACCTCATGCAGCCTAACCCTAACCTCCCCTCCTGCAGCCTAACCCTAACCTACCCTCCTGCAGCCTAATACTAACCATACCTCCTGCAGCCTAATCCAGACCTACCCTCCTGCAGCCTAACCCTAGCCTCCCTTCCTGCAACCTAACCCTAAGCGCCCCTCCTGCAGCCTAAACCAAATCTATCTTCCTGCAGCTTAACCCTAACTTCCCCCCACAGCCTAACCATAACCTTCGCCCACAGCCTAACTCTAACCTCCTGTAGCCTAACCCTAACCTCCCCTGCATCCTAACCTAAATCTATTCTGCTGCAGCCTAACCCTAACTTCCCCCTGCAGCCTAACCATAACCTCCCCTCCTACAGCCTAACCCTGACATCCCCTCCTGCAGCCTAACCATAGCCTTCCCCTGCAGCCTAACACTCCCCTCCTGCAGTCTAACCCTATCCTATTCTCCTGCAGCCCTACCATAGCCTTCCCTCCTGCAGCCAAACCCTAATCTACCCTCCTGCAGCCTAACCCTAACCTCCCCTCTTGCAGCCTAACCCTAACCTCCCCTGCAGCCTAACCTTAACCTATTCTTATGCAGCCTAATCCTAACTTCCACCTGCAGCCTAAACCTTCCCTCCTGCTGCTGTAAACCTTAACCTCCCCTCCTGCAGCCTAACCTTACCCTCCCCCTGCAGCCTAACGCTCCCCTCCTGCAGTCTAACCCTAACCTCCCCTCCTGCAGCCTAACTCTTACTTCCCCTCCTGCTGCCTAACCATAACCTCCCCCACTGTAGCCTAACCCTAACCTCCCGCTGCAGCCTAACCCTAACCTCCCCCTGCAGCCTAACCCTAACCCCCCCTCCTGCAGCCAAACCCTAACCTCTCCTGCTGCAGCTTAACCCTAATGTCCCCTCCTGTGGCCTAAACCTTCCCTCCTGCAGCCTAACCATACCCTTCACCTGCAGCCTAACCCTCCTCTCCTGCAGCCTAACCCTAACCTCCCCTCCTGTTGCCTAACCCTAACCTTCTGCTGCAGCCTAACCCTAACCCACCCTCTTGCAGCCTAAACCTAACCTACCCTGCAGCCTAACCCTAGCCTACCCTCCTGCAGTCTAACCCTAACCTCCCCTCCTGCAGCCTAACTCTTACTTCCCCTCCTGCTGCCTAACTTTAACCTGCCCTCCTGCAGCCTAACCATAACCTCCCCTACTGTAGCCTAACCCTAACCTCCCCCTGCAGCCTAACCCTAACCTCCCCCTGCAGCCTAACCCTAACCCCCCCTCCTGAAGCCAAACCCTAACCTCTCCTGCTGCAGCTTAACCCTAATGTCCCCTCCTGCGGCCTAACCCTTCCCTCCTGCAGCCTAACCATACCCTTCACCTGCAGCCTAACCCTCCTCTCCTGCAGCCTAACCCTAACCTCCCCTCCAGCTGCCTAACCCTAACCTTCCCCTGCAGCCTAACCCTAACCCTCCCTCCTGCAGCCTAACCCTAACCTACCCTGCAGCCTAACCCTAGCCTACCCTCCTGCAGCCTAACCCTAACCTCCCCTGCAGCCTAACCCTAGCCTACCCTCCTGCAGCCTAATCCTAACCTACCCTTCTTAAGCCTAAACCTAACCTATTCTCCTGCAGCCTAACACTAACCTCCCCTGCTGCTGCCTAATCCTAACCTATTCTCCTGCAGCCTAAGCCTAACTGTTGGCATTCTGTGGGCATGTTACATGTCTGCATTTCAGATGTTGACATTCTGAACATGTCGACTTTCTGCAGATGTTGATATGTTCCATGTGGACATTTAAACAATGTCGACATCATAACTGAAGACATTTTGGTGTTGAAAATTATGATTTGTGACATTGTACAGTGCATTTCCCTTTTGCGCTATATAAAATATTTAAATTAGTTTTAAATATATGATAGATTAATTGATGGACAGGTTGGTTAAAAGAATATATATATATTTCAATTTCCGTCAATCGTATTCCATGACCCCACCCCCCTTTATTTATTCTCCTGTACCTTTCTCCTTGTGGAGGAGGCCTGAAGATCAGACCTACAGTAGTTCCTCAGATACTGACACACCCAAAGACCAAATGATTCTCATACAGTAGGTGTGGAATATAAGGTTTGTGATAAATGTAACCAGTGCCTCACCACATACAGTCATTTGTTTCCTTACAGCACTGTATATCATACAGTATGTGCAGAGACAACATTCTCCCACTTCATTACAGTCTGGAATTCCAATTTGTTCCTCTACTGATATTACTATTTATGATTGAGAATGCTGCATTGTTGTGCTGGGTACACACTATACTGTAGATGTATTTAGGCTTGGAGAGAGAAAAAGTACCGACCAAACAGCTCTTAACTGTCATTTTTCAAACACAGCCTGGGAAGTGACAGTTAGGAGCTGATTGGTGGCTACTTTATCTCTCTCCAAGGCTTAGTACATCAACCCTAAAGCAATATATTTTTGTTTGTACAGCCAACAAACTATATATCGTTATGGGCAAATTGAAATGCCCGTCCAGTTGTGATGTCTGGCCAGACATATCAAGCAACCGATTAGTAAATTGTGTATGTTTACCAAATCGGCTGCTCAGGCTGCGTGACGGATGACTGTCCATTGGGTCACTCAGGTCTGTACTCAGCATTACACTATGAAAGCTCTACATTTAATTACTGCCAATAATACATGTAATTACTGCCAATAATACAAGGGAGGTTACACAGAGATAAAGAGAAAAAGTTGCCCAAAGCAACCAATCAGCTTCTAACTATTTATCTAGCACAGTGCTTGAAATGACAGTTAGAAGCTGATTGGTTGCTTTGGGCAACTTCTCTACTTTCTCTCTCTACAAGGATTGATACATCTGCCAGTATGTACAACCGCATCTAGTGAATTGTTAGCGGGCTGCGGTTGCTCTGCAGCACATGTACACGTCAGTCCGAGCAATTCAAAGTGATAACGGGTATTAATGGGAGGCAACTGGGAGAACGCACATAAGAGAACAGTCACCTGGGCGTGTAGCTGGAGCGTAGACAAAGTTACATCATAGTTGTGTTAAATGACAGAGGTATGTGTGACCCAGAGTCATTCCTACTGTGTATACTGAAATATATATATATATATGTATTCTTCTGTAGTCTGCAATCATAACCTATATAAACTATTTGCACTGTATCATCAGATTTTATATTTATTTGCCAGACGTTATAAAATAAATCTTTCATTGAGTATTGCCAGATACTGAATATAGGGGGATATGTACTAAGCCTTGAAAAGTAATAAATTGGTGAGTGATAACGTACCAACCAATCAGCTCCTAACTGTTACTTTACAGACTGTGTTTGAAACATGACAGTTAGGAGCTGATTGGTTGGTACGTTACTTATCACTCTCAACTCTATTACTTTTCAAGGCTTAGTACATTTCCCCTTAATAGCCAGTTAAGGCAGTCAGAGCATAATAAAACATAGTTGGAGCACCTTCTACATCTTTATAGTGAAAAGCATTTAATGACAAGTTACAAGAGAAAACGACATAAGTGGATTAGAATATTGCTCAGAAAATGATTTGTTCCATACAATTCAAACTGATTTGTTGCATATTTTGATTTGCTTCATTGTTCAGTAAAAATCCAAGTAATGGAGACAATTTAGCAACACTCTTCACAAATTGTAACAGGTCTGTTTCCAGTTGTTAAGGACATGCCTTCGTTCTTTCTGAATGTGTCCTTTATTTTACAGTATGAATACTGCAGACAAAACCGCAGACCAACCACCAGGAAACCAAGAACAAATATTGTAAGTACACTATACATACATGTTATGCTGGGCATACACTATACAATTACTGTATCTAGGTAATTCGCCCAATATCGGCGGATCGCCCAGATAATTGTACTGTGTATGTGCGCAACCGATCCGAAAATATCGATCGGTCAGTCAGTCATTCTGAATCGGCCAGCATGTCCGTCTGATACGATATTCTGAAGTTACAAGTCGACTGCATTGGGCAATGTATGCAATGACGCGGCCGACCGATGGACATTTCCTCTGTTCCTTCACAGGGGAAGAATGGGGAAATGTCTCCTCCTCAGGAGAGGAGCCCAGATATCGTGGCCAATACATTATGACATATCTCAAAGTGTATGGCTATGATATCTGCTGGGTGTCAGGCTGCCAGATAAAATGTTTGTTGGTCAGTCAGTGTATGCCAGCCAGCATTATTAGTGAGCTTATACTCTACTCTCCCATTTCACTACAACCTGGAAAGCTGCCTGGGCTACAAGTGGTTACTTTGTTGAAATAATACTGCTGCACTCTTTACAGCTTATGCTACCGCTTTACTTCAGAGTGCAGACTCAGCTGAGCCACTGCAAATCCACTGCCAAGAGGCCACACATGTGCAGGTGGTCATTACCAAATTGCGAGCTACTGAAGATGGAGTGAGCTAATGGAGCAAGGCTTTGAAAAACGAAGCTTTTCTGAGCTGTTTAAATTGAGCATTACTGCAGTCCCTGTGGAAAGCTATGGGGCTGCTGCAAACATTAAGAGAGGACCTGAATTTTCAATTTCAGAAGATTGACCACAATTTTGAGTTTAATAAATCGGCACCTATGTTTCATATAACAAAAACAATACAGCTACTGAATACTCCTTATACACCTATATTCTATGTATTATTTCAATATGGTTATTTCTGTGTTGCTAGACCTTTAAGATTCTACTTAAATGACAATTGCAATACTATTGTAATATAAGTTTTATTAATATGAAACTTTTGTGCGTAACATTGAATGTATATAGATACATAGGGGTGGAAGCTAACTTGCACCTCTGCAAGTGTGTGTCTCACATTGAACAAAATCGGGTTCTGCATTATCATATAGACGCAGGCGTGGTTGCGGCAACAGAAACAACCACAAACGCGTCCATCCCTAAATCAGGCCCAAAGTGCTTTATAAGGACTCCCTGTTATGTATGACTTTAAATATAGTTACTTATAGACATGAAATCTAGTGTATAATTATATATATATATATATATATATATATAATTATATATGTGTGTGCATGCGTCTGTTACTATATTAAAATATTCACATTAACAGTGGGTAATCAAGGGGACCTGACACGTGCACAAATGCTGCAACTGTAGACAATAGCTAACACTGGTGAGCTCTAGACAGCTTCCAGTGCCTGTACTGGTTATTCAGGTCCCTGCCTCCCTCCTTACAGTCATCTTGGTGAGAACTTGCTGTAGGCACAGTTAATTTCTATGTCATTTGTGCCCAAATGCATTAAAACAAGCAAAAGTTCCAGAATATTCTCATTGTATATATATTCTTTGGCTTAATGATTGCCCCGGCTGGTTCAACCGCATTATCTCCTAATCTTCCTCAAATCCTTCAGAATCTCAGTGTAGCAAACCACAGTGTCTTACACCTTCAACATTCTCAGCGTGTACTCCCTGTAGAACTGAGGGAAAGCTAAACTTAAAAGCCTTTTTGGATACATCAGAAAAAAATCATAAGATACAGAAGAGAAAGTCTTTAGCTTTGTTCCACTTTATCTTTTGATATCGTTTTTTTGGCTGAGAGGGAACAAAATGTATAGAAACTAGAGGAAACGAAGACATTTAAATAGTCCAAAACAGACACAAAAAGAGACATAAAAGAATTATAAATTGTTATATAAGATAGTAAGTTGCAGTGATGGCTCCAGACGTGAGACTGCGGGGCAGTTCAAAATTCAAATAGGGGAGCGACACCAACTGCCAGTGAGTCCTGGCCGGCGATGTTTGGTAGCGTTTGGGGTGGCAGTTGGTGTGGCTCCCCTATTTGAATTTTGAACTGCCCCGCAGCCCCACCTCTGGAGCCGCCATTGGTAAGTTGCCAACTATGGACCTAATTCAGAGTTGTACGCTAATGCTGCCACAGCTGAGATTTTGGCAGCTGTGGACTTGCGATAATATGCTAATGCAACAGCTGCAGAAACTTGTATTGAGATGCCCACCAGAGCCTTTGTAGCTGTCTGCAACTGCGCACACATACATACACAGCATCGGGCGCTGGTCAAGAAAAAAATCGACTCCTTGAGTGAGTCTATGGTCCTGCAGCATTGAAGTATTGCCGCCGTACCTGAGACACTGAAGCTATGTTCTCTGTGTAAAAAATCACAGACACTGCCAGAAACAGTCCCCGAAAACAGCCGGAACACGCTTTTGGCCGTCACTACCTGTTACCTCCCACAAAACTTTTGGTACCTGTCAAACACTTGAAATTGATTCCTCACTGCAACCGTAATTGCAATTCAATTGCCGCACATGCGCATTGCGTCTGGAATGCATACGCAGACCACCGATAATCACTCTGCTGCGTGGACATCGGAATAGCGTCCAACTGTGAATCAAGCCCCATATCACTTCCCTATCATGAGAGACCCTAATAGGATTTGAAACAAACCACCCAACTATCCTGTTTTAGATGGGATAGTCCCAATACTGTATAAGCGTTATCCACTGGTGATGATGTTGGGCACAATGTGCCTGCCATGCATCTTCCTGTGGTGTGTACAGCACTGAAATAATCTTTTGAGTGACAGGGGTTAAGTAAGGAACTAACAGTAGGCACGTCCCAGGGAAGTGGCCACACCTCAGTATGACATGGCCCTGCCCCCCTTCATGACATCACTATGCCTCCTTTTATATGTGTCCTGATTTGATCCACCACAAATTTGGGACATACGGGCTTGTTAATGAAGATATATTAATACCTGCAGTATACTTTTGCATTGTACATTTTACACTATTCAGTATATACAGTATTTGAACAAATAGAAGTCGGCCCAAAGAGAGTCCACACTATACTGTAGTATGTGTGGGGACCATTCAACACGCATGGTAATTATATTAAATAAATTGTAGTCCGCTTGTGCATGTATTACCATGTCAATGAAAAAACACCATACAGTATAGTCTGCAAAAACTGAATCAGCGGCTCTCAATAAAAAAAAGGAAACACGTTTTGCGCACCCCCCCCCTCAGATCTCTCCGGAAGCCGCTGACCTCACAGTGCTTCCTCTCATCCTATTGCCAAGGTTGTCTATTAACATGGCAAGCGGGCACGATGTACCTTGCTCAGCAGTTGTGGGACTAAATTAGTTTTCCAAGGGCAACCAAATTCCAAATTCCCAGTATCAAGAAGATTAGATGTATACTACCACCTCTGTCATACAACATGTACTGTCCTTTTTGGTGAATTCATAGGGAAATGTAAAATTTATGTGGATATTCTTTCTTCCTATCTACATCATATATCCACACAAGATAGAGCTAGGAAAAGTCAAACGCCATGGGGCTTATTATTAATACCTTTAGAATATAAGCTCTCACAAGCAGGGCCCTCCTCCCTAATGTGATTTTCCTTCCCTTACTTAAGGCACACATCCACATGCCGATATTAATGAGCGATCGCACGATCACGACACCGTAATCGTGCAATCGATCAGTAATCATGCACAAATATCCACTTTTATGTCGGAAACGACCAGCAATGCTCGCTACTGACATCAATCATCGTATGAACGTGCCGGTCAATTTGTCGATAACGACAGTTTGGGCATGTTCTCAGATGATGGGAGGGTGCCTACACTGAACGATAAATCATTCAGTGTAGGCACAACACAGACTGTGAAACGACTGCACGATTACAATGTCGTAATCATGCAGTCGTTTCACAGTCTGCTAGTGGATGTGCCCCTTTATACTATCATCTACTCCAGTGTTTCCCAAACTCATTTCTCAGGGAGCACTAACAGAATCGCAAGGGAAATAATTAGCTCCAGCTGAGGATCTTTTAAAATGTGTCAGCCTGTAATGAATACACCTGTGCACAGGACAACATGTACTGTTAGTGCTCCCTGAGGAATGAATTTGGAAAACACTGATCTACTTCATACTCTCTACAATGGCACCTACTGTAACCCTCCTTTTTGCCTCCTTGCTGCTTATTTGAGTGGTAAGACCACCGATGCAGCAATGTTTTTAAGCCATGTACTTGTCATGTACCCTTGTGGTGCTATATAAACAAAGGTTAATTATAATAATTAGAACAGAGATAGCATAACATGATTTGAATTATTCCTCAGCAATCTAATGTACCAGGGCACTGCACACTGATTCAGAGATGGACGGAGGATTTTCTGAGCCGCAGGGGCGTATTTATAATGGGCGCAGGGTCCAGGGGGGCCCGCACCGCACACCTTGCACCCATATTATACTTACCTCTCTCCGGAGTCCCACGTCGGCGCCGGTGTCAGCGCTGTAAAACCGTCCGTAAAATGGCCACCGCGACCATTTTCCTGACATTTTGTGCATGCGCAGTACAGGAAAATGGCCCCCGCAGCCATTTTCCCAGTGACCTGCGCATGCGCTATAGACTCTGGGCACACTCTAGTGCTCAGTGCGCTGCCGGTCACCGGCTGAAAGGAAAGGGCCCGTGACGGAGACTGCACATGGGCCCCCTCCTCTCTAGAAATGCCCCTCATGAGCCATACACAAGTGGCTGTGCAAATCCGTCCATCTCCGATGTAAATGCAGAAGGTGGTGTCAGACACCTCTTTGGTGCATTTGCGATCCCAGCACTGCGACCGATGTCGCGGGCTGGGATCATCATCGCAACCATCATGACCATACTGGTCACATATGAGGCCAGGAATCTGTGTCCGTCGAAGCAGACCCTGGCCTCGTCCCTCCCGGAAAACTGGGGCAACACACAGGGAATGGATGACCAGGCACATCCTCGCTCCACCCCCCAAAATGCTGTAGCATATTAATCATTCTGTAGCTTGGGGGGGTCTGCGAGCGAGATCGCAGGACCTATTCTGTCACATGTGCAGAATGTGTCCTGTGTAGATGCATACCCTAATAATCGGAGATGTGCGTTCATCCTCGGATGACCGTACATCTCAGAATCAGGCCTGGGACCACAACAGTCAATTAGTCATAGAAATAGGTCAAAAGTTTTAGAACGCTGCAATTTTTTTATTGTTTTTATAGAAATTTAAGCAATTCACGTCCAGTAGTAAATAGCCTGAAATGAGACAAAGGTAAGTGGTAAACTGTTAAAAAAAATAACAAAATATTAATGGTTTAAGAACAGCAGTTCTGCAGCAATGAAAAAGAAGCTTGGTATTGGTAAGTGCATGTTTCCAGTTTATCCCCCCCACCCCCATGAAATTGGTTTTTTTTCAGCACCATATATTGCTTGCTCGTCTATAGTTACGGGTCACACTTTCTCACATTAAGCCAATACTCCCCAATTATTACTGTTGTTGGTTAGTCACATTTTCCTGTATTTCATGGTGCAGAATTATAACACATTTGGATGGGTAAAACTTAGATAACGGAGGGTCTAAAGCATGTTATTTTCCGCTCAAATTATACATTTGTCCATAACTATTATATCTTTGCACTTTATCTTTGTTTCTGTTTTTACTGCTATATTGTAGCACAGCATAATTTTTTTTTTTTTATTATTATTTTTATTTTTAATCCTTCTCTTTAGAGATCCTGTTTGAATTGTTTATATTATTCTGGTGTACCAGTGTATTCCCTGGTGCACTATTTTAGTTCATTGGTCGAGAAATTAGAAAATATACAATATTTACAATATCTACAATATTTCTAGATCTTAAATGGTCTCCTTTCTTTTTCTTTCATATAACAGACTGTAGGAATTATTACTGGCATACAGTACTTGTACTTTGTTTAAATCACTTTTTTTGTGTGTCTCAGCTGTATATCTGTTTTTGCACTTCTTGCAGTACGGATGACACCGTTGTTTACACTATTAATTGTGTTTCGGGACTAATAAAAATTATAATAATAATAATAATAATAATAATAATAATAAAAAAGAAAACGAGGCTTGTCTGGGCCATGAAGCAACGTCAATGGGCTGCCGAAGACTGAAAGAAGGTCTTATGGGCCGATGAATCAAAATGTTAAATATTTGGTCCATCACTCAGGTTTTTTGTATGCCATCCAGTAGGTGAAAGGTTCCTTAGTGAGTGGGGTTGATTTACTAAGCGGTTGTTTATTAAAGCTGGCGTTTTATGTGGTGATATGTTTTAATTTTAGGCTTAGACATGACAGGAAGTGGCGGATTTACAAGATGCCCCTTAGTAAATAAACCCCTGTGACACCAAGGGGTACATTTACTAAGATGGGAGTTCTATTAAGAAGTGATGTTGCCAATAGCAAACAATCAGATTCCAGGTATTATCTTCTAGAAGGTGCTAGATAAATGAGAAGTAGAATCTGATTGGTTGCTATGGGCAACATCACTTCTTAACAGAACTCCCATCTTGGTAAATTTACTCCCAACTGTCAAACATGGAGGAGGAAGCGTGATGGTCTGGGGCCCTTTGATGGATTGCAAATCAGAGACTTGCACTAAATGTCTGGAACTCTGACCCATAAGGCTGCCACATCATTTAGCAGCACCATGCAATACCCTCTGGTCTACACCTACTTGGTCAAGGGTTCATCCTACAGCGAGATAACAAACCAAAACATAGCTCCAGGCTAGGTCAGTACTGCCTTCCAGGAATAGAACGAGACAGACAGCTTCAAATCATGGAATTGCCAGCACAGTCTCTAGTTTTCAGCTGGGCACACTATATGCAATCCTTCGGACGTTATATATTTTCAAAACAGATCGGAGCGATATATTGTGCGGATAGCATACAGTAGTGTGTATGCCCGATCACGCGTGCACAAGGGTCGCTCATTGCGTCGTCCCATCTCCTGCGCTGCACAGATGCCAAAGCTAGCTACTTTGAAGAGTCCAAACTGTTGATTAAATCCAATGATTTGCTTTTTATCTCAAATTGTTTATTTGCTCTGTGCTTTCATTTCAGTGTACATTGAGACATTAAACAGCGTATATTTGAACAAAAACTGGAAAAGATGGGGGTGTTCTAAAACTTGTGACCAGTAATGTAGCAACTAGAGCGATGTCTACGATAGCAGAGAGGCCACAAATTTACTTCCTCCTCCAACTGTTCAGTAACGCAGCATGTTTTATTAATCACCTCATCATCTCTTGGAAAGTTCACAGACAAGTACTATTGCATGGCAAAGTCTTTGGGGTAAATTTACTAAAGTGAGAGTTTTTAGAAGTGAGTTTTAGAAGTGGAGATGTTGCCCATAGAGACCAAACAGATTCTACTTAACATTTAACTAGCATCTCCTAGAAGATAATAGCTAGAATCTGATTGGTTGCTATGGGCAACATCACTTTTAAAGCTCACTTCTAAAAACCCTCACTTTAGTAAATTTACCCCTTTGTGTTTATGTATGTATGTACACGCAGACACACACACACTAATCAGCCAAACAACAAACAGTAAAATACTGAAAACATTGGAACCATTCTTCATAAAATACCACTTTTTATTGATTTACTGTCTATTCATTCCCAGCTATAGAACATCATAATAAAATGCGTTGCTGAAAAGGGTGTAGTAGCAAATGTGGATAATCCATAAGCAGGACATACTGTAGTATACAGTATATTATTCTGTGTACTCAACTGTTTCTGATAAATACTGAAGAGCTGATGTCAGTACTCCTTGTGTTATTTATGAATGTAAATACAACTTTTATATTATAAGTACATACATTCGAGCGTATGGCTTCTATGGCTTTTAGTTCTGCATACTGTACGTCTAATAGCTCTCATACTGCAGCAGTAAATCATTCTGCCTAAGAGCTATATACAGTAAATAACGTATGTGTCACATGTTCAGTGTACAGTACATGTGAACATGAGAGCTTCCTAATCTCACTCATGGATCTGAAGCTTTATTGCAGCTAGCGGATAAGTGTCTTTGTTACAGAATCACATTCAGAGTCTAGGAGTAGCACATCCTGTCATTCTGCCCATCTCCAGTGTCATCTATGAATCAGGATTTTTTTTTTTTGTACATAATGATGTTCAAATCCATCACTGAAAGCCTGCAGAGGTTAACGTGAGAAGAGTGGATTCTTTAAGTGGCACTAGAGACAGCTTAGTGGAAAAAAAGAATAGCAGTCAGTCATACAAGTAAGACGTGATTACTTTGTTCTTTTTACCAATACAGAAAAGTACCTAAAGGGAAGTCTAATGTCTTCACTGTATTTTATCATTTAATGTAGTTAAGCCTCCTTTTTACCTTGACCAATGATGACTTAAGAAGCACAGACAAAGTAACCTCCAGCTGTTCTGCCCATCAGGTCTAATAATGGACCCTGACACATCCCTAAGAAATTCATTCGGTTAAGCCCATGGCACTAATGGATATGGATTGGCTGAATGGATTTAATAACGTGTCCATTTGATTACAATTAATTGAGACTCAATTGTGATTGGATAAGATAGCTGCACTTTTTTTTCCTATTTGGACAATACTGGTCTTACGCTGTTGCAATTAGCCAAACTGTCCATGTATGCTGCACTAAGTGACTGAGAACAGGCAAATAGAAATTACATTCAGAAAATGAGTTCTTATTGAGAAGATAATAGATAACGTTATAATGTATACATGCTTAGTCACGTATACAGTCATTACCTGCAAGGGCTCATCAAGCAGGGCCGTAACTAGGGTGGTGCGACCAGTGCCATGGCACAGGGCACAGCAGGGCAGGGGGCGCTGTTTGGGCCTGTCAATTTTCTGTTAATTATCATTCTCACTTGTAGCTTCCTCTTATTTTATCCCCAGCATCTCCTGGCCTCCCCTATCTCTTCCCTGGCCCGTCCCCATGAGGCCATGGCCTTTTTTCGGGTGTTTTATATCCCTATTTAAAAAATAGGTGGGGTGTCAATGCTCTTTCTGGCACAGGGCACCAAAAAGTTTAGTTACAGCTCTGTCATCAAGTCTCACTTTTATTGCCATGTGTGACCCACGGCATCTCACACTGGGTGCATATGGACCGATCACAGTAACAAATTATGCATGTATAGCGCTATATGTGATGCGATTTGGAAAACAGTGCACAGAGTAAAATTGTGTATTTCCCATATCCGGTTATCAATATAGACAAAAGCGTATTTCATATGGATGTGTACAGCTCACATTACTCCTATGATCAATGTGCAAAGAATCACGCATGGAACAAGCCAGAAGATATAAAACATAATGATGATAGCAGAGTTCTATTGCTGTAATTGCCATTTTATAAGCACTATACATGTCATGAATCAATGCACTTGGTAATTTATCAGGGACAATGATGTCCAGCCACCCCAGTTCCTACAGAATGCCAAGGGTTCTGAAGTACATGGTTGTCCCCAGGAGTTATATTCAAAGTAGTGATAGCTTATCAAGTGCACTTCACAAAGGTGAGATGCTATATATTACAAGTTACTAATCTACAGATACCACGCCAAGATACCAGGTGATGACAGTAGGTTGTAGTACCACAGTCCACTGTGCGTGTGTTGCGATCGCACTGCGGTTACGGACACACTGATGAATCCATTGCGGAGTGAGTGACAGGCTGAGAGCGTTTGGGGGTGGTGACAGGGGAGTGGATGGAGAAACGCAGGCGTGTCTGTCCGTTTGAACGCAGTTTTATGGGCATGCATAAATTAGCCTCTGCGACTGCATAAACAGTTTGAGTACTTACAGCAGGGGTTCCCAACCACGGTCCTCAAGGCACACTAACAGTCCAGGTTTTAGGGATAGCCATACTAGAGCACAAGTGACTTCATTAGTACCTCAGTTATTTTGATTTAACCATCTGTGCACAATCATGGATATCATTAAAACCAGGACTGTTAGTGTGCCTTGAGGACTAAGGTTGGGAATCACTGACTTACAGCATACGTCGAGACTTGCAGTTTCTGCGGCTGGTCATACCTGGTGTAAATGTTGCATGACGATACCAATCTAAAGGCAGGAGTGCAAGGTAGAACGGATGTGAGAAAGCAGCAGTGGGCCTCTCTATGCCGGTTAAGCTGTGGCAGGCATTAGCGTACTTTCGCAGCTGCGTTCCATACAAAATTGCAGCGGCATGCGTAATAGCAATCCTTACTGAATCAGGCCCAGAGAGCATATAAAAGCATGTGTCCGCAAGCGTACAGAATGCTCACCTGTACAGAAACAAACTCTGCAAATGGTAAGTAACAAATGCAGAACGCCTAGTATGCTCTAGAACACAGGTTCTCAAACTCGGTCCTCAGGACCCCACACAGTGCATGTTTTCCAAGTCTCCTCACAATCACAAGTAAAATAATTAGCTTCACGTGTGGATCTTTCAATATGTGTCAGTGAGTAACGAATACACCTGTGCACCTGCTGGGTGACCTGGAATACATGACCTGTGTTGGGTCCTGAGGACCAAGTTTGAGAACCACTGCCCTAGAACAACTCAATCACCTCCAGTTCCTAACAGCATAGCTACAGTATCTTTACATGACTAGCTCTGCCCTTTATACTGAGCCATTACCATCAGTCAAATATTCCATGTACAGTAGAATGAAGCACATGTAGTTACTGTTAGTTTAAATGAGTGCATCTAATTTTATTGCATTAATTATCGAATTAACACAGTTTAGCAATTGGCTTCAATGTAACCATATGGACTAGCCCAAACAAATCTGTTTGTGGAATTGTCACCCACGGTATTATAATTGTAGAGGAAACTAGTTTAATTACTTACATGCTTATAAAATGCAAGATTTGCCAGTTGCCAGTTATAATAAAACAATTCCAAATTAGGCACGAAGGCGGCAGAGCATAACAGGTTTGTTTTATTCACACTAGATTAGTCAGAATAGACAAGAGTATCCAAGAAATTGAGAAAACAGTAGGTGAAATGGGTTTAACTGAATTGGGGAATATTAGAGTATAACAACAGCTACAGGCTAAGTATTACTTTAAAAGCTTTTCTAGAGGGACTATAGGTGGTGCTGTATCTTACGTTGTCACTTGTTCTAGAAATGTTCTTGTTAATCCTCCATGTTAGGAAATTTACCTACACTGGCCTCAATCTTTCCCTGTGTGTCTGATGCTTGAACAAAGAAGCATATTCTACAGCAGGGACATGTTAAATTAACAAGGTGAGGTTGTGGAATACCTGATAAATATGAGTTCTATAAAGATGGGATGACTTGTGTTTTCTTGTGTTTTCTTGTGTTTTCTTAAGGAAAGAGACTACTGAACTGAAATTTAATAGTTTATTTGCCAGGCGTGGCAGAGACACACGTACATTTCTCTTTATAGACTCTTATAGACTCTTATTCTAATAAAACCCTCATCAAGCGGTGGTATTTTATTGATAATAACTACGCTTTCGACATCATACATACTAAATTCATATAAAAGAATAATAATTTAGTCAATAGATGGCAATAGAGAAATACATAAGTATACAAGTATTAATATAAAAAATACAGGATAATTTATTTGACATATGTAATCCTTAGAGATAAGGAAACAAATGTAAGTCCCTCTTTACCAGACACTTTAATCCCTCTGAACGTAACTTACTGATAGTGACATTCTTAGACTGTGCTCAGAAGGAGGATCATAATTTAATTTCTCAAAAGAGAAATCTATCAAATAATTTGTAAATTTTTTATCACCTCATATCATAATGCAAATATATAAAAATGCAATATATCCAACACTTGTGTGGGAAATTGCCAATACATTCAACTTTTTTACAGGATGGGTAAGGCTGGGAAATGTCTATGTAACATCAATGTGGATAGTGGATGGGGTGTAGCTTATAGTGCTAAAGTATGCCCTCAGATTCAAGTGAGATCACTCATATACTGTGTTTAAATGAATTGCTTTGATACACCAACATTGGTTTTCTCATATGAGAACATCAAAACGAATAAATAAACTACATTATTGGAGACTTTCTTTTGGACTATATATAATTAAAATTAAACAAATACTTTTTAATATTTCTCATTTAAGTATAACACATTTCAAAATAATGTTTTCTACAGTATCTAGAATTTTTAAGAAAAAAAATGTTGCAGTTTGGGATAGTATATGGGCTCATTGTTATGGTTTCCTAGGCCATACTGTGTAAAACCCCTAGAACTCAGGCTAGCGAACTCTTCCGCCAATAACAACCACCCATTATTCCCATAGAACTGATCACGTTCACCGGGACATAGGGGGTTGCCTTGACTTAAAGTCAGAGTAGTAGTGGTTTACACAGACTAACTAGGAAGACCAGAGTTTGTGAGAGAGTAGGTGCTTGATAGGAAGAGAGTGTGACTAATACAGCAGGAGGTTTTGATGCAACAGGTATGTTGATGGTGTGGAATAAGAGCCAGCAGTGTGGCTTGTGAGCTGGTGATGCAGCCTGAGAGCCGGTGATGCGGCTTGAGAGCCGGTGGTATGGCTTGAGGGCCAATGATGTGGCTTGAGAGCTGTTGGTGCAGCTTGTGAGTTGGTGCTGCAGCTTTGTGAGCAGGTGGAGAGACTTTAAGAGCCAATGCAGCTTGGGAGCCATGGGTGTGGCTTAAGAGTCGGTAATGTGGCTTGAGAGCTGGTGGTGCGGCTTGTGAGCCGGTGATGTGGCTGTGAGAGCAGGTGGTGAGGCTTTGAGAGCTGATGCAGCTTGAGAGCCATTGGTCCGGCTTGAGAGGCGTTGGTGTGGCTTGAGAGCCGTTGATGCAGCTTGAGAAGCGATGGTGTGGCTTGAGAGCTGGTGATGTGGTGCTGAGAGCTGTTGATGTGGCTTGAGAGCCATTGGTGGGGCTTGAGTGCCGTTGGTTCGACTTGAGAGCCGGTGGTGTGGCTTGGAAACCGGAAAAGCAGCATGGAAGCTGGTAAGTAAGGGTCCGCTTGGAATTAGGAACAATAACAAAACACTGACCATGCAGCAGAGCTGAGGGATCCAAAAGGAAATGCTATAGTTGACGAGGCGGCAAAAGGTCAGCGTGAACAAATAAGAAAAGGATCCAATCACGCTGTGTTGTGGTTCACACGTGACATCCTAGGGATCCGTATCGCCTAGCAACGGACGGAAAGACCCCAGGCGAAATACAGGAAGGTAAAGGAATATTACTGGAGGGAAACAAGTCATGACTACGACTTGTAATACTCATTTAGGTCAAGCAGGGATAGGAAAACCATATGAAAACCATTTGATATGATTTATAAAACTGAAGGAATCTTCCCAAAGATCAGTGCTTAACCTGGATGTCTAAACCTGATGTAAATGTGGTGTGATGAAGAAAGTGAAAAAAGTAATTGGCATACATCACTGTTTATTCCATATTTAAAAGAAATCACTTTTCCTGAGCAAACTGCTCCAACTGTCCAGACCGCATGCTTCAGCTCTTTCCATAGATGTTTGATAGGAGTCAGATCAGGGCTCATAGACCACTGCCGGGTGGGCCAATATTTTATTCTTATCCATTCTTGGGAGCTTTATGACTGTATGTTTTGAGTCATTGGGGGAGATGTATGAAGCTCAGAAGCGGTATCAGCGCATGTTATGTGCGCTGATACCGCTTCTCCCCGATGTATGATCGAGGGTCTGGGCGGTAAATGACAGGGGCGCTATGCACCCCTGTCATTATCGGTGCTGCTATCTACAAGATAGCAGCGCTGATAGCCTGGGCCATGTACGAACGATCAGATCGCCTGACTGTTCGGCCCGCTGTAGCTGTCGGTAAGGACAGCTACAGCCTGGCGCTAGCCTATCCCCACAGCAGGGACAGCGCTGTGCCTGCTGCTGCAGCTGCCGGCTCCAGGCTGCACACGGGGATCTTGCATTACTTGATACTTTGAAATATCACTATAATACAGTTATTTACCAGCTTTTCTGCAAATCTGTCAAGAACACTTTATAATATTTGTTGGGCCATATTCAATTTTGAGCAAACAGCCGTTCTCGGCGAAACTGTTTTGCCGATGAATTCATTTTGGCCGATTTCAGTTATCCCCGTATTCAATTATTCTGACTTTTCGCCGGAGCGAAAAGTCAATGCATTGGGATCAGCGAAAAAGTATCGCCTATGAATAGGTGGCGAGAAAAAGTGCAGAATTGGGGTTTTGGGGTGCAGACTTCCAAAAACCACCCTGCACCCCTTGGACAGGCCCCCAAAGGTATTCTGTGTAATTTTTTTTTTAAAAAGTACCCTAGGACACCCCAAAAAAGTACATTTGTTTTGGGGGTGAAAAAAAAACAAAGTTGGGGGACAAACTTCTAAACTAGCGAAATAGACTAAGAGGGGGTCCCCAAGCTTGCCCCAGGTGTTTTTTTTATTGAAGATGGTTGCGGCAGGTGGATTTTTCACGATTTTTAAATCTTCACATTAGCCACTTTAAAATATGCTTGCACCCCTTTTCATGTACACCAAATTTGATGGAATGACTTAATTTGCCAAAAAAAATTTGCAAAGTGCTATTCTTCACCACTTTCTTAAATGCTAAACAGCAACTACTGAGACCATTTAAGACCCCACATACCTTTAGCAGGACTATTCGGGGGTACCCATAGTGAACCTCCATGTCAGAGCATTTTTAGGGGGGCGTCAGGCTGATTTCCCCAAAAATGACAGGACTTTTCGCCAACTTCATTTTTACTGTGTCCCGTTTTCGCCGATTTGGAATTGAATACGGGGATACGCGGGGACGAGCGCGATACTTTTTCGACCCTGAAACCAGTGATGACGGCGAAAAGTCCGGCAATGGACTTTTCACTCCAAATTGAATATGCCCCTTTATCTCTTTTCACATTTATTTGCTTTATTCTATGATACATCAAAGGAATGCAGGTATACATGAAGCAATAGCTTTTAAATTCATCACTTTTTCGGGAGGAATGAAGCATTGTTTAAATGAGCTTTAAGGATATCACCAAATTTGTCCACGTCTGTATATTTATAAAGTGATCAAAATTTTCATATTTCTTCTTGTCTATGAATTACAACTTTAAAAATTATTAGTATAAAGTCTTGAAATTATTCGTCATATGACAAACGGAATTGGTATGTAATACCAACAGACGGGACACAGGTGGTCAGAATCCCAATGCCTGGATCCCGACTTGGCGGTCGGTACGCTAACCCTCCCCCTTTCCCTACCCTAACCCTCCCTGGTTCCTGAACCTAACTCCCCCCCGTAGTGCCTAAATATAACCTCCCCCTCCCTGCACCCTAAACCTAACTCTCCTCAGTGCCAAACCCTAACCCTCCCCCTAGTGCCTAACTCCTAAACCTAACCCTAACCTTGCCCCCAACCCGCTATTTACCTTTGGCATCCTGGTGGCCTGGATGCTGGCACCGGTAAGGTAAGTGTCGGCATCCAGACTGCTGGGATGCCGAATGCATACCTGACAAACATATTATTGTAACACATACCATACATAAGAAAGTATTATTTACACAAGAAAACTAAGAATTTGCAGAATGTATGCAAGTCTAAATGTAATGTTTTTGCTGCACCCTTCCCTGTTATCTCTGCACATAATTCTATGACCTCAGTCTCCCCCATGTCTTGTCAGTACACAGGAAATAAATGTAAGTTACCATTAATAGTAGTAATAATTGACTTTGTTATGCTCATACATTCATAATAAAGAAAATATTGTGGTCACATCTTTTATAACTCTTCTGCCCTAAGCACGGTGGTAAGTAGCCTTTCCACGAATCGGTCCTAAAGTTATGCAACCTTAATTGCCAATATCCCTCTACAGGAAATACTTACAGGACAACATTGTTAGTTGTATGGCTGCGGAGAGTTACAAGATGCTTTCAATGCCCAGTAAGCTCCAAGCCCCTTTAAGGACAGTTAATGATACTGCCTAATTGGACACCTGGAAGAGAATTTATAATTCAGAGATCCTATGAAACTCGGAATATTAAGAAGTTTTATATATATATATATATATATATATATATATAGAGCTGTATATCCGGCACTCACAGTGTAAATAAGCAACTTGGTCCGGTGCCTCCACAATAAAGTTGCTCACAAATACCCCAGTAGTGCCGACTCAGACTCCAAATGACAACCAAAAAATTCCTAACCCGTGGCTATGATAAGCAGTTACTTGAATTTACTAAAAATAAAGTTTTGGGAATGAATAGAGAACAACTACTTAGTTATAATAAACAAAGCTAAGAAAAATAGTGATGAGAAATTCCCGTGGGTAACGAGTTTTAATGCATCATCGCCCTTAATTAATAGAACATCGAAAGCATTATGGCCAATGATTAGATCAGATGATGAACTAGGACTCAATAATGCTGCTTTAATGCCATGCTATACGAGGGGAAAAAACCTGCGTGATTTCTTAGTTAAAACTAATTTCAGTTCTAAACAACTTGAAGGACCGACCCATTTTTTACAAAAAAAACAAATGGGATGCTTCAGGTGTGGATGTGTGACTTGTAAATTCCTAATTCCAGGAGAACATCCACGTTCAGGCAAAGGATATACCATTCGTCACCATTTACCATATAATAGTGTTTACGTGGTTTATCAGATTATTTGCCCTTGTGGCTTATCATATGTGGGTAAAACCCAAAGAAAATTTAAAGAAAGGATGGCAGTACATCGATCATCTACTAAGGCAGCATTATCGACTAAGTACAGTGACCAACCGGTGGCCCGACATATCCTGGAATGTAATCACCCCCTGACCTCACTCCGCTATAGAATGATAGATCACGTCCCCCCACTTATGCGTGGTGGGGATAGAGAAAAAGCTTTGCTTAGACGTGAGGCTGAGTGGATCTATAGATTAGACGTAATATCGCCACGGGGTCTTAATGAAAACCTATCATTAGCATGATTCTTGTGAGAGAACCATGTGAATTGATTGGGGTCTAACCTTTTTTGAAGATAGTTTTGATATACTCACCTCTTGATTTACCATAGTTCCCTGTGGGATCGTGAGGGGAATATCCATCGTTTGAGACTTAAGCTGGCCACACACTAGACCAACTTACATCCAACCAGCCAACTTGTTGATTGATGAAAATCTGGTAACATATGGGTGTAAATGATGATCAGCAATTTGCTCCTAAATGCCATAAAACAGATGACAATGGTAGTCAGACAAGTTTGTTAAATGTTTGATCAAAACAATTTGTTCAAACAACAGTTTTTAGTCCATTTTCCGGCGTTTGGGAGCAAATCGCTGATTGTCATTTGCTTTCATCCATTGCCAGGTTTTCATTCCAACCAATGAACTAGTTGGATGGTTGGATGTAAGTTGGTCTAGTGTGTGGCCAGCTTAAGCCCATTTATTGAGACTAAAGCTGGCCACACACTAGAACAACTTACATCCAACCAGCCAAGTTGTTGATTGGTTGGAATGAAAATCTGGTAAGGAATGGGAGTAAATGATGATCAGAAATTTACTCCTAAATGCCAGAAAACAGATGAAAATGGTCGTCAGACAAGTTTGTTAAATGTTTGATTTAAACTATTTGTTTATACAACAGTTTTGGTCCATTTTTCAGGGTCTGGGAGCAAGTTGCTGATTGTATTCCTTACCAGATTTTCATTCCAACCAATCTACTAGTTGGCTGGTTGGACAGATAATCTTTAGATGTGTGGCCAGCTTAAGCCTGTCTTTAATAATATATAGTTGTGGTGTAGTACCAATGGAATTAATTTCAAGATCTAACCATAATATAGGTGGTATCACAATAATAAAAATAAAATGTAATATACATGTCTATATGTGTATATGCTTTTGGATTTAATGCAATAATTTAATACAATGAGTTTTATATAATATATAGATTGGCTCTATATAATATACAGATTGGCTTTGAATGATAACGAGTATAACATCAGTGGATATAATGGCTTTACTTAAACTACGGTTTGGTGAGCCGTGATACATCTTGTCATTGTTTTTAAGGAATATATGTTGTATTATATATGATATATTATGTTGTCTGCGGTTGCTACGTGATGGGTATAGATCCTAAAGCACGTGGTGTGCGCCGTCGTTAGGAACATCATTGGAAGGCGCCGATGACGTCATTGTCAGTCGCCCCGGCTGAGCTGCCGCAAACGGACATTTGTATGCACGTGGTGTTGGTGAAGGGTGTATATAAGGTAATATGTTTTGTATTGTTTGTATGTATATCTTGAGGACAGTTTGGATTGGATAAACCGAAATGTTGATATCGCACTGTGACTGGTCGTCATTTGGAGTCTGAGTGCCGCACTATTGGGGTATTTGTGTGTGTATATATATATATATATATTAGGGATGAGCGGGTTCGGTTCCCTGAGAACCGAACCCACCCGAACTTCGGGGATCCGGGGCGATCCGAGCCCAAGCTCGGATCTCCCTGTCTGCCCCGGATCCCTCTCCCGAGGCAAAACCTCGAGATCTGCTGTCGGATCTCGAGGTTTTGCCTCGAGCGGCCATTTAAAAAAAAATGCCTTTGCCTTTAATGGGCAAAGTGCTGATTGGCTGACAGAGCCGTCTGTCACGGCTCTCAGCCAATCAGCATTATGGTGCTCATTTGCATGTAGCACGGACTCGTGAGATCCGTGCTACATGCATCTGTGTGATTGACAGTGACACAGAGCACAGATGGGTCAGTGAGACCCGTCTGTGCTGCTGTGTATTTCAATGACACAGATGCACGCACGGACCAGGAGATCCGTGCTACTTGCATCTGTGTCATTGACACAGAGCACTAACGGGTCCGTGAGACCCGTCTGTGCTGCTGTGGTAAATAAAAAAAAAAAAACCTGTGTAAAAAGAGAAAAAAATGGCGTGCCCCCCCCCCAAAAAAAGAGCAACCAGCCCCGGGCATTAGTGACCCAGTGCTGGGTGTGCTTAAATACAGGGGACAAACGACATAGGGGTCCCCTGTACTTAAACACAACCAGCACCGGGCTAGTCAGAACCAGAGCTGGTTGCCAAAATACGGGGGACAAACGACGTAGGGGTCCCCCGTATTCTGCGCAACCAGCTCTGGGCTCTGATCCGGTCCTGGTTCTGGAAATACAGGGGAAAAAAATGAGTAGGGTTCCCCTGTATGTTCCAGAACCAGCACTGGACTTTTTCTAGCGGGGGGCTGATGCCACAGCCAGGGGAGCCCTTTCACCGGGCCCCCCAGCCGCAGCATCAGCCCTGACCGCTAGTCAGCCCAGGCCGGGGATCCCTGGAGAGCTGGGGACCCCCCCAATAAAGGGGTCACCCTCTCCAGGGCACCCCAGGCCCAGGCTGATAGCCCGGGGCTATCCCCGCCACCCCTGGTGGCGGTGGGTGGCGGGTTGATTGTGTGGTGTGGTGTAAATAAAGAATATCAAACATTGTCTTTACAAGTAGAACTGCAAGTCCCAGCAAGCCTGCCCCGCATGCTGGTACTTGGAGAACCACAAGTACCAGCATGCAGGGCATTAAGGGCCCACTAGTACCTGTAGTTCACCTGTAAAAAAATGTTTAAAAAAAACACAGGACACACACACCGTGACAGTATAAGTTTATTAAACATACATACACACACACACACACACACACACACACACATGTACACATACTCACCTATGTAACCCTGTAGCATCGGTCCACTTGTCCGGTAAAGTATCCATAGGGGACCTGTGAAAAAAAACATACTCACCATCTCCTATGCGAGGTTCTGTCCTCTTCGTTCCAAAGTAGGCATCCCCGGACTTGGCAAAAAAAAAAACGAAAACGCGATCCACGAACTTAGTACCGTTCTATAGAACGGTACTTCCCGAATGAGAGCTTAGCGGCGGGGTATCACCATGGAAACCCCGCTGCTAAGCGTTCATTGGCTGAGAGAGGCCATCTCCCGTCTCTCAGCCAATGAACGGCTCCCTCCATTGTAGTCAATGCTGGGAGCCGCAAGGTTATTAAAGTTTACCCTGCGGTTCCCACCATTGACTACAATGGAGGGAGCCGTTCATTGGCTGAGAGACGGGAGATGACCTCTCTCAGCCAATGAACGCTTAGCAGCGGGGTTTCCATGGTGATACCCCGCCGCTAAGCTCTCATTCGGGAAGTACCGTTCTATAGAACGGTACTAAGTTCGTGGATCGCGTTTTCGTTTTTTTTTTTTGCCAAGTCCGGGGATGCCTACTTTGGAACGAAGAGGACAGAACCTCGCATAGGAGATGGTGAGTATGTTTTTTTTCACAGGTCCCCTAGGGATACTTTACCGGACAAGTGGACCGATGCTACAGGTTACATAGGTGAGTATGTGTACATGTGTGTGTGTGTATGTATGTTTAATAAACTTATACTGTCACGGTGTGTGTGTCCTGTGTTTTTTAAAACATTTTTTTTACAGGTGAACTACAGGTACTAGTGGGCCCTTAATGCCCTGCATGCTGGTACTTGTGGTTCTCCAAGTACCAGCATGCGGGGCAGGCTAGCTGGGACTTGCAGTTCTACTTGTAAAGACAATGTTTGATATTCTTTATTTACACCACACCACACAATCAACCCGCCACCCACCGCCACCAGGGGTGGCGGGGATAGCCCCGGGCTATCAGCCTGGGCCTGGGGTGCCCTGGAGAGGGTGACCCCTTTATTGGGGGGGTCCCCAGCTCTCCAGGGATCCCCGGCCTGGGCTGACTAGCGGTCAGGGTTGATGCTGCGGCTGGGGGGCCCGGTGAAAGGGCTCCCCTGGCTGTGGCATCAGCCCCCCGCTAGAAAAAGTCCAGTGCTGGTTCTGGAACATACAGGGGAACCCTACTCATTTTTTGTCCCCTATATTTCCAGAACCAGGACCGGATCAGAGCCCAGAGCTGGTTGCGCAGAATACAGGGGACCCCTACGTCGTTTGTCCCCCGTATTTTGGCAACCAGCGCTGGTTCTGACTAGCCCGGTGCTGGTTGTGCTTAAGTACAGGGGACCCCTACGTCGTTTGTCCCCTGTATTTAAGCACACCCAGCACTGGGTTACTAATGCCCGGGGCTGGTTGCTCTTTTTTGGGGGGGTGCACGCCATTTTTTTCTTTTTTTACACAGGTTTTTTTTTTTTTTTTTTACCACAGCAGCACAGACGGGTCTCACGGACCTGTCATTGCTCTGTGCCAATCACACAGATGCATGTAGCACGGATCTCCCGGGTTCGTGCTACATGCAAATGGGCACCATAACGCTGATTGGCTTCCTGTCTGCCACTGCAGTGCCACTCCTAGATGGGCCACGTGTTTGTGCCGCCCCCTTGTGTCGCTTAGCATAGTCATCCAGCTTCCTCGGTACAACCTTTTGGCCTAAAAACAATATTGTGAGGTGTGAGGTGTTCAGAATAGAGTGGAAATGAGTGGAAATTAATGTTATTGGGGTTATTAATAGCGTAGGAACAAAAAAAGGCCCATTTATGTGATTTTAGCGGTTTTTTTTTATTTTTTAAGAAAAAATCCAGATCCAAAACACAAAACCCAGAACCCAAAACACGGAAGGGTGGTTTTGGCAAAACCAATCCAGATCCAAAACACGAAGAAAGATCCAGATCCAAAACCAAAACACAAAACACGAAAAGTGTCCGGTGCACACCCCTAATATATATATATATATATATATGCATGTATATATATATTAGATATGTGGGCATCTGATTCTTAGAGACCCGACAACAACTAAATTTAGGGGTTCAGAGTCGAGCCAAGTCCGAGTTTGGAATTAATTTCGAAATATAAACATATATATTGCATACTTTTAAAGCGCCAGGATTTTTTTTTCTTTTAGTGATTTCTACATCACATAAGAAGTTTTGTTCTTAGGGCCTGATTCAGAGCCGCTCGTAAGCGGCCGCTCGTTCGCTCCGAGCGATGTTTGCCCAACTGCGCATGCGTACGGATCGTTATACACATGCGCAAACCAGTCAGTGCGGTCGAAATTCATGTGCTCGCAAAATAGCGAATGCCTGATAATTTGAGTGACATGAGGAGGCGTATGTGGGTGGTAACAGGGGAAGGCGCTTGAAAACGGGGAGCGGAGATCAGAACGCAGGCGTGCTTAAAGGTCAAAACGGGCGTTTTATGGGTGTGCATAATTAATACAGCAGCGTCATTGACCATGTCACTGGGTTATTTTATAGTCAGAACTGCTCGCAAGATTGTGGTAGGAAAAACCAACCACAAGAATAGCGAGCAGTTCATACGCTGGTCGATGTACTCGATTAATCTAATAAATAGCGGACATGACGTAGGATGTGAGCGGCCAGGGGGCGTATTTTTCCAAAAAACGACCGCAAGTTTTGTTCGCTCGTTCAGACCTAGAAGCGTGAACAGACCGCAAAGAGCGAACGGTTCATTTGAATAGCCACCCCTATTTTCTGGACGAGCGAGCGCTAATTGCGTCCAGCTCTGAATCAGGCCCTTAGTTCATTGTGTCTATATTATATTATTTTATGGGCATATTTTAAAATATATATTTTTTAGTTACTTTCATTTGCACACAAATAGAAAGAGTATACCTGCTGTATAATAGAAGGTTTTTATTCAAAGCAAACCTAACAGCAAATGCATTTTTTACTATCAAAGCAAATGTTAAACAGTTTTCTTGTGCTTATAACGTGGTTGCGCTTCAGTGTATCTGATGTACACCTAATTATAAACCTAGTGCATATGCTACAGGTGCCAGCCCTGCCCCCCAAACATGTGATGTCATAATGAAGGGGTGGGGCCACCGAGACAGGAAGGAGCTTAGCAGGGTGGATCTCTAGGCTGCAGGGTACAATTCCAGGCAAACTGCAAGCCAAATGCTGGTACCATGGGGGAGCAACGGTGCTGCCCGCTAGGCCCTGCATTGTGTGCTATGGCTATGCTAGTCCCACCCCTAGTTACGGCCCTAACTAGTGCAGAGCTGGGCACATCTTGAGATGGCTCTGATTCAGCATACAGTATAAAAGCATACCCTATAATGATGTGTTTTATTTAAGCACTTTTTAAGAATATGTATATAGTGATATGTTTCACTTATACACAGTGGCAGGAGTAAGTGGTTTGGATTACAAAGCAAAGATGCTGAACGGTACTCAGATGACACAACATCCCAACTGTTGTAGGAGCATCATTTTATATGTATGTGTGTTACTGTATGATATTCTAGAAATGAATGAAATGAGTCTGAGAGAGTCCGACTCCTGCTGTTCCACTGCAGCAATAGAGAAATTGTCTGTGTTCAGTGATGCATCTGCAGCCAACGTTACTTCTGCATAAGCCGACAGATCCTGATGCCTTTCCATGATTCTATGTAAGAAATAACTACAGAGGGAGCCTGTTTCCTTCAGACAAATGGCACCATTGGGCAATGGTCACATAGTGAGTCAGTAGTGTTACTGTACAGTCGACAGGGTTATAATGGAACAATCAGGTAAATCCTCCACAGCGCAGGGTTTTCATATGCTCCACATGGGAAAAATAAGTATATTTGTATTTTACTAAACTTTGGGCCTGATTCCAATTTGGGAATAGAGTAAGAAAGAGCAAGTAACTGTGCATCTTGGTAAAACCATGCTGCACTGCAGGTGGGGCAGATGTAATTGTGCAGAGAGATTTATATTTGGGAGGGGCGTGTGTCCAAACTGACATCTGAATTGCCGTGTATGAATGAAGCTGTCCAGCATTTGTGGGCTACATGCAAAAGCAGCCAGTATTTACCCTGCATGCAAAAAATTGTTGTTCTATGAATACTATTATTACTACTACTACTGCTACTGTTCAGTTATATAATGCCTTTTTGTGAATGGGACTCACTGCAAGACAGCCATCTTAGGCGCTCTTAGTTGCTATTGTAATTATTCACATTAGTCCCTGCCCCATTAGAGCTTACAGACTAAAGGCCTGATTCAGAGCCGGACGCTCTTGAAGAGCGCTCGCTCTGAATCAGGGCCAGGCTTTTTTTTTTGGTGGGGCCTCTTGGCCGCTCGCATAGCTGTGGGTGACCACCCACAGCTATAGCGAGCGGCCATGATGATGGTCGCGATGGTCAAGACCATCGCGACCATCGGGCTTGTGACAAGACCCTTGTGGTAGGGTCTCGTTCATCGCAAGCCCAAGAGAGCTTTCAGCTCAAACAGAGCCGGAATCTCTCCACTGACATCACTTGTGATGTCAGTGGGGCTGCTCCCAAACGGCAGGCGTTCTCATGGGAATGCCTCAGTTTGGCCAGCCACCCCCCCGGCCCGCCCACCAAAGGGGGCGAGCTGTCACTCAACATCGACAGCTCGCCCCCTTTGGTGCGAGAACCAGAGCGACGGATTGCCCGTCGCTAGCCGGGTCTCACGCATGTGCACGAGGGAGCCGGCTCCGTAGTGTGCATGCGCTGTGGGCCACCATCGACCCAGTTGCGAGCGCTCAGCGCTTGCGACCAGGTCTGAATCAGGCCCTAAATTCCCTAACATGCCAACATACAGCATGTCGACACTGTCAAAATGTTGACAATGTCAACAAGCAGTTTTTAGCATAAACCTAATGCTAACCCTAACCTTACACCAAATGCTAGCCCATTTTGTAAATGTCAACATTATGAAAGTTGACACCGTGAATGTCGACATAGTGAATTTTTGCATCCTGGCTGCATACCCTTTTTCTCACCTATGCTCCTCTCATGGCCGCTGATTTCACCAATATATAGCTCAAACCTACTTGACCAGATCCCAACAGGAGTCAGGATTAAAAGGAAGAATACATTTAATAGATTCAATATTTCCTTTAGGCAGACACTAACTGGTATCACATTAGCATGCTAAATGGCTTATATTAATGACACTGGGTACTGTGTGAGGCGCATATTGTCACTCTGGCACATACTGCAACTCTCCCTGATTCTGACTATACTGTACCTGGCAATTCTCACACTAATGCAGGAGGAAGAATATAGTGAATGGAGCTGTAACCATGCTTTTCCTCCTGTATTGGCAACTATGGAGAATGCTGGTAAGGGCACTGATAATGGTCAGCAGGGTGATGTGAAGCCATAATGTACCAGAGCGCTGGATAATGGCCGCATCTTGTACACAAAACTCAAAATTCTCTTCTCCTGCCCCATTTTGCCATCAGAGGTCCTCACCTCGTTTCATGACAGAAACAACACTTGGATGTCACTAATGTTTAATTAATGTTGTGTGACGAAGAAAAAATATATAGCTATATTGATAATGGGTTTGATTCAGACTTGTCATGGGCGCCGAGAGGGCCCCTGACAACTCAGGGAGTACTAATTACCCGGGCCCAGACTCCCTCTTACCTGCACTGATCATGCATGTGCAGAATGGGTCCTGTATCATTGCATGCAGTGCCCCCTAAGCTGAAGCCTAATTGACAGACTGTTTCGCCCCCACTTTGAAGGAACATCAGGCCAGAATCTGCTATGAGATGCATTGGAAAATATCATCATGACTTAATTTCCACAGTTCGGATGAAAACATCAAAAAACTCCCAAAAAACAAACACATGTAAAAACAAATTAGTGTCAATAATATTATATATACATACACTAGCGACCTGCCCCGGCTTCCTATGGGAGCAATTTCATCTCGCCACTGCAACCTGCAACTCATAACACCCTACGCCATGTCACCGCAGTCCCCTGCATCTCATCACCACCCCCTGCTGCTCACAACAGCCTCCAGGTTCTTACTCCTGCCCCCTGCATCTCACCACAGACAGCCTCTTGCTTTTCACTCCTGCCCCCTGCATTTCACTGCAGCATCCTATATTTCACCAGTCTCTGTTTCTCACTCCTGCTTCTTACCACAGCCCCATGCATCACAGCACAGCCCTCTGCATCTCACCACAACCCCCTGCATCTCACAACAGTCTCCTGCTTCTTACTCCTGCCCCCTGCATTTCACCACAGCAACCTATATTTCACCACAGCCCCTGCTTCACTATCCTGCTTCTAACCACAGCCCCATGCATCACACTACAGCCCTCTGCAACCCAGCACAACCCCCTGCTTCTCACTCCTGCCCCCTGCATCTCACAACAGTCTCCTGCTTCTTACTCCTGCCCCCTGCATTTCACCACAGCAACCTATATTTCACCACAGCCCCTGCTTCTCTATCCTGCTTCTAACCACAGCCCCATGCATCACACTACAGCCCTCTGCAACCCAGCACAACCCCCTGCTTCTCACTCCTGCCCCCTGCATCTCACTAGTGTCACCACAACCCCCACTGCTGCTGCCCTGGGATGTGCTGGGAAAGGCAGGGGGATCAGGGACGAGAGATTTGTATTGCAGCTACCGTAAGCATTATCAGCAGCATGTCCCAGGGGCTGCGGCACCTGTGTATATTTCAACAGCCATACTGCCCCCCACCCCCCCCGGCTGCTGAACATGGAGATGAGCAATGTCCTGTTTGCACAATGTGCCCTTTGTTTCCTGGGCTTCCTGTTGAGCTTCCTCGCCATGGTGCCGCTGTCCGAGAACAGCGCTGACTTCTATGGGAGGTGCCTCCTGTTCACTGTGGGCGTATGGCTGAGCGGGAACATCACCCTGGAAAGGGAGCACTTCACAGTTGAGGAGTGTTGGCCGGAGTGTGCTTGCAGGTTCAGCATAGGGATGGACATCGGAATCCAATGGTAATTAACCAACAATGTTTGTGTTCCGATGGTAGTGTTTTTGCTATTTGATGGCGGTGGTCTGATGTTTGCCACCATTGAGTGGAAATCATTTGATGGTGTTCAGATGGTTGTTTTTATAAAATTCCTGATAGCTATGACTCCCCTGGCTCCTTCCTGGCTACTGTGACTGCATCTGGGCATCTTCATGGGTTCATTGGAGGTTGCTTTTCTTCCGAGGGCCATTTTAATATATATAACATTATTTGAGAGCCCAGTGCAGGCCACGAACCCTCCATGTGATGCCACCGGGGTAGCGGAGACACAATTGCCGGTGATTACAGCAATGCCCGCAGCATCCTGAGGAGCTGTAAGGGCAGCAGTGTGACCCTCCAGACGGCACTGCTGCATAGATTCTGGCTACAAGGTGCCAATCTAGGCACCCTGATAGCCAGATGAGGCTAGCAGAAAAAAGCTCAGAGGGCCACATCAAGTGATTCCCGGGGTCTTATATGGCCCCCGGGCCTGAGGTTCCCCTTCCCTGCTGTATAGAATAGTGAAAACCAGATCAAAATCCGTCCAGTGGTTCAAGAGATTAGCCCGAACGGACAGGCAGACGGCAGAACCGGGAACTATATATATAAAACAAACCAAACAAATAGCCATAAAACAACCAATATGAAATCTGCATGAAAAGACAAATCTGCAGATAAATGCATCTGCTCGGTGGAGGCTCTAGATGGAATAACTGCGAGAGTTAAAATAACTGCTAACACATAATTACTGTGTAATGCTGTTTTCACCATTAACTAAAACATTAATGTTACGTAATGGTAACATTTAATGGCCGCTTAATTCTCCAAAGTTATCTCTTAACAGCTAATGATTTACCAACCAGAACCTTAAAGACAATTGATAGCACAAAAGTGTTAAATACAATAGAATACCAGGGATAAGTATTAAGATAAGATTTAATCTACACTAATTCATGCTTGTAATATATAATTACAGTATATATACTGTACTATAGATGTGTTCACATATCCTCAAATCATGCCAAATAACCCCATTTGGCGCAACATATATTGTGCGACTAAACCTCACCATACGTCTCGCCACACAGTTTTGTACCAAATATGCATTTTAAGTCTCATACACACTAGATAATGTGCTGTATGAACGATATTGGTGAAAGAGTTCCCTTGAACTTTATGTACTGCAGGACAAACGATATTGGGTGTACACACTGTGAGATATCTTTAAATATATATTTCAGTGAAGTCATCCTGCCACATCTCTGAACAGGCAATTCTTGATGATATCGTCAGATTGACCTGCAAGACATCAACAACCCGCTAGTGCGAGCATCGTTGGTCGTTCACTGTGTACACACTGAACAATGCGCAAGACCCGCATAGCGACAGCCAAGCTGGGTCTCGCACCAAAGGGGGAGTGGTGTCAATGGTGAGTGACAGCACGCCCCCTTTGGTGGGCATGCCGGGGGCGTTGCTGCCCAGACGGAGGCATTCCCATGGGAACGCCTACCGTCTGGGGCCGGCCCCACTGACATCACAAGTGATGTCAGTGGGAGTGCTTTTGGCTCTGATAGAGCCAAAAGTACTCATGGGCTTGCGGCAGCGAGACCCTACCGCAGGGTCTCGTCGCAAGCCTGATGGTCGCGATGGTCTTGACCATCGCGACCATCTTTTTGGCTGCTCGCATAAGCTGTGGGTGGTCACCCACAGCTATGCGAGCGGCCAGGAGGCCGCTCCATTTTTAGGTAGGAGGGCCCTGATTCAGAGCGAGCGCTCTGGTCAGAACGTCCGGCTCTGAATCAGGCCCTTTGTACACTGGCCCTTGCATTTAATGCAGCTATTGCGTGTGACTCAGATGCCAACCAGGGAAAAAAGGCAGAGGACAGATTTGAGTACGTGTGGCCATGCATCCTGCCACGGATAGCTGTGACTTTATATCAACTCCATTGAGACTAATCCTAAATACCATGAATACTACTGTATAAGTGACTTTGGATGTAGCGACAATGCGAGAAATACACTAAATTAAGATATAGGTATAATAATCCGAGAATCACTACCCGCTGGAGCATCTAAGCCGTGCCCTGATTCCCATGCCACATGGTGCATACAGGATGGGTGAATGTACAGACACATCTGCAACTTTTTGCTATCGCTAGTATCAGCCCTACCACTGGTGTACAAGCATGCGTCTGAATGTGCAAGCACTGGGACGCCCAATGTGAACGTCTTTAGATGCCACCATCGAAACTTGCACCAGCCCTATTGCAGGTGCAGATTACTCCTCTGCATATGGCCTCCAATGTGAGCGAGTAATCGTATGTGTACGCAACCAGCTCAGCGACACACCCAAGACACTCCCACAAATGCCCATAAGATGGACCATTTTCATGCATCTGAATAGTCCCTTGCCAGTCACCGCCCATCACATTTCCAGTACATTTTTGATACCACGTGTCTAAATCGCAGCTGCGGCTCTGTGCGTACACTTAGTGTAACGCATGAGCCGTATGAGTTGTTAGGGATTTTCACGGGCGCATAGCTGTAAGAAATAGCTGAACTCTGTACATCGGCATTGTCTGCGACTCTGAATCAGACCCTCTGTGTTTGTGTGCATTCTCCAGAATGAGGTTTTCTGTTCCTGAAGGAAAATCATTACGTCTGTTAAAAGTACACACAGCAATGGCCAATCCATTACAATTGAGATAATTAATTCATAGCACAGCAGATTAGCTGGGATTCTAAAGCCCAAAAGGAATTTAGATACATTTATCCTAATGGGCTCATTGGGAAATGAGATCAAATGAAGTAATCAATAGTAAGAACAATAGGCCTGATACAGAATTGTGCACAAGCCCGATGGTTTATGTGCAACACCCATGTTTTGCAATCTGTGTGTGAGCAGGATCTGTACTGCGCATGTGCAAATCTGTGTCTGTAAAGACGATCGCAGTGCCCCCTAAACTGCAGCATGATTTATATACTGTGGCCGCTTGGGGGCGGGGAGGGGGCAGCAGCAGGATGCATTCTTGAAAACAGGGACATGTCTGCCCTGTTTTCAAGGCGTGCAGAGGTCAGGGAGTGTGTCTTCCAACGCATATTTCCTGGCTGCTGCAGTGGTTCACAGAAGCCAGCAGGGGGCATCTATTTGCACAAAACACCTGTTGTGGCTTCTGCATATTGTAGCACAGCCGCTGCATACAAAGATCAATGTCTGTATTGGGATATGGTACCGTCAATATATGTTGCTCTATTACTGTATTATTAAACCACAGGCATGTAGAGTACTATACTTAAAAAAGGCAGTTACAACACAGTAGGTAATGAAAATATGGTTAAATAACTAAGTAAAGGAGTCCCTTTAAAAGAGCTTACAAAAGATGTATAGTAAGCTGCCTATGGTCCACATTGTCCATATGTACCATAAATATTACAAGTTGCCTAATAGTTTCCTAATAGCCAGTTATCTCCCAGCAATATGACGTAAACATTATATATTAGTCAGTATGATCATGCAATAAAGTTCATTTGATGCAACTGTGTTATTAAAATTACAAAGTACTTTTTTTTATCACAGTTGTATATGTGGGCATAAAACGCATATCCTCCTACATATCCCATTCCATTAGGGACAAACTGCTGTGCTCCTGGTCTTCCCTCTTAATTTATGATTTCAGTCACCTGTGTTAAAAACATTCTTCTCATCAATGAGGTGACTTTATTGATAAATAAGAGGGAAGTCCAGGAGCGCAGTATTTTGTATCTGGTGGAAGAGGTCATATTGGAAGGTCTGAAAATGTGCTTATACAATAAACGCTATATAAACCATACAACCCTATATGGCATGAGCATAGACAAACATCTCAGCCACTTCTGGAGAAAAGTAAAAATTGTGATATAGCTATAATGTAGATATTTAAAATGTTGACAGTTATGATGTTGACATTTTTGAAATGTCAACATTGAACATGTCAGCATCTGCAAACAAAAAGATGTAACCCCTTTGCGCACCACAAAAGGGATAATAATAAATGTATATTCCAATAAAGAAATAAAGAAATGTTTTTTCACATAGTCCAATTTTTAAAATGTTCTTTCACAGATTTCTCACAGATTTTCTTCTTATTCTCTCCTTTTCTGTCACCGTCCCCTCTCCTTATTGGGAGTATGAGCTCAAAGTAACATAAAAGGGGAGAGACAAAAAAGCCTCAAATGGTGAAAAGTACTGTTTAATTCCAATAAAAACACATATAAATAGTATTAAAAAACTCTTCCACCATCAAAATATAAATGAGAAGGTGTACCAGATACCAAGGGTGCAGTTGCCCGACACCTGTAAGTGTGTATATTCTATATCCACAATGGCCTCCCGGGAGTGATCAGACCAAGGGACTCATGGTAGTCCGGATAGCTGGTTCCTTGGTTAACCCTCTGGTCTAAATGCCGCCTCACTAGAGAATCCGACATCAGGTCTCCTCGCGTGTAGGGCAGAGCGCAGTGATAGCGCTCTGCCCTACACAGACACAGACACACAGCCGCCAGCGGCAGCTGTGTGTTTGTTACAGCAGCCAATGAGAGTCACACAGACTCTCATTGGCTGCTGCACGGAGGGAGCCGGCTGGAGCTCACACATGAGCTCCGTCTTCCGGCTCCCTCCTCAGCGTGTGACAGAGCGGACGGCGCGTTAGCGGGGATACAGGTAAGTTTTTATTTTTAATTTTTTTATTTGTGCAAGGGCCGGGGGCACTACTGGGGGGGGGTCTGCACTACTGGGGGGGGTCTGCTACTGGGGGGGGCTATACTACTGGGGGGGCCATACTACAGAGGGGCCTGCTACTGGGGGGGCTATACTACTGGGGGGGGTCTGCACTACTGGGGGGCAGTCTGCTACTGGGGGGGCTATACTACTGGGGGGGCCATACTACAGAGGGGCCTGCTACTGGGGGGGCTATACTACTGGGGGGGTCTGCTACTGGGGGGGCCATACTACTGGGGGGGATCTGCACTACTGGGGGGGGGGTCTGCTACTGGGGGGGCTATACTACTGGGGGGGCCATACTACAGAGGGGCCTGCTACTGGGGGGGGCTATACTACTGGGGGGGTCTGCACTACTGGGGGGGTCTGCTACTGGGGGGGCCATACTACAGAGGGGCCTGCTACTGGGGGGGGCTATACTACTGGGGGGGTCTGCTACTGGGGGGGCCATACTACTGAGGGGCCTGCTACTGGGGGGGGGGCATACTACTGGGGGGGCTTACTACTACTGGGGGGGGGCTGCTACTGGGGCAGCCTACTACAGGGGGGCCATACTACAGGGGGGCCCATACTACAGGGGGGGCTACTACTGGGGCAGCCTACTACTGGGGGGGGCCTGCTACTGGGGCAGCCTACTACTGGGGGGGCCATACTACTGGGGGGGCCATACTACTAGGGGGGCATACTACTGGGTGGCATGCTAATGGGGGGCATACTACTGGGGGGGCCTGCTAATGGGGGGCATACTGCTGGGTGGCATGCTAATGGGGGGCATACTACTGGGGGGGCCTGCTAATGGGGGGCATACTACTGGGGGGCATTCTACTGGGGGCACTGCATAGTGGACCCTACTACTAAGGGGACTGCATAGGGGGCACCACTGCTGGGGGACATTGTGTAAGGGACACCGCTACTGTGGGCATTGTGTAAAAGGGTCACTACTGTGGACATTGTGTAAAAGGGGCACTACTGTGTGTCGTAACATAAATAAGAGACACTACTTTATGGTGTAATGTGAATCAGGCCCTATGTGCGGTGTAATGCTAATAAGATTGTGCACTGTGACTCCTAGGGCCGTAGCCCACTTTGTAAACAAGTACTGTGACTCTGCTGGCCGTACCCCACTGGGTGGGTGCACTACTTTTCATTTCTGCCACTGCTGTGTGGCAATGTGTCATAGATGTGCTTTATACTGTGGTGTCTGTGTTGTTGTGCCGCTGCTTTGTCGCTTAGTAACCAGTCAGCTCACTGCAACCTTTGGCCAATAATGTTGAAAACAATATTATAAGCTGTGATATGGTCTAAATTGACTGGAAATTAATGTTATTGAGGTTAATAATACTCTAGGAAGAAAAAAAAGACCAATTTATGTGATTTTAGCTTTTTTTGTCAATTTTTGTAAAAAAATCCAAATCCAAATCCAAATCCAAAGCCAGTCACCGCAGTTTGGCAAATCCAAATCCAAAGCCGGACGACGAATTAGAACCAAATCCAAATCCAAATCCGGCAAAAATGGTCCGGCGCACATCCCTAGTTTCTACTCGCTTGGAGTCTTTCTCAATGTGTACTTTTGATAGTGGAAGAGTTTTCTTGATGGTGGAAGGGGAGGGTTAGGGCTAAGCACTAATGGAAGGGATAGAGTTAAGCTACGAAGGGGGAGGGTAAGGGCATGTAACTGGTGGGAGGGTTAGGGTTAATCTACAAGAGTAGAGGTTAGGGTTAGGCACTAGTGGGAGGGTTAGGGTTAAGCTACGAGAGGAGAGGTTAGGGTTAGGCACTAGCGGGAGGGTTAGGGTTATGCTATGAGAGGACAGGGTTAGGGCTAGTCACTAGGGTGAAGGTTAGAGTTACGCTATGAGAGGGGAGGTTAGGGTTAGGCACTAGGGGAAGGGTAACAAGTTATAGGTTAGGATTAACACACGTACCATCGGAATCAATGCAAGATTCGCTGGAAGTCATCCTGACATCACCGCCAGACCTGGAAGACACCGCTGGTGTCGCCGGACCAGGTAAGTCACCACTAGACCACCAGAGACATTTTGGTGACATTCTAATCATGTCAACATTTCATTAGTGTTGACATGATAGTCAATATCGACATCCCAGCATGTTGACATTATGAATGTCGACTTGATGTTGACAAAATATTCGACACCTGTAAAAATCAAGTCACATTCTGACCACCTGCTAAACCTGGAATGCCATATAACTCAACAATCACTGGTCACTAAAGTAAAGGGGGCCTGATTCATGGTTGGATGGGATGTGTTGGTGCAGCTAATGACCAGTAAGGGTGTATCTCCGTGGAATGCATACCAAGGTGACCACCTAATACGCACAATTACGCCTGTGTAGAGTAGGATGACTTCTGAGTAGTCAAATCTGCTGTAAGTTGCGAGTTGATGATGATGATGGCTGCTGGTTGCCTCTGATTTGCCAAAAGCATATAAGACACACCTAATTAGGTAAATATAGTATAACTGCAGCAGCTGCGATCTAATAACAGGATTACGATCTACAATACTACTGTACGTTTAAAAAAAATAAAGCAAAATTCCTGCTGATACTGAAGGCTGCTGATACTGTATGTTTATTAGTATGTCATTTAATAAATATCTGAGCCTTGATTGATTTGCTTTCAACAGTCTCCAGGTGACTTGGGTACTTATTATCTACACTTTTCTAGTACTTACTGTAATGTGTATGAGATTTGTACCATCTTTTGTCCTCACAATGAAGCCACACGTCTGTCGTATTTCGGGCGCATGTGCTACTGTTATTTGAATTTACTCCCTATGCATACGCTCACCTCTTAATAGCCCGCAATTCCGTTCACAAATCAGCGGCAAACTTGTCATACGTGATAACTACCCGTTGACGCCCAGTCACACCCCCAAATGAAGATACGGGTGAGATCCATACAACAAACGCCTGTAAAGATGTGTCCTATTGTATCTTTGAATCGCATCATATATGGAGTGAGCCGCGCATCTGCGTTTGGGTATACGCGCTGTGTCCACATCCGGTGCTACATTGCCGTGGCCTGGCGTTCAGTGACGCACACATGTGCGGCAAGTCGCGATGCGTGTGCACGTTTGCCTGTCAAAGCGGCAACGATGGGAGAGAAGTGGGATGTGCAGGCTCGGTTCTACTCGGTTCCGTTCGGTTCTTTTTACCGAATCTTATTGGCTATCCAAAACTCGTGACAGCTGAAACCCAATAAGATCCGGTAAAAAGAACCGAACGGAACCGAGTAGAACCGAGCCTGCACATCCCTAGAGAGAACACATCTGTAATTGATGTATGTTGCATATGCAGCTGCCAACGCTTGTGTAGTTTGCTGAACATCGCAAGATTTGTGCGCAAGTGGATTTGCGTGGAACTCTGAAACAAGCCCTAAATTATTTATTAACTCATGGAGTTATGAAATAAACATAATTTTTTATTATTTCATAAGTCACACATAACTTAGCCACTGAGACAGCATACGCAGCTGGAGCACTCATTGCGTGCAACGAGACTTGCAGTTTCTGCGGCAGGTCAGACCTGCTGTAATTGTGCGCGAGGGTCCGATGTTACTCGATGTTCCCATATACGCAGGACTGTAAGGTATTACGGGTGTGAGATAGCAGTACTGGGCGTCTCTATGCTGGCTGTGCGATGGCTTTGCGATTGCGTTCATTAGCATATTTTCGCAGCAGACCTCCATGCATAATCGCTGCTGCGATCCCAGTAGCAATCCATGCTGAATCAGGCCCATTATATTTGGGCAAGCAGACATACTTGGCACCAATTTCTATATCTTCCTTACAGCTCTATTAAGTAACTCACTTGTAGAGATGAATTATTGTTCCTGATATTTTTGTACTGGGTCTGGGGCACCATTACACATTACATAGTGTGTTGTCATAAAGCAGAAACAATATTAATAACAGTATAAGTGCTTTGCCTGTGCTTAACAAATGTCTGTTGGGGTTGTTTATGTAGCTAACAGATAAATGACACTCCTTAAATGATTGTTACAATATCTTGTTTCTGTGAATTAAGTGATATTCATAACACATAGGGTCTGGTCGAAATATATTTAATAAAGGTGAGAAATGTAGTTGGGAAGTCACATAGCTCCCATTCATTAGGATAATTAGAAAAAAAGGGGGAAATCCTATGATCGTGTCGAGTTATTATAGACAAATGCTACTAGCTGCTAAAAAAAAGGTAGTATGGAAAAAATGCATACATATAATTATGGGCGTCATTCAGACCCGCTCATAAGCGCTATGCGCTCACAAGCGGGTCGATGGTGGGGCACTGCGCACGCGTGGCTTGCGCAATGCGTGTGCGCAAGCCCCGGAGCGATTGAGAAATTCACTCGCTTCGGGGCTCACTACAAACGGGGCTGCTGTCGATGTTGGTCGACAGCTCGCCCAGTTTTGTAGGCGGGGAGGGGGGGTGGCTGGACAAACAGAGGCGTTCCTGAAGGAACGCCTGCCGTTTGTGGGCGGCCCTACTGACATCACTCATGATGTAAGTAGTGAGCTTCCTGCTCTATTAGAGCAGGATGCTCACTGGGGCTTACGGCAGACAAGACCCTACCACAAGGGTCTCGTCGCAAGACCGATGGTCGCGACCATCGCGACCATCACCTGTCCGCTCGTAAAAGCTGTGGGTAGTCACCCACAGCTTAGTGTGAGCGGCCAGCGGGCCGGCTAAAAAAAAAATAAAGCGTCCGCCCTCATTCAGTGCGGCTCTGTATGAGGTCATATGTCCTCCTAGTTAGGAGTGTGTCAAGAAAATGTCCTGTGGGTGTTGCGCTCAGGAGGGGCGGCATCCCGTGTCCTCCAGTCCAACAACTTACCCTTCTTCCAGTTGGTGAGAGTCCTCTTACAGCGAGCTCCTGTTGTTCTTAGTCCTTCTGCCTCGGTTGGAGTGTGTGCCCAGTTACACACCCACTATAAGGTCCTGTTGATTCACCAGGCGCGTCGAGACCACCGGGTACCACGATCACTTCCGATCACATGGTCGCCAGCTGTATATCGCTGCGGCTGGCCGCTCTACCCACAGCAGATGTCAGTTAGGTAGGTTTTGGTGTGTATGCTCCCTTCTTGTGTAAATATTGTTTATATTGTAATATTATAAGATCTAAGAAGTTTACTTGATGTTGACTGTATTCGGTCGTGAATGTGAGATTTCTATCATTGTTGCTGATGTGCATTATGAATGTTTTGAAGGAAGTTTCATCTCCTCTCCATATGAAAAATATGTTGGCGATGTAGCGTCGCCATAGGACCATATTTGCGCTGAATTCCTGCTGGGACCAGAAGGTATGTGCTTCCCAGACAAATGCACAATAACAATCCCAAAGGACTCAAAATAATAGGAATCCAACAAGTCAAAGACAAAACTTCATAAGTAAGCTTGTTAAGGAACAACTAAAATTGATCTTTACACTAAAAACACAAAGAGATCTCAATATTGACAATGAGGTCAAATTCATTATCAACCACTGAAACGCAAGCTCTTTAGATATATATATTATGATGTATACTATCTCTGGTATACCATCAATCATAGGTTTTCAGTAAACATTTTCAGTATATTATATTAAGTATTAATGTTATCGGTAATCAACAGCATCCAGACAGACCTCTGAAACTAATTGACATCTGCTGTGACATACTGACAACACCATAACTATGCCAGATTCCCAGAATACAGGGATCTATTTACTAAGCTGTGTTAGGAGACAGAGTGAAAAGTGATAAGGTGCCAGCCAATCAGCTCCCAACTGTCATTTTCAAACTGTCATTTTCAAACACAGCCTGTGAGATGGCAGTTAGGAGCTGATTGGCTGGCACCTTATCACTTTTCACTCTGTCTCCTAACAATGCTTAGTAAATAGACCCATCAGTCTTGTATAGACTATGTTTGGAACACATGGCCACAATTATAGAATTACCTACCCATCATTTATCAAGGATTTCTTGCTTCCATAACAACAAGATTCTCTCCAACCAGATTCTTTGTTTTCAATATTACATCACATCATCATGACAACTCAGGATCCCTAGCCAGAGTGACGTCACGCAGGATCTGCCTTAAATAAGAGACCATGCACATTGTCACAGCACGTCCCTGGTGAAGGATTGAGAGCCGCTACGCGTTGGACCACACACAAACTCAATTTTAATTTTGCATATTGACTCATGTTGCTTACCATTGTAAGTACTTCACACTAAAGCTACTACCATCAGTTCCCCCGAGATCTCGTGTTACTTTGCTTGATCCCGGAAGCGCAGGAACCTCCGTGACATCTGAGAGTGTGTAACTTGGCACACACTCTCACTGCCTCCATAGTGGACCTAGCCTCCCCACCACCCGGTGGGTAGATCGGCCAGCCGCGGCGATAGACAGCCAGCAACCACGTGTTTGGACGTGATCATGATACCCAGTGGTCTCACCGGGCCTGGTGAATCAACAGAACCTTATAGTGAGTGTGTAACTGGGCACACACTCCAACAGAGGCAGAAGGACTAAGAACAACAGGAGCTCGCTGTAAGAGGACTCTCACCAACTGGAAGAAGGGTAAGTTGTCTGACCGGAGAGCACGGGAGGCCGCCCCTCCTGAGTGTGACACCCACATGACATTTTCTTGACACACTCCTTCTAACTAGGAGGACATACAGTAATTATATGTATGCATTTTTTCCATACTACCTTTTTTTTAGCAGCTAGTAGCATTTGTCTACAATAACTTGACACAATCATAGGATTCCCCCCTTTTTTCTAATTATCCTATAGAATGGGAGCTATGTGACTTCCCAACTACATTTCTCACCTTTATTAAATATATTTCGACCAGACCCTATGTGTTATGAGTATCACTTCATTCACAGAAACAAGGTATTGTAACAGTCATTTAAGGAGTGTCATTTATCTGTTAGCTACATAAACAACCCCAACAGACATTTGTTAAGTGCAGGCACAGCACTTTACTGTTATTAATATTGTTTATTAAGAGACTTGGATTATCTCTACGTGCCCGCAGCTAACCATACCCAACATAGGAGTAAGCACCATATACTACATAAAGCGGAAACAAGCTGTGTGCCGCACTGTTCCTCTCTTGCACAAATGACTCCAAGTGCCTAATTGCAAAACAGTTTTTAAATATAACACACCATGTCTAATTATTTGATTCGGTTTTATAATTTACCAAAATGCTTCTTTATTCAGAATTACCATACTGATATGCCTGTCAATGGCACCATTACCATAATAATGCAAATGTGAATATAAATTGCTGTTTTGCTTCATTTGTGTCAACATTTGCAGAAAATAATGCCGGTGCGAGCTGGGCTCCAGGGATTTCTGTGACCTTACTGAGCAACCTCTTCGACAGAACACACAAAGCGAGGTCTACTGCATAGCGCTGGCTTTTGTATACGCCATGCAGCACAAAGCAAGGTGTAATAATAAACTAAACAGGTGCTACAATCCATCGATACACTTGACACATTTCATCTGAGAATGGCTTGTCAAGGGTCCTTATAATCTTCTGAGTTTGTTGTCAAAATAAGTATGGAAGCTTGCTACTAAGTCTCCTGTTTAGGACCTATGTATAACCAGAATATGAACAAAATGATCAATTAATAACAAACATAACCGAAAATACACTTTTTAAAACACATTCTTTCCTTTCCAGTGAGAAAAAATAGGCTATTTTTATTGGGCGTTCCGAAAATATATTGTCCGACGAACCGTTGTTTGGTGAATTAAAATAAGTAAACCATTGAATGCAGTTACATTATGCCTGTTGGGATATTCTGTTTGCATCTGTAGTAAAGTAGCACAGTGTTCAGCCTTAACAATGCAATAATAAGGTCACCAGCCGTAATTATCTTTTAAGTCTCTTAAAACGTGACCGTGAATTACTATGCAAGAAATAAATAAAAATCTAAACAAATGTACTGATTGAATGAATCTTTGCTAGAGCATTGCTGCAGTCGCAATATAATAATGGTAATCTTTTCAATTAATGAGAAATAATCACAGATGCTACTTTGCAATCTTAGAGTTACAACTGAACTGTACTGGAACTCATTATAATTTAGAATGCGATTTTAATCTTTCTGAGGGGAAAAGAACGAAGACAACTGATTAGGATTCACTTCATTGTTAAATGTGTTTCATTCTCTCTTCACACTACAGCGAATAGGTCCAAAGAGCAATATAATGAATCTCCTATGACTCAATTCGCTGTGTACGGTTTTCATGCACGCTAGTTACAGTATATATTTCTTGCGGAAATTGACAGCTAAAGCCCCCTTGGGTGTCTGGCGCCTATGTTGTTTAATTTTCAGGAATGAAAAGATGTAATTAATATATTAATATTATTAAATATGTATTCTGTTGGTTTTCTAGGACCATAGCTATATGAGCTTATTATTTATTAAGGTAACATGTAATAGTTTATGCATTTTGACTGACTGTTTATTTGGAGCTCAGTCAGTGTACTACGAAAATCCAAACAGAAAACATTTGTACATCTGCAATGATCTTTGTAAGACTTGCCCTGATAAGGACAACACCTACTGCAAGTTTAGCAGCAATTCTACCATAACATATTAATAGCTCCCAGTGGACTTAACTACAACAGACCTTTGCACAGCAGGCAATGTAATGTTGCTATGGAACAGCACAGCAAGCACAAAATGGAGGTGCAAAATGGTGCATTACAAGTGACACACAGCTGCTGAAGGTATCGCAGAAGTGTCATTTGGTGCCCTGTGGGAGAGGAGAAAACAAGCTGAGGGTCCTAGAAATGATATACAGTTTTTGAAAGGTCAGTGACAAAAAGCTGAGGGAGTTCTGGGAGCTTCTGTCAAACTAACAGGAGGGGCTGTCTTTTACCCTGAGACAGGCTATTATATGCCGCTTAATATATATATATGTTATATTGTTTATCATCATTAACTATTCAGTTTTTTTAGATGTACATTTTTGGGCCACTTACTTTTACAAACAAGGCTCAGGTCATTATGCGGCTGAGGTAAGGAAAGCACATTTACTAAAACATGTTCTAAAATCTTTGCACATCTGAACATATTTCCTAAGGCAGATTCCTAATATACAGTACCTGTTATTTTATTAATAAGGTGACAAACACTAAGGTCTAGAATGTACTAAATTATTGATTTTATGTTAGGTCTGTTTTATACTTGTGTAGATAAAATGCATTATTTCATTTTATAATAAGTTAAGTACAGTAGTAAAATGTAGTAAAATGTCTGCCGTTGCTGTTTGTTAATGAGGTCTCCAGTTAAGAAAAGTCATATCCCCTTTATCACTCACTAAGGGGTCTATTTACTTAGCCTTGGATGGAGATTAAGTGAACAGAGATAAAGCCCCAACCAATCAGCTCCTAACTGTCATTTTTCAAACATGGGGCTGTATTTAATTAGTTTCGCATCCGCAAAAAAGTTCTGCCTGCCTGACTTTTCGCCTACATCGCGTGTTTTGGACGCGAAAACGTATTGTGCGCCTCCCCGCTATTCTGCCATGTTCCATTCCTAAACAGGCGAAAACGGCAAGCAGCGAATGCAAACAGGCGGAAAGTACTGTCAAAATGGGGGAAATCAGACTGAACCCCCCAAAAAGATGCACTAACATTGGGGATCAATGTAGAAGTGTTCCAATAGCCCTAATAAAACTATTTGGGGTACTGAAGTTATTTAAAGTCCTTGTTATTAGTGTCCTTGCAAAAGTGGTGAAGAATGGCATTAAGCAGTATTTTTGGTGAAAATAAGTAATCATGTAAAATTTGGGGTACTTGAAAATGGGTAGTAGCTTATTTTAATGTCTCTAAAGTGAAGTTTTAGAAAAGTAAAATTTCTCCTGCATACAAGCATCTACAATCCCAAAAACACGGCCCCTTCTTAGAGCACCCCCAGAAGCTTAATTTCGCTCGTTTTTAAGTTGTCCCCCCACTTTTGTCATTTTTGCCCAAATTTCAAAGGTGTTTTTTGGGGTGTACCTGTAATTTTTTAATTCTTTTTTGGTTGAATTGTCCATTGGGGGGTGTACAAAGGGTTCTGAGTGGTTTCTCAACATCTGCACCCCAAAATAAAGATTTTACACTTTTTTTCACCTGCTATTCTGTGGATAAAAAGTATCCCCCATTTCAGTGCCTTGACTTTTCGCATAGGCGAAAAGGGATTGGAATTGAATACGGAGGAAAAATTACAGGCAAAATTTTCGCCCCAAAAAAGTGTGAAAACGGCTTTTCGCTCCAAAATGAATACGGCCCTTAGACTGGCAGTTAGGAGCTGATTGGTTGGGTCTTTAGCTCCGTTTACTTTATTTCCATCCAAGACTTAGTAAATAGACCCCTAAATGGGTGATGACCTCCATTCTCATATAGCAAGCAGCGCTAAGATGAGCTTGCTGCTGTTTGTGACTGTCCTGCATAAGCTATATAGATGGCGTCAGCAGTACAGTACTCTTCCGGCTTAAACAAAGCCTTCCAGGCTTTGTTGAGTCCCCGCCATTGAGAAGCACAATGCATATGCAAAGATAGCCGTTGTGCATTGTTATTAGCTCATCGCCAGACGTGTTAGACTGCCACCAACACAACGGAAGACACCGCCGAGGAGGGAGACACCACTGGACTTTGCAACACATGTTTGTGACTTATGCTGGCAGCATATTTGTGATACTAAACAAAATATATTGCCAACATTTAATAGTGGTGTTAAATGGAGCACTAAGGGCTTTATTCAGAGGCGGCCGTATGGTCTACGACCGCACGGTCGCCTCGATGTTTGTCTAGTGCGCATGCGCACGAGGGAGCCGGCTCCTTCGTGCGCATGCGTGAGACCCGCTACGACCGACAGCGCCGGTCGAAGCAGGTCTCTTTCCAAAGGGGGCGAGCGGTCGATGTTGACTGACAGCTCACCCCGTTTGGAAGGCAGGCTGGGGGGGGGGTGGCAGCCCAAACGGAGGCGTTCCCATGGGAACGCCTGCTGTTTTGGGGAGGCCCCACTGACATCACTAGTGATGTCAGTGGAGAGCTTCCGGCTCTGACAGAGCCAGAAGCTCTCCGGGGCTTACGACAAGTGAGACTCTACCCTAGGGTCTCGTCGTAAGCCCCGATGGTCGCGATGGTCCTTGACCATCGCGACCATCACCCTAGCGGTCGTTAGAGCTGTGGGTTTTAACCCACAGCCTAACGACCGAAACAGAGGCGGCCGGTCACGATGCAAGCGGCCGCCCAGTTTCTGAGCGACCGTTTGCATCCTCCGACCGCCTCTGAATGAGGGCCTAAGTGTGGCCATTCGGCAGCACCCACAATGTTGAATATAAGAGTTACATCACTGGGTCACATCCTACCACGACAAACATTTTTATCCTGTTTGCCTGTCCCCCCTCGTAATACTGATAAATATTTACCTGCAGCCAGGAGTGTCCATTTACCATAAACCAAAGAAATGCAGAAACCAATACATTCAGCTGTATATTCAGTTGTTTATTCTGTTCACCTTTCCTAGCTGCCAGTATTTACAGAGGAAGTACATTTAAGTCTCTGGCTTGTGCACAGTTGATGGAGTGCACTGTTCTGAGAAATTGATGGATAACACAGTGTGTTCCATCATATTTCTAACTTAGGTTCCCATTTGTTTGTTTTAGTAGATTTATATTAATTGCTCCAGGCTTTCCGACAGTAGGAAGTGAAACAAGGATTCAAATATTTGTTATTATTTATTAACTTTTGTATATAGCACCAGTATATACCAATGTGCTTTACAATTGAGAAGAAACATTAATAGCAGTAATAAAATGAGATTAGGCATTAACAGACAGAGGTAAGACGGTCTTGCTTGCAAGCTTCCAATCTGTAGGATAATATGAGTTTAGAAAGAGGTTAACCACAAATTGCATATTATTAATTGTCAACTGTTAATTGGTTTAGTCAGATTGCAAGGGTAATAAGTGCTTAGTGGGTTACATGATTCAGACACGCAACATTGCTGGTCTGGGGACAGAGGGTGGTTTGAGTATAGAGGAACACATGTAAGTTTTGTGTGAACTGTGTGGAGTGGGTGGTAATCAAGGAGAATAGCTTGGGCTAGGTACACATCAGAACGAAGTACAAATAACTCGATGGTCCTTCCAATGTCCCTTCATCCCAGAACAAACAATATAGAGCATACACACTATGCAATCTTCCGAACAATGGTACGATATATCATGTCAGAGAATTGTGGGCCTGATTCAGACCCGCTCGAGAGCGCTGAGCGCTCGCAAGCGGGTCGATGGTGCCCTAATGCGGATGCGCACGATGGAGGGAGCTCCGTCATGCGCATGCGCGAGAACCGCAGAGCGATAGCCAAGCTGTCGCTATGGGGCTCACACCAAAGGGGGCGTACTGTTGATGGTGAGTGACAGCACGCCCCCTTTGGTGGGCATGCCGGGGGCGTGGCTGCCCAGATGGAGGCGTTCCCATGGGAACGCCTACCGTCTGGGGCCGGCCCCACTGACATCACTAGTGATGTCAGTGGGAGTGCTCTCGGCTCTGATAGAGCCAAAAGCACTCCTGGGCTTGCGGCAGCGAGACCCTACCGCAGGGTCTCATCACAAGCCCAATGGTTGCGATGGTCTTGACCATCGCGACCATCTTTTTGGCCGCTCGCATAAGCTGTGGGTGGTCACCCACAGCTATGCGAGCTGCCAGGAGGGCCCTGATTCAGAGGTAGGAGGCCCCTGATTCAGAGCGAGCACTCTGGTCAGAGCGTCCGGCTCTGAATCAGGCCCTGTATCCGATAATCATTTCTCTTGTACACGCTTCGCAATCATCGTGTAGATCACTGGCAGTCCTGGCAGGGGCAGAACTATGGGAGACAATGGAGACGCCTGCCGCCGGGCTCCAGCTCTGAAGGGGGCACCTCCTCCATTGTCCACAACATATTCACCCCACTTAGGGCTGTAACTATACCCGGAATGTACCGTCATGGCCGCCCAATACATGGCACCCCTTCCCGGCACCTGAGAAGCCACCATGCACTAGTGGAGAGCTCTGTGTCAGACCATCAGCTGCTGCCTTTGTCTATCTATAGCCTGTCTGCATGCAAATTGCTAAATTACAGCATCAGTGTGATAAGGGGGGGGCACCAAATTATAACTTGCCTTCGGGCGTCTGGGATGAACTTACGCCACTGAGTCCAGGTGGTGTCTTCAGAGGAAAGATTGTACCAATATACAGTATCTTGTGGTCTTCCATTTCAGCATACATACTGTACAATGTGCATCACATTGTTCATGACATCTTCCCATCTGACGTGCAGCACATCAGATGTGAAAATGCGATGAACGACACATGGGAACACACTATGCGATGTGAAAGATGTCGTTCCAATTTGCCTCAAAATGACATACAGTATCAATACATTTCCTAATGTGTACCCAGCCTTAGAGAGGTAAAGTAGATATTATTATTTGGTGCTATGGCAAGTTTCTAATAATAGCAAATCAACATATCAAGTACCCTAAAATAGTCCTGACTGGCAACACAGTTCTAAATTGCATTACCGAAAGGGTTTGCAAATTGTAGAATAGCATGTTTTGGTGCATATAGCCCATTATCAGACTAAGAAACACAGATTTTTTATCTCCTTAAATATAGCCGTGGTGTTATTTATTTTCTACATTGAAACAGAAGGCATGTCACTTACTTGTCTGGAATATTGGATTATATTGCACTATTGTTACTGTACCTATTACACCTGGGATGAGTACAGGATGCTGGTGCTCGGGTTCCCGGCGTTCAGAATCCCTATGCCGGCATCCCAACCAGGTTACAATCCTGATGCCTCCAGGTAAGTAAGCCTAACCTAACCCCTATCCCTACCCCTAACCTTAATCCTTTCTCCCAGCAGCCTAAACCTAACCTCCCCCCTAGTGCCTAAACCTAACCCTCCCTCTCCGCAGCCTCAACCAAACTTCCCCCTACCCCCTAGCCTAAACCTAACCTTTCCCCTAGTGCCTAACCCTAACACCTAACCCTAGTACTTACCTTCCGGTGCCGGTATTCTGAATGCCAGCATCCCCGCGGTTGGGATTCTGACTGCATCCCTTACATCTATTGCAAGGCCTGTCAAAGGAGGATCTTTAATAATAAAGTATACATGTACAGCAAGCCATGACAACCGACTAGCAGTTAGCTTTGATTATGTACAAAAAAAATAAGTAATTGGCAACAGGCTGTGATAGAGCCATATGTGGCCCTCTGAGTTTGACCCAGTGGCCCCCAGTTTTTTTCTCCTTTATTGTCAGATTTAAGTAACACTTGCTGTTTATGCCTGATGACATGTTATTACAGACAGGTGTCTCGTTCATTGACTAGAAGTACAGTTTTAATTTATCACTGAGAATAAGTGTAATGCAACTTAGAGAACCACCCACATGGCCGCCAAGTGTACCAGATTGTCTATCACTGATTCCATTTCTGAAAGCACACATCTGATTGATTTGATAAAAATGACAAAAATAAAATACATTACAAGAAAAAGGTACTGGATCTATTTATATGAATTTTCCCCTCATGTTTCTACAGTGTTTTATTAAATGTAGGGCTGTGTGCCGGCCCCCGTGTTTTGGTTTTGGATCTGTATCTCCTTCATGTTTTGGATCTGGATTTTGTTTTGACAAAATCGCCCTTGCGTGTTTTGGTTTTGGAACTGTATTTTTTTTTCCAAAAATTTATAAAAACTGCTAAAATCACATAATTTGGCTTTTGTTTGTTCCTACAGTATTAATAATGTCAAAAACATTAATTTCCACATGTTTCCAGTCAATTTTGACCACCTCACTGCTCACAATATTGTTTTCATCATGTTTAGGCCCAAAATTTGCACCAAGCTAGCTGGCTGACTAAGCTAAATAGCAGCAGTGGGTGGCACAAACATGTGGCAGTTCAACTTCCAACATGGCACATAAGGAAACATATGTTTTCATTAATCAAGAGGCCTGAGGAAGATGGAGTATATATGTAGTTGAAGGCAGGGACAAGAAGGGTTGATTGGTAGAAAATTTAATAAAAAAATTTGATTCTGAAACAAATTTATGAGGGAGGAGGGTAGAGCATGGGTGAGCAATATGTCCCATGTTTTGCTTACAAAATCAACTTGGTGGTTCAGAATATTTTTTAAAATTAAAGGGCATGCAGGAGATGCTGTCTGTGGCCATAGACATTTCTGGACATTTTGGCATTCAGCAACCGCATGTCAAAGATTTGAGCAGCTGTGGCAGTTCAACTTCCAACATGGCACATCAGGAAACAAATGTTTTTATTATTCAAGAGGCCTGAGGGAGTTGGAGTATGTATGTAGTTGAAGGCAGGGAAAGGAAGATTTGATTAGTAGTAAAATTTATAAAAATTTTTGATTCCAAAGCAAATTTATGAGGGAGGAGGGGAGGGAAGGAGGGGAGGCATTTACAAAAAATATTTAAATCATTCACATCAGTGCTTGCCCCAGAAGAATCCTTGATTGCTATGCCTGCTGCTGCTGGGAATGGATTTTCATCCCAGAAGGGGACCAGGAAGACTACTAGTAGAACTATAAAAAATTGACTGTTAAACAATCCTTTGCAAGGGCGAGCAAGTATGACAGCAGACATACACTGATGCCATAACATCTATGCAGGTATTCGATGTGCATCCAATATCCACCAATAATGCAGTAGGTTTTAGACAGTTAATTGAGGTCCTGTGTCCCCGTTACCAAATCCCATCTAGATTTCACTTCACTAGAAAAGCAATTTCCAACCTGCACATGGACGTTAAAAAACTTGATTAGTGGCCTCCAAAATGCTGTTATACCACTGTGCACTTAACCACAGATATGTGGACAAGCTGAACAGAGCAAATGCAGGATTTAAGATCCAAGGTTTAAGTCATACGTTGTCTTTCCTCACAATGGAAACAGATCTGAAGAGATGCAAAGATCTGTTGGTAAGCAAATTGTCAGCTCAAGTAGCACATGATGCAGCGATGGCTTTTCCTTCAGTTTCTCCAGTAAGTGCATCTGCCGAGAAAAAATGAAACTTTCCCAAAAGACCCACTCGTGATGCGAATGAGTCAACAGAATAAAGTTTTGACATCTGGTCAGGTCTAAAAGAATTGCCTACAATTAATGAGACCTCTATTATGACCCCATCTGATATGGTCACCATTCAAAGAATGGTTGAGGACTACTTTAAATTTTTTTTATGACAGCATCCAAATAGGAATGTCAGTCAGTCTGTTTGACTACTGGCAGGAAAAAAGCCCTTGCACAAACTGGCTTTGCTTTACTTGAGCTGTCCACCCTCCAGTGTGTACTCAGAAAGTTTTCAGCACAGCCAGGAACCTTGCCAGTGATCGGCGTAGGAGGCTACTTCCTCAAAGTGTGCAAAAGATGATGTTCATCAAAATAAACTACAAATTTTATGCCAATTACATCCAAAAATTACAGAGGCACCTGTAATGGTGGATTCCAGCTTGGACAAATTAATATTGTGTGAAGATGATGTACACACTGATAAGGGTGAGGAATTGGATGATGATGGCGGCAACATCTTGTCTCTGTAAAGCCACTTTGTGCACGTAAATCATTGCCAGCAATGTCAGCTGCCAAATGGTAGCTTGTTTTGTGGGGGCCAAAACAAACCAATTGCTTCATGATATTGTTGATGAAGGTGTTGGTGGTGAAGATGGCAGGTGCTTGGATCTAGCAGAGTGAAGGGAGTTAGCTGACACTGAACTGCTTGTTGGTACTTTTTTAGTCAAAGTTTCTTAAATTTGAAAAAACTTTTTGGATGGATGCGCTGCAGATGACCTACCAGGGAGGAGGTTCCTACATGGTTAAGCTTCCTACCTCTACTTACTCTGGCTTTACAAAGGGTACTGATGGCTTGACAATTGTTGTCCAGAATTGGGTAGAAATAATTCCACACATGAGAAGTGGATTTTTTTATCTTGTGCCCAGGCATGACAATGGGCTTTTCCTTATCATGGGCAACAACTGTTTCTTCCACTGGTGCCTGATTTACACAAACAACATCCTCATCAACAACATTCTCATCATGAACATCCTCATCATCAACATCCTAATTATCGTCAGCTACACAAATATCCTGCTCATCCTGGTGCACTTCCACAGAAGCATCCTCGATTTCTATGTCAGCAAGTTCACTTGTGCTTACATCATCATAAGAGGCAGAGCCACCAGTCATAAATAAAGGCCAAAGGCCTTCTGCAGCTAACTTTCCCTTTCGATATTTTTTTCTTTACCACTGTAAAAGATTGGTTCTTGATTTTAGATGCCCTGACTTAAGCCCTGTATGCCCTTTAGTAGATGATGTAGACTGACTAGTATCATCATGACTGGTGGCACTGGCAGCAGCTCCAGCACTAGTGTGTGGTTCCTGCTCTCCTCTCAACTGATCATTTTCCATATCAACAAACACGAATGAAGTGGGGTACAGCACACACGTCAATTTGTAAAAATTTTAAATATTACACTGCTGTATCAATGACCTACAGCATCACAAGATTTTTTCTGCAAAAGAAAAGAATAACACACTGCGCTACCACTTATTGTACAGTGTCACAAGATTTTTTATGAATAAGAAAAGAATAACACATTGCTCTACCACTTACAGTGTCACAAGATTTTTTATGAATAAGAAAAAAATAACACACTGCCTGCCACTTACAGTGATGTCATTATGTTTTATATATTACGCACGTTATTTAGCACTTTGTTGTGGTCTTGTAGTTTGCATGTAGACTAATAATTTTTTCACGATTGAGGAAAGAAGTGAAAAGTTGAATATTACACTTTGCTACCACTTACAGTGTCACAAGACTTTGTATGAGTAAAACACTGTGCTACCACTTGCAGTGTCACAATATTTTTTTTAAATAAGAATAGCACACTGCGTTACGACTTATAGTGTCACAATACATGGATAATAAACTGCAGTGTCACCGAACAATAACAGTGCAGCTAAATTTCTAATACACACACAAAAAAAAGGATCTTTTTTTAATTTTTGAGGAATGATAATTTTATTTCACTTTTATTTTTTTTACACTGGGGAATAGCACCCCTGGACAAGGCAGCAGCCCCTTGATGAACAATACAGCACCCCTTTCTGGACAACAAAGCACCCCTGCGGAGCAGCGGAGTGCGGACGGACCACCTGCAGAGTCACAAATACGTGGATGATAAACTACGGTCTGGCCGGCAGTGTCAACGAACAATAATAGTGTAACTAGTTACTAACTAGTAACTACCTAGCACACACAAAAAAAAAGAGAAAAAAAAGATTTTAATTTTAACTTTTATTTTTTGTACACTGGGGAAGAGCATCCCTGGATTGATAGCACCCCTTTATGTACTGCAGCCCTAGCCCATTGATGGACTGGACATCACAGCAGCACCCCATTATGTACTGCAGCCCAAGCCCCTTTACGGACAACACTGCAGCAGCCCTTTAGGTACTGCAGCCCCTGCCCCTTGATTGACAGGACAACAGTGAGTGACACAGCAGCCCCCCCCACTTTACTGACTGTAATCTAGAAGAACAGAGCACCTCTGCTCTGTACACTCTCCACAGCAACAGTGAAACTGCCGCCAATCACCAGGACCTTTATAGAATCCAAAATCCGCGAGAATCTGACAGTGGGAGGATGACGTTTCGCCTTGTTTTTAGATCCGAGTCGAGCGGGAAAACCCGAGCCGGACTCGGATCTCATCACGGATCATACAGTTCGGGTGGGTCCGGTTCTCGGAGAACCAGATCCACTCATTAAAATTAAAATTCATACATTCTATATTCAGCTTTGGAAATCAATGTTATTTTAAGCTGCAATAATTTGACAGTCTTTTTAACATCCTAAAATGCATTGTGGCCTTTCCTCCTTTGGCACTGTATTGTAACCTTTTTGAAATACATAAAAAAAATAACAGATGCTAATTTGCATAATTGAGTGTAGGAAAACTAACAATAATGCCTTCGTTATTTATAATATATTCACCCAAATGTTTCATTAATTTTCTAATGCAATATTAATGAGAAAAATAGGAGAAAAAAATTCTGTACATGGCACCTGCAAACGAACATTTTAATGATTAAATCCCAGCTCCAGCCATACATACTGTATCCGCATTTTATTTAGAGATCACAAAACAATTTAGTCTGCTCTAAAAATTAACAACACGTTTGCTGTGAAGCACTAAAACAGGTTTCCCACCTTTCAAAATAAAAGCCTATTAAGCTAATCCCTTTTACTTACTCATAGACAGACAGCAGGAAAACTGGATCAAGCTTAAAGAGATAGATTATGTTCTCATTAATTAATGAATTCTTCCCTCTCATATATTATGGATGTTTTCATGAAGACAAATACTAACAAGACTGTGCAGTAAGATATATAAGAATGTTTTGCATAATCACAAGGTCCTTGCCACATACCAAGAAGATATTATGCTTGTAAGCTTAAAGCAGCGCCATAACTAGGCCACGCCCCCTCAGCGCATGACGTCATGCCACGGTGGCGGGACCACAAGCGACTGGAACAACAGCACTGCCTGAAGCACACAGGGGGCTGTAACAGCGCACCAATCGGTATTACTGCGTGCACAGATGCTGAAAGTTGTTGTCTCAGTCCTTGCACACTTGGATGCACGGATGTACACATAAAGTCGTTGATTAGCAACCGCCAATAGAAGCTGCTGCATCCACCTCTGAAGCAGGCTCTGTATATGAATAATACTGTGTGAGGAGATGACAGTCTACCATCATTCATTTACACCTGCACCTCATCACCCCCACTGTAATGAATGTAGACTGCATACTTTTGAGGCCCTTCTGTTCCCCAGATTCACCATGATTCACTAACACGTATTTACACGTGGCTGATCAGCAATGCCTGGGTAAGTGTTCCTTCCAGGAAGGACAAGTTATGGTATAATCTTCCACAGGTTTTCACCACTAGTGCCGTGGAGGGTAAGTGCCAGTGTGTATAGCGGGGTGGGTATGCACAGCCAGCTATATTGTGAGTTTGTGTTATGGTAGATGATGTCTTGTTCCTGACTATAAATATGTTCAGCCAGGTATTCTACCTTTGTCACGTCAGTCAGGTGACTTATGTGTGCTGCATAGGTTTCACAGCAGGCAGTACCAAACTTTCAGCTGCCATACACAACCCCTTCTCTCAGGTCCCTGAGTGACATCACAAATGCATGGAAGGGGTTTATCTAGAAAGGGTCACTACATGTGGAAGGCCAAAACATAGGCCCAGATTCTTGTTATCACTCGTTTGTAATCTTCAATGGTGCTCCAACCAATCAGATCCTGTCATCTTCCAAACACATGACAGTTAGGAGCTGATTGGTTGGAGCAACATTTATGATTAGTAATGAGTGATAACAAGAATATTACTTGTTGATAAATCTGGGCCGTAGTATAAATTCAGATGCTCCTCACAAGATATGTACCTGGCTTTAGAATTATGTTGAAACAGTTGTTGGTATAAGATTATGTAGCTAGCGGTGGACCAAGACAATTAATACCTATTATACAAAATGTTAATTGGCTCCCCAAAGACCTCACTTCCATGGATGCTGGCAGCATTTTCTTTTTACTTGTTGCTTAGCCTTATGTAATAATTCACTGATTCCACACAGGGTGTGATATGTATTACCGCCGGCCGCATGGCCGGCAGTTCAGTTCCCGACAGCGGCTTCCCGACAAAGGAGGAAATCGCAATCATCCTAAAGGTAAGTATTTACTAACCTAACCCCCCTAACCCTAACCCTCCTTAGGGGTGCCTAACCCTAACCTCCCCCCCTGTGCCTAATCCTAACCCCCCCTCTAACTGCCTAAACCTAACTCCCCTCTCCCCGCTGCCTAAACCTAAATCCCCGGGGGGGTGCCTGGCACTAACCTCCCCCCGGGGGTGCCTAACCCTCCCTCCCCCTAGCCTAACCCTAACCTCCCGGGGGGGTGCCTAACCCTAAGTCCCTCCCGCGAGCCCTAAACCTAACCCTCCCCACCCCCCACGGCTTTCCGCTGCGGCGCCCGGCATCCGCTCGATCGGGATGCCGGGCACTGGTCTCCAGACGTCGGGCAAATGACAGGCGTCTTGATTTACATGCCAGTCATTCGTCCCTAGTCGGGATAAAGCAGTCTGGAAGCCGGCGGTCGGCATTTAGACCGTCGGTTTCCAGACAACATCCCTCCACACACTATACCAAAAGGCACCATCAAAATCATCCATGTTTGGGTTGAATGTTCTGATTGACTTTCCCTCCCCATGACATGCAAGCCTAAAATATACTAGTTAATGTGGAGTTGTCTGTTGGTGTGTACTTCTTTTCCTTAAGCATGGGTGTTTGGAAAGGGGGTCTTGTGTATCAAAGCTTGGAGAGAGAAAAAAAGTACCAACCAGTCAGCGTCTAACTGTCATTTTACAGGCTGCATGCAACTAATCTATTATACAGTATTAGCATTTTTACCTAAACTTTAAACTTGCAACTGAAATAGGCATGGAGAAGAGTATTTAGTTAAACCAGCAGGGGGTGGGGGAAAAACCATCAAACAGGATCTGCGACTTTCGAGTATGATCCCAGTGAGCAGGATGCTGGTACCAACAGTTACACAACTCTGGAAACAGCCAACATTGGGAAATATTCTATGTAGTTTAGTGGGATCAATATACTAATTATGTAGTGCTTGGACCACCTCTTCATTCTGCTGTATGTGGTTAGCAGCAGAGAGTCTCTTGAGATGAGGTTCTACTGAGATGGAGAAAAATTGGCTTTACGTGCATGGAAATAAATTTTTATATTTGCCCATAATCAAAGTTGTAGGCTTCATTGTGATGCTATCTGTACGCTTGGTTTGGTATTAATCAGGGGACAGACAGGTGGGAGGTGCCAGGGGGCATGGCACAGCCAGGTGGGAGGTGTCATGAGGCATTGCACAGACAGGTGGGAGGTGCCATGGGGCATGGCACAGACAGTTGGGAGGTGCAGAGGTGTGCTGCCACTATTGTCTCATGACCCTATCCCTGCTATACAAAGGCACCATTCCCAGCATTGTAAAGTCGGGGACAGGGCAAATCTCATCACCAAGTTGCCCAGGTCTTGTGGTAAACCTGTCTAATCTTCACGGAGTCCAGGAGAGCCACCTGATATTCGGGAGTTACCGGGGATTAGGTAAGTATGCCTCAGTCGCAAGTAGAGATGTGACTGAAATATATATACAATGCTACATTGTCCGTATTTGCAGACACTCGGTGCCAGAGCACGCGCAGTACAAGAGCACTAAACATACGCTCCGTAAACAGGTTTACATTCAGCTCCGCGTCAGCCCCATAATATGAATACTATAATTAATTCCTACATGAGGACTATATAAAGAATATTATCAACAAATAAACAAAAAAACTGAAAGACAATCTAATAATTCACCATTTATATTTGCCAGCCTTTAATCAGAAAATGAATCTGAAGTTTCTCACTGCATGCTGCTAAGTGCTGATATAATTCTGTGCAAACACATCCAACATCTTTAGTCACTGGCTCAATAAATTGATCGCCTTGTTAGCAACACTGTGTGCAGCAGACATACTCTATGTCCAGCGTACCTGTTTATAGATCAGATTTTTCCAAAAAAGAACAGACAGAGCAGAGAGTCGCCATTATTACACAATTTTCATGACTCTTTATATGCAAGTAAAAAAAGAACAGAGGGGTATATTTACTAAAGTGCAGGTTTTTAGAAGAGTAGTTGTTGCCCACAGCAACCAATCAGATTCTACTTAACATTTATCGAGCACCTTATAGAAGATAATAGCTAGAATACGATTGGTTACTATGGGCAACATCTCCACTACTAAAACCCGCACTTTAGTAAATATACCCCTGAGAGAGCTCAACAGTACAGCTGCCAATTAATTATAGCTGAGATCATACAACTGAAGTCAGTCTAAAACATCCATTTAATACTTTGACTTGTACTGTACTGTATGAATAGATCCCTTATATAGGTGTGTCCTCATTCAATCAGAGTCTATACGCTATACGGCGCGAGATGCCTGGCGTGACTGAGCTGCTCCGTGAGTTGTATCGCAGACACAGCGCAACACCACTCAGAGTGTACTGGAGACACTGGGCTGCGACTGTAACTGCACAGGAATCATTGTAAGCATGTACAAAGTCATGGATGAAGCACAACGGAACTTGGTGAGAGAAAAAGCCACTGGATCGTAGCAATTTGTATACAGATTCAAACTCAGATGGACAAATGTTGCTCATCAAATCGATCAGTGTAATCCGGCAGAGTAGTTTTGTCATTTCCAGTTGTTTTACTTATGCAAATAGGAGGCACATTTTGACCGAGTCGTCCGGGACCCGGCGTGCCAAGAGGGGCTGTTTGGTGCAACTGAAGCCAGTATGGGTATGAGAACACATCTTTACACAAAATTTAAAAATAAGTGATCTTATTTTTTTAGTTCAATTCCTCTAATCATCCAGATACTTAAATGTTGACACTTAGGGGTATATTTACTAAAGTGCAGATTTTTAGAAATGGAGATGTTGCCCATAGCAACCAATCAGATTCTAACTATTATCTTCTAGAAGGTGCTAGATAAATGTTAAGCAGAATCTGATTGGTTGCTATGGGCAACATATCCACTTCTAAAAACCCACACTTTAGTAAATATACCTCTTAAAGCGTAAACTCTCCATACTTTGAGTAGCAGTACTCAAAGTACTAGTATGCCCGTGGTGAACATTTCAACCCAAAACATACGTAAAGAAAATCCTTCGCTAGATAATGGCTAGATCATAATACGATGGAATTGGGTAATAACATATGTGTGTGAAATATAACCGGCTAAGCCATGCCCTTTTATGTTTTGTTTTCTTATTGTAACATTTTGCCAAGTGCGATGATATATTTGGCCATGGACCCTGAAGCAAAATGGACTGGTTCCAGGGAGTATTGCAAGCTGAGCCCTTATAGATGCAAATGATAATGCACTGTAACTCCGCCTCACCGTTTCCCAGCCTCCCTCCAATCAGCGGCTGCCGACAGATCTCGTGGAAAGCAGAGAAAAGAGGCATTGGTTTTGAGGCGCGAACCCAGTGCTGATTGGCTGGGAGTTGCAAGCCTGGAATCGACGTGTGGGAGAAAGTAGGTGAGGGAAGAGCGCTCCCTACGGCAGCAGCCTCACATATTGTGCCGCCTGTGCGCCCTCTCTCATAAAGTAATAGCTACATCATGCAGCCAGTGGCCAATCAGGAGCTGAACCGGGTAGAAAGTAAACAGTGTCCGCACATGGCTAGGGCGCTGGTTCCATGTTAGAGCACAGACCACCAGTAGTGCATGAGAACAGCAGCCGGCGGCGTTCACCCTTATCCCGCTTCCCCCGGGTCCCTGCACTGGCTCTGTGTTCTGGTAGTTTGCTTGACATTTTAAGATTAGCTATACCAAAGCATTTATTATGGATTTTGTTGATTTTATTTTTCCATCAAATTTTATAGTTTTATTCCAAATTCTGTAATTTATTGCTGATTGAAATCCATCGCAAAAGAATCACATCAATATCTTAATTAGTCTTTGAGATGTTAAAATTCAAAGAGTGTTCTGGATAAAGGGACTAAGCAAATGATATATATATATATAAGATTATTATTATTATTATTTTTATTACTATGACTACTAATAATACTATTATTACTATATTTTTTATTAATGTCTATTTAGTTTGAACACATAAATATTACAAACATGAGGTTGCCAAGTTGTTAAATGATATTTAAAATGTGTTTCATCCGGTTCTGGATTTTTCCTTTTTCCGATATGTATGATTTATTTTGTGTTGGTTCTGTCACTGTTTATACTTCAAAATCACTGAAAAATGTATAGACTCCGTTATGTTTCTATATTTGTATCTATAAAATGTTGCATATATTTTATTGATATTTTGAAGCTTCCATAAAAAAAGTTTATTAAAAAAATGATATAGATGAAAGAAATTAAACAATTCTCTTTGTAAAAACCATTGTACAACAACACTGCACAAAGTAAAGCAATGAACAAAAAAAGATTACATATGGTTTTTATACAAATCATGATATCGGCTGCAGAGGAAACACAATCATACTGTAGATCAAATGGACGAATAGAAGTATTGATTGCACTTGGGACTGCAACACATTGTATCCTTGTGTGAATAGGTTCTGTAAATTTCATGCTGTGGAGCAGAATTGAAAAAGAAACAGTGTCTTTCAGACATTGTTACAATAGCCCAGTATTACACAATCTTCCTAACAAAGCCAAGATGTTTTTGCCTCTAAAAACCCCTTCTGCTGCTTTGATTGCCATAATGTGACATTTGTACAGATATTATATAATACATTCATTTTATTTTATATTTAAATGAAAAGTCAATAAAACATTCACATATTGGTGAAATAGAGTCAACAATGGTTTGTAATGCAGCAATTGGATTCATTGATTATGTAAGATAATTACTTTTAAGATTTGTAATCAGGTTCAGGTTGTTTTTTTTATTAGCCGTATTGTTATAGTTTAGAAAACAAATGCAGTGCATGCAGATAACGGTACAGAGGATGAACGATCCACGTGCTAAGTATACATAACACCATTGGCGTATCTATAATTGGTGCAGAGCACACGGGCCCCTGGGTCCAGGGGGGCCCACACCGCACACCCTGCATCCATGTAATTATATTTACCTCTCTGAAGTCCCGTTGCCTCAACCAGTGCTGCAGATAGAAATTAGTGGGAAAATGGCACTGCAGCCATATTCCTGGAGATTTGCGCAGTAGAGAAGCCTTTAGGAACATAGCGTGGACCCCATGTTCCTGGCTACCAACACATGCGCAGGGGACTCTGGCATAAAGCCAGAGTACTGCACTGCCAGAGAGGAGGGGGTCTGCACAGAGGCTGCACACGGGCCCCCTCTTCTCTTAAACCACCTCCTCGCCTAAAACTTATTACTACAGTGCAGCACATGGCTCCTGTCACTGAGGGGGAGTTTGCACCTTGGTGTCACCCCTCAGTGGGTGACACCCGGGTGCGGCCCGCACCCCCCTTGTGACGCCACTGTGCATAACACCACCTTGTTGGAATCCTGCCAAAGTGATCTCTCCTTGTTGTAGGACTCTTTTTTTATAGAGCATGCATCATTGTGCAAATAGACTTTTGGTCAAAACCATTAGGTTGAACCTCTTACTCTTGAGGAAGATTAAGTGGAGAAGTTACATATTGCAATCTATCAGCTTCTAGCTATTATTTTATCTATCACAGTCTATAGAATAACAGAAGCTGGTTGGTTGCTATGGACATCTTCCCATCTCAAAGATTTTATACATCTCCCCTTATACCCCTAGAGGACATGAAGTGTATGAGGGTTGCAGGCCTCCTTTGCTGCTTTAAAACCTGAATATGGGACAGGCCTTGTGAATAGATAGCTGTGCCATTGTTCACTATCACAGTCGACTAACTGAAGATGACCTGTATGTTACCAGTAGGTTTTATTTGCAAAACCATACACCACAGCAGGAAGGAGTGGTTATTCTGACATAGAGGAATATTAATATAAATTGTATTTACTAAGTGTTCAGAAGTCCTCCACTGTGCAGAGAATATATGTCACTCATACCAGTGCCACTTGTGGCCAGGGGGTAGTGCGCCTGCCTGTCCAGTAAGAGCGACATAACAAGCTGCTGCTACCGTGAGTGACGAACAGAATGCTGGATGGCACACCGGAAAGACAGCCACCTCCTCAAGTATAGGAGCCACCACAAAGTCCAGAGATCTTGGAGCGGACACGTAAAAGTAGGGACAACATCCCATCTATATTTATAATAAAGTTCTAATAGTTGTGTCTGTACATACAATTTTTTTGGGAGAAATTTACTGACTGTGTATAGACTATGGAGACAACGGGATTTTTCAGAATTTTTGTTTATCTGTTTGTTCATTCGGGCATAACGCAAAAACTGAAGGATGAATTTGGATAGCGTTTTCAATATTGTATAGTTTAGTCACCTAGAAAAAAACTGAGGTATGTATTATCTCAATGTGGCATCAGGGAGAGGTGCAATAAAGGAAAAACCAGATGATTGACACTCGGCGCATGCAGTGACTCCTCAAGCCAAAAATTACTTTTTGGGGACAAATATACTTTTAGGGACTGGTTATGAACTATGGAGATAATTTTTTTTTTTACGGAATATATATATATACTACATATAAAGACCGGCACTCCTCCACTACAGCAATGGCCCGGGTGCACTTCCAATAGTCCAGACAGACTCCCAGATATATGTAGAAATAGCAGCACTCCAAGGACTTTACAACACAGTTAATAAGTCATAAGTTTATTCTTTCGACATTTCAGATAACAATATCTATCTTCAAGGCTTATTAATTGTTTTGTAAAGTCCCTTGGAGTGCTGCTATTTCTACATTATATATATTTATATATATATATATATATATATATATATTAATATACAGTATATATATGTAATATATATATATATATATATATATATATATACACAATGTATACATATATTGCATATATAAATACATAGATATACTGTATACAGTATATCTCAAGATCTGTTTTGCAGGAAAATCCAACTATATATTAAGCACTAATCAGGCGGCTTATCTTGACTAATGAAGTTGCAAAATACTACATATCATAGAGTTGCTGCTCATGTTACTTGCAACCTTTTAGAGTTACTGTAGATTTAGTGGCCCCAAGCATCTTTTTGTGTTAATCCCTGAAGGAAAAAATGTAAATATTGTTTACACAGACATTTTGTGATAAATGTCTACAATATAAAATTGTAAAATTAGTTCCACTGAGCAACATCAATGGGAGCGAAGCTGCGTGCAAATGCTAGTCTCTTAGAAAAAGCTTTTTTCAAAGCTGTCCCACACTATACTTACCAAAAGGGGCTGTAAACATTACTAACTACTGTGTATATAAATAACTGTGTATTACTGTGTATTACATTGTTTGCTTCACTGATCTCTTGCCTGTTTCCAAAGGGTAGTGGTGGTGGTGGTGGAAGGAGATGGCATGATGGAGCTTCACATGGCCAGAGCCAGCCCTAGGCAAAGGCATTATAAACAAATGCTTAGGGCGATGGGCGACTGAAATGCCTAGGGGCATTCCAGGGTTCTGTCGCTGCCCCCTCCGCCTACCGCTGCCATGATCGGGCAGTGCAGCGGTTGGCCGGTCACGTGACTGTGATGGTGAGCTGCCCAGGTCGGAATGAGCTTCTGCACAGAAGCTCATTCTGGCTACAGGAGGAGACGAAGATGGCTGCGTGAGGGCATGATGCGCATGCCCAGCCATGGCCACTTCTCCCATGGGCCTTTGCAGAGTAGAGCCATAAGTGACAACTCATAGCTCCACCTCCATATTAACCTCCCCACAGCACCATTGGACCAAGCAATTCTGCAGCAGCATCAAGTAAAGAAGAAAGCAGCAGAAAGGCACTGACTGGAGACGGTCCCAGCGACTCCCTCTCCAGCCTCTCAGTAAGTTTGCTAGCTCAGGCTGGGAGGCAGGAAGAGAGGGGAGGCAGGGCTTGGTACAGGGCACAGTGCTGACCCTGAGAGGGGCTGGGTCTGTGTGTATATATATATTTATACACACTAGGGAGCCCCAGCCAAAATTTTGCTTAGGGCGCAGAGTTGGACAGAGCTGGCTCTGCTGCACATAGTGGCTGCCGGAGTTCATGGGGAAGAGATACCATTTGTGGCCAGCAGTTGGACATAAGAGGAATTTAGTGTAAACCCAGATGAAACAACACTAGTGACTAAAGAAAAAGTCTAGCCACGTGTGCAGGGTGGGAGAGCAGAATGATGAAAAGCAAAAACAAAACAAAAAGGGGTGAGGTTGAATCAGAGGTGTAGAGGGCTGCACAGCACAGGGGGTAATTGATTTGCAAGAAAGGGGATAGATAATAAAGGGACTTATAGGAGAAAGAATGGGAGGCAGAAAAAAGGGTGTACAAAGCAGGGGAATACAAAAATGGGGGGGGGGGGGCGGAAAAATAGGCATGGGTTAGAAACAGACAAAACAAAATAGAGTCTGTTAGGAATACAGTTCACAAGAAAAGACATTGATAATCAGCTGAAAGAAGGAAAAGAAAGGACAACATTTTACAAAACAGCAATAAAAATAATAAAGTGGAAGGAGGAAAAGACAACTAGAGACCGGAAAAAGATAAAAACAATATCATTTGGATATACTGTTTAACCCAATGGAGTGAGGTTACTCAGCTGAAGAACAACTAGGGAGTAGCTATGGTTAATGGTTTTATTGTGTTTTTATTATTATTATTATTACCAGTTATTTATATAGCGCACACATATTCCACAGCACTTTACAGAGAATATTTGGCCATTCACATCAGTCCCTGCCCTGATGGAGCTTACAATCTATGGCCCTCATTCAGAGCCACTCGCTAGCGGCAGTACGCTAGTTCCGAGCGATGTTCGCACATCTGCACATGCGTACGGTTTTTAGTACGCATGCGCGAACCAGTCAGTGCGGCCGAAAATCATTTGTACGCAATATAGCGAGTGCCTGCTATTTTGAGTGACAGAATGAGGCGTATGTGGGTGGTAACAGGGGAAGGTGCTTGAAAACGGGGAGTGGAGATCCGTTCGCAGGTGTGCTTAAAGGTCAAAACGGGCGTTTTATGGGTGTGCATAATTAATATAGCAGCGTCAATGACCACGTCACTTGGTTTTTTTTAACTCAGAACTGCTCGCAAAATAGCGGTTGAAAAAACCAACCACAAGAATAGCGAGCAGTTCATATCCTGTTCGATGTACTCGATTAATCTAATAAATAGCGGACATGACGTATGGTGCGAGCGGCCAGGGGGCGTTTTTAAGAAATAAAAGAGCGTATGTTTTGCTCGCTCGTTCAGACTTAGAGGTGTGAACAGACTGCAATGTGCGAACGGATCATTTGCATAGCCACCCCTTGTTTTTGAACGAACGAACGCAAATAGCGAACGGCTCTGAATGAGGGCCAATATTCCTTATCACATGCTCACACACATACACACTAGGGTTAATTTTTGTTGGGATCCAATTTTCCTACCAGTATATTTTTTTAGTGTGGGAGGAAACCAGAGTACCAGGAGAAAACCCAAACAAGCACAGGGAGAACATACAAACTCCCCATACTTCTGGCCAAGGTAGGAATCAAAGCCATGTCCTCAGTGCTGTGAAGCAGTAAAGATAACCATTACACCATCTGTGCTGCCCTGGTTTTGCCATTGATGGCGGAGATCTAATGGTTCGCCACCATCAATGGTGGTGAGGCAGCAATAGATTTTTTTCCTCAATACAGGGAACAGAGTCTAGTCCTACTCTCTTCCCTGATTGGCCCGCCATTCCCCAGAGCAGGGATTTCCATCAATGGATTTAAACAATAGATGGTTCCCAGTCAATGGTTTCATGCCATTGATATTAACCAGTGATGCCAGCATCTATGGTTCTTCTGCTGATGGCCATCCTTAATTCCATCTGATAAAGAGGCTATCCTTTCTGTGAATTCTCACTAAGATGATATAGGGTTCCTACCCTAACCTTCTCATTGGTCCAATAAAATTGTGACCTGTCAATCATCTACAACAAACCCTACATATCCATAAAATAGGAGTTTAAAGGTTGCACCTAATTGGCCCTAACTATCTCTAATCTTCAATAAACACAGTCATCTTAATCCGTGATGTACATACAATGCTAACTGATGTCATTTCTACACTGATTTGTATTTTGTAACTTCAAAGTTGATTCTAAAAGAAACTGCTTACTTTTGATTACTAAAAGAAACACTGCTTGCTTTTAAAGTTGCTATGATTTCTGCCTTTAGCTTTTATGATACATGTTTACAACGTAACCTAGGGAACAGAAACCATTAATTTCTCAATATCTTATTGACTTAGTGGTCTTTGCAGCTGGATGTCAAAATCACTATTGTGACAATTTTTAAAGGTGTCACAGATGTGTGTTTTTAATTTCATTTCAGAACATTTCTTCTGTGTTCCCTAAATCTAGCCAAAATAATTCATATCCTTTCATCTATCAAAATACTAACATACATATTAGTATAATTACAGAGGCAATATGAAGCATAAACAACTAAGTATAAACATACCCATGTATCCCGTTAATTTGGGTGCACCATGAATCTAAATTATGAAAGAATAAATGCAGTGATCTGAAAATTTCTAGTGCCAAAAATCTGAAATGATCTTTCATTGTGTAATGTGCACTAGTCACACAAAACAGTTATAGAATAGTTCACCAATGTTGCCAACTCATCCATTTAATTAATTATGGACATAAGTGATACAGTTTTTACAGCTGAATGCATTTAACCTGTATTTTACATGGATTTAATTAACCAAAGAATCTGGACAATTTAATTAAGTTGATCATTTTTACTGTAATTTGCAACCTTGAGCAATTTTAGGAAATAAAATGTGTATTCTTGTTTAATGATGCATATATTGATTGTATCACTTGATAGAACTATTTAAAAATTAATAAATGATGATTAACTGGTCAACTAAGTGAATACAAAGTGTGATTTTGGAAAGTCAAGTTTTTATTTTATACATACAGTAGTATAACAATACTGACACTTACAGTATGTATGTTTATAACTACACTGTAATAGGCACATCTTATACCAGGTCAGCATACGGGAGCCGCCAGATCCATCCTAAGCAATATACTTCAGATAGTCTACTTTTCAAGGGGGTATATATATATATATATATATATATATACTAAAGGTTGATTTTGGCTTTTGGTGTATTCATAAGTGATTTTCTGTGCAATTTGCAAATCGGGGATTTAGTAAAGGCAAAATTGACTATAAAATCGACTATAAAACCAAATCCTGACCAATATCGTCCATCAACCAAACATCGATACTTTCACCTAGACCACTACTGGATTCTTATATTTACTAACAGTCGGATTGAAAATCGACTTAAAATCAACCACAAAATTGACAGAAAAATCCCCCAAATAAATAACTATTAAAAAACAGGTGATTTTAGATTCTAAACACCATTATTTTAGTAGGAACTGAATTATGATGCCTATAAAAGGAGACACAAGCATGTGGTGCACCGTGGCATGCACATTACTCCTGACACCAATTCCTGTGGCATAATTTATTTGACCCATTCCCCATACTAATTATAATTCACCTCCACAGATGACCCTACTCCAGTGCTGCGTGTAGAGCGCCTTTCCAGGGCCATCTTGGATTTGACATGGCGTTGAATGTCTGAAAAATGCTTCATACACTTGCACTTGTGGCATTTTAAATGCTCAATAGAATTCGCCACATCAGCTGCTGCCTGACACATGGCCCGCTTTCTTCTTGCAGATGTGCGTTGGGCCCGGCGACCAAATAACTCCTCATAGTTATACAACAAGGAGTTTACCAACGCTCAATTCTCCTCAAAGTTAAACATGAGATTGTGGCCAGATTTAGTTTTGCCAGGTTGAGGCTCCTCCCCCGAATCAGAGTCCTGGCCATTACCTCCTCCATCACACTATCCTCACCAGCTGGATCCCGCTCCTCCACCTCCCTATCCTCTCTTGCCCTACTCCTGGCAGCCTCCATAACAAATAGAAAAATAAATACACAAACTATACTTAAAAACTAACACAAAACTTAAACACACACACTCTCCAGGCACACATAAACAAACAATGAGAAAGACTAAATACAAAAAATAAAATAGACAAAAAAATAGTACAAACTTCAAAATGACAATAATAATACAGAAATTGACAGGACAAAGTTATCAGAAATCACTTTTTAGCACCTACAGATGTGTCCACATACATCTATGCTTTGTGCGCTACAGCGGCTGTGACGTTGTAATGTAGCATTTTGCATGCAGATACAGTCGCAGTCGCACACAGAATATAGGCATACCGCATATCATTTTAATCAGCATAAGCTGCTTATGTGTCCTATTCACATTGCTTTGCAAATAGACTCATTTTAATGGAAAAGACCACACGAAAAGGTGCTCAGTGATGCCAAGTCGTGCCACGGCATGGCGCTACTATAAGAGCTGTTTAACGAGCAGGGAAGCTAGATGTATGTGGACACATCTGTATATGAAATCACCACTCTCCTGCTAAACACCATTTCAATGTGCTTGGGTGTGTGCCAGCGTTTTCCAATTAATTTATGTGACTTACAGTGCATGTGGTATGTTTTGGACATAAGGAAGTGTTTGTCAATTTTAAAGGTCATTTTGAAGTGACATTCCAAATCGACCATTTTTACACTCTTAAAAATCGACCGACATCGCATTCATTTTTTAAATCGATTTCATAATCGAATGCTAGTAAATGAGAGATTTGGCCAGTGTTGTATACAGTTGATTTTGAGTTGATTTCAACCCCTTAGTTTGTTAGCTTTGGTCCTGTTTGTTTAAACTCATAATCTAAGTGGTTGAGATACTTAATTCGTTTATACTGCGGGTGGGGAAGTTGGGATGTATATAACATTCACCGCTGCTCCCCATAATGGCAATTGCTCATGGTACTGAACAGGTAGCGATCAGAGCAGAGATCAGCTGCAGCGGGGGGGGGGGGGGACGGGGACTGACGTCCAGTCCCCACCGGCATACAGCACTTCGCTGCGGTCTACTTAAGTGAAGGAGGGCATTTGCAAGGGTGAGTAACTGTGCTGGGGGGCAAATTTGCCGGGGGTGCTCTTCTGCCAATTTGTTTTGATGCCTCCAAAATGTTTTTATTTACCCTGGAGTGAAACGGTTTTACAGGCATATAGTTACATATAAGGGAAGGAGGTTAGTTTATTAATACAGGAGAGCCTATGGACACTGACACTGATGGGTGGGTGGGTATGGGGGGGGTGTGCAGTTTGTGCCACTGCGGAATTATCACCAGCAGGGCGGTGGGATGTTAAGGCCACTAGGGATCTATAGCTGCTGGGGAAGTTATTGACACTGGGAGGAAGGAGGTAATTTTACAAGGGGCCCTATAGACACGGAGGTTGGGTAAAAGACACCCCCTAGGCATTTTTTTTTTCAATAAAATAATTATCTTTTTAAAACTATTTTCTAAAATGATTTTCATTTTTAAAGAAATGTAAATTTTTGGGATTTTTTTGAAAAGAAAAAAAAAAAAAAAAATTAGCCAGTTAAGTGGTTAAGAACAAATACTGTACATGTTACTACGCTGATAAAAATTTTTACATCCAGCCAACTATGGAACTTGCTACATGTGTGCTGCTACATGTGTGCTGCTACATGTGTGCTGCTACATGTGTGCTGCATCGTTGGCAAATGGAACAGGTTTTCGACAGCCATACCGAGTCTTGCTTGCCAGTCATTCTTATTAGACTGACTGCATCCAATTTTAACACATGGTCTCGTAGAAATGATTACACATCAAAAGCTCTTGTGTAACCAGCTCTTAGGCCCTCATTCAGAGTCGCTCTGAATGAGGACGGCCGCTTGTGGTGTGAAGTGTGGCCTCCTGGTCGCTAGCTAAGCTGTGGGTTACCACCCACAGCTCTAGCGAGCGACCAAGTTGATGGTTGATCGGGGCTTGCGACGAGACCCTAAAGTTGGGTCTCGGCAAGCGCAAGCCCCATGGAGCTTCCTGTTCTGATCGAGCAGGAAGCTCCCCACTGACATCATTGCTGATGTCAGTGGGGCCGCTCCAAAACGGCAAGTGTTCCGTCAGAAACGCCTCCGTTTGGCCGGTCACCCCCCCTGCCCGCCTCCCAAACGGGGCGAGCTGTCACTCACCATCGACAGCTTGCCCCCTTTGGTGCGAGACCCGTGGCGACGTAGCGCCCGTCGCTAGCCAGGTCTCGCGCATGCGCACGTTGGAGCCGGCTCTGACGTGCGCATGCCCAGTGGGGAAACATCGACCCGGTTGCGAGCTCTCACCGCTTACGACCGGGTTTGAATGACCTCCTTAGTCTTCTAATTTAAATTTGGCTTTTAAATAGATTTAAAAAAATGAACATATGTTGCTAGATGTAGTTGTGCTTTTATTTCATGTTTTCATATGTTCTGCAAATATTTGAACTCTCTGCAGCCACTTTGGATTTCTCAGTGATAACCTGGGAAGGAGCTGATTTCACAATAAAAATAATGACCCAATAATCTAATTGAGGGTCCTCTAAATCTTCTTATCTCCATGGATGATGGGTGTAACTCTGACCTGACCGTGTGAATAAGACATATGGGGATACTACAGTATACAAGAATTTGTGTTTCACAAAAACAAATATGTCTCATATTTTGCAAACCTGCGTTACAGATAACAAATAAAATATGTAACGTACTATATAAAAGTAAATGGAGTGAAGCACTTGACCATTCATTCCAATAATGACAGCATAAAGAGCGACAACAGATGGTCTTTTTAATGTTAGCAGATTGCATATGAATAAAGTCACACACAGATTTAGTCAGCTACATCTCAGTAGAACCTTAAGTCAGACTCATACTGGGAAATACAGCTGGTGGCTGGTAGGCTGACAGTCGTGGCTACAGGCAACATGTGGTGTGTGCTGCTGTTACCAAATGGCAGTATAAGGAATTAATATAATATTTATAATGGTATAATGTCTATATTTGCCCTTTCATTTATAATCACACAGTGCATTAAAGAATATTGTCAAACCACAACCAAGATTAAATTAAATTGCTTAACCTTAAAAAGGTGATCAACTGCAAACATAAACATTTCCAAATACAAATTTAAAAGATCCTATACGTCTTGACAAAACAACAAGTATTTTATTTGTTATGATATCGTCCAACTTGAAAGTTACAGTAACCGATTGCCAATGTCTTCTGTAGAGTTCCATGTCATGGCTCATATATATATATATATATATATATATATACATATATATATATATATATACATATATATATATATATATATACATACACAGGTTGAGTCTTCGATATCCAAAATACTTGGGACGAGGGGTATTTTGGATAATGGAATATTCCGTATTTTGGAATATTTGCATATCATAATGAAATATCTTGGGAATGGGACCCAAATATACACACAGAATGCATTTATGTGTTATATGCACCTTATACACACAGCCTACAGATAATTTTATACAATATTTTCAATAGTTTTGTGGCTCAAACAAAGTTTGTGTACATACATAAAATTCAGTTATGTTTCATATACTCCTCCCTATACACACAACCTGAAGGTAATTTTATACAATATTTTTAATAATTTGTCCCTTAGACAAAGTTTGTGTACATTGAACCATCAAAAATCAAAGGTTTCATTATCTCAGTCAAGCAAAAAAAATTACGTATTTTGGAATATATGGATATGGGAGACTCAACCTGTATATATATATATCTATATATATAATTATATATATAACAATCCACCAACTGCCGGCACTCCCTCCAATAGGTGAATAACTCCGGTGCACAGTTCCAATGTAATCATACACAAACTCCAGCAAGAAGAACGGCACTCAGAGACTTATAGCTTGCAAAACAAATACCGTGTATTGTCAGTCTACATGTGTTTCGGGGATACAACCCCTTCGTCAGGACCACATACATGTAGTATGTGGTCCTGACGAAGGGGTTGTATCCCCGAAACACGTGTAGACTGACAATACACGGTATTTGTTTTGCAAGCTATAAGTCTCTGAGTGCCATTCTTCTTGCTGGAGTTTGTATTTCTATATATATATATATATATATATATACAAAACCAAAACACAGGGGTCTGTGCATGCTTGTCTCTCTCTCTCTCTCTCTCTCTCTCTCTCCCTGTGTTTTGGTTCTAATTAATCATCGTGTTTTGGTTTGGATTTGGTTTTGGATTCCTTTAAAAATTTATTAAAACAACTAAACTCATTTAATTTGGACCTGGGTTCCTTTAGTATTATTGGCATCAAAAAGATTGCTTTCCAGTCATTTCTAGTAAATTTTTACCACCTCACAGCACCTGAAATCACGAGGGCGGGACTTAAATGCAATCCGAAAAACACAAAAAAATATGTTTTTTAAAACAGAGTTCCAAATTGCAAAAAGACCCGAGCCAGGACTCTGTTCAGCGATTTCAAACTTGGACTTGATTCGACTCGGAACCAATAAGTTTGGTGTGTTCGTATTTCAGGAAAACTGAACCGCTCATCTCTAATACACACACACACATGCAAAGGGATTAGTCAGTCTGCCTCCTTCCACCCCCCGCCAAGCCTGGATCTACCAACCTTTTTCCACTGCTCCACCCACTGCATTGACTGCTGCTTGTCCCCTCCCTCATCCCCTCCCTTCACTCTATCTCGACCTCCCCTCCATAAAACTCCTCTTCTGCAATGCTAGGTCTTTCCATTTCCCTTGCAGTGAGAACCATTGGAGTCGTGCGCCAAGGCTTCGACTGCGCATACATGTTGGAGATGGGACAGACCTTACACAATTGTTATACAGCTAATATACTGTATGTACACATTTATACAGTGGTGGTTCCAGGGGCGGGCAAGCAGGGCTATTGCTTGGGGCACTACGGCCTGAGGGAGTGGTCGCAGTCACCTCGCCAGCGCCGTCTAACCTGATGGTGCCCACCTGTTCTTGTCCACGAGATAAGAATGCCCTCTTTGATTATTGAGTTTTGTTTTTAGTAGAGGGGGTGCCAAAGGGAACTTGTGCCCTGAGCTCAGCAAGGTCTAGAACTGGTTCATATATGCAAAATTGGGAGAAAGTAAGCTGTATCTGTGACCTGTTGAGCTCCACCCTCAATCTGCTAGTTTTATGACACTACACCTCCCATTTTTGCACTACCTTTTGAATGTTACACTTTTGAACTGTCCCTTTGAAATTCTCATGGTTGTGAATGTGACTGTTGACATGCAATGACATATATTATGATCTTAAAGGATCAGTTAAACTTGAAAAGTTGCTTTATGTAAAAGAATATTAACAACTCTTGACCAAACTACAGAGGTTTGCATCTGACTTTCAGGAACCAGTAACATCAAAAAACATTGAACTACTAGTTCATTGTAAATTGATTGGCTGCATGCATTCTTATAAATATTGCATACTTTCCAACATGTGCGTGGAGGAGGTTGGGACAGAAGTGCGCACCAGAGAAGTGCAGACAAAATTAGGGGCGTGACCCCATGGTAAATTACATACCCGCGAGCCACACCCCCATTTTCATCATGTTGGGGGCTTGCCCAGAGATCCAGAAGCTGCGGGACAACCCCCAGCCTCTCCTAGAGGCGTCACATTGTGTGTGGATGATACGTGTAGAGCAGCGGTGTCAGAGTGTCTCCCCAACCTTCCCTTGCACCAGCGGGACACTGCAGCCCGTGGATGGGACAGTGCCCAAGAAGGGACAGTTGGCAGATGTGATGTTTGGTTCAGTCTACAAAATGGCTTCCTGTACTGTATGAAAGTGACTAAAAGAATTAAATGGCATAAGATGAATATAATATGTCAATGGTGAACATATTGTACAGTTTAAACAACTATAGAAAGTATAAATACCTTCATCAACAGTGATTATTAGTCATCAAGTATAAGAAAATCTCTCCCTATGATATGCATTTTACAACAAAAATGGCGGGTGGCCGGGAGACTTGCCCACTCTTCCGGGCGGTCAGGAGCACCACCTGAGTTTCAGGAGTCTCCGTTCTGGAAGAGAAGGCAAGTATACATATATGCCCCGTGGGGATGCGGTTAATATACCAACACCAGGGATGCCGACTGCCTGGATCCCGGTGCCAGAATCCCAATCGGCGTGGAAAGACCAGTGACACCTAGGGCTATATTTACTAAAGTGAGAGTTTTTAAAAGTGGATATGTTGCCCATAGCAACCAATGAGATTCTACTGTACTTACCATTTACCTAGCATCTTCTAGAAGATAATAGCTAGAATCTGATTGGTTGCTTTGGGCAACATCTCCAATTCTAAAAACCCGGACTTTAGCAAATTTACCTCTTAGCCTGCAAACTGTAGCCTAGTGATAGCAATCATATTGACAAGATTAATAGTATTTGTTATTGTTACAGCAATGTGAATTTTCAAGTTTTGGCATCGGAAGTAAAATTGTCTTTTACTTTTTTTTTACATATTTACAAATGTGCTTTCTAAATCAGTTTGTATACAATTAAAATGCCTATGTATTGATTTGTTTATCAAGCTAGAAAATAATTGTCCGGCAAGGGCTTATCAATCAGCAAAGTGGACCCTCATCACTGACGTAAATACAAATACGGAATTATATTTTTTAGCCAGAAAATAAAGATACTTTAGCTTACAGTATACATTTTTTTCCCTAGCCACAAACACATATTAATCAGCTCTATGCAGTATTAATTAACCAGTCTTAATCTCATTTGGTGGCATGTGCTAACTGTGAGATATGCTCACAGTGCCAATGCTCAATCATTCAAAAGAATAAAAATTGATTTGGTTTCATGGGTGAGCTAGTTGCAAACTTCCACTGGATAAATGAATATTAATGAAGAGTCCAAAGGGTGAATAAATCAGAATGCACATGTGAGCCGTATAAGCTATTTCACTATGATTGACTTGAATAATAGCAATTATGAATGAGAGACACTTTACTGATAAACCTAATTGCTATTTTTTTAAATTATTTGGAAAACAACAGGATTCATTCTGAACTACTTTTTTATGTAAATCATGTTATATCGAGCTGATTTTCTCAATTCATTTTTGATTGGGTCAAAAAACATTCATTCACATGCCTTTATTACATTTTGTGCTTTGCTTTTAAATTAGGAATGGAAATAAAAATATATCTGAGGGTGGACGGAACTTGTGGGTATGCAGCTTTAACAAAAACACATTGATCCCTGTAGAAACTACATACAGTACATAGCACAAAAAATTGTAATGTACTGTAATGCTGGGTACAACCTGGCCGATATATATCGACGTACAATATATTTTCCTGGCCATCAACCAGTGTGTACTCCCGAAATATCTGTGAATTACGTCATTCACAGATATATCATGTCAGCCGCGCAGCAGGACAAACCGGTCTGTCTGTCGGTAGGACGGCTGATCCATCGGCCAAGTTGTGTACCCTGCATAACACAGCACTCCACATCTACTGTAGTAGGAACAGAGGAGTACAGTGTTCTGGATGCCACCATGTGTAATGTACTCTCCATCTGATGTCTCAATTATCTTAGTTGAGGCAGATGGCATTTGAAGAGTAGAAGCATTTTGGGAAGTGGCGATACAGGGAGCACATTGGAAGGTAGGTGGCGAGGAATGGGCATCTCAATGATTGTGGATCACAAGGAAGAAAGTTTAGCTCCATAAACTCTTTAGAATAGCACTCCCGTCCATCTCTAGTGTTGATTCAGAGATGGACGGTAAAGGCACCGCCACTGCGTCTTAGCATGCAGCATCTGTGCTAAAATATACAGGCAGTGTAAAAAGACGCCCAATTCTAGCTTCTCTGATCCACTGCTGCATCTGAAGACGCGGCTTCAGATCACCTGCATGACCATCGGATATCTGAGTAACCCCCAGGTTACTCGGTGTGTCTGGCAATACTATGCTGTTGGGGCCAGTGAAACTGCCTATGGGGATACTGCCACTGGCTTCCGCACGCCCAAAAAATGGGCTCGACACTCCCTCATTTTCTGGAATGTTCCCTGTCTCTGCCTCCAAACGCTAGTCACATGTCAATCATGCTGCGGCTTTTGAGGCACTGCGACCGACGTTGCAGGACCAGCACTGCGGTTCTTGCGCATCCGCAGACCTAAAAAAATTTGAAGGCTTGTGTGTATATTCATTTTACGTAAATCTGAAGCAGCCCCTCTGTTTGCTGGGAAAGGCACAGTTTTTACAGCTGAAGATCTTTCATCCAGAATAGTTATTCTCCAATAATTTATACTCCTGACACATTTCATTTAACAACATTATTGGATTCTATTAGCACTAAAAGGGAGCCAGTGTGGCAATTATGGAGTGATCTGACTTCATTTAACATGATCTCCAGAATTCAAAGCACCACCCAACTTAAAATACAAATTACCATTTAGAAATGATATACTAATAACATTTAGATATATAAAGGTTACCATAAGTCTACAGAATACGAGATGTTTGACATTTCATTTCCATTTGCTAGGTAACAGAGTCCAAAATATATTTCTCTGTCTAAAGTGCGCTGGTTGGGGCGTCTTGAAATTGGATGACTAACAGGAAGTCTGCTGTGCAGAGGAAGAAAAACATTCCCTCACAATCACATTATTCCAGATATTTTCTACTCTGACAGACTTGCAAAACTTGTGCATGTATATTTGAGAATTACAGTAAGCCCGCTTCTATTTTATATTTGGAGGACTTTCACATGGTAGGACCAGCAGTATTACTATACATAAGTGTTTTACAAAAAAGGGAAAATAAGTCATTATTTTTTTTTTTTAAATAATCATTTCATCATAATTTTCCAAGAGAAAGTAAAAGTAAAGGGGGTACAGAAAAAGAAAGGTAACTCAAAGGGGTAAACAGGCAATTGCAACACAATAGAAATGTTATGTAATTGTATCGTGATTGATTAATTTTCATATGTTGTATAGGCCAATAAAGGCTTGAAAATTGGCTTGAAAATGGTGGCATAAGAAATAATTGTCCTCCTCCAGTCTAAGTGCATATAGAGGTCAACAATAACAGTAATAGTCTAAATTGTTTCCTTGCAATACAGTACAAGATATATTCAATAATAATGAACAGGCATAAGGTGATCACAATGAATAAAACAATATATAGAGCAGGACAAGAGTAGGGCACCTGACCTCTTACTTTTTTCTACATTTATTTTATAAATAGACATTTTTGTTTTGCTTTATTGCGACTAACCTCTAGAACTCATTCTGTTTTTATTGCAAAGTACTCTTGTTTGTGCTGTATCTTAGCAATGCCAATAGACAATATCACTGTTGTGCACTGCAAATGTTTATTCTCAATCTGGACGAGTATATTGGTTTTTTGGCTTTGTTACATCATGCCTTACCTCCCTCAGTGATCAGTAATCAGTATGCCAGCAGTGTGAGATATAGAGTTAGCCCTCTGCAGGACATCCCCAGCCAAGTGCCTGAACCAAGATTCACCAGCTCAAAGCAAAATATTCCAGTACAATATTGTATTTATCCTTATGACATCATAGTGTTTCACTCTTTCTTATGTGTGGCCAGAATGTACTCCCCCCCCCCCCCCCAAATGTCACAGTACTTCTCCATTTACTGTTTTCTGTAAAACACTTTCAATTACTTTTCCTTGAATGTTACATTATCTCATCTAACCTTTAGCTCAAACCTTTCCCATGCAGCTCTCCTATCCTTCATTGTTTGTTGTTTATTATTTTCCCTTAGCCGACTTCTGAAAAGCTAAATTGCCTTGTAATTCTCTATTTTTTTTTAAACAATCATTTAATCCATTAATTTCATGTTTGTTTTTTATTCTAGCACCCTGAACTCAACCTCAGATACCACAGCGCTCATCGGACCCCCTAGCAATACTAATCCCTCGCAGGACAGACATAGCCATGAACAGAAGGGAAGACCGAATTATCCTGCCAGCAATGAGAAACTGTTTGCATCTCAGACACATATAATCAACAATGTGACAATCATCACAATTTATGTAAGCAAAACATTTCAAATTTAATTAAAAGTTCCATTGGTGTTTGAAGTGAGGTGACACGAGGAACAGGGTGTGTTAAGTACAGCATATCAACAGAAGGTTTCTTTTTGACAATGTCTTAAGGCAGTATTTCCCATGGAGTGCTGAGGGGCACTTGCAGGGGTGCCATGGTTTGATGATCCAGAAACAAATAAAATAATTTATAGTCAATGTCATAGCCAAAGCCAATGCTGGCGAATGCCAATCATAAAATATCTAGACAAACAGAAGCACAAACGTGTCCACATCACTTAACTGAATCTATGGATGACAGGTAAACGCAATTTACTTAATTCATTATTATATATTTTTTAATTTCTTAATAAGAAAGTTTTGACCTAGGGGTGCTGTGAACAATATGCTGATACTCTAGGGTGCCATGATTCCAAAAATGTTGGGAACCACTGTCTTATGGGCAGTTGAGTGTCATGTAAAAACTGTTTCAATGGGGTATTTCTAACTCCAAAGCTTATTATTATTTATATAGTGCACACATACTATGCAGTGCTTTACAAAGAATATTTTAGTCACTCACATCAGTCCCTGCCCCAGTAGAGCTTACAATCTATATTTCTAACCATATGAACACACACACTAAGGTTCATTTTTATTTTTGACAGAAGTGACTTAACCTTCCAGTATGTTTTGGAGTGTGGAAGGAAATCACAGCACACGCAAGCACGAGATGAACATATAAACTCCACACAGATATTGCCCTTTCTCGGGAATTGAACTCATGACCTCAGGGCTGTGAGGCAGTAATGTTACCCATTACCAGTCAGATAATGAATTAGTTTCATTATTGCATACATTTAAACTACCTAAGTCAGCAGATGGGCGCAAGTTAAAATCCTCAAGCAGAATAACTATGAACGTGAAATTGAGCCACGCTTGACATTAATGAATATAACAGGGCCCCATCTGCCAGTAGAGGGAGAGAGATTTCAATTATCAAATGTCAGCATTAAAAAAAAATATAGTATCTCCCCACAGGGCCCAGGCTAAGGTCCTGAAGAAGAAAAGGCAAGATACTCACTTGCCTTGCATGTGTGGAACTGACGATAATAGAGAACCACTCTGTTTTTTTTTTAAGTACCGCAACCAATTAAAGTAAAGCTATGTCTCCTGCAGTACACAACCTGGAAAACATAGGCAGCCAGGCGTAATAAAATTATAACAACCACGAAAAGCAGAGCAAAATAAAACATTAACAGAGTGAACTCTCCCCCATTCCTGCTATTAGAAAAAAAGAAGAAAAAAAACAGAATCTCATTGCAACAGCAAATTAGTAGAGTCCGTACATAACCACCGACCATCTGTGAGCTGGTCCTGTATAGTAACATTCTTTCCTCATAATGTATAGCAATAAAATCTAATCTCTTGTCAAACTATAACAAAATAGTGTGTAACTGGCCTGAGGTAACTCGTCAGCAATTACCAGCATTAGTCACATTAAAATAAAGGGATGTAACATCTACAACACTGAGGGGGGAGATGTATCAAACCTTTGAGAGAGATAAAGGAGAGAAGTTCCCCTATAACAACCAATCAGTTTTTAACTGTCATTTCATAGACTGTTCCAAATAAGTGATAGCTGATTGGTTGCTGTAGGCAGCTTTTTCACTTTATCTCTCGCTAAGGTTTGGTACATCTCCCCTTGAGCCAGAAAATACCAATCTCCCAATGTTAGGTGCACATAGCTCATTTTAGGCAAGTGTAATGACATTAAGATACTTCTGCCGGTGAGATGATTAAATGAGCACCAAATCCGACTAATAACCCCAGGTGGGCAGGGAAAGCTGTTGAATTTTGGGTATTTTTTCCCAAAAACAAGAATTAATTTTAACAAAATTATCTTCATTTTCTCTGCACTCCGGTGGTGAAATCAGAATACAGAAATAATCAGGAATTTTCTGCACGTATGTCCAACTGTAGTGGTACAGTAAACTGTAGTTTAGGCCGGGATGGATTAGAGGCCACACGGGCCTGGAGCTCAAAATTACTAGTTAGAATCAAGTTGTCATGATGATAGGCCTGTTTTAATATAGAGGCCTAGGACTGTAGTTCCACATCTGCCCCATTGTTACTATGGCCCTGAGTTTAGGAGCTGAAATAAAAAGAATCTGTGTGGGTTGCCCATTTGCACATGGCCATCAGTTCTCAAGATTTGCCTCGAATACGAAACTGGATGAGAGAGTAACCTTAGTAAATAGACATACATTTAGGGCCCCATTTATCAATGAGTTTTATCGAATGCAACAAGTTTTAAAACTTGTTGCGTATGAGAATGGTGCTTGAGCCAATCAGCTCCCAACTGTTATCTGTTTGGGGGCTGGAGCACCATTTATTATACGCAATTAGTTTTAAAACTTGTTGTGTATGATAAAACTTGTTGATAAATGGGCCCCTTAATAAGTTACATGAAGGTCTCTTCTCTCTCAGATAGACCCATGAAAACCATATTGTTTCTCAGAGGTCCTCCGCATACTGTTTTTTTCCAGGGTTGAAAATCAGAACATAAACTCTCAAGTTGTGGTTGAATGAACTTGCACAATGTTCTCTCCTTCACCCTTGTGATGCTCTGAGTTCTCTCAGTTTCTACCTAAACTTGTCCAAGTCTTCTCAGAGAAAGGTCAATATTGTCAGATAAAGGTACATTTGGACTGGAGATAAATTTTGCCAATTAGAGCAGTTTGGCGGTTGAGTTATAGTAGTCATAATTAACACTTAGCCTATAACGATTTTTATAAAATAGTCGCACATATATAAATATGGGGAGGATTTAAAGTGTGTGGACAGATTTAGGGCCAGATTCGAAACACAAACTAGCTGCCGACAGCACATTTTATATACAAGTTATGGTAGGCCCGTTCTGCTCAGCCTTCCATAAGAGGTAAGGCACGAAGCTGTGGGGAGCTTTTTCGGTGGTTTCCTGGAATCAGTCTCCTAGAGTTGGGATAGACATACATCCTAGTTTAGCATGTACATTCAATTAGTGGTAAGGTTCTCTCTGAACCCTGCATGCTAATACTCTACAAGTTATAAAGCAGGAATACCTCACGCGTTTTTCCTTGCACCCCACTGAGCTCCAAGCAAAAATGAGCCAAGTTTCATTATCATAATTACCTTCAATGTTCACAGCCACACTTCTTGATATTGATTGAATCTCCTCCTAATTAGCAGTGTAAGTAAAGGAAAAGCTTCCCAGTATTTACATTGCAACATAGGTTGTCATATTAAATGAGGTCTGTCTGGTCTACAGTATCAATCATTCACACTATTGTCTGCTTTGTAAGGAGTACTATGATTCTTTGATTTATTAATGGACGGTCTTAATTTATGGGCACACTGGGCAGCTGCTCTGGACCCCACAATTTTAGGGGCCCAATTTGGCAGATACAGAACTGGTTTTTAGGGGTCTATACCTGTAAATAGGGCTGCATTGTACCTGATCTCTATAGCAGCTCTGTAGGGACAGGCTGACAGGTGACTCATCTGTGGTTCTTTGCACTGATGCTTATGTAATCAGGGCCATCTAAACAACTTTATGTTGGGGGGCAACATACAATCATTCCAGCGCCCCCCTCTCCTCTTCTCCCCTCCCCTCCCCATACCTCCCCTCCAACCCTCACCGTTTCTAACCTTAGCGGAGGCCATGGACGGTCTGGGGCTGTGCTTTATAGCAATAAGCTGCACCATCCCTGCACTGCACATAGGAGGTGTAATGTGCTCTCTTTTAATGTAAAGACCATATATTACACCTCCTCCTCCATGCGGTGGAGGGCCTGTGCAGCCTATTGCTATAAAGCACAGTCCCTGACTGCCCGCGTCTGCAGCTCCTTTCTAATGTTTGGGGAGGGGGGGAAATGAGCCAACCCTTTGCTTTCCCCATTCCAACGCCCATGTATGTAATGATGTCAGTGACAGTGTAGAGAAGGACGGAGGAGTGACTACATGCCCGCTGCTGGTAATAGAAGAAAGCGCAGCTGGTCCTGTGGTCTGCGGCAATTTTTTTAAGGTGAACAGTTAACAGGGAGAAAAGGAAGCCACTCTGTATACTACAGTATATACAGCATGCTTAGTATCATTGAATGATACTCCTATATGTTACATTAACCAGTGGAGAGAGTTTATATAATGTAAGATTTAAGGGGAGATGTACTAAGCTCTGGAAAGTGATCAATTGGAAAATGATAAACTACCAACCAATCAGCTCTTAACTGTTACGTTACAGGCTGTGTTTGAAAAATGACAGGAGCTGATTGGTTGGTAGTTTATCACTCTCTAATTTATCACTTTCCAGACCTTAGTACATCTGCCCCTTAATCTTACATTATATAAACGCTACCCACCGGTTAATTTAACATATAGCAGTATCATTCAATGAAACCAAGTAGTATGCTATAAATACTATAGTATACATGGGGGATCCCGAAGTCTTAAAGCTGTGGGGAGCTGGACTGATGCCTCATGTTATAGCATTCCCACTAGGTTGTTTTAGCGGGGCGCCGCGCCCTGCCCTCCTTCTGGAGGGCAAAAAGCGCCCTGCCCTCCTTCTGGAGGGCAAAAAGCGCCATGCCCTCCTTCAGCAGGGCAAAAAGCGCCCTGCCCTCACAGCCTGCGGGCGTCGTCTTCACCCGCGGGTTGCAGGTTGCAGGGGGTAGGGAAATGTGCGGTGACCCGATAACCACCGGTGAATAGACGCTGGGCCCATGCCCCCGGCATCTATTCTCCCCGTCAGCAGCGCTTGGGAGCTGCCCGGCGTGTCCATAAGTGCTGGGCACGCCCCCAAGAGTGACGAATAGGTGACGCGTCTTATAGGCACGTCCCTTCTTCAATGGCCATGCCCCCTTTTCGGGAGTGGCACACGGAAGTGCTTTCTCTAGCTCCGGCACCCTGCCTGCCGCTGGAGCTAGAGTGAACACTATGTTATATATCCCTGGATATAACCCCAGCAGCAGCAGCAGTAACCCAGGAACTGGCAGCCCTCACACATCTCAGCCTTCACTCAGTATCTCACGATGAGATATTCCTATAATGACATGAACTAGGAGCGGGGGCAGACTGTGATTCTCCTCAGATCATAGCAGAATCACTATTACAGTTGCATATTGAACCTTATTATGAGGGCTGATTATCAGTGTAAACAAGAAAGAATAAAAGTCTTTATTAAGGGATATAAAGTGTATAAAGCAAAAAGTCAATATGCCCCTTAATATAGGTTTTTAGTATTCCTTAATTGCTCTGAAATTATCCCTCATAATAGGGCTCTCTATGCTGTCCCATAATAAATATCTTGATATATATTCAATTACAATGGTGTAGAAATGATCCCCCCATAATAGGTCTTTATACCTCCCATAATAGGTCTTTTTATGAGAAAGTAAGTATAGAGAGAGAGGCTATTAGGGTATGCGCACTGCTTTCATCTTGCTTTTTTTTCATGGACTAAGTGAAAGACTGAATATCTTTTTTTTCTAACCAATATCTTTTACTTAAGGCTTAGTGTGAATAAAGTATTACACTGTTAGTGGTGTGATTGTAACAGATGGTAATATAGCTCTTTTGCTTAAGTTAATTCATACTGTTTACCAATTAATTAACATGTACAGTATATGTTGAAGTGTTTGTGTTTTTCAAGGCTTGTAGTGTTCAAAAGTTTCTATTGATTACTCCTCGCTAAAGCTCAACATCATGTTTTATGCTTAATCATTGATTTTGTTGGAAGTTCCAATAAATATAAAGGTTTTATTTTACTGACTGTATCCATTTTTATTCCCGTGAATGGGTGGGTAAGGGCCCCAGGGCATTGCTTTGCCTAGAGCCTACAATCTTGTTAAGATGAATAGACATATTAAAGTACTTGAAATCCATAAAAATATTTTACATTAATTGATTAAATAATTTTATCATTACAATATTATTTTATTTTGATTTATTTAATAGGAATTTCCAAGAAGTGTTTTCTGGCTACCTAATGAATTCATCTAATTGGGATTGTATGCAATGGCGCAGGATTTCTATTACTTACAGAAGGTGAGCGCAAGCGTTCATGCCATGTATACAATACCGTATATACGTGGTATACAGTAGTATAACACAGCACAACAGTGCTTCTGTAGCAGACAGCGAGCTACCCATTATTTAAACATATAACGATTTCATTAACTAGACACATGTGAAGCTGCTTTTGTGTCACTGCTGTAATTGCAAATAAAAAAATAAACAAAAGACAATGGAATTCCACAAAATACATGACTGACTTATGCATGCAATTTTTTCCCAATTACAGCACGGTTCCCCGTAGTCTTTCAAGCTGTTTTATGACATTTTAAATTATGTAAATAATACAGCCATTCCCCAAGACCAGATAATCTTTCAAGCATTTCCTTGTGACCCAAAATATAGAAATCTATTTAAGACACATTTTACTGGGGTGTAATAAAAGGCTTTTTACAGCATTTATGCTCTAAATTGGAGATGCTAAATACTGCCAGGGGATAGATAACCATAAAATACGACATTAGTCTACAATGGTGCTAATGGTGGTGAACATGATGGGACGGCTTTTTACCCTCTCATTTTTTCTCCATTACTTTTAGGCAATCACAAATCTCATACAAAGCCAAAAAATATATTTTCCTAGAAAATACACCCTGAACAGCCCACTTGACCAAATGTCTAGCTGGGATAAATGCAGAACAGTGTAACAAGGCATTAAAGAAATGATTGCACTTCATGCAAATTGAAATTCTAATGGAAGAATAGAAAGTATGCTGCAATATAATATATCTGATGCATAATGAAAAACTACACGTAGGAAATATGAAGATTTCTTTCATCAGATTTATATATATATATATATATATATATATATGTACCTCGATGCTCGGAACTCTACAGCTGCATCACCTTACCGGGTGCCATCCATGAAAAATATATATATACAGTACCAGTCAAAAGTTTGGACACACCTTCTCATTAAATGGTTTTTGTTTATTTAAATTATTTGCAACATAGTAGATTAACACTGAATACATCAAAACTATGAAAGAACACATATGGAATTACGTTGTAAACAAAAAAGTTTTAAACAAATCAAAATATGTTTTATATTTTAGATTCCTCAAAGTAGCCCCCTTTTGCTTGGATGACAGCTTTGCACACTTTTGGCATTCTCTCAATCAGCTTCATGAGGTAGTCTCCTGGAATGGCTTTGAATTGACAGGTGTGCCTTGTCAAGAGTCAATCTGTGGAATTACTTGCCTTCTTAATGTGTTTTAGACCATCAGTTGTGTTGTGCAGAGGTAGGGTTAGTACATAGTGGACACCACTACTGTTGTAATCCATATTATAGCACCAACCACTCAACTCAGTAAAGAGAAACGACAGTCCATCATCACTTTAAGATATGAAGGTCAGTCGATACGGAAAATTTCAAGAACTTTGAATGTATCCTCAAGTGCAGTTGCAAAATCCATCAAACAGCTACTAGCGTGACCGAGAAGGTCCCGCTGACATCATCAACAGCGCCACAGTCGACGGAAGTGACGCCAGCTGCCCGGAGCCTCCAGTACTAAGTATTTGTGTATAAATATATACACAATACTTAACCCTTAGTGCTGGGGTCACTTCTGTCGACTGTGGCGCTGTTGATGACGTCAGCTGGACCTTCCCGGTCACGCTAGTAGCTGAGATTTACGGGTGTTTATGTATTTACTTACTGTGAAAATGACAAAAGTGCTAGTTACCCACAATTTGGTTTCTGATTTTTGCCAAACAAGTGCACCCAATGACTTAAAGGCCCCATACATCAGAGATTGATTGCAGCAATCGTGCAATTTGCAATCGATTGTGTATAAAAATCTTTCCCTTTTTCAATCGATTGTGGCATCTCTGCAATCCGCAATCGATTGAAAAAGGGAAAGATTTGTATACACAATCGATTGCAAATTGCACGATTGCTGCAATCAATCTCTGATGTATGGGGGCCTTAACTCAGATGGGGCTGTATGCAGATGAGTGCAGACATCCTGACAGCGTTCACCTGCCAGTTGATTTTAAATTGATCAGTCTCAGGGCATGGAGACTTTTTTGTTGACTACATGTATGGCAACTCAGGCCAATTCGCTTGTGGAACCATATTTACTGTAGTTCAGAAAATGTAAGCAATCTGTATGTTTCATTCTTTTTCCCTTTCTTCTTATTTATTATTATTATTATTATTATTATTATTATTATTATTATCATCATTGTTTATAATAAACCTAAATAAATTCTCTATAATGTGCTTACAATACACCTTCCAAAGTAATACAGACCCTCTAGAAGATTTTTCGCCTCTCTATAGATAAGCTGGGTCCACACTACACCATGTAACAAACGATGGGACAGTCATTTCACTAAATTCCAGCGCTCACGATATAGAGCGTACTCACTATACAAACGATGGCACTGTATATCATATTGGAGGATTGTATCCAATTAATCGCTTCTCCTATACACATTATGCATTTATGGCATAGATCACTGTCAGTTCAGGTGATGTTTTCATAGGAAAGATTGGGCCAATATAGTGTTCACTCTAGAGGGCGTGGCCATGAAAAGGGGGCATGTCTATAAGACGCGTCCCCTTTTCGTCATACTTGGGGGCGTGCCCGGCGCTTACAGACATGCCGGGCAGCCCCCAAGCGCTGCAGAAAGGGAGAATAGATGCCGGGCGCATGCGTCTGGCGTCTATTCTCCGGCGGTGAATGGGTCACCGCATGTTTCTCCACCCGCGGGACACTGCGTCCCGCGGGTGAGAATGGCACCCGCAGGCTGCGAGGGCAGGGCGCTTTTTGCCCTCCTCCTGGAGGGCAGGGTGCTTTTTGCCCTCCAGAAGAAGGGCAGGGCGCCAGGCCCCGCTAAAACAGCCTAGCGGGAACGCTAGCCAATATATCTTGTGGTCGTGCTATTGTGTGTACACACTACACGAACTGCACCAGGTCGTTCATTGCATCGTCCCATCTGATATGCAGCTCAGCAGATGGGACAATGCAATGAATAACGGCAGTGAACGACAGATTGGGCTTACACACTATACAATGTGTACGATATATCGTTTAGATCCACACCGGAATAATATATTGGATGATAAAACATATAGGACCTCATTCAGAGTCGATCGCTTGCTGCAAGCAATCGCTCTGAATGAGGGCGGCCACTTACTTTTTTAACTGCCGCCTTCTGGTCGATCGCTAGGCTGTGGGTTACCACCCACAACCCTAGCGACCGACCAGGGTGATGGTCGCGATGGTCATCACCATTGCGACAATCGGGGCTTACGACCAGACCCTAAGGTTGGGTCTGGGCTCTCGTAAGCCCCAGGGAATTCCTGCTCTGTTTGAGCAGGAAGTTCCCCATTGACATCATCAATGATGTCAGTGGGGCCGCCCCCAAATGGCAAGCGTTACGTCTGGAACACCTCCGTTTGGCCAGGCACGCCCCTGGCCCACCCAGCAAATGGGGCGAGCTGTCACTCAACATCGACAGCTCGCCCCATCTTCTACGAGACCCCTAGCGACGGAGCGCCCGTTGTTAGCCAGGTCTCGTGCACGACAGAGCCAGCTCCAATGTGCGCATGCTCTGTGGAGACCATTGACCCGGTTGCAAGCACATCTGCACTTGCGACCGGGTCTGAATGAGACCCATAGTGTGTATCCAGCTATAGACAAGGCATATTTTTATCCTTTATTTACATGGTGCCACAAGGGGTCCGCAGCACCTTACAAACTACATAGACAGAAACAGTATGAACAAAACAAGAACAAAGACACTTACACTCCAGAAAATTGCAGGACATGGACAAGGTTTATAAACATCAGCAGTGGGATAGGTGCCATTGTGGGCAGTGTGGAGGAGATGATGGTATAAGGGAGGGAAGGCAAAGCACATGATGGAGGAGGGCCCTCTTGTGAGAGCTTCCGGTATAAAGGGAGGGTCAGACAGACACAGGTGACACAGAGGGGAGAGACAGTGAGCAAGAAGTATGGGGAAGTGGCTTAGGATGAGAGCTGGGCGGCTTTGACAAATAAGTGGGTCTTGAGAGTCTATTTGAAGTTTTATAGAAAAGTGTAGTGTCTGATAGGGAGAGAGTAATCAGTTGGGTGGAGAGGTGGCATTAATTTGTGGAGCAAAGTTGGCAGGTGGGAGTGTCAAAGGAGACAAGATCAAGGTAGGAGAGAATTGGGTGCAGGATTTATAAGTAAGTGTGAGGAATTTGAATTGGGCTCTGAAGGGAAGTGGCGACAGTGTAGAGCTTGTAGGAGAGGGGAGGCAGATGTAGTATATTTGGAGAGGAAGATGAGCCATGCAGCAGCATTGAAGACAGATTGGAGTGAAGAGTGGTGGGAGTGAAAGAGTCCAGATAATAGAAGGTTGCAGTAGTCCAGTTGGGAGCTGACCAGTGATGGATGAGGGCCTTAGTTGCCTCCAGTGTGAGAAAGGGTCTGATCCTAGAAATATTTCTGAGATGGAGATGGCAGGGTTGTGAAATGTACTGAATGTGTGGTTTGAAGGAGAGGAAGGAGTTAAGAATAACTCCAAGACAGCGCACATGAGGGCTAGAGGAGATGGTGGTGCTATCAATAGATAGTGAAATTGTGGGAGATGAGGTAATTTAGGAGGGTGGGAAGATTATCAGCTCAGTTTTAGACATGTTAAGTTTAATAAAGCACTGGGACATCCAAGGGGAAATGGCAGAGATACAGTTGGAGACAGAAGTGATGAGAGGGGGTAAAAGGTCAGGGGAGGAGAGGTAGATTTGAGTGTCATCAGCATACAGATAATGGCCGTCAATCAGAGGCGCTCACTAGAAATAAGCGCTCATTCTGAATGAGGGTGGCCGTTTGTATTTTTAAGTGCGGCCTCCTGGTCGCTAGCTAAGCTGTGGGTTACCACCCACAGCTTTAGCGACCGACCAGGTTGATGGTCGCGATGGTAAAGACCATCGTGACCATCGGGGCTTGTGACAAGACCCTAAGGTTGGTTCTCGGCAACCGCAAGCCCTCGGGAGTTCTCTGCTCTGATCGAGCAGGAAGCTCCCCAATGACATCACTGCTGATGTCAGTGCGGCCGCCCACAAAATGGCAGGTGTTCCTTAAGGAACGCCTATGTTTGTGAAACCACCCCCCCACCATGCCTACAAAACGGGTCAAGCTGTCGATCACCATTGACAGCCGCCCCTTTTATAGTGAGCTCCGAAGCGAGAGAATTTTTCTCTCGCTCCGGGGCTTGCACATGCGCAGTGTGGCCGCTGCAGGTGCGCAGGGCCTAAACATCGACCCTGTTGCGAGCGCTCAGCGCTTGCGACCGGGTCTGAATGAGGTCCTATATTAGAGGTCAAAAGAGCTGATAAGCTCACTAAAGAGGAAGTATAAAAGGAGAATATGAAAGGTCTAAGAACAGAACCTTGGGGGACACCTACTGGTAGAGGAAGTGGGGGAGTGTTATGAACCCTTTGGGTGCAGTTAAACCACAAATCACAAAGTATGATGAAACATATGAAGATATTTATTTAGGGATGATTCAATAGCAGTGGAATGCAGGCAAGCTTGATAATGCAGGAATATTGAATGCTGCAAACTGGGAGCTGCAGAAACCAAACATGAAACATTAATGACCCAGCAATGACTACTGGGCTCATACAGACTAAATAGCCAGCTGTCAGGTGTAGTCCCTGATGGGTATTGAGTCAATAATTACCTGACACCTGGGCACAAAACAGAGTCCAAACAGCAGCACCTCTGATAAAGACCAGTACTACAGCTCACATAACAAGAGGCCTGGCGATCCTTGGTGGCAGGGAATCATACTGCAGAGGGGCAGTGCAAAACAGAGTTTCAACAGGGAAAAGTAGACTCATGAAAGAAGCCAGAGACTGAATGGTTAGGTAGGTGGAAAGTCAGGAGAGGGCAGTATCATGCATACAGAGGGAATGAAGGATTTGCTGGAAGAGAGGGTGGTGTACAGTGTCAAAAGCAGCAAAGAGGTCAAGGAAAATGAGGCGAGAGTAGTGGCCCTGGATTTGGCAGCAAGGGGTCATTGCATATATCTTTATATGCTCACTGAGCGGACTATCAAGGTGCATGGTATAAATGACCTTCTGAAGTGGACGCAGAGGCGGAAGCTGCTGCGATTATTGGCGGTTACCCATCTGCGTCTTTATGCAAATGATGATACAAAGTCCTTGCCTTGTGTACACCCATTCATATGTATGTGCTTGGACTGAGACACCCACTTTCAGTGTCTGTAGACGCTGTAATACCACCTGGTTCATCTTTAGATGCCACCAACAGTCACAGCAACAAAATTTGTACCAGATCTATGGCCGATGCAGATTTACCATCTGAGTATGGCCTCCAATATGACTGATTGAGCGACTGTGTACGCTGACACATGGCACAACATGCCCATAAGACGAGCCATCTAAATGCTTTGGTTTAGACACCACCTAGTCACTGTCCAGGAACACCCAGCACTTTTCCAAGACATCACTGATACTCAGGCGTGCTAAAAGCTGCGCCGGGCCTGGGTAAAGGGTGTGTGGCCTAATCACAGGAGGCGTTGCCATGCTCCCTTAGGAGGGTAAATAAAAACAAAAAAACAATTTTGTGCACTAGGGAGGGGGGCATAGCCAGTGGGAGGCGCTCCCCCCACACGCATAGGAGACTGCTGTGGCTGCTGCTTAGCAGCCGTGAGCAGTCTCCCAGTGCAGTCCAGCACACAGTAGCGTGTGCTGGGCTGCTGTAATGTAAGAGTGGGGGGGCAGCACCGGGTCCGGGCCCCTGCCGGTCCCTTCCAGCAAGTCCGGTCCTGGGTAATTAGTACCCGCTCCTCCCCTCTCAGCACTCCTGGTAATACTAAGTATCTCAATCTCAACAGCACCTTTGTTCATACACTCTGTGTAATGCATGCAATGATAGAGTTTTTAGGGACTTTTGTGCAAATGCAGTAGCAAAAACAAATCAAGTTTAAGCTGAACAATAATAAAGAAAAAATTTATTGACATCATCAATGCAATAAGCAGATAACATATCTACACATACTAGTCTAGGCATTATCTACAAAATGTAAACATTAGTTTTACCTTAAGATATGACTGAGAATATTAACTTTGGTGCGACACTGTACAGGTATTTGGTCCGTTCTGCTAGTTTTTGCACAGAGATGGGTCAGCATATTACATCTGGCACCATACATGGCTCAGCATTCATTAGTCCTATTCATTAGTGCAGCTGACTCCTACACTGTGGAGATATTTGAGTACAGATGTGCGCATACCCCTTTGTTTTAAGATACGAGATCCAAATTTGCAAGAATACCCGAGACCGGACTCGGTTCTACTCGGAACCCCCAAAGTGGTCCGAACCGGGACTCAGTTTGACTCGGAACCCCAAAGTTCGGGTGTGTTCGGTTTTCAGCAAAACTAAACAGCTCAACTATATTTGAGCGAGACCTACTCTTTACTTTAGGTGCCATTGAAACGTTCCCTGAACTGTAGATGAATCAGAATGATACTGTGAAGGCATACATAGCCAGATCCAGTTCAATGAAGCTGCTATCAGATGTCCTACTGACTGTTGTGTATGACATTATTTATACATATCCCTATACATATTGATTGCACTGTTATTAAGCATTAAGATGATATATTGTGTATGACGCAGCATCCCCTGCTACAGGCAGTAGTAAGGCAGTTTGCATGAGACACAATATATATCATCTTAATGCTTAATAATATTGCAATCAATATGGAAAGGGATACGTATAAATAATGTCATATACAACAGTCAGTATGATATATATATATATATATATATATATACATATACATACATACATACATACATACAGACCAACAGGCAATATTCCCACCTTCAAAATTGTTCAGCTTCTAAGAAAATATCAGTAGGGGGTGTCTAAAGATTTTTAATTAGAAAGGGTAAAACTAAAAAGTAGTGCTGTTCAGTTTTCCTGAAAAACGAACACACCCAAACAGGTTCCAAGTCGAATTGAGTCCTAGTTCGGAACAACTTTGATCCCGGTTCACTTCTGCAGTCAGTTTGGAACTTGGATTTAAAAATCAAACTCTGGTTTTGGATTGCATGTAAACAGGTGCTAAATAGATGTTTTATTGATTTTTTTATTTATTTATTTTTTTTATTGATTTTCAACAATTTTTGATGAATCCAAAACTGAATCTGAACCAAAAAACTTGATGGTGGTTTTGTCAAAAACAAAAACAAAACAAGATGATGAATTAGAACCAAATACCAAAACACTGTGAACATCTCTAGTAGAAAGAAATGAGAACATGGGAAGAAGAGCGGGGAGGGAAATACCTCTCAAATGACACAAACACAAGTAGCACTGTGAAGTCCACAGTAAAAGGAATATTATGAGTTCAGGGGGTATATTTACTAAAGGTCTATTTTAATTTATTTTGATCTATTTAAAATCCATCAACATCAATTTTGTGTTTCTTGGTGTAAGTCAAACACTTACAGACAATTTTTTATTTGAATTTTAAGTATTAGTACATGTGTGAGGCAGTGTCCATGTGGCCCCCCCCCCCTCTTGCACCTGGAGATACACCGAGTAGATTCCGGCACTGTGGCGGTCTACTGCACATATCTCTGGACGCCACTTTCAGGGTTGCCAAATTCCATTACAATTCCTGATATAATTCTCATTGTGCGAAAGTACTACACTTCTCATCATTATGAACTACGACTCACACATAGAGGTCTATTTACTAAGCAGTGTTAGGAGACAGAGTGAAAAGTGATAAGAAAGTGATAAGGTGCCAGCCAATCAGCTCCCAACTGTCATTTAAAAACACAGCCTGTGAGATCACAGTTGGGAGCTGATTGGCTGGCACCTTATCACTTTCTTATCACTTTTCACTCTGTCTCCTAACACTGCTTAGTAAATAGACCCCATAATCACATGTATCTCAAAGAGGCAATTTTGACTGAAGTAAAACATGTCACCTGTTCCATCGTGAGATTTGCACGTATTTCCACTGCAACGTTGCTTATCTCTACTATGAATTGATCATCCAGACTGGTAAAGCAGCCTACAACCAAACATACTGTATAGGGGTAAAGGTAATTACCTGTGAGTTGCAGGCAGCCCAGAAATTTAGTTGATTTAACCGCTAGGTTTAAAGCGGCAATATTTTAAAAGGCGAAACCAACCTGGTTTTACCTTTTAAAATATTGCCTCTTATAAATATTATGACTAAACAGATGAAATATCGCCATTCTCTGCAACTTGCAGGCTATTACATTTACCCCACAGTCTCTGTAGGAATACTACAACACACTTTTCTGTGTGTCTTAGAAGTTCAGACACTCTACTAGAATACCACAATTAACTTAATAAACAAAAACAATTAATTTTTCATCAGTAGATTATACTTCATAATTGATATTGATAGCGAATGTAGATGCACTGAAGGTACATCCTTAAATAAAGATGAATGGTTAAAATGCAGATACTGTTTCCAGGCGTGCAGAAATGTGATACAGCCTCTAGCCTGCAGCCTGACTAATTGAATTGCTATCGATAATATGCCACCTAAACAGACATCTTTGCAGTAAGACATAGGTTTATTGTAAATGACCTGTCATTAGGGACATTGGTAATGTCTATGTCAGGACTGAGAGATTGTCTTCCCTGCAACTTCACCGCTGTCGGAGTAAAACTCAGCCTACTGTACAGGAACAACTCAAGACATAAGCCTCAGGTGCTCTGCTAATTTACTTACTGGCAAACATTAATTGAAACCAATCAATACTGCCAGCTATAAAATAAAGGACATTTTTACAGAATATTAATTACTAAATGCTACGGATATTGTGAGAGGCCAGTGGAGACTTTAATTAACACTGAAGGGTAGAAAATTATTTGAAGTATTATATATATGCATTACTTTCCATCCACTTCATTCATTAATACACACTGAATGCATTCAAATTAAATAACATGTGGGTAGCAATTAGTCCTACATATAACACAATAAATCATCCTTAGCACATGAACAGACTTGTTATTTTTAATCCAATTTCCGCATCAGTGGCACATGTGGTAATCCATCAATAAATACTGGGGGCTTAAGAAGGTTCTCTACATGGTAAGTGGTGCATTAAAAATTCATATTTGGAATAGTTTATTTACTTTTGTTTCAAGTGCAGAATTGTGACGAAATAAATGAAGTCTCTTATAAGTACAGGAACTAGGAAGCAACATAAATGAATAAATAAAAAATAAAGGGAAAATGATGTTATAAAAAATTGTGGGCTATATATTGAGCTGCCGATGACTGCCCTCAAAGAAGATTTTCTTGGAGACCCGAGTCCACGGGCCGGAATAAGAACATGTTTTCCCAGTGTGCCATGATTGCATCATTTTCAATAAGCTTAATTCAATATAAGGCAGGGCTGTAACTAAGGCACAGGTGGGTGGCGGCGGCGCTGCTCCATTTTGGTTCCACTGCACCAGCCCCTTGATTCTCCGGGCACATACACTGCAACCTGTACAACCACCTGGAGCTTCCTTATGCTATACATCCTGGTTTGGATGGCCACACCCCCTCAACATGACATCATGATATCACGAGAGTGGAGGGTAGGCCAGCACAGGGCACAAAACCGATCTGCTCCGGCACTGATGTTAGGAGTCTACCTTCCCATTAACCTATACAGTATACTAGCTGCAATGGTGCTCAGGAGTTTTTCACTAATAATGATTTTCTTTTTCACAAGTGTAATCTACTCAGAGGCTCTGCGATTGCCAAATGTATGAAATCATCCAATGTGCAGCAAATTTCACTTGAGAAATCAGCATGTACTGTATGTCTATAATTCCTTTATTGGGGCATTTGGTAAATCGGATAGGAGGTGTTGATCAGATTGCTGTACAGCTTGTTTCTAAGAAGAGACTCAGGGTCTGATTCAGCTTGGATCATAGTTGCTAATACGCACGCAATCGGACGATGTTTTGCGTTCTGCGAATGCGTATGCATCGCACTGCGTGTGCACGAGCTGGCCCCTGCGATCGCACAGGCTATGCAGATCCATCACAGAGTGATTGACAGGAAGTGCCATTTGTGGGTGGGATGGGGGGTGCTCGGCCGAATGCCAGCCGTTTCAGGGGCGTGCATAAATGATCCACTGCGACAGGCTACACAGCCTGAGGTCTCATAGCGTGCGTGGCTGTTAGCAATTTCTGAGTAAGGCCAGGGCTTGTGCAAGTGTTTGTATGGGTCCGATGGTACTCGATTGTTCTGATGGTTTCACTATTCTGCATCATTACGGATGTGCGTATGGTAACGTGGGCGTCCTTATGTAGTGCTGAGTTTGCATTGCGATCGCAGTGGAGTGGCTTGCTATCGCAATTGCGATCCGTATAATATTGCGATCCGTAGTGAATCAGGCCCTCAGTGGGGAACTACTCAACTGTGATTTGATCAAACCGAAGGTTTTCATGCTGGGGGTATTTGATGTGCGGTTTGTCAACGGCACTGTTTTGGTAAAAGCTAATGTGCATCATATAGGATATGAATGGAAGGCACAAGGTTCCAAACTGCTTTTGTAGTTTGAAGACCTAAATGGTATTCAACTGTCTCTTGTATTTGGCAGTGTGGAAACCCCCTTTAACAGAAAAATATGCATCCCACATATATATTTACAAGCCCAGCCTTCTCACCATCTGGCTGCTTCTATCGGATAGATGATCAAAATTTCAACTAGAGAGTAATACTGTAACACAATGCTAAAAAGAATTGACTATTGGGTACCAGGGTAATGCTGTCAAAATATATTATTTAGGATCTGGAGTATAACTTATTTACAGTATTAGAACTAAGAGAACATGTGCTAAACCTTGAAGTAAGATAAAGTAGAGAGAGATAAAGTACCCACCAATCAGCTTCTAACTTTCATTTTTCAAACACAGCCTGTAAAGTGACAGTTAAGAGCTGATTGATGGGTACTTTGGGGTCTATTTGCTAAGCCTTGGATGGAGATAGAGTGAACGGAGATAAAGGGCCTGATTCAGAGCCGCTCGTAAGCGGCCGCTCGTTCGTTCCGAGCGATGTTTGCCCAACTGCGCATGCGTACGGATCGTAATACGCATGCGCGAACCAGTCAGTGTGGCCGAAAATCGTTTGTTCGCTAAATAGCGAATGCCTGCTATTTTGAGAGACAGGAGGAGGCGTATGTGGGTGGCAACAGGGGAAGGTGCTTGAAAATGGGGAGTGGAGATCAGAACGCAGGCGTGCTTAAAGGTCAAAACGGGCGTTTTATGGGAGTGCATAATTAATACAGCAGCGTCATTGACCACGTCACTGAATTATTTTATAGTCAGAACTGCTCGCAAGATTGCGGTAGGAAAAACCAACCACAAGAATAGCGAGCAGTTCATACGCTGGTCGATATACTCGATTAATCTAATAAATAGCGGACATGACGTATGATGCGAGCGGCCAGGGGGCGTAGTTTTCCAAAAAACGGCCGCATGTTTTGTACGCTCGTTCAGACCTAGAGGCGTGAACAGACCACAAAGAGCGAACGGTTCATTTGAATAGCCACCCCTTTTTTCTGAACGAGCGAGCGCAAATAGCGTCCGGCTCTGAATCAGGCCCAAAGTACCAGCCAACCAGCTAAGTGTCATTTTTCAAACACAGCCTGTGACATGGCAGTTAGGAACTGATTGGCTGGTACTTTTTCTCCATCCAAGGCTTAGTAAATACAGTAGACCCCTAAAACTGCAAATATGCAGTGTTGCCCAAGTCCATGCTGACCATATATATAGACAGTATTACTCACTTGCAATCATTTTTTTGGTCTTATCACAGGACCAGACTCAGTACTGAGTACACTGGACTGATACAGAATATAAGGGGGTAAAAAGAGATTTTTCACATCCGGTTTAACCATATGATTTGGCCTAAACTGCATACGGACTGGATTCAATTATAGATGAGCTTGCATTGCATGTTTTCTGGCCTATTACTGTAAGCTGATTCTGCTCGCACTTCCATAGGCTGATGTGATGAAATGCACAAAGCCACCAGAATCCATTTTGGCAGCTTCAGCGGCTACTTGAGTCTGGCCCATTTGGTGCTATTTCAAAATTGCAGGAAAACTTCCTGTGATTTGGAGATGAAAACACTATCCAAGATGTGTCAGTGTCCAAGGGGTCTATTTACGAAGACTCCACATACCGTGGAGTTATTGCCACTCCTGCTTCGCCTGCTACCGCTGCGAATCAGGAACTGGCTACCACAGGTATTACTAATAGTACACCCGCCAAGGAGGGTGAACGTTAAGTCGCCCTCTCGGCGGTGTAAGCAGCATAGTGAAGAGTCACAGGACTCACCATGTCTTTATTAACAAACGTCCAAACTGACACAGCTCAAGTCCTGCTTCTCCAGTGAGGAGAAGCAGATACCGGCAGCTCCAGGAGGCGATATCAGCGCTGGAGAAGTCAGCAGACGGTAAGTGCCTTCTCCCTTTAGTAATACCTGGGACACTTAGTGCTGCCATAGGTGTCTATGGCAGCGCTAAGTGCCCCAGGCACAGTGTGATATTGTAGCCTGCACTTAGCGCTGGCAGGCTGCAGGCAGAGAAAATCCCTTTAGTACATACTGAGAAGCGCTATGTACAGGAATTTTCTCTGTCTTTAGCATTTCTAACCCCTTATCTCCCCTTAGTAAATAGACCCCCAAATCTCTTTACAGGAAGTTGGGACAGGGGCAGAACTGATGTACAATCCTCACTACATGGTAAACATTTTATTTTCAATTTTTTTAAACACTGTATTGTCTGGATTATCACAGGACTCAAATATCATATTCCAGTTTTACAGTATATTTCTCTTTTAAGATGAATTGGAAATTTCCACATTTTCAACACCCTCCAGGAGGTCTAGTGTTAGAACATTACAGACACACACAGTGTACCTATAATGGCGTGTTTCTGGGACAAAAGGTTAAGAAAAAAAATATGTAAGATATAAAAATACAGCGTGACTAAGTGCTTATGGTTACAGCCAAATTGTTCCTTTTTATTGATAATAACTTTTATAACTGTTAAATGTTCTGTTCTACCGTTCGAAATCTATGTAGCCACAATGACACATTGTTCCTTGTCCAAACTCTATCTTGTTTTTATACTTTATGTTTTATCCCTATAAGCCTATATGATTTTAGCCGGGGTTATTTATAAATTATTTTTGCGGATATCGAGACACTAAGAAATTAATTATCAGGGCATTGTATAAAAAAATAAATACAGGGACCAGCCCTTCGATAGGAGCTTGTCCCTGCAAAGTGTAAATAGTAGAGTAAGCGCACACGCAATAACTTTACTTGGGACCAGGTATAGCATCTGCACATGATCAGCCATTTGCAAGAGGCTGAAGAAAAAATATGATTTTGTATTCTACAGGCTACAATGGTTAACATCATCAAAAAATGGTGTCATCCATCGTCAGGGGGTTTCAGGGCATTCCCCCTTTGAACCAGGGCGAGTTTGCCACTGACTTTAGGCAGGGGGTGGGGCATGGTCACTGTCCTTGAAGATGTGTCATATGTGTTACCATGGTTTTTCAGCCTTACCGAGTCCATCAACCGAAAAATTTATGTAAAGTGGCATATCTGAATAATCTGAATAATGTTGGCCTGATGTCCACTATCTCCAGACAGTAGCAGTTACTTGTTAATAAATACGACCATATTTTTCACGGGATCTGTTTGGTACAATTGCCACCTGTAATAAAAATGTCTCCATGTACAGTGCCCTAGGTAAAATAAATGACTGAAAATGAGGTAACAGGATACTTCTCTGTGCAAACCATTAACCAGCCCTACAATAGAGAACTTGGGCTACTTTTCACTATTCCCTTGAGACCATGAATGAGATCATTCTCCTATAATGAAAAAACAGCCAAGACTGGAAATTGCAGGGCTGATGCTTCTGCTGAAAGGGACCCTTCCAATCATACTGGAAGCACTTGGCTGGAAATGATGCCACTGCCAACCCTCACAATTATTACTGATCCACTGTTGGGAAGATCCCCAGTATGAGAGCCCCAGTATCAGTATGAAGCTGGCAGCCTGTGTGATAGGAAGTATGCTGGTTTCTCAGCCCTATCCTCATAGATACATATCTGTGCTAGTGCTATCACTATAGAGAGGGGCTTATGGGAGAGTATTAATGACAAACCAGGAAGGTCACCCAAATTGGGTGTGGATTAACAGATAGACAGTAAAAAGGTTGACAGTGTCTAGATAGACACCAGATGTTAGTTAATAGGTTGACTGGGACAAAAGGTCGACACACTAAAAGTCGACATGTAAGAAGATCAACAGGTGCAAATGGTCGACAGGGAAGCTTGTCATATGTGTTTTCCCCCATCTATGGAGTGACCCAAAGGTATCCAGATCTACGTTGCATTTTGCAACCACCGCAGAACCATGGTGAAAATTGTGTCCAACGCCTATCACCCACCGGTTTTTCTTAAAAAATAAAACTTTTTTTTTACGGTATTATACGATATTTCCATTCTGTTTTTTACATATCTCTGAATACATCGAGAACACCATCAAACAAATGTATAGGATAGATCATAGAAAGCGCTGGAACCATCCTGTATTTCCGTAACTGTCTTTTGGGGGGCATTGTTGAAAGTCTCCTACTGTTCCAAGCTGCACATCTGGATCTACCATTGGATCTAACAGGGAAATTGGCGCCAGTCTCATGCATCCCTATTCTAGACCTTTTGACCCTGTCAACCATTAGTACCTGTCGACCCTTTGTCCCTGTCGACCTTTTGTCCCAGTCGTCCTATTGACTGTCTAACATTTAGTGTCTATCTAGTCATTGTCAACCTTTTTACAGACTATCTATAGTCTAGAACCCACCCAAACCATTCCAAATCTGTGCCACATTCCATGTTAAACTTGTTGGAAGGAGAGTGCTCTTGCACTACCTCCCTCCATCATCCTGTGGTGTCTCCATGCGTCTTTACTCCTCAGTGTCGATGAGGACAGGACAGACCAGAACCATAACAAGATGACAGTACCAGCTCTGGTAAGTAGAGTAGGACACTCCGGGCAGCTGCACAGGCTCCGGGTGGCTCTGGTAGGTGCACAGTGACATTACAGGAACCCTGCAGGTGCCATGGGGCAGCAACTGAGCTGCTCTGCGCATTGGTTCCAAATGCACACCCCTAGTTACGGCTAGAGATATTCGCCAACCCCCGTGTTTTGGTGTTGGTTTTGGATCTGGAACTCCCCTGGTTTTGGATCTGAATCTGGTTTTGGATTTTTTTCCTCTGTGTTTTGTTTTCGTGTTTTGGTTTTGGATCTGGATTTTTTCTTAAAATATCATAAAAACAGCTAAAACCACATAATTTGGGCCTGTTTTTTGTTCCTACAGTATTATTAACTTTAATAACAATGATTTTCAGGCATTTCTAGGCATGTTTAACCACCTCACATCTCACAATATTAATTTCACTATTTTTCACCAATATAGGCCAAAGGCTGCAGCGTTGCTGGCTGGCTAAAGTAAGCAACAGAGCAGCGGCACAAACGTACAGCAGTTTAAAAAAATATCAGACATCTATGAAACATTGCCACACAGCAGTGGCAGACAGGATGGCAGTTTAATAAACTATGATAATGTCAGTCGGCAATGCCCCAAATTGTGCCAAATGTAAAGGAAAGAGGTGCAAGATGGAATTGTCCCTCCCACCCACTCTTATTTGGGATATTAAAAAGGACATGCACAGTTTACCAAACCAAGCACTTTAGCCACTAGGACTGACACTTTCGTGGCTGAACTCCTTGGTTTGTTTGGGCCCCACAAAACATTTTTTGGAAGGACTACCTTCAATTATTAAGGAGGAGGTTGATGATGAGGGTGTTGGTGGTGGAGATTGCATGTGCTGGTCCAAACTGCTGGTAGCTGATACTGGACTGCTTGTTATTAATTTACAAATTATAATTTTGTTAAACAAATTGCATGAACTTGCTGCAAATGACGCAGCAGGGAGGAGGTGCCTAGATGGTTAACGTCTCTTCCTCTGCTAACTTTGGCTTTACAAATGGAACAGATGCCTTCACAACTGTTCTCAGAATTTAGATTAAAATAATTCCACACCCAAGATGTTGCTTTTCTGGCTTTCTTTTTATCATTAGCAAGAACTGCTGCCATTGGTGGCTGATTTACGCAAACCACATCCTTATCATCAACATTCACATTAGCGTCAGATAGGACACAAATTTCCCCCTCATCCTCCTTTTGCACTTCCTCCACATTATCATCCATTTTTATTATTTCACCATCTAATACTAGCACAGCCATCATGGAGTCAGTGATCCGCCATGGGTGACAGCTGGTATACTTACTTCCTCTATCAAAGGACTGTTTAATAGTCAATTGTTTTTTTAAATTACTTCCGATCATGAATGAGGATGTAGATGATGATGCAGGTGTTGGTGTTGGAGATCATAGGCGCTTGGATCTCACAGAGAGGGAGCAGGTAGGTGACCCTGGACTTGTTACATTTTGAGTTTTGGAACTTTGCGACTTACACTTTGATAATTGATGAATGCGCACCAAGTGACGTAACAAGGAGGAGGTTCCTAGGTGGTTTAGGTCCCTCCCTCTACTCACTCTTGCATGGCAATGGGCACATATGGCATCACCAACATCTTCATCATCAACATCCTCATCATCCTTAGCGGCATCAACTACCAAAATATCCTCCTCCTCCATGTGCAATTCCACAGAAGCATCCTCAATGACTGCGTGTGCAAGATGTTGACTGCCCTTCCCCACATTTACAGAGGGCACACAAATGTTGGAACTTGGAGGATCCTCCAGTACACTAGTATTTAGGTCGTCCACACACATGGCAACCGCGGACGCACTTGCACTCTCCTCGGGGATTTGTGATTTCGATTTCTCAGGGCACACAGTTGGTTTTTCTGGAGCTGTCTTAACTTTCACATTTTTAATGGGACCACCACCCCTACTACTGCAAGCAGAAGGGTTATCAGAATCAGCAGTCTTCATAAAGAGGCCAATGTAGTGAATGGCATATTGCCAATTTTTTGTTTATCTAAAGGCAAATATCCTTTCAATTTTTTTTTCTTAGTGTCAGTAAAACTTGCTTTACCATATTGATGATGTGACTTAAGCCCTGGGGCATGGGCCTTCCTAGAGGACGAGGAAGTTGATGGCCTTGCACTGCTGGCGGAAACTACATGTGGTTCTTGGCCTTGCTCTCCTGTCATGTGACAGCCCTCCATGTTTTCTGCAGTTTTGAAGCAGTGTCACAATCACCAATAGTGTAGCCAAGGTGCTGTTAAAAAATTCACACACGTGCAGTCGTGTGCGCACACAAAAATATTAAAAAATATAAATCATCATTTGTCTTTTTTTCTGTCAGCTCCAGAAGAACTTGGGCCCAGAGCACCAATTGATCACGACTGGAATTGGATAGCACAAGGTTGCAACATGCGTTGCTGGCTGGCTCTTGTGTGCTACTGCGGTTAAGCCTAACACCCACAAGCACACACAGAAGAAAAAAATATAAGACACTTTTATTGTTTTTTTTTTGGAGCACGACAGTAGTCGGGCAGCACAAGGTTGTTGCAACTTGCGTTGCTGGCTGGCTCTTGTGCGCTACTGTGGTTAAGCCTAACACGCATGCACACACAGAAGAAAAAAATATAAGACACTTTAAATTGGTTTTTTTTGGAGCACGACTGTAGTCGGGCAGCACAAGGTTGCAACATGCGTTGCTGGCTGGCTCTTGTGCGCTACTGTGGTTAAGCCTAACACCCACGAGCACACACAGAATAATATAAAATACACTCTGATTTTTTTTTTACTTTTTTTTTTTTGGAGTCCAGAACTTGGGTCCAGAGATGGACACAGCACAAGCCCAGGACACAGCAGACAGCCCAGATGGATCAGCAGACAGCACAGTGACAGTGACAGCACCATGACCAGAGATCAGAATGGATCAGCAGACAGCACAGTGATAGTGATAGCACCGTGACCAGAGACCGGATGGATCAGGAGACAGCACAGTGATAGTGACAGCACCATGACCAGAGATCAGAATGGATCAGCAGACAGCACAGTGACAGTGACAGCACCATGACCAGAGATCAGAATGGATCAGCAGACAGCACAGTGATAGTGATAGCACCGTGACCAGAGACCAGAATGGATCAGGAGACAGCACAGTGATAGTGACAGCACCATGACCAGAGACCAGAATGGATCAGGAGACAGCACAGTGACAGCACCGTGACCAGAGACCGGAATGGATCAGGAGACAGCACAGTGACAGTGACAGCACCGTGACCAGAGACCGGAATGGATCAGTAGACAGCACAGTGACAGTGACAGCACCGTGGCCAGAGAGGAGAATGGATCAGCACCAGCCCAGGACACAGCAGATAACACCAGCACCTCTCCCAGCCTTACACTACGCACCCTCCCTGTTCAGTCTCCACAGCCGGAGTGGATATGGCATCCATTACGTGGTCCCTTATATACTACATTGATCATAGAGACGAAAGCTCGCGAACTGCGACATTTCCGACTCTATGGTTTTGCCTCGGTTTCAAGATCCGAGTATGGCGGGAACCTCCGAGCCTGCTTGGATTCGACTCGGATATGCTAAATTCCGGTGGGTTCGGTTCTCTGGGAACCGAACCTGCTCATCTCCAGTTACGGCATAGCAAAAAGACTCCAGAGGCTCCAACCAGAATACATGCCAGTACAGCCAGTAACAATAGCTGCATGTGTCCTGTACCACTACCGATACATAGAGTGACTTCGGGGCTATTATTCACCAGTGCATTCACCCGGCTCACGCTCGGCACACTATAAATACCCTAAGCTCCAGGCTGCTAAATTCCACGCAGTTTGCCTACCGCTGTTACACCTGTGATATCCTTGTGTCTTATGTTACTTGCTCTTCTGCAAGATTACAATAAATCTAAGAACTTGTTAGGCATACCACGTGTGTACTACTAACCGCCACCAGCCCCAACACACAGGGCCTGATTCAGACCAGTTTGCTCGGATGCATTCGCATGCAGCCATTAGCAGCCAAAGTATGCAAATCCTGCGATCGTTAGCAAGACATTAGCATGCCCACTATGTCTTGCCGTGCGATCGCAGTGTGTATTTAGACACCCACCAGCCTGTCACAAGACACCCACTTTCCCTTAGTAACATACGTCATGTCCAGAAAGTATATTACACAATCGGTAACATCGGACCCATACGCAGCACTTGTGGCTGACCATACCCTACCGCAAGCACTGCGAGTGCTGCTGTGTGTAATTCTGCCATGTGACATGTATTCTGACGATGTATCTTAATTATGTACGCCCCTGAAACTGCGTTCAGACACACAGACACGCATGTGTTTGCGCCACCACACCCCCCATTTCCATCGACCACCCCGTCACCACCCACAAACGACACGTCCTATCACTCATGTTAGGGAAGCGCCTGTGTACAGGGTGTGATCGCTTTGCGATCGCATGGACTAGTTTGCGCAAGCGCACTGCATCTTATGTGCATGCGCAGTTTGCAAACATCGGCAGGCTACGTACGAACGCAGCCTAGCGACCGGGTCTGAATTAGGCCCACAGTACCATCAGTACCTTGGCCAATACATGTGTACCTGGGTTTAATTCCATATCTAGAGGACTACTGCACATTTGTGACAGTACACTCTGCTAATACTAACTGCTGTGACCCTATGCTCTGCTAATACTAACTGCTGTGACCCTATGCTCTGCTAATACTATCTGCTGTCACCCTACACTCTACTAATACTATCTGCTGTCACCCTACACTCTGCTAATACTAACTGCTGTCACCCTATGCTCTGCTAATACTATCTGCTGTCACCCTACACTCTGCTAATACTATCTGCTGTCACGCTACACTCTGCTAATACTATCTGCTGTCACCCTACACTCTGCTAATACTAACTGCTGTGACCCTATGCTCTGCTAATACTATCTGCTGTCACCATACACTCTGCTAATACTATCTGCTGTCACCCTACGCTCTGCTAATACTATCTGCTGTCACCCTACGCTCTGCTAATACTATCTGCTGTCACCCTACACTCTGCTAATACTATCTGCTGTCACCCTACACTCCGCTAATACTATCTGCTGTCACCCTACACTGCTAATACTATCTGCAGTCATCCTACACTCTGCTAGTACTGTCTGCTGTCACCCTACACTCTGCTAATACTATCTGCTGTCACCCTATGCTCTGCTAATAAAACTCAGTTTTGCTTGTATTCAGTAAATGAACATTACAGAATTGCAGAAATGTGTAATATTTAAAATTGTAGCCTGCAGAGAATGTGAAATGCTTTTCATTAAGAGATTCAGTGAAACCTGCAATTTGACCAGAGGTGGCCAAAGTTAAATAATGCACTTTGCATAATATCTCATTTAGAGTAGGGGTAGGAGCATGATCATGACATACAGGGATATTTATTTATGGGGTAAAAAAGTATAGTATGCAATGAAATCGGAAATAATATAATTTGAAAATAATATAATATGTATCGGGAAGTAACCTGACACCTTTGCAATACAAAGGTCCTTTTTTACCATACGGTCCTAATCAGGCTCTGCTACAATAGAAATTTTACAAATACAGGAGCAAACACAGGATTTCTATGGGTGGGTTTCTGAATGCTTGAACTAGGTGCCCGATTCAGACCCGCTTGCTAGGCTGCATTCGCACGCAGCCAACTGATTTTTGCAATCTACGCATGTGTACATATCGCAGTGCGCATGCGTGAACTAGTCCATGCAATCGGGAAGAGTTCGCTCCCTGCGCATAGACCGCTTGCTTGTTAGAGTGACAGGACGAGCCGTTTGTGGGTGGTGACAGGTGATGGTCCATGAAAACGGGGAAGTGGTGGTGCGAATGCAGGCGTGCCTGAAGTTCTTAATGCCGTTTAAGAGGCGTGCACAATTAAGAATCAGCATCATAGTACACGTCACTTGGTTGTATTTCACACTTAATCACTCACAGTGCTTGCGACAGGGTATGGTCAACCACAAGTGCTGCGATTTCATCTGATGGTACTCGATGTTACCGATAGTTGCATACACCTTCTGGAGATGACGTGGGACAGTGGGCATCTTAAGACAGGCTAGTGGGCATCTGCATACACAAAGCGATAACACGCTGAGACATAGTGGGCGTGCTAATGCCTTGCCGTGTGATCGCCTGCCTTTTCCAGATTTGCATACGCTGGGTGCGTGCGAGCGCATCTTGCGAGCGGGTCTGAATCGAGCCCCAGGATCAAAGTAAATAAAAACTTCCACAATAAGTCTAAAATAGACACTTTAGCGAAGTGTTGCACATTCACAATCTTATCTAGTGAGATCAGTAGTATTGTTAAAAAGGATAAAATATCTTTTCACACTATAAAATATAATTTCACCTGCAGTAAAGTTACCGGTACCCACCAAAGGTACCCACCAAACAATGTGTGTTTCAGATACGTCCAGGATGCAATACGGTTGTTGTCGCTGTGTGGGCTGCAACTAAAATGCTATTCTTTTAGTTTTTATGGTTACCTAGTGTGTTACAGCCCTTAGAACAAATACTGAAACCTTACATACAAACATTCAAACAATCACAGTCACTATTACATATGCCCACTCTGTAACCTTCTGTAGCTTGTGCAGTACTTTGGCACAGGCACACTGACAGTGCTAGAAGCAGTGGCATAATTTCATCCCAGACGCCCAGAGGCAAGTTATAATTTGGTGCCCCACCGTTACAGCGGCTGTCACTGTAATGTAGCAATTCGCATGCAGACAGGCTATAGATAGACGAAGGCAGCAGCTGATGGTCTGACATGGAGCTCTCCACTAGTGTATGGTGGCTTCTCTGGTGCCAGGAAGGGGTGTCATGTATTGGGCGGCCATGACGGTACACTCTGGGTACATAGTTACAGCCCTAAGTGGGGTCAATATGTTGTGGACAATGGAGGAGGTGCCCCTTCAGAGCTGGAGCCCGGCGGCAGGCGCCTCCATTGTCTCCCGTAGTTCTGCCCCTGGCTAGAAGACAGACTCAGAGGTCAGAGACAGGTATCAGCCTTGCCACTATCAACAACAGAACCAAACCTTTGGGTTTGGCAACCCTGCTGCTTATTTGGGTATTAAGGGCCTGATTCAGCAAGGAATGCAGTTGCTAATGCGCACGCAATCGGCCGATTGCTTGGTGCTGCGCATGCGTATGCACTGCAGTGCACATGCGCGAACTAGCCACAGCAATCGGGACTGCGATCGCAATGGCTATGCTGACCCATCGCAGAGTGATTGACAGGAAATGCCATTTCTGGGTGGTGACAGGGCATGGTCGGCTGAATGCAGGCGTGCCAGTGCGTTTGAACGCCGTTGCATGAGCGTGCATAAATTATCCACTGCGATGCCCTGAGGCCTGATACCGTGCGTGGAAGTTAGCAATTTCTGAGTAAGACTTGTGCAAGTGTGCGTGAGGCTGTGATGGTACTCGATTGTACCGATGGTTTTGCAGTCTTGCTAAACATTACGGATGTATGTAAGTAAAAGTGGACGTCCTTACGTTGTGCTGAGATTGCATTGCGATCACAATGGATTAGCATACTATAGCAGTTGAACTGCGTGTGTAATCGCTATTGCATTCGCAGTTGCGTTCCGTAGTGAATCAGGCCCTATGTCTGCTTTTGCAGAAACATTTATTAACCTTGTCCATGATTTGTAATGTAAGTCACTTTTTTCTTGTTTTGTTCATACTGTTTCTGTCTATGTACTTTGTAAGGCGCCGTGGACGCCTTGTGGCACCATATAAAAAAAGATAATAATTATATATAATTATTTGCATGTTAACATGCGGGGAGTTCCATGGTTTCAACCACTTTGCGCGGAATCTTTCAGTTAGGGCGCATTAGTCCATGGTTTACCGTGCGGGTAAAATGCCAATTAGTTGAATAGCTCCGGGCATAAAAACGCAGAGCCTTTCCCTGCGCTGTAAATCCCGTGCCTAATTGAATACCTCCCTATGAGTAGTCATAGTAAATTAATAAAATGTAAAAAATAAAAAGTTGCTAACATCTTATTTTACAAAGATTTAGCTAAGGATATTACAGGAACTTTAAATGACATCCTCTAATTGATTAGATGCACCCCAGTAGTGTTTATATTACATTTATCACACATATTCTGGATCCACTGATAGGTTTAGATTTTTTTGGTCATCAAATTAAAGTTTTCATAGATGGATCTTGATGATAGAGGAACAATAGGCTATAACTACTGTAAGTCGACTTTATTTTGTAAAGCAGGAGACGGGCATCAGGAAAAATAGTTTTCAAGCCACAATGTAAAATAACTACCTATCAATCTACAACCCCAAATCCTTTCATTTGTACTACCTTAGCCTGCAGATCCAATTATCCTACAACATTTGCTGTTCAACCATGCTGAGATTATTCACCAGCCCTCCAGTTAGACTATAATAAGAAGGTCTGCGGGCACATTTATACTCAGAGTAATAGGATATGGATGTTAGCATTGCAATAATCTTACTTTGCAGTAAAATGCCTAGCAATTATTTGTCCCAATTTCCATAGAGCGCCATACAATACAATTTTTTTTTTGTTTAAAAGATGTAATATATCTTGATAACTTTATTGCTTGTCTGGGCCCATCTCCTGGTTTGATTACCAACCTGATTTATGCTACAATACAAAGTATGAATTGTAAATGTGAGTGAAATAAATAACTAATACGGTCATCAATTTGTTTGACATTGTGTTTAAATTCCCCATCTGACAGTTACTTTAAAAGAAAGTATTCAGAATAAAAATGTGCCAGGTTTATAAGTCGGCTTTATTTACCTTTAAATGGGCAGTAAACTGAATGAGTTTGGTTTATTGTCCTAGGTGGATGCAATAAAAATGTACTACTATGCAATTATTTTTGGAACTCTTATACTGCTTGGGTCATTATTTAGGGAGATGTTCAATGAACTCAAACTGATTCAAATTACAGGCGGTTTAAGGGCCTGGAACCTGTTTGTGGTTCAATTGCCCAGTGCAATAATAATAATAATAATAATAATGTTATTTATATAGCACTTTTCTCTGAATAGGACGCAAAGTACTTTACATTTGCATTTAAAACACAAAATAAGCTTAACAGCAAACAGAGACTTTAGTGAAGGGACATTAGTGAAACGCGTGAGAAACAAGAAAGTCTTGAATCTGTTTTTGAATGATTCTAGAATGGGGGCCTCTCGAACTGTGTGGGGAAGCGAGTTCCATAGAGCCGAAACTGTAAAGCTAAAAGCTTGTCCCCTAGATTAATTCAGGAAGATTCTAGGTACTGTTAATAGTCCTTCATCTACAGATCACAGTAAGCAAGTGGGGCAGTAAGGAATCAGAAGCTGCTTCAGGTACCTTGGGCCTTGGTTATGTAGGGCTTTGACAGTAGGTAAGCCAATCTTGAAATTGATTCCCCATCTTACATACAGCCAGAGAAAGGAGTAGAGAAAGGGTGTTATGTGGCTGGAAAAGGGCTGGTTGATTAATAGCCTGGCTGTTGCATTTTGTATCAGCTGTAAGCAGTGTTATTCTTTTGCTGGGAGACCCAGGTAGAGGGCATTGCTAAGTGTGATAATGTATATCCATGTATGACTTTAGGCAGATCTTTTGAGGGACCTACAGTAAGTACTTGATTCTGGCTATGTTCCTTAGATGAAAGAATGAGGATTTGATTGTGGCTGATAACTGATGTTTAAGTGTCAAGCCACCATCCAGGACAACACCAAAATTCTGCACATGTGCCATCCAGTCCACAGAAATTTTTCAGGTGCTCAATCAGAATCCCATGGTCCATGGTATCAAATGCTGCGGAGAAATACAGAGGGATTAAAACTGAACAGTCACCTCTGTCTCTTGCTATCAGAAGAACATTAATCTTCCAGCACACTTAAGCCAATATTTGTGATGAGTGGGCTCTGTGGGAGTCTATTGGCTCCAGGGTCAGCGGTGATCAGCAGCAGTTGCATGCTCCCCCTCCTTCTCCAGTTGCTCTGATGATGATGATGGGGATCAGTAACAACCACAGGCTCCCCTCATGCTGCCTACAGGACAGCTCTGCTCCACAGATCTCCAACAGCTCCAGGTTTACGATGAACAGCAGCAGCCACATGTTCCCCCTCCTTCTGCCACCAGGACAGTTCTGCTACTTGGATCTCCAGCAGCTCCAAATAGATGATAATCAGCAGCAGCTGCACACTCCCCTCATGCTACCCTCAAAACAGCTCTGCTCCATGAATTTCCAGCAGCTCCAGGGTCCCTGAGAGACACATGAGTACTTTGTACAGGGAAGCAGGTAGGAAGCAGTAGTCTCCGCAAGACGTTGTATTTACTGGAACAGGGGTTTCCCTCAAGCTCTGTCCCGACACATGAAGAAATATATATTCTTGTGGAAATAATAATTTAAGCAATGCAAGTTCAAACAAAAACATCACTTTACAACAGCATAAAAAATGTTGATTGTGAGAATATGGCTCTAAATTTTTAAAGTTTTTTTTTTATTGGAACAATGAACAATTTGGTGTTCAAACTCAAAGTCTGCCATTTGCTTGGAAAACCATTACAAATGCTGTACAGTAGTGATTTATCTGGAACCTGTCCATCTTCCTTGTATTTAAGCCAAATGCTTTAGTCTTTCTAAAGTGCAAGAATGTCTTGCGACCTTTCAAACTTAGTAGAGGATGTAATGAACTGTTTCCAGGACCATTTTTTTTTTTAAATTGAGCATCTCTAGTTACTGTTATTCTTAGATTCTGCCAGAGACTGAAAAGGAATAGCATGTACAGCATGGAGACTTTATATTACCTGGAAGAAAATGATACAACTTTGTAACATTGATATGGATAAAATTGTACCTCTGGGGAGACCTACCGCTGGGCTGACCCAGTTGAAAACAAATCTGTCACTCAGCTATAGAGTTTTGAGCTGAAATGAACACATAATGGGACATTTATGGCAATTGGTGCTCAGGGAACTTCACACTACGGTGATGGGTCTCACAGGAAACAACCATATTACAGTCGCCATTTCTGTCTCATATGCTTCAGAGAGCAAAACAAACATCTGATTGATTGTTATGAGTTACAGAACATTTTATCTTGGCTCCAGTCGTTACAAATGTGCCCCCATGGGGAATACATTTAGAAGAGTAAGAGATGAGAGACATGAGACCGGGAAGCCCAAGTGGCTCAAATTGTTGAAGAAAAAAGTTTTAGGTTTTCATATTTCAAACTTTTTTAAAACACGTTTATTTCCCAATTTAATCTTTGAAGATAGCAGTGGCCTAAGTGTCCTAAACTCACTTCTGCTCCAAACTTGTTTCATTTACCACAGCGAGGAGTGATTTGTGCAGCCATCTCCAGTTAAATGGAAGTAAGGAAAATGACAGGTGAGACAGAATGTAGACTCCCACCCTTAATATATATCAAGAGGGGTTTTGTGAAATTATATACTAAGACATACAGTATGCTGTACTACAGTACAGTGCTTCTGCTGTCAATGTCAGACTGGGAAATGACAATTATTACGTATCATTTGACAATCATTTATCGATAATAGTTAAAATGGACCTGTCACCAGAACTATTACAGTATTTTTATATATATGTTTTTTTTGCATTACTAGTGGATGCCTTGTGCAATCTGTAGTCAGAGGAGAAAAGAGTCTTCTTTGATATGTTGCTCAGATATAGGGGTCTATTTACTAAGCAGTGTTAGGAGACAGAGTGAAAATTGATAGGAAAGTGATAAGGTGCCAGCCAATCAGCTCCCAACTGACATTTTTCAAACACAGCCTGTGAGATGACAGTTGGGAGCTGATTGGCTGGCACCTTATCACTTTCTTATCACTTTTCACTCTGTCTCCTAACACTGCTTAGTAAATAGACCCCATAGTATTTTATCCTACATGCTATGCATTCTTACAGGCAGGATTCCTTCTGACCAGGAGAGCTATGAGGCATAAAGGGTGCCGGGCCAAGAGTTCGCATGATAGTGCAGACTGAAAGCTTGATTTGAAAGATAAGTTATCCTGCCAGCGTGCAGTGCTTGCTTACAGGTTGGCTACCTTTATTCTGTACCTCATAGCAGGGACAGATTAACACACCCTGGGGAACATGACACAGTTTTATCTCCTTATTGGCCCTACCAACGTGCCTTTCTTTTATTATTATCATTATAATTATTGTTAGTATTATTTCTATTTAGTAATAATTGTTGCTTTTGTTAGATGATGTGGGGAAGAAGATTATGCAGGATGCTTTGAATTCTCATCTAGCTACAAATACTCCCCATGATACCTCTATTACAAATCATTGGTGTGCTCTAAAAGTGGTCATGATGCTGCTACAATTAAGATATCTAACCAAAAGGTCCATCTAGCATATGAGACTCAAGTTGTGAAGCTTGAGGCACTTCATAAAAAGAATCCTACCGATGGACCCCTCCAGATGGCCTTGTTGAAGCGCATACAAAATTAAATGCTCTTTCCCTACTTCATTTGCAATAGGCTATTGCTAAGCTTAACCAAAAATGTTATACCCATGGTAATAGCATGGGCAAACTACTTGCATGTAAGCTGCGAGGAAAGAATGCACAAAACAGAATTAAAAGTATCCTTGGCCCAGATAGGTCCCTTCTTTCTAATCCTAGAGATATAGCATAGCACTTTGCTACTTATTATGAGCAGTTATACAGTATCATCTCAAACACGACACCTCTACCCCCAACCCACTGAGGATATTACTGACTCCTTTCTAGGCTCAATCAACCTGCCCTCCCTTCCTCCTGATGAAGCCGATGCCTTATGCTCTCAGTGGAGCCCCGATTAAATTTCTGTGGCTATCAAGTCCCTTAATAAAGGTAAGGATCCGGGTCAAGATGGCTTCCCTATATGACTTTTCAGACTACCCTTGTCTATCTTCTAATTGATCTCTACAACTCTACAACAGATAACTCCTTCCCCAGGGAAATGTTAGAAGCCCAAATCATTATGATCCCCAAGCCTGACAAGGACCCCACTATGTGCCAGAATTATAGGCCAACTGCTCTCCTAAATACTAACATCAAGATATTTGCAAAATTAATAGCAAATAGATTAAATCCTATACTCCCTTGCCTGATTTCTTATGATCAGGTTGGCTTTATACGAGTACTAGGTAGACAAGCCCCTGATAACACTAGACATGTATTCAACATTCTAGAGGTCCATATATCTAACCTGGTCCTCATGGTCTTGATTTCCTTAGATGCTCTCCCCATGGTCTTGATTTGGTCAATTCCTCAATACTCACATTGTATTACAATCCTTCTGCTCGTATTTTTAGCAATGGATTTCTTTCCAGGTATTTTGATATATATATATATATATATATATATATATATATATAATGGTACTAGCCAGGGGTGCTCACTCTCCCCTTTAGTCTTTGCACTTGCAATAGAGCCCTTGGTGGAAATAATTAGATCCTCCTCCTTAATTACCGGCATACCTACTGGCTCTCTTCACCATAAGATATACCTGTTTTATAACAACATTCTTTTATTTGTCACAAGCTCTGAATCCTTCCTACCTGCCCTCCATGATTTTCTACAAACCTATTTGACAGTTTCATATTATAAGCTAAACACTTCCAAAACAGAGGCCTTGGCCTACAGTGTGGAATAATCCTCTCTACTTGCTTTGCAATCCCAACTCCAATATTCTTGGCAAAAATCCACTTTTAAATACCTAGGTTTCCAGATGCCTGCGACCATTCATGACACCGTAGAATGTAACTATCGTCCTCTTCTACATCGGTTCTCCAGTCTCACTAAGTCATGGATGAATTATGAAATTTAATGGATTGGCCGCATTTCATGTTAAAATGATGTTACTGCCCAAAATGTTATACCTCTTTTGAGCAATCTCCTATTTAATCCCAAACACCTATTTTCCAAAGTTTATGCTGTTACCTCAAGCTTTGTTTGAAAGGGAAAGAGACCCAGATTGTATAGGTCTCAACTTTTTGGTTTTAAATCCATAGGTGGGCTGACAATCACTAACCTAGAATTGTACCAATATGCATGTCTACAGTACATGCCCACTACAGGACTGGCCTACAGGTCTGTTTTAAATCCATAGGTGGGCTGGCAATCCCTAACCTAGAATTGTACCAATATGCATGTCTACAGGACATGCCAACTACAGGACCCAACTACAGGACTGGCTTTCTTCCTCCTCTCCTAAACCCTGGGTGAACATTGAAAGCTCTATTTGCAAACCCTTCCCTTTGCATGATCTTCTATGGTCTAGCCTAACTCATAGGGCCCCTTGCTGTTTAAGAATGTATTTAAAATGCCTAAATGTATCAATCACTTGGAAATGCTGTTCAAGATTGTTCATAAAACATACCTCACCCCAGACAGATTACATATAGTCTGGCCTACTTCTTCCAAGATGTGTTGGAAAAACTGTGGAATAGTGGGTTCCTTGTTGCATATATTTTGAACCTGCTCTGTAATTCAACCCTTGTGGCTTGCTATTTTCAATCTCATCTCTCAGGTTACGAGAGAGTTTCTCCCTCATCTACCTGAAATAGCTTTATTACATCAGGCTTTCTTCTACAGCAATAATGGTGAAAACTCCTGAGACCATAATTATTTCCCACAAAAGAGGTGCAATCTTATTTTACAAACTAGTGGGACAATTCAGGAGTCTCAGGATATGTGATTTGTGCACGATATGCAGGTTAGAAAAAATGATGTCCTGCACAATTATTGTGTTTTGTTGGATAATAAACTTAAGTGATATAAATAAAAGGTTTGAGGTTTTATTAACATTATTAGTAACATTTATTTCTATAGTGGCAACATTTTCCATAGCGGGTTACAGGTGGGGACAACACAGTAATAAAACGAGACTGGGTATTAACAGACAGACAAAGATGTAAAGCTGAGTACACACTATAAGATTTTGCCCAACAATACTAAGGACTAGCCGTATTCATAATGATCCCGAAAACGGAAGACACTGTATACACTACCCAATAATCATTCAGTTACAAACCATCCTTTCATTCCAAATCATCTCATCTCCATCAGTAATGCTAATTAATTAGCAGACATTGGGCCGAGGTCTGAACACTGCACTTTCTGAATGATACCAAAACTTTGGGACCGATACAGTGAATGCAGCACTTGCTATATCGGGAGCCAATCATGGCTAAGCCACTGGAAACCACATGGGGGACCTGTCAATCTCTGGGAAAGCACTGTGGACCTCATTCAGAGTTGGTCGAAGCTGCCGCACGGTCGTATGCCACTGATGTTCGCTATACTGCGCATGCGTAAAGTTCACAATGCACGTGCACAAACTAGCGACTACGATCACAAATTTCTCTCTCCTTGAACACAGCCAGGTCGGTAGTTTGAGTGACAGATGGAGGCGTTTGTGGGTGGTAACAGGGGAAGGTGCTTGAAAACGGGGGAGTGGAGATCCGAACGCAGGCGTGCCTAATTATGCTAACGGCGTTTTGTGGGAGTGCATACGGTTTATGGGAGTGCATAATTAACAAAGTAGTGTCATGGCACATGTGACATGGGAGGTTTTTACACTGACATGATCGTAGAGCTTAAGAGAGGGAATGGTCAACCTTAAGCTCTACGACCAGTTTCGATGGTTGCCGATGCTCTCGATTAAACCTTATATGCCCAGATGACATGCAATGCGTACGAGAAGGGGGCGTATTTTTTTGTCTTCCGATCGCTTCCTCCCCTTGGTCGGCCAGCTACCGATCCAAACTTAGGGACGCAACTAGCGAGGGAATCATTTGCATATACGGCCCCTTTTCGCGTACGACCGTGCGGCCGCTTCGACTGACTCTGAATGAGGTCCTGTATGTACAGTGTTTCCCTGCCGGGTATCCGGTTTATTGTTATACCAACTCTGGTACCTACTGGACAAGAGGAACAACAACCGCCATTGAGTAGGTAAGTATATAGTTTGAGTGCATGTGAGTGAGTCAATGTGCAATAAAGGGTTACAACCTTTGGTGTCCATTTCCTGTCTTGTTTTTAATATTTTCTTCACACTGGGGGTAGAGGTACCACAAGCGACCTGCTGACACTTGTGGTTCTACAAGTACCGCAGGGCAGGCTTGGTGGGACCTGTAGTCTAACTGTGAAGAACAATATTATTTCTATATTTTAACCATTATCCCTACACCCACTGTCCCCAGAGGGGCAGTGAAGAGCCCTGGGCTGTTGATCCTTGGGAGGGGGACCCCACTTTCTGAGGATTGCCCGCCCTGGGATGACCAGTTTGCGGTTGGTTTACATTACGGCAGGGGTACCCAATGCTGTGTCTCCTTGCTATAGTGTAAGCCCCTCTAGCTGGTTCAGCCCTGTGCTGGTTATAGGAAAATAGTTGGGTTTTTTTTCCTGCGATTTTCCTCTATCAGAACAGACTCAGAGGTCCAGGGCTGATTATGCTTTTGGGGAACCCCATGCTATTGTTTTAAAATGTTTAACCCTTTATTAAACCTATAGCACAAAAGCACTGCAGAGATCACACTGTCTTGTGCAGTGCTCCTGCAGAACACACTGCTGAGATATACTATTTAAATTTTGGCCCAAGTTTGCTCCATGTTCAATTGTGTTTGCAAACACAATTCTTTGTAAATCCCCATGTTGTATTCCTGTCTATGGAAAGTATTTGTGAGTTGGTTTGATTGTGTATTAATTTCTACAGTATTTGTGTGTTCGGCCGTGTTTTCACCAGTGACCCCTCCAATTGGGATATGGGACCTCATTCAGAGTCAGTCGTTGCGGCCGCACGGTCGTAAGGTAAAAGGGGCCAGATATGCAAATGAAGCGCTCGCAAGTTGCGTCGTTAAGATGGGATCGTTAGCTGGACGAGCGAGGGGAGGATGCGGCCGTAAGACTAAAAATACCTCCGCTTTCTCGTTCCCATTACACGTCATCTCCGGGCATATAAGGATTAATCGAGACCATCGGGAACCATTGGAGCTGCTCGTAGACCTTAAGGTTGACCATACCCTCTCTTAAGCACTACGATCAAGTCAGTGTAAAAACCTCCCATGTCACATGTGCCATGACACTACTTAGTTAATTATGCACTCCAATAAAACGCAGTTTGCATAGTCAGGCATGCCTGCGTTCGGATCTCCACTCCCCCGTTCACAAGCACCTTCCCCTGTTACCACCCACAAACGCCTCATCCTGTCACTCAAACTAACGACCTGGCCAAGTTGAAGGGGAGAGCAATTTCTGATCGTAATAGCTAGTTTGTGCACGCGCATTGCGAATTTTACGCATGCGCAGTTTAGTGAACATCGGTGGTGTACGACCGTGCGGCTGCAACGACCGATGCTGAATGAGGTCCATGGTCTTTGCAGTGCCCAACAAGCAGGTCGCGGCCCCCTGGTCAGGTACAGTACCTGGGAACTAGCAAAGCAGATGGTAACTGAGTGGCTAGAATGAAACCCAATATTGTGGTATCACACGAGGTAATCGATGGGAACAGTTATAAGATGTTACTGGGGAGATAGCGGTAGCAAGTGATGTAGGGTTTCACTGGAGAATAGCAGTAAGGACCAAAGTAAAGTATCACAGGACAATATCGGTAAGGGCCGATGTTGAATATCACTGGAGAATATCGGCTGAGATTGATGTTGATAATTACTGGAGAATACCAGCTGAGACCTATGTAGGTATTCACTGGAGAATATCAACTGGGGCTTGGTGAGAGTACACTGAAGAGAGGTAAGCACACTGGAGATATACAGCAATGACTGGTTAAGGAACACTGGCATGGAGCCTGGAATAGTGCTTCGGTGCAAGCAGCTACTGGAAGTAGAGAAGTTGTTAAGGCAACTTCCTGTTACCTGGAGTCCTACTTTATACCCTACGGTTTGCTGTTCATTGGAGGAAAGAGAGATAGCAAGGTTACCATTGGTGGAGGATCTGGTCAGGTAAGAAGACAATGTGGTTGCGCCCATGACTGCAACTGTGGGAACTCTGATATAGAGAATCACGTGGAAGTCCCAATGGGGCCCTGGGGAGAATAATCAGTGTGTCACCCACCACAGCACCTGGTCATTTGCCTGCATGGCTGATCAGGTAAAGCCGGTGCCGCGGTGAGTAACAGCCGATCCCAGGCCACATCCTCCACCAGCTAGGCACTTCCTCCCTGTTATATCATTTGCAGTGAGTTCATGCAAATTATTTATCAAAATCTGAAAATCCTGTAAAATAATAACCAGCAGTCCAGCATCACCTACCAGCAGCATACATAGATCCCAGCACATGCATTCTCCACTGCCCACACCTTCATCTTTAACTTCCTTAACAATTAGAGGTAGTCCTCCTGCATCCAATTTGCAAAGATGATTTGGCTCCTCCCATATCCAGGAATCCCAAGTAGAATCCTTGCTTGCTAGGTCTGCTGGAGGTGAATGTTCATCATAGAAAGGGACCAAGAAGACTAGTAGTTTCAAACTACAATTGACAGTGAAACAAGCATATGCCAGTGGAACCAAATATGACAGCCACCATCCTTTTGCACAGTGGATCACTGAAGCCATGATGACTATGTTAGTATTAGATCTGCATCCAATATACATCATCAATGTATCTGGTTTTAGACAATTAGTTGAGGTCATGTATCCCTGCTACCAAATTCAATCTCAATTCCATTTTACCAGAACAACAATTCCTCACCTGTACTGTGATATTAATAAAAAGTTTCTCTGGGCCTAGAAAATGCCATTGTACTGGCTATCAGCTTAACAACAGACATGTGGACAAGTGATACTGGTCAAACTAAAGATTACATGACTGACAGCCCACTGGCTGCATTAGTATCTAATACACAACACCAGATCATTCACAGGTAGCGTACTTTCTATATCTCTGGCTTCACTAAGAGGCATACCAGAGCCAATCTGTTGGAAATACAGTACTCAGGGATGTGATAGCAAAATGGCTTAATGCAAGTAACATTGTACAAGCATTAGAGTGGGTGAATTTCAACATGTACCATGTTATGTGCACACAATAAACTTGGTGGATCAGAATTTGTTAAAAAATGACATGTGTGTAAAGGAGATGCTGTCTGTGGCCTGTAAAATATCTGGGTATTTTTGGCATTCAGCAACTGCATGTAGAATATTGCAGTAGCTGCAAGAACAGATTAATTTACCATGTCACCAACAAAAGCAAGGGGTAGTAATCAAGTGGAATTCCACCCTTTATATGCAGCAGCGACTGGAGGAACAGCAGCAAACCATCCAAATGTACACATCAGACCATGACATAGGAAGAGGAAGAGGTGGGACAAGTTACCACCTTTCTGTAGCACACTTGAAAATACTCTCCATTTTACAGTATGCAAACTACTGAAACCATTTGAAATTGTAACCAATGAAATGAGTTAACACTACCAGCCTGAGTCAGGGAATACCCTTAATAAAACAACTGGAAAAGCAGCGAGGAAAGCTGAAGGAAACTAAGCAATCCTGCTATGTTAGACTTTTAGATCTTTACTCAATTTTCAGGGACCAAATTGTTTGCCAGATCTTGATATCGGATCAGTACATACTTGATCTTGAGTTTAAGTCATATTTAATGGCTTTCTTTCTGTATTTTACTTGGGCATTCACCAGCTTCTTATCGAGGTGTATAGGTCCTGTTTCCTGCAGCTTCTCCACAAATACAGAGTAGTATCAACAAATTATAAAATTAATAATTATTGACTTCGACCAGGGGGCTCTATTCAGACCCGCTTGCTAGATGCATTTGCATGCAGCGAAAGTATGCAAATCTGCGATCACTCAGCTAGGCATTAGCACATGTCTTGGCATGCAATCGCGGTGTGATCTCAGATGCCCACCAGCCTGTCTTAAGACACCCACTTATGCACATCATCTCCAGGATGTGTATGCAACCACCGGTAACATTGAGTACCATCGGAAGCAAGTGCAGCATTTGTGGTTGACCATAGCCCACCGCAAGCTCTGCGAGTGCTTCACTGTGTAAAACAACCATGTGACGTGTACTATGATACTGCATCTTAATTATGCACACACCTGAAATGGCATTAAGATGCTCAGGCACGCCTGCGTTCACACCACCACTCCCCTGTTTCCATTGACCATTGCCTGTCACCACCCATAAATGGCTTCAACTGCCACTCATTCTAGTGAGCTGTCTATGCGCAGCAAGCAAAGGCTTCCCGATCACATGGACTAGTTCGTGCACTGCAATGCATATGCATGCACAGATTGCAAACATCGGCAGGCTGCGTGCAACGCAGCCTAGTGAGTGGGTCTGAATTGGGCCCAGGGTGCCTTGAATCTCTTTTATTTTCCCGAGGCCTGTGATTTGCTGATTTGCTGTCTGGATTCAGTTTCCATGGTAAAAATCTAATTGGGATTTTAGAAGCTTATTTTTTAATAGTTTGTTCCATGTCTCTGCTTTACATTTCTTCATAGTTTTTACTATTAGTAATCAATCAATTAATCAAGTAATTAATGCTATACCTGGCTTCCACTAAACACTCCACCTCCATTTACCTGTGCTGGCCTCTGGCCTTTGATCTAGTTCTTGATTAATTAAAACATTCTATAGTCTTATATAGTTAATTAAACTGCCTTCCTGTCTGCCACTGCAGTGCCACTATGTTTCATAGGGATGAAGTTATCAGACCAGTGGACAGCATGCCGTTGGTCTGAATCCTGACACTGAAAGTTAGAAATGGGACTTAAGATAGGCATCGAAATACTGACATCTACCGATGCCAAAACACAGACAGATGCCAGCCCACACCAGGTAAGTCAGGCGCATCCTAGTTGTTAGCCGCGGGGTGGGGAGGGTTTGGTTTAGGTAGCATAGCAGGGTTAGCATTAGGTTTGGTTTAGGCACCACTGTGGGGGTTAGGGTTAGCCACCAATGGGGGAGACAGGTTTAGGCACAAAGGGGGGAGATCGAGGTTTAGGCACTAATGGGAAGGGTTAGGGATAGGTTACAAGAAGGGAGGGTTAGAGGGAGAAGGTATACTTAACCTGACCCCTGACGGGAAACCAACCATGCGCTGTCTGTATTTTGTCAGGAGGCATCCCGACTGCCAGCATTACATACCGATTTCGTTTCATAGATGTGCTATATTCTTTTAAACTGTCATGTGTTTGTGCCACTGCTCTGTAACCATTGGCCAATATTCATGAAAACAATATTGTGGGCTCTGAAGTCGTCAAATTGACTGAAAATGTTTGGAAATTAATGTTATTGATGTTAAAAATACTGTAGGAGCAAACAGGTCCAAATTAAGCAAAGTTAGGTGTTTTTATCATTTTTAAAATAAATCCAATCCAGAACCAAAACATTTGATGGAGGTTTTGGCAAAACATGATAAAGATGTAGAACCAAAACCAAAACACGGGGGTCTGCACACATCTCTAAGATTAATAACTGCACATTCCAAAGGATTAGGATCTGCACACAAGCTTTGGGGTGGGTTCCCCCACAAAACATGTACTGGGCCCCAATATTTTGGTTGCTGGGCCTGTTTAATGTACCTGGATGCCACCTTAATGTGCCCTCTCCACACCTTGAGCTACTATCAGAGGTTCTATAAAACATAAAAGGATGCAAGTAAGCAGCATATTTGGAGAGAAAGCTAAACATTATAGAGGAGGCAGGTGAAAGGTGACAGTAGACCTGGCTTGTTAGTATGATTTTCGCTTGCATGCTTTTAAGTTTCACCTTCAAAAAAATCACAGTGATCCATAGTTATCAACATTTTAAATAAATTTCTAGGGACACTTAGCTGCTCAGCAAGTGCACTGAAGCATGTTCCGCTCGATGCTGACCTTGGAACACTACAATCACCATCCTGACATGTTTGCTGAATTTTATCTTAATTTTTTGCCATTTGATTGATACATTTTAACTTAAAAAGTACAGGAACCAACAAATACGTTAGGAATTGCATCTTGCATGCCAAATACGGGGAATTTTACTGTGCACTTGTTCAATATTGAAAATAGGGATATTTTAGGGGAGAACATTGCCAATCTTTGCAATGCTGTGTGAAAGTGGCTGCATGTATAGATGATTTATAGAGATTTCACCATCATCATCATTTATTTATTTATTTATAGGGGGGCAAATTAGGGATCTTACAGATACAGTATGACTTACACAAATGCAACAAACAGATTAACATAATAACGTATAATAAACATGATAACAAATCCTTTTTTACAGTTAAGCATAATAACACACACACTGTACATGGACAGACGGGAGTTAGCAATAACAGCTGGATACAGTGCAAGTGCCAATTTCATGCAGGTGAGCCAATAAACAGCAGGACATTCAGCCTAAGACATGAGGCATGAGACCAGCCGTATGAGGTAGACAGAGATGAGACATAGGGTAGAGAGAACCATGCCCATGTATAAGGAAGGTCCATATGATTCATAGGCATCTTTATAATGGGTGCAAGGTGTGCGGAGCACACGGGCCTCTGAGTCTAAGGGGCCTACACTGCACACCCTGCACCCATAGTTAAAATTATACTTACCTCTCCGCAGATTCCAAAGTGCTGCTCCGCAGCGTCGGACCAGGGCTGCAGAGCAGCAAATACTCACTGGGAAAATAGCGGCGGCCATTTTCCCAGTGATCTACTCATGTGCAGAAAAGATGACCCCGGGAGAGTAGGCGTGGGCGCCATTTTCCCGTAGACCCCCGCATGCGCAGTAGATTCTGGCATGAAGCCAGAATCTACAGCACTCGGTGCGCTGACGGAGAGGAGGAGGCCCAAACGGAGGCTGCACACGGGCCCCCTCCTCTCTTAAAACGCCCCTGCTGTGCCTGCATGTGGAAACCTATGCCGCCCACTCTTTTCATTTTGGCAGCCACAAATCTTTAGTATCTGGGCTTGTGCAGAAACATGCTTTGTGCAGAAACAGACATCCCATCTCCATCCGTATGCTGTATCCGAACTTACACTTCCATGGCGCTCCCAGGAAATGGAACAGTTCCATGTGTCTGCATGGTCCCTGCTCATTTACTGCCCATTTCACTGAAAGAATGATCCATCAATAGACAGACCAATCTGTAAGCACTAGCTATCTCTGGGCCTGATTCAGAGATGAATGCTAATGCGGAACGTAGCTGCGAAAATATGCTAATGGTTCCAAAGCCTACCCGAGCATAGGAATCCCCACTGCTGCCTTTTTACCTGCGTACAATGGCCCTCATTCAGAGCCGCTCGCTATTTGCGGTCGTTCGTTTTCTAAAAAGGGGTGGCTATTCAAATGAACCGTTTGCACTTTGCGGTCTGTTCACGACTCTAAGTCTGAACGAGCGAGCAAAACATGCGAACGTAAATTTGGAAAATGCGCCCCCTGGCCGCTCGCACCATACGTCATGTCCGCTATTTATTAGATTAATCGAGTACATCGACCAGCGTATGAACTGCTCGCTATTCTTGTAGTTGGTTTTTTCAACCACTATTTTGCGAGCAGTTCTGAGTTAAAAAAAAACAAGTGACGTGGTCAATGACGCTGCTGTATTAATTATGCACTCCCTTAAAACGCCCGTTTTGACCTTTAAGCACGCCTGCGATCGGATTTCCACTCCCCGTTTTCAAGCACCTCCCCCTGTTACCACCCACATACGCCTCATTCTGTCACTCAAATTAGCAGGCATTCGCTATTTTGCGAGCACATGAATTTCGACCGCACTGACCGGTTCGCGCATGCGTATAACGATCCGTATGCATGCGCAGTTGGGCAAACATCGCTCGGAGCGAACGAGCTGCCACTTACGAGTGGCTCTGAATCAGGCCCAATGTCACTTACCTGCGTAAATATCGGTAACATCGATGCACATCTAATGCCCATCGTTCCCTTGCGGCAGGTCTCACTAGCCGCAGACTCGGCAGTTCTCCTGACATGCAGAGGGTTGCTAATTTATGCATTCCCATGTAACAGCGTTTAAACTGTCAAATATGCCTGTGTTTCTCTGTCCATTACCACCCCCAAAAGCTGACAACCTGTCAGTCACTTTGCCACGGATCCTCTGTGTGTCTGTAATTGTAAGCAAATGCTGCACACATGCAGTGTGGTTTACACGCATGCGCAATGGCAAACAAGCGCTCGATCTGTGTGAAAATCGCATTAGCCTCCATCTCTGAATCAGGCCCTCTGTTCGTCTTTTCACTCCTCTATCAGGACTCCTGCTCATGTGCCGTTTAGTGATAACGCATGTGCGGCAGCAATTGTTGGGGATAATTCACTTCCCGGTAAATTTAGCAAAATGTAGCCTATAGGCTACAGCAGCTAACACCATCCTAAGATAGCATTAGATGCAAGGGACAAACTCTGCACTCTGGAGCTTGGTAAATCTGACAGCTTTGCATCCACAATAGAAACCTATGGGGGCTGCTGTCAGGAGGACCCCCTTCATACATTCAGGTGATACTTAAAATAGGCAGGTATCCTCCGAAAACAGTTTTTTCAGAGAATATGCCGCAAATTTTTAATGCTCAATAGATCTCTTAGGGCTCTATTTATTAACATTATTTTTACTAAAATAAAGTGAAAAAGGGTGTTTTCACACCCTTTCACATTATTTTAGTTTCACCTGTAGTTATTACAGGGCAATTGGAGTACAATTAGTAAAATTCTACTCCAACCCCTAAGTATTACTTATTTTTAGTAAAGCAGATCGCATTTCCCATAACTGTAATGGGAAATGTGATCCGACCAGAGTTACTAAAAATAAATTGTAAAAAAAATACCGGGGGAAGCCCTGTGATAATAAGGAGGTGGCGTTATCCAGGGTCTCCCCCGGTTACCGGGCTCCCACTCTGCTCTAACGGGGAGAGCAGAGCCCGGAGCCGGTACCAGTAATCAGCTGTGTGGTCTAAACAGACCGCAAGCTGATTGCTGTAAAAAAAAGAAAAAAAAAATTGAAACATTTTTTTTTTTTACTTACCTGAATCCAGGGACCGGTGATCGGGCCTCCGGTGATGGCTCCTCTCCGGTCAGCTGGTCTCCCACAGTGCACTGCTGCTGGGAGATCACCTGATTAGGAAGCCCGGAGAAGATCACCGGAGGCCAGGAGGATGCAGGTAAGTGTAATGAAGGGAGGGGGGGTCCGCGATCGTGGGGGGCGGGGCTTAGCATCGGTGGGGGTAGCAGCAGCGGTGGGACAGCACATGCGCGGGCTCTTAGTCGCGAGTAGAGTGCGGATGGGATCCGCAGGGACAGAGCTTTATCGCAAGGGATTTATAGTAAATCCCTGTGATATTGCCTGAATTCGCAATGCAAATTCACTCGGTAATATCACACTACAATCCGCATTCAATATGCTGATTGTAGTAAATAGAGCCCTTAGAGAGAAATGATAGATTTCCATATTGGATAAACATAAACTTGTGCAATTATATATCCAAGTGCAGACACAAGTGCTGCCCATGTCATAGAGGCAAGCCTGCCACCCTTCCTACTCTAGCTTTCTAGTCTGCCACTCACAGGGCTTAAGCCTTTGCTGAGCTGTAAGGACAAACAAGTGACCCACCAGAGCAAGCCGGTGAAAGGAGCTGGGGAAAGAGTATAAAAAGGGGAAGGTAAAATAGGAGAGTGAGTAATAAAATAAGTATTACACAGAGAATTAAAAATGAGTGAGGGCTGCTTAGGCACAAAGCAAAAATAAGCATCATTAGTTTGTGCCTGGTTATGGTTAGATACTGATAATTTGATTGACAGGCATTTTTGTTTGTTGATGTTCCTGTTTTGGTTGAGCCAATTAGAGTAAGTTTCAGGGGCAGATTTTTAGTTGCATATTAAGTTTCCCTCTGACAGGAAATGGCAATGTGTTTATTAATAAATGCTGTGACCTCAGCTTTCAAAAAATGTAGTTGTTTGTGTCTTCTACCGTAGGTGCACACGATATATCGGCCGTTCAATTGAATGGTGATATGTCGGTCAGTGTGTACCCAGATTTAGTTTTATTGATAAGAAAGTCAACATAATAACATTACAGAGACTCTAGTTCAGCAATGGGGAACCTCAGGCCCGGGGGCCGTATAAGACCCTCGGAATCATTTGATCGTCCCTCTGAGCTTTTTTCTGCTAGCCTCGTCTGGATGGCAGGGTGCTTAGAATGGCACCCTTCAGCCAGAATCTATGCAGCAGTGCCGCCTGGAGCATCCTTAGGACGCTTCAGACGGTCACACCACTTCCCTTACAGCTAACCGGAACATCCTCAGGATGGTCCGGGCATTTGTGTAATCACTGGTGATTGTGACCCTGCCCCCATATGATGTCACATGGAGGGGGCGTGGTCTGCACCAGGCCCACAAATAATGTTATATATATCAAAATGGCATTCGGTGGAAAAAAGGTTCCCCACCCCTGTTCTAGTTGCACAAACAATGCTACAGAAACAACTGCAGGGACAATGCTACAGAGTTTGCAGCTGCACGTACACCACTACAGAAGTTACATCTGAATATACAATGCTACATGAATTACAGCTGCACAGACAGTGCTCAGATTACAGCTGCACAGTCAGTGCTACAGATTACAGCCGCAGAGACAATGCTACATGGATTACAGCTGCAGAGACAATGCTACATGGATTACAGCTGCACAGACAGTGCTACAGATTACAGCTGCACATACAGTGCTCAGATTACAGCCGCAGAGACAATGCTACATGGATTACAGCTGCACAGACAGTGCTCAGATTACAGCTGGAGAGACAATGCTACATGAATTACAGCTGCACAGACAGTGCTGCAGATTACAGCTGCACATACAGTGCTCAGATTACAGCTGCAGAGACAATGCTACATCGATTACTGCTGCACAGACAGTGCTCAGATTACAGCTGTACAGACAGTGCTACAGATTAGAGCTGCAGATACACTGCTACAAAAATGACAAACACTGGGCTTGAGTCAGCAGTGCATACAAGTGCACTGCTGAACGCAGATTCCGCACGACCCATTCTGAGAGTGTGCAGAATGGGTCCTGCTCTATTGCACTCAAGCCCTTGAATGCCTCTGCCTGATTGACAGGCATAAGAGGTGGTGCAGGGGCAGTCAGCATTACCGGAAATGGGGCATGTCCGCCACAGTTTTCGGGAGTGGCCAGTCCATAGACTGTGTGGACATACGCAGTCTTCTGCGCTCACAAGCCGGCCAGCCTAAGTAAGCTGAGGCTTGCTCAGCTGGTCAGCCACCCAGCACCATCCACCATCGCGACCATCGACCACTGATGGTCGCGATGGTGATCCCAGTCTGTGACCTCCATCACAGTGCTGGGATCGCAAATGCAGCAGGGCGAGCCATTCACCTCCTGCTGCATTTGCATTATTGCAAGGATCGCAATTGCAAAGCTGCCTGAGCGCCTTGCTGAATCAGGCCCATAGTTATAGAAACTACAGATGCAGAGATATCACTACAGAGACTACAACTGTAGACACAATACTACAGAGACTGCAGCTGCAGACACAATGCTACATAGACTACAGCTGCAGATACAGTGCTACAGAGACTACAGATGCACAAACAATGCTACAAAGGCTACAGCTACACAAACAATGCTACAGAGACTACAGCTGCAGGCACAATGCTACAGAGACTACAGCTGCAGAGACAATGCTACAGAGACTACAGCTGCAGACACAATGCTACAGAGACTACAGCTGCAGAGACTTCGCTACAGAGACTACAGATTCAGACAGAATGCTACAGAGACTACAGATGCAGAGATATCACTACAGAGACTTCAACTGTAGACAATGTTACAGAGACTACAGCTGCAGACACATGCTACAGAGACTACAGCTGCAGAGACAATGCTACAGAGATTACAGATACAAAAACAATGCTACAGAGACTACAGCTACACAAACAATGCTACAGAGACTACAGCTACACAAACAATGCTACAGAGACTACAGCTGCAGACACAATGCTACAGAGATTATAGCTGCAGAGACAATGCTACAGAGACTACAGCTGCAGACACAATGCTACAGAGACTACAGATGCAGAGATATCACTACAGAGACTTCAACTGTAGACAATTTTAAAGAGACTACAGCTGCAGACACAATGCTACAGAGACTACAGCTGCAGAGACAATGCTACAGAGATTACAGAGACTACAGCTACACAAAGAATGCTACAGAGACTACAGATGCAGACACAATGCTACAGAGATTACAGCTGCAGACACAATGCTACAGAGAATACAGCTACACAAAGAATGCTACAGAGACTACAGCTACACAAAGAATGCTACAGAGACTACAGCTGCAGAGACAATACTACAGAGATTACAGATACAAAAACAATGCTACAGAGACTACAGCTACACGAAGAATGCTACAGAGACTACAGATGCAGACACAATGCTACAGAGACTATAGCTGCAGACACAATGCTACAGAGACTACAGATGCAGAGATATCACTACAGAGACTTCAACTGTAGACAATTTTAAATAGACTACAGCTGCAGACACAATGCTACAGAGACTACAGCTGCAGAGACAATGCTACAGAGATTACAGATACAAAAACAATGCTACAGAGACTACAGCTACACAAACAATGCTACAGTGACTACAGATGCAGACACAATGCTACAGAGATTACAGCTGCAGACACAATGCTACAGAGATTACAGATGCAGAGATATCACTACAGAGATTACAGATGCAGAGATATCACTACAGAGGCTACAACTGTAGACAATGTTACAGAGATTACAGATACACAAATAATGCTATAGAGATTACAGCTACACAAACAATGCTACAGAGACTACAGCAGCAGACACAACACTTTGCAGACACAACACTATGGACAGTTCTGTAGGTGGCTCCAAATTTATTTTACATTTAATTGCAGTTGGTTCAAATACCACACAGGTGGCAGGGAAAACAAGGATTTACAGAAGGCATATGGAAGAAGAATAGCGTACACTGGTTACGCATTTCATGAGTATGCTGTCTCCTTCTTCAGACTTGTTTATGCCTTTTTTTCCCCAAGTAATGTCTTTTATGTGCAATAGGTGAACTGTGAGATCTTTTCTCAAGTAGTGTCCTTATAGTATAGTGTAGGGGAGCTGTCATATAAGAGCGGTGGCATTCGGGTTCTTAGTGCCTGATCTTGAGATGGACACTAATGCACCTGTGATCGCAGCCACTCTCTCAATAGCAATGGTGGATATATGCAAATGCTAATCTCAGCTTTCCCTTTGTGCTCCGCCGTGCAGTGGGGTGTATGAGTGATGAGATACCCACATTCAGGCTGCGTGGTCTGTGCAATTGTGAAGGAGATTGTATATACTCCAATATCAATGCAATATTGATAATGGTCGCGTCATCGACAATTGTGGTAGTCTCGGGTCTACTTTAGCTACTCTCCTCAAATCCAACAAAAAAATGGCCTCTGAAGCATTGGATTTGCTATAAGGAATGCAGCAGCCTTCCCAGAAACACCCATGACATTCCCATAATGCACCCATGAATGTCCCCTTTTTGTGATCACCATAGGTCCCCTCCCACTCTCCACCCTGATACACCCCAGATTGCAAACCCCATGAATAGTGTTAGCTATCCTGTGTGCAATTGCAAATGACATTGGACACTTGGATGTGTATGTGCACAGTAAGGGTATCAAAAGTTTGCTCAACTGCGTACAACATCATTGTGTCAACCTCTGAACCTCTGAATTAGGTGCTTAGAGTCAACTGCAACTGCAATTATGCACGCAATTAGCAGATTGCTGCGTACTGCGCATATGTATGCATTGCAGTGCGCGAACACTCTGCTGCGTTTGGGACTGTGATTGCAGTGACTGCGCAGACCCATCGCAGAGTGATTGTCAGGAACTACTATTTGGGGTGGCGATGGGTGGTGGTCGGCAAAACGCAGGCAGCACATTTGAACGCCGTTGCAGGGGCGTGCATAAATTAGCCACTGCAATGGCATAGGCAGCTTGGGCTTTGACTGTGTGCGATGAAGTTAGCAATTTCTGAGTAAGGTCAGTCCTTGTGCAACTGTGTGTGAGGCTCAAATTGTACTCAGTGGTACCGATGTTTTCACAGTCTTGCAAAGTATACAGATGTGTGTAAGGTAAGTTGAGCTGCGACGGCATAGTGATCACAGTGGATTAACATTTCTTCGCAGTGAGACTGCGTGCGTAATCGCTATTGCGATCGCAGTTGCAATCCGTACAGAATCAGGCCCTAAGTCACAAGCAAAATGAGAACATATAGGACATAACTTGGGAGAAATAGCATAAACAAGTCTGAAGAAGCAGGGAGCATACCCATGAAACGCGTAACCAGTTATGCTATTCCTTCATATATTTACCTCCCACCTGTGGGGTGTTTGAACCAACTGCAATTAACTTTTAAATAGACTTAAAGCCATTTATAAGAAGTGGTATTGACTGTTTTATAATTGAAAATTGGCCACAAAAAAGACCTTCTCTATTCCAAAGTCACTATGGGAGTTTCTGGAACACTTTCCTCCTTCATTTAAAAAGGCAGCAACCACTACCATTAGATTCACCGAACTCCTTCAGTGAGAGAGCACGGATCTTTTACTTCATTATGAATATTACAGTTAAGGAGACATTGCTACAGAAACTAACTATAATTGCAGAGATATTTCGGCATCAAAATTGAGAATTCCTCAGAGACTAAGGGATATATTTACTAAAGTGCGGGTTTATAGAAGTGGAGATGTTGCCCATAGCAACTACAGCTGCACTTACAAAGCTAGATACTACATGTACAGGCACAATGTTACAGACTACCAGCCTAAAATAGTATTTTTCAAATGTACGTGCGCACAATCACCTTGCCGCGTGTATGATAGATAGAAATGATCTTGAGGTTACTTTAGATGTTCCCCCAATGCATCCAAATGCATGGGGTTGTCAGTCATATCTTCAGATTGAGCAACACGTACGGAAGATGTGATGATGAGCTCGCTCTGAATCAGGGCGACATTTTTTTTTTTTGTGAGCCGGTCTCCTGGCCACTCGCTAAGCTGTGGTTGACCACCCACAGCTTTTGCAAGTGGCCAGTTGATGGTCGCGACCATCGGGCTTGCAACGAGACACGTGTGGTAGGGTCTCATCCATCTCAAGCCCCAGTGAGCTTCCGGCTCTAATAGAGCCGGAAGCTCACTACTGAGGCCGCCCCCAAAAGGCAGGCATTCCTTCGGGAATGCCTCCGTTTGGCCAGCCACCCTCCCAGCCCGCCTCCAAAACGGGGTAAGCTGTCAATCAAAATTGACAGCCACCCCGTTTTGGTGTCGAGACCCATACCGACAGAGCGCCTGTCACTGATCGGGTCTTGCGCATGCGCACGCCGGAGCTGGCTCCGGCGTGCGCATGTGCACTGAGGGACCATCGACCCGCTTGCAAGCGCTGTGCGCTTGCGAGCGGGTCTGAATCAGGCCCATAGTCCATACACACTGCGTGTTTTGAACAATTTGACGTTCCGATCCCTTGGAAATTGGCAAATCATTTAAAAAATTGTGTAGTGTGTACCCAGCTTAAGTATTAATTTTTCATAACAAAAAAGATACAAATTCAATAAATTATTGAGCAAAAAAGATATATGGGAGGTCACATTTTTCATTGTGCGTAATTTGAGGGGTATACAGCAGTACACCACATGCTGGACATTCATTACCCTGGAGAATGCACTGTACAAGGGGTGTTTGTGAGGCAAAGTTACATTATAGAAACTGGTACAGTACTGTAGATCTTTCCAACAAAACGTTTACCTTATGTAGTTTACGTATACAGAATGTAGATGGAAAGGAAAGCAATCTGGAGATCTACTTTAACAAAGAAACCATTCTGGTCTAGTAGAAAGTTAATGCCATACAAATTCTCTATACAAAATCTTTTGTGTTTTGAAAATCGATTTGGCGCTCTTAATCATAATATGGAGAAAAGCCTGAATGATTAGATCAAAGTCTTAGCTAAGCATCTGAGGTAAATTGGTCATCAGGTATTCTGGCTGAAGGATTTCTCATTCCATTTGAAACATCCTTTCCCCAGGTGAGGGAGACTGACGGAGCCTTCATTGGACACTGATGGAGCCTTCGCCAAAACTTGTTATGTCCATTTTAACAATTAAGTGAGGAAAAAAGAGTGTGTCAGTCAGAGAGACTGACACTGCCTCTTCCATCCTTCAGTGCTGAGAGAAAATCTGCCTCAGTGAAGCAGTAGTCTCGCCCAGCATGACCTGTGCAGGACTATTCTGCGGAGCAGGTGCAAATTCACTAATTGTGTAGGCAGCTTACTCCTCTGCCTTTAGGCGGATAAATGGGACACTTGTTACCAGGGCTGCCATCAGAAATTGTGGGGCTCGGTACTGACAAATTAGGCAGGGCCCCCTCTGGGTTATAGGACAGACTTGGGTGGAGCTGTGGATAATGTGGATGGAGCATCAATTGGTGCATAAACCAGGGATGCACCAATTGCCCTGTCCAGGGCAGGCTGGACAAGTGGAGGCACTGGACTGGCAAGAGTGGACTGGGGTGGCAAAGGGCAGGGATGGCCGGCTGGACTAGGGGAGAGGCAGGGCAGAGAAGGCAGGCTGGACATTGGGGGGATGCAGGGAAGACTGGCTGGACTGGGGCAGGGAAGATAGGCTGGCTGGATTAGGAGTGGGGGGGAGCGCAGGGAAGGCTGGCTGGATTGAGGGAGAGGCAGGGAAGGCAGGCTGGCTAAACTAGAGGGCTGGCTGAACTGGGGTGCAGTGGGCAGGAAAGGACGGCTGGCTGGACTGAGAAGGAGGCTTAGGGAAGGCTGGCTAGACTGGATAATGTGGGTGGAGCATCAATTGGTGCATAAACCAGGGATGCACCAATTGCCCTGTCCAGGGCAGGGAAGGCTGGACAAGTGGAGGCACTGGACTGGCAAAAGTGGACTGGGGTGGCAAAGAGCAGGGAAGGCTGGCTGAACGAGGGGAGAGGCAGGGCAGAGAAGACAGGCAGGCTGGACATGGGGGTGGGACACACGGAAGACTGCTGGATCAGGGCAGGGAAGACAGGCTGGCTGGACTAGGAGTGTGGGGGGGAGCGCAGGGAAGACTGGCTGGATTGAGGGAGAGACAGGGAAGGCAGGCTGGCTAAACTAAAGGGCTGGCTGGACTGGGGTGTGGTGGGCAGGAAAGGAAGGCTGGCTGGACTGGGGGAGTGGCAGAGAAAGGAGGCAGGCTGGCTGGACTGGGGATGGGGGGCGGACAGGGAAGGCTGGCTGGCTGGAATGGGGGGGCGCAGGGAAGGCTGGCTGGACTGAGGGGCACAGTGCAGGGAAGGCTGGCTGGACTGGGGGGGACAGTGCAGGGAAGGCTGGCTAGACTGGGAGGGACAGTGCAGGGAAGGGAGAATGGCTGGCTGGACTGGGGTGCAGAGAAGACTGGCTGGACTGACAGTGCTGGGAAGGCTGGCTAGACTGGGGGGGAGTGCAGGGAAGGCAGGGTGGCTGGCTGGTCAGGGGGGTGGGCAGGCTGGCTGGACTGAGGGGCAGTGCAGGGAAGGATGGCTAGACTGGGGGACAGTGCATGGAAGGCAGGATAGCTGGCTGGACTGGAGGGGCAGTGCAGGTAAGGCTGGCTGGACTCGAGGGGGGGGGCACAAGGCAGGATCAACATACCTGCTCTTTTCACTGGGCGGCAGGCAGGGAGAGAGGGCATCAGCGCTGCGGCATATGAACTATGGAGCTGGCCATGAGCCAATCACAGCTCACGGAACGGCAGCCAATCAGTAGCAGATGCTCTGATTGGTTGCTGTTCTGCGAGCTATGATTGGCTCATGACCAGCTCCATAGTTCACATGCCACAGCGCTGATGATCTTCCTTGCCAGATTGCCGCTGCCACCCGGGCCCCCTCTCTCTCAGGACTGAGCGCCCGGCAGTCCCCCCCTGATGGCAGCCCTGCTTGCTACCCACTCCTACAAGCTGTTGTTAGGTGGCAATCGCCCGAAGCACAAATTATAGTTGAAGAGACAGTGATGCAGAGTCTACAGTTGCAGAGTTATCACTAAGGAGACTACAACTGCAGAAACAGTACTTCAGAGAATATAGATGAAGAGACAGCGCTACAGAGAATACAGCTGCAGAGATATAGCTACAGAGACTACAACTGCATACAATGCTACAGATGATACAGCTGCAGAGATATAGCTACAGAGACTACAACTGCATACAATGCTACAAAGGATACAGCTGCAGAGATATAGCTACAGAGACTACAACTGCATACAATGCTACAGAGGATACAGCTGCAGAGATATAGCTACAGAGACTACAACTGCATACAATGCTACAGAGGATACAGCTGCAGAGATATAGCTACAGAGACTACAACTGCATACAATGCTACAAAGGATACAGCTGCAGAGATATAGCTACAGAGACTACAACTGCATACAATGCTACAGAGGATACAGCTGCAGAGATATAGCTACAGAGACTACAACTGCATACAATGCTACAGAGGATACAGCTGCAGAGATATAGCTACAGAGACTACAACTGCATACAATACTACAGAGGATACAGCTGCAGAGATATAGCTACAGAGACTACAACTGCATACAATACTACAGAGACTACAGTTGCAGAGACATCGCTACAGAGACTACAGCTGCAGAGACAATGCTACTGAGACTACAGCTGCAGAGATCTCGCTACAGAGACTACAGCTGCAGAGACAATGCTACAGAGACTACAGCTGCAGAGACAATGCTACAGAGGCTACATCTGCAAAGACATTGCTACAGAGACTACAGCTGCAGATACATCACTACAGAGACTACAGCTGCAGAGACATCGCTACAGAGACTACAGCTGCAGATGCATCACTGCAGAGACTACAGCTGCAGAGACATCGCTACAGAGACTACAGCTTCAGAGACATCGCTACAGAGACTACAGCTGCAGATACATCACTACAGAGACTACAGCTGCAGAGACATCGCTACAGAGACTACAGCTGCAGATGCATCACTGCAGAGACTACAGCTGCAGAGATATCGCTACAGAGACTACAGCTTCAGAGACATCGCTACAGAGACTACAGCTGCAGAGACATCGCTACAGAGACTACAGCTGCAGATACATCGCTACAGAGACTACAGCTGCAGAGATATCGCTACAGAGACTACAGCTGCAGAGATATCGCTACAGAGACTACAGCTGCAGATACATCACTACAGAGACTACAGCTGCAGAGACATCGCTACAGAGACTACAGCTGCAGATACATCGCTACAGAGACTACAGCTGCAGAGACATCGCTACAGAGACTACAGCTGCAGAGACAATGCTGCAGAGACTACAGCTGCAGAGACAATGCTACAGAGGCTACAGCTGCAGAGATGCAATACAGACTATAGCTGCAGAGACAATGCAGAGAGGATACAGCTGCAGAGATATAGCTACAGAGACTACAACTGCATACAATACTACAGAGACTACAGTTGCAGAGACATCGCTACAGAGACTACAGCTGCAGAGACAATGCTACTGAGACTACAGCTGCAGAGATCTCGCTACAGAGACTACAGCTGCAGAGACATCGCTACAGAGACTACAGCTGCAGAGACAATGCTACAGACACTACAGCTGCAGAGACATCGCTACAGAGACTACAGCTGCAGATACATCACTACAGAGACTACAGCTGCAGAGACATCGCTACAGAGACTACAGCTGCAGAGACAATGCTACAGAGGCTACATCTGCAAAGACATCGCTACAGAGACTACAGCTGCAGATACATCACTACAGAGACTACAGCTGCAGAGACATCGCTACAGAGACTACAGCTGCAGAGACAATGCTGCAGAGACTACAGCTGCAGAGACAATGCTACAGAGGCTACAGCTGCAGAGACGCAATACAGACTATAGCTGCAGAGACAATGCAGAGAGGATACAGCTGCAGAGACAATGCTACAGAGGCTACTGGTGCAGGGATGCTACAAAGACTACAGCTGCAGAGAAAATGCAGAGAGGATACAGCTGCAGAGACATTGCTGCAGAGATTATAACGGCAAAGCCAATGCTACAGAAGCTATGGTTTGCAGAAGTCAAGCTACAAAATACACAAGTGGAGGGACCATGGCTACCACTAATCAGCTTCATGTTCAGATAAAAGTAACATTTTGCAGGCCTGAATATATCTCCCCATGTACACTTAAATGTAAGCCCTGGCCAAGTGTAGAGTATTTGTGGATTAAGACAATTTATATAAAATATTTATATCAGTTCTGAGAAGGTCCAAGTCCTCCTTATTTTTGTCAGGTTTATTCATTTAGGAGAACATTCATTTATAACAGGCATCTTTGTATTGACTTGAATGGGGTCTTGCCTTTATCTGTGTTGGGAGAGACACGGTTACCATCGCTGTCCTACTTCCCACAAATGACATATGTAACTACATGACAGGTGCCTATTATTAAGTGGGGATACAAATCTTCTTTATCTTTCCATCGCAGACTTCACAGTTTTGTGTCCCTTTAATAGATATTTAGATAAATTTCAGCACAGGGCCTGCGAGCAGCTCATTTTCATTAGTAGGCTGCATGGGATTATTTAACTTAGGCTTCTGCAACCTGTGGCTCATCAGCTGCTGTAGAGTTTCCAGTCCAGATGGAGAACCACAGGTTTTTTATTGTGCTTTTCCTAGCAATTTTTTATTAGATCTAGATTTTGTCCTCAACGTATTTACTAAGCACAGTTCCATCTCAGTTATTCAGTGGTTCTGGCCATGGGTATTAAAAGGTAATAATATTAAATGCAAAACACTCCCGCTTTCACAGTTCATGCTGCTGACCTTTTAAATTCCGCGGCCAGAGCATTCGACAAGCAGCGGCTAAGGGAATCCTATACTTAGTAAATATGCGCCAAAGTATATGATTTTGCAGGAAACAGCTGTTGGCCTAATTTGTGTCCATTTCCCGAAGGCGGCATATATTCTCTGCACAGCGCTGCAGAATATGCGTGCGCTATATACATAACTGGCATTAAATAAATATAGTACATGCACACAAGTATTTATGCCCCAGTTCCCCTTAGACTTAACATGGCTGCCTTCACCTTGTGGTAAACTTAGATTGGATAGATACAGTATGATAGGATTATTGATTTTTTTTAATAAACACAGTTTCTTGGAAGCTACAGTTCTATCTGGTTTACATGCCCTGGTCACACTGAAACATAAGCACTTATCTTTTTGGTGAGTCAGCCAGTCCGTACTGGTTCTATATTTTCCATATAGATTAATGGTACAATGATTGCAGCCAATTTCAGATGGAGGGTAATTGGAAGAAGACCGGTCTTCCTTATGTTTACATGATCCATTTTGAATAAATACTACCACAGTTTCAAGTTTGTTGAATCCTTTCCATATGAATTTAGAGAATGCTCTGCTGCAGAGGTTCCCAACCACGGACCTCAAGGCACACTAACAGTCCAGGTTTTAAGGATAGCCATATTTGAGCACAGGTGACTTAATTAGTACCTGAGTTATTTTGATTTAACCATCTGTGCTCAAGTATGGATATCACTAAAACCAGGACTGTTAGTGTTCCTTGAGGACCAAGGTTGGGAATCACTGCTCTGCTGGCTTTGCGCGGGATGTATCACAGATCGCATATTGCATGCGATACATCCCGTCACTTATCGTATACATAGCAGTGTTTATTAGCACCGTATGCATGAATAATTGTGAATATCAATGCAAATGACCCGGGAATCCTACTGCACGTGGGCAGCCGTCGGCCTACATATGTCCAAGCTGCGCATAAGTCGGGGTAGTCAGAGAGGGATCCAAAGGGGATCTGTATGGAAAGGAGGCCATGGCCTTCTATCGGGTACAAGCTCAAGAAAGTTTTGCTTTGAGGAGCTTGATACATATGGGAAATTTGGCAAACCTTCAGAGTTTTGACTGCATTTTACCCATAGTGCATCCTGCTCTTTGTACCTAAATTATGGCATCACATGATTTAACTTGACTTGATTTATTGCTTGCTACTTCATCTATCCTCTGCTCCTGGCCGTTAATGAAACTTTGTGGTCTATTCATCATGATAAAATTGTCAGCAGTGATAGTTATGTTTTGAACTCGCTGCCTCATTAACTAAAGCATCAGAGTCAGCTTTTCGGAAGTGTGATACTATTCCCCAAAAGCTGTGGTGTCCTATTACTAATCTCTTCATTTCCTCAGAGTATCATCAGAAGTTTAAAGAGGGAGGGTTCCCAGTTGGAAGCCAACATCTCAGCTCACCGTGCCTACTGGACCTGCCGCTGGACTTGTAGAATGGCATCGGGGCTATTTGGGGAACCTGCACCATATCCATGCCGTCTATGGAGCTGGAGACATCAGCGGTTTACGTCAAGTCAGGATTTGGAACCAGGCACCAGGTAAGGATAATGGCAGCCCGTGGTTGGAGGCCCATATCTTGGCTCCCTATGGGAATTAAAATGATGAGGAGAATCAGGGCTATCCAGGGGTACCTGCCGCATGTCCCTTTAAAATTAGCGACATGTGAGACCCTGGAATGAAGAGTAGTAATGTGGCTGCTTCATGGGGGTTCCGTGGAGGACAGCAGAGAGTAGGGGCGGGACTGAAGAAGGAGATTAGAGCCTCAGGCAGGAAGGAAACAGCTGGGAGGAATCTGAAAAAGATCCCTCTGCCGCACAAGATGGCGTTTAAACAGCAGCTTGGAAACACATTCGGGGGCTGTACGCCACCTCAGGATTGAGTACCGTTACACTACCAAGTTTAAAAAACAAATGCTTTTTCGGAACTTGATGAATGACATAATTTCTACATCCCCAAACTAAAGTATGGGGACTGTAGAAATTAACGGAGTAGAAATTTAACCAGGAGATATCAGTTATATCTCCTTTGTTACATATTTAATGAATGGGTCCATTACTTGGTAATAACTTGGTAATAAAAAGCGGTTAAGTAATGGTGAATTGGTTCCTTTGTCTTAATTGTTATTACATTTCTATGCCAGATATATGCTAGACGTGGCTTTATGTTACACCTCTTTGCAGGCTATGGCCATAATAAGGGGAGGAGGGGGGGGGTGTCTTCCATGTTTGTCTGGTTGGTTTCTATCATATGAGGTCTTCGTAGACAGTGAAATAGTGTTGCCCTGAATCTATTGAATTGTGGGAGATTATCGTGGCTCAATAAGTTTGACAAGAAGCTGTTGGCACCGATAAACAAATTATTATTATTTTTAGTATTAATTTTATTAATACTTATTTATAAGTCTCAACAAAGGGGGCAAAACAAACAAAAACATATTCCATATTGAAAAATCCCAGTGATTGACATAATAGGGCAGAATGACTACAGTTACAAAAAGATAGTAATGGGTTGAATAGTTTGTGGGAAGAGTACAGGGGAGGTGGAGGGACAAAGAATATGGAGGGACAAAGTTGGAGGGACAAAGAAGGCTATCTTGCAGAACAGGCAAAAGGTGTTTGCCAAGGGTATGGAAGTTGAGAAGATAGTAGAAATGTATAGGTGGGAAAACACAATTAAAGAGGGTCCTGCTCATGAGAGTTTACAGACTAGAGAGGAGGGGTAGATACAATGCGGGTAAATGGAGTGGGTTAGTAAGTGTGAAGGGTGGGGCAAAAATGGATGGTCCATAGACTTTAATGAAAGATTATTTTTTTCAAAGCATCTGAAGCCATAGGAACTAGTGAATAGGACACAGGAATTAGCCCCTAACTGTCATTATTCAAACACTGTAACATGACAGTTAGAAGCTGATTGGTTGGTACTTTATCTCTCTCCACTTCATCTCTCCAAGGTTTGATACATCTCCCCCAAAGTTCTATATTACGACTATTTTATACTTTCTTCCTGTAATATTTATATTAGAAAAGTGTAAAGTGAAATAAAAAAAAAACAGGATCGGAGTCCGATTCTTGTTTTGAATTGTACATGTCCATGAATTCAAGTGCTTGAGTTTTCTACAGTTAGGACTGTATATGGTCATGGTTGCTGATCTGAAATCAGAAATGGACTGTAGAATTGGAGTTATCAGAATTGTCCCTAGGTGGTTACTAGCTTTGTGATTAACCTATACATGGAGAATTTTAAATATATGCTCCTACTGCTGAGAGCCTGGCGCCACACAGGCATTCCTTTGTTGTGAGCATAGAGGTGGAACTAAACTAAGTACAAATAGTCCAGAGGTGACAGTAAAGGCAGATATGTGCGACAGGGGAGCAATGACATAATAGTGTAACGGACCTATATCTAAGCACATCCATTTTCTTCCCTGATTTTAACTAGTTACTTAATGTATGGGTGTAGTTAGTAAGATGAAATCCATTTAATGAGGAGGTGGGTAAATGGGAAGCAGTACAATTAATCAACCAATGTGCAGAGGACACCAACATAGCTGTCAATGTTGGATTTGTATAAATTGGTGCATTGGGCAGTAATTATGGTGAAGCACCATGCGACTACCAGCGACCACAGTGCGACTACCAGCTGCACTCCCATTACAAAAAGTCACTATCACATAGATCTTCCTAGTGCATATCATATATAAAAGATCCCCTCACTGCCATCCATGGGCTGCCTTCCTGTATGTTCAATTTACCTTTGCTGACTTACATATGTCTCTGCAACAATCCTTTGGTACAGCTCTGGATCAGGGAACAGCAGACAGACAGGCAGTATTACGGTGCTGGAATTGAAAGGTAGGGTTTCGGCAGAGTCCTGTAATGTTCCCTCCGAGACTTCCAACAAGCCAATGTTTGCACATTTTGGGCCAGATTCAGAGGTGGACGATAATATCGGTGCAACTATGACTTTTTGCTCAGTGCAACTGTGAATTTATGCTAATGCCGCAGCTGATCAACTTTGTACAGAGATTTGCTGTTGCTGATACAGTATAAATTTTTTTAGTATTTTTGTAGAATCGATAATCCTGATGTGATTGTTTTTTTTAACATAATTAGTGGTAAGGGTGAAATGTACAGTATCAAATCTGCTTTAGCGGACAGCTGGAGAAGTTGCTCATAGCAATCAATCAGATTGTAGCTGTCATTTATGAGGTGCATTATATGACATGATAGCGAGAATCTGATTGGTTGCAATAACTTCTCCACCTGTCCCCTTTAGAAGTTTTGATACAAGTGATGATATTATGAACAAACTTTACCATATTCATACCTCCCAATTGTTCTAAACCAGGTGAAACTATCCTGGATCGAAGGGACCGTCCTGCTATCCCAACAGGTTTGTTTGACGTGTCAGAAAGTTGGGAGTTGTGTACAATTCAGTGCTGCTCTGCTGAATAGGTTTTGGAAACTTCACCCTGTCCCCACTGGAATAGTTATGCACTATGGGGGTGATTTAGCTTAGGATGGAATTGCAGCTGCCAAGAAGACCATCCTGTCACACTGGGTCTCATCAGAACCTATCCCCATACACTTATTTCATACTAAACTCTCCTTTCTATTTTTTATGGACTGGACCGAGACTTCTTTGCATAAAGAAAAAATGACAGAAAGGTTTTTTGATGTTTGGCTCCCTTATGTCCTCACACTTTCTGATGTTATAAAAGAAGCATTGCGAAATTCTTTCAGTTTAACCACATGGTACAATTTGGAAGTTTTGTCCACAGGTGTTCCATTTTGATAGAGTTGAATGGCTATTATGTGTTTTTTGTTTTATATTTGATGGCGTATAATATGGATATATTTTGTCAATGCTTTAGGGTTTTAAAATATATACCTTGTAACATGTTTAACATGTTTAATTTACCAGACATTGTAATATCTATGTATTTTGTTATCTTTGTCAATCTGTCAATAAAAATTTGTTGAAAAGGATGGAATTGCAAAGCTGCACGCAAGCAGCTTTGCAATTCTGTCCTTGAAAACATGCAAATGATGCAGGAGGTGTATGACACCCCATGCTGCATTTGCGATCGCAGTATTGCGACCGAGGCCGCAGGCTGGGATAACTATCGGTTGTGATGGTAGATGGCACCGGGCTGCTGGCCAGCTGAGTAAGCCTCAGGCTGGCTGGCTTGCAAGGCCAGGAAACTGTGGGCCTGATTCAGAGCCGGACGCTATTTGCGAATGGTTGTTCAGAAAAAGGGGCCGGCTATTTAAATTGAGCGCTCGCTCTTTGCGGTCTGTTGACGCCTCTATGTCTGAGCGAGCGAACAAAACAAAATGCTATTTTGTAAAGACGCCCCCTGGCCGTTCGTATCACACGTCATCTCCGCTATTTATTAGATTAATTGAGTACATCGAAAGGCGTCTGAACTGCTCGCAGTGCTTGTGGTAGGTTTTACTTCCCGCAATCACTGCGAGCAGTTCAGGCTAAAAGACAACCAAGTGACGTGGTCGATGACGCTCCTTTACTAATTATGCACTCCCATTAAATGCCAGTTTTGACCGTTTGGCACGCCTGCGTTCGGATCTCCACTCCCCGTTTTCAAGCACCTTCCCCTGTTACCACCCACAAACGCCTCATTCTGTCACTCAAATTAGCAGGCCCTCGCTGTTTTGCGAGCGCACGATTTCCGACCGCAATGACTGGTTGGCGCATGCGCATTACGACCCATATGCATGCGCAGATGTGAGAACATCGCTCGGAGCGAACGGGCGGCCGCTTACGAGCGGCTCTGAATCAGGCCCTGTGTCCGTTGGTGCAGCCCCTGGCCTTGCCACTCCGGAAAACCGGGCGTCCACCCCTGCACCACCTCTTAAATGCCTCTGCCTGTCAATCCAATAGAAGGGGCTGCTTGTGACCACGCAGGACCTGTTCTGCACATTCACAGAACTGGTTCTGCAACCGCACAGATTCCCGATAATCGTGAATCTGCGTTCAGGATTGCGTGCAATGCTGAATTAGCCCCTATGATCACTAGAAAAAGTGTGGAGAGATAAAGTACTAACCAATCAGCTTCTGTCAGTTTACAGGCTGTGCTTGAAAAAAAGACAGGAGCTGATTGTTTAGTACTTTATCTCTCTCCAAGCTTTGATACATCTCCCCCTGGTATTTTTCTAGTTGGCAAGGTGCTAGAGTTCAAAGTAGCAGTATGGCACTGGCTTAAGTGCCAAAAAATGTACATCACTTTATGCTTTGCCTATCCACTAGAAGACAGGCAAAAGACTGCACGAATATGACATTGTAATCGTGCAGTCGCTTGTCAGTCTGTAATGTGCCTACACTGACCGAGCAGTCGTTCAGTGTAGGCACAATCATCTGCAAACATGCTGAACCTTACATTATCGTCAGGTTGACCAGCATGATAGATGTCTAAAGCTGGGTACAAACTGACAGATACATTGGCCGATCAATTGATCGGCCAATGTATCTGCTGCCATCGGGCAGTGGGTACCCGCCATATGTCGGTGAACGTCGGCGTTCACCGACATATCGAATTGGCTGTGCTGCACAGCCGATGGACAGATATGTCTGCAGACATATCTGTCCATCAGCAGGTGTGTACAGGCGGTCTGCAGACCACCCGTAGACACACACAGCGGCAGCCGCGAGGAGGGGGCAGGACACGCCCCCCACCGGCCGGGACATGCCCCCTGGTCGCCGGGACCCGCAGCAAGACACAGATGATGGCCGTTCAGTGTGCATGAACGACCTTCATCTGCAGATATACTGTATCTGTCAGATGTGTACCCACCTTAAAAGACCATTTTTTAAACAATCTGCAAACGATTATTGAACGATTATCGAATGATATCGTTATCGTTCAATCGCTCACTTTAATCGTCTAGTGGATAGGCACCTTTAGATTACAAAAGCCATTAAACTCCAATCATTTATTTTTTTCTACAAATATTAAAATAGAAAGTTCTTTTTGGGTGAGGTGGGTTAAATGAGTGGCTGTAGGACAGCATGTGAGAGGGAGGAAGAGATTTTAGCGCACTTTGAAATAATTATGCGTGTTAAGTTGAACAGGCAATGGGGAACAGAAGCATACATCGCTAACATTGTATGTCTTTGCAGAGCTAGGTTAACACATTTTCATGAATGTTTGAATATATATAGATACAGGATTTCAGCTTTAGTGATCTAATGATCCTCACAATTTTATTTGTGGCAATATCCAATTAGCCTTTTCAACTGCTGTCTGACATTGAGAACACAGGCAAACAATATAAGCCACAAGAATGTCTAATTACTTTCCATCAGTGACTGACCTTTGTTCCTGTCAGGAGTTTTTGCTTTTCAGTAGTTCCTCAGTTTGCCACCGCAATGCCTTCTGCTAAGTGAATTATAATAATATGCGCTCCTTTATACATAATTAACAATGCATTATGCTGTATAAAACTACATGCAAAATCTCCAGGTTTTTAAAATTCTCTTGGAAGATTTGCATTTCCCACAGATTTTCCTGACAGACAGAATGTACTATCATCAAATACAATAAGTCCGTGACTCACGGCATTTAACTCCTGGTGCTCAATCTCCATTACTTTACCTATCAATTATGTTTTTGCTTTGTTCAATTAATTTGACTTCCAATTGTGTCCTCTGTTCAAGGTTGGCTTCTGTTCTGCCCAGCAATGTTCTTCTCTTTAGATTACCTGTCATATATCCTTATGTTAATATTCCCCTATTGTGGTCTTATGAGTAATACTGTATATAATTTATTCTTGTTTGCCAAAATTACCCGGGACTGAATTCAGAGATGAGTCCCGCTGTCCTCTGAGTCCTGAGGCATGTCTCCAGACTGGCGGCAGCATCGCATCACTCACTTGTCACCATGCCAGCTGACATCCAGGTTCTCTTAGAGGTAATTCCCTGAACCCAAGCAGCCATGTTGGAGCCACTATAGTATCTGAAAACCAGTGTCTGTAACCAAAACCCTGGTGATGCCCTTGTTGGCGCCAGGGCCATACAGAGCAATGAAGGGTCCAGGTGATGGGAGAGGTGTGGCCAAAACCTCCCAAAAGAATGAAAACTACTATATGTGCTGTTGTACATCTAGCCTGCTGGGCCCCTTAAACAAGCCCAAACCTAGGAAATTAATACCCCCCCTTGGCACCCCTCATGGGTACCCCAAACCCATGCTGGTAAAGGAAACATCCTTGGGTTTTGTGCCCCCTCTCTCACTGCTCAATACATTAGCAGGCAGGGAGTAGAGACTGCATCCTCTGCTCCTGAGAGTGGCAATATGGCACCTGACTATGACCAGAGCCATAACAGGGCAATAATGAGCCCTGGGCAAGACCGCCCCACTGCACATTTCAACTCATGATCTCATGAAGCGGGAGTTGTGTCACCGGGACCAGAATGCTGAGTCCTGGGCACTTCTCAAGGGCATGCAGGGCGTCTCTCGCTGCAGATCTGCAGGGTGCCATTCCAGGTCTTACTTTTTCGGCGGCTTAGTAGTTGGCAGCTTCGTACGTAGTATTCTGCCGTTTGCATCAGGATGAGTGACATTACCTCAGTCATTCTGGGGCTCATGTAAGAGATGTACACATTTTGCAAAAAAACGCAATGTGAAATGCGCCTCCCAAAAATGAGTAGTTTTCAGTGCTGAACATAACTGGAGTACAGTTTCTAAGTGTAAGGAGCCTTATATGCCAAAGTTACCTGAGTAACGTTTAGTCAACAATAAAAATGTTGACATTCACTAGGTCGACACCAGATGTTCGATACATTCTGAATGTCGACAGTCAAAATGTCATCATGGACATTAGATCGACCATCATTCTGTAAATGTGTATTTAGGTCAACAGGGTTAAATGGTCAACACATTCAAAAGGTTGACATTTAACTTGTCGACACTAAAGTATCAACATATGTTTTTTTTCATGATATTTAGGATTAGGTGGTCTAGGGTTAGGGTTGTGGTTAGTCTTAGAGCTAGGGTTGGAGTTAGGCTTAGAGTTAGAGTTGGAAATAGGTTTAGGGTTAGGCTTAGAGTTAGGGTTGTGGTTAGGCTTTGGGTTGGGGTTAGGCTTAGGTTTAAGGTTAGGCTTAAAAGTTAGGTATAGGGTTAAGGGTTAGGCTAAAGAAAAACCCACATATCAACATTTTAGTGTTATGGTAAATGTCGACTTTTTTCAGTGTGTCGACCATTCAACCTTGTCCACCTAAATACATGTCTACAGAATGATGGTCGACCAAATGACCATGTTGACCTATTGCCTGTTGACATTCAGAACCAGTCGACCTTTTGGTATTGAATCTGAACCTTGTCACAGTCTATCTTTCTTACCCCACCCACATAGATAGATACTCATAGTTGTGGGAGCGGTATGCGGGTGCACATGCACAATCCAATTTGCGCTAAACCAATGTTCTTATGTCCAACCACTTGGGCTTCCTAGGCAACTGCATAGCTTCTCCTAATGCATCTTGAATACATTAAGCAGCACTTCACAGGCACTCAATGAACATCCTCAGTATTCCTAAATCATAACAGAATCCTTGGCACATTCAGGGGATATTTGCGGATATCCCCCGAAAATAGATGTTTTCAGGAAATATTCTGCAAATATGATTTGATAACTAGGCCCCTAGATATTTATTATCTGCTCTCTCTGGCCAGTAATTGCACTGTGATTGCATTGTGTACTGTTATTTTACACTTTTTGCAAATGCAGACAGAAATTACACCTCCCATCGCAATCCATACTTCTCCTAGCCAGGTACAGTACAACAAGGAGAGGGAGTTGCAACCAAGGGGAAGGAGTCACAGCTTGATATTTGAGTATGAGACACCTCGTATGACGTTCTTACATGTGCCACCTAACAGCACCACACGTGACGTTCTTACATGTGCCACCTAACAGCACCACACGTGACGTTCTTACATGTGCCACATAACAGCACCATGTGTGACGTTCTTACATGTGCCACCAAACAGCACCACACGCGACGTTCTTACATGTGCCACCTAACAGCACCACATGTGACGTTCTTATATGTGCCACCTAACAGCACCACGCCTGACGTTCTTCCATGTGCCACCTAACAGCACCACGCGTGACGTTCTTACATGTGCCACCTAACAGCACCATGTGTGATGTTCTTACATGTGCCACCTAACAGCACCACATGTGACATTCTTACATGTGCCACTTAACAGCACCACGTTTAACGTTCTTACATGGGCCACCTAGCAACACCACACGTGACGTTCTTACATGTGCCACCTAACAGCACCACGTGTGACGTTCTTTCATGTGCCACCTAACAGCACCACGTGTGACGTTCTTATATGTGCCACCTAACAGCACCATGCGTGATATTCTTACATGTGCCACATCAGGAATAAAGTGTCCTGGAAATAATTTTCAAATGTTGGCACTAGCTATGGATTATCTAATGTGATTCGTCAAAACAACAAATCCTCTGCTATCCGCCATCAATATCCAAACTTATATTATACAATTACCATCTGTTATATATTATAAATCACATGACTATATAATTATATATAACATGACAAGTGTGTTTTCATACAAGATACAGATCTTTTGTCAATTCATACAGTACATCCTTATGATTTGTGGTCAAGGTTGTATTATTCCTTATAATAAATATGTTTTTCTAATGAAAGTTTGTCTGAGAGATTCTTTGATATCTCAAAGGCCAATCAAGGCCATTCAGTTTCCTTCCGAAGTCAAGGCACAGAGAGGCTGACGGCTAAATGATCCTTTATAAGAATATCTTTACAACTATTAAACTCTTAAAGATAGAGAGAGGGAGAGCGAGGGAGAGAGAGAGAGAGAGAGAGAGAGAGAGAGAGGGCCTGATTCAGAGCCAGACGCTATATGCGCTCGCTTGTTCAGAAAAAGGGGCCAGCTATTTAAATTGAGCGCTCTCTCTTTGCGGTCTGTTGACGCCTCTATGTCTGAGCGAGTGAACGAAACATGCACTCGCTATTTTGTAAAGACGCCCCTTGGCCGCTCGCATCATACGTCATCTCCGCTATTTATTAGATTAATCGAGTACATCGAAAGGCGTCTGAACTGCTCGCAGTGCTTGTGGTTGGATTTTCCTACCGCAATCATGCGAACAGTTCAGGCTAAGAAACAACCAAGTGACGTGGTCGATGACGCTGCTTTGTTAATTATGCACACCCTTAAAAGGCCCGTTTTGACCGTTTGGCACGCCTGCGTTCGGATCACCACTCCCCGTTTTCAAGCACCTTCCCCTGTTACCACCCACAAACGCCTCATTCTGTCGCTCAAATTAGCAGGCACTCGCTGTTTTGCGAGCGCTCGATTTCCGACCGCAATGACTGGTTGGCGCATGCGCATTACAACCCATACGCATGCCTAGTTGTGCGAACATCGCTCGGAGCGAACGAGCGGCCGCTTACGAGCGGCTCTGAATCAGGCCCAGAGAGAGAGAGAGAGAGAGAGAGAGAGAGAGAGATAAAAGTGCTAGATTAAATTTTTTCCCCCCAGATTTTGCTTAATGTTTCAAGATATATTTTGTGATTTTAATATTTAAGCACAAAGGGCCTAACCATGAATCAGTCCGATGACATAGGGCCATATTCAATTAAACGCGAAAAGCCGAGATCAAAAAAGTATTGGGGACCGGGGCTTTTAACGTGGTGGTAACTTATCTCCGTATTCAGGGCTCGATTCAGACTTGCTCGCTAGATGCGTATGCTCGCACCCAGCATATGCAAATTCGGCAAAGTGACGGCAAGGCAGGCGATCGCACAGCAAGGTATAAGCACTCCCACTATGTCTTGGTGTGCGATCACTTTGTGTATGCAGATGCCCACCAGCCTGTCTTAAGATGCCCACTTATGCACGTCATCTCCAGGAAGTGTATGCAACCATCGGTACATCGGGTAGCATCGGAAGTGAATGCAGCGCTTGAAGTTGACTATACCCTGCCGCAACACTGCGATCACTTCAGTTTAAAATACAAGCAGGTGATGTGTACAATGACGCTGCCTCTTAAATATGTACGCCTCTTAAACGGCGTTGAGATGCTCAGGCACACCTGCGTTCGCACCTCCACTCCCCCGTTATTAATGGCCAGACCCTGTCACCACCCACAAACGGCTTCTCCTGTCACTCACTCTGCTGAGCTATCTATGCGCAACGAGCAAACGCTTCCCGATCTCTCGCACTGGTTTGCGAACGCGCACTGCGATGCATACACATGCGCAGAATGCGACAATCGCCTAGCTACGAGTGAACGCATCCTACTGAACGGGTCTGAATCAGGTCCTCTATTCCAGCCATGTTCAATGCAATGTAATAGGCAAAAAAGATTCTCCCCTGAATAGCAGGAGAAAAGAAGAGCAACATTTTTATTTTGGGGTGCACAGGTAGGGAAACCATCCAGAACCCTTGGGACAGCCGCCCAAAGGACAACTGTCAAAAAATTCCAGGAAAGAACACCCCAAAAAAGTAGTTTCAATTTGGGGGTGAAAAAGTACAAAGTGGGGGGACAACTTCAAAAACTAGTGAAATAAGGTTCTGGGGGTGCTCTAAGATGGGGCCAAGTGTTTTGAGGATTGCAGGTGCTTGTATGATGGAGGAATTTCACTTTTATTAAAATTTCACTTTAGAGACATTAAAACATTCTAGCACCCATTTTCAGGTACCCCAAATTTGACAGGACAACTTATTTTCACAAAAAAATACTGCTTAATGCTATTATTCACCACTTGTGCAAAGAAGCTAATAAGAAGCTATTGAAACAACTTAAGTACCCCATGTAGCTTTATTAGGGCTATTCGGGCACATCTACATAAATCACAAAGGTTAGTGCATCTATTTGGCTCGATCTGCGTCCATAATCGCATTTGCGTACACTGCTGAATCAGGCCCTGAGATTGCTGTTAGAGAAAAGAAAATTGGGGGACCTGCCTGTGTTTAGCACTAAAGACTGAGGGGTCTAGTTACTAAGGGGAGAAAACTGCTAAAGACAGAGAAAATCCCTGTACATAGCGCTTCTCAGAATGTTCTAAAGGGATTTTCTCTGCCTGCAGCCTGCCAGCGCTAAGTGCAGGCTACAATATCACACTGTGCCTGGGGCAATTAGCGCTACCATAGACACCTAAGGAAGCGCTAAGTGTCCCAGGTGTTACTAAGGGGAGATGTCACTTATCGTCTGCTGACTTCTCCAGCGCTGATATCGCCTTCTGTAGCTGCCGGTATCTGCTTCTCCTCACTGGAGAAGCAGCACTTGTGCTGTGTCAGGTTGGCCATTTGTAAATAAAGTTTGTTGAAAAAAAAAGTCACTGCTGCTGCCGGCCAGAGATGTTGAGTAACACAGGGCTGCAGGGGAAGGGAGTCTCAGCTGTTACCGCCGAGGGGGTGACATAGCGTTCACCCTCCTCGGCTGGTCTATTTTTAGTAACTGCTGCGTTAGCCAACTCCTGCTTCACAGCGGTAGTAGTAGCATTAATGCAGAGTCTTAGTAAATAGAACCCTGAGAGTCATTGGCTAACAAAATGCATGTGATTTCATCACCTATCAGTGTGGAACTACAAGTCCCAGATATGTCGGAAGTGACAAGAGATCCAGTTGTGGAGACTTTGAGAAAGTTATTTGTGCATGACTTACCAGTGTGTGACATCTAAGTGGAAATCCTTAAAGTACAGGTCCAAGTAATAGCATGCAGAAAATAATGTACAGTATGATCTCCATCTCACCAGTAAACTATAGATGGTGGGGAAAGTATTGTCTAATAGGGATGACCATCGATGATTACCAACCATCGATGGCTGCCGCCGTTTTGGGGGGGGGGTTGTTGGGGGTGGTGCCGGCTTCCATTCCATAATGCTGAGGCCAGGGTCTACATATTCCGATGCAGACTTCCTGGTCCTCGGCTACACTCAGGACAGACCCCTTTTCCACTTCGGTGCCAATTGGCGCCATTCCGGCGCCAGCGTTTTGAGATGACATCATTTGCTTGCGCCGGAATGCGGCTCTCCCCATGCTGTAAACATGTCCCGGGTTGGTTGACCCGGGTTACCTGTTTACACTGAGCTGGGCAAAACTCTGCTTGCTGGCAGGGTTGGCTTCCCAGGTGACTGGATCCGGGTGGAGCTGTTTCCACTGACAACAATCCCATGTTGATGCTTGTTCACGTGCAATTATAGCCCTGGATTTTCAGGTCAGTGGAAAAGTGGTATAAGAGAGCCACAAGGTCAGAAGCATTACAAGTGGAAAATCTTCACATACACAGTTACGCACCATTACCCAGAACACCCAGGTAAAGGGTTGTTACAGGAATGCAGGGATTCCATTTCCACACACCAGCTGCCTATTCCTCCTATCATCCCTACTGGAGTAGAGCTCAGTTTACATTTTTTCAAACCATTTTTTTAAACGTGTTTAGGATACAAAGCTATACAAAAAGCAAGCAGATCTTCCATGCTGATTTCATGCTATTACCTGTAGTTAAGAGCTGTGACATTGAGTCCCCCTTCCAAGTGCCAATAGGTTATTATTATGTTAATTTAATATCATATAATTACTATTGCATTAAAAGCGATATACTACATAGTGCATTTTGGATTCTTTAAAAGATGCCTAAATTCAAGGCACATTGAAGTGATATACTTAATTGCTGAGCACAGTTAGTCATGGATGACTACATTGTTTGTGGGAGGAAGGTAATGCAGGATCTCACATAAACGAAAGCTTAGACACGCTGGGAGAATGGGAAATGACTAGAGCATAGAAATGTTAACATGCACGGTGTTTGCAATGGGTGAGTGCTACACATGAGTTCAAACATAGGCAACATAAACGCTTTTGTAAATCTCTAATTTCTACATGCTTTTCTCTTGCTATGGATATAATACATGCACAACTAACTGCAGTAGATTAGAAGAGATTTTACAGGTCTCAGTACAGCTATCACTTACAGTACATTATACCTCCCAATATTTTACTTAGATCCCAGGTGTATTGGGGGGTGTTGGTGTGGTCACACAACAGTGGAGCAGGGGTGGAACTGAGTTCCGTCACCTCTAATGGTAGGCGGAACTAGTTCCACCTCCGCCATGTCCCTGCATAGAAGTCCCACAGACAGAAAGTCACTCTGTATGGCGGCAGCCGTTTCCAACTCCTCGGTTTCCGGCTCCATATTCCTCCTCCTCTGCCCACGGCCTGCCCCCCGCCTGTCACTCACTTTGTGGGCCTGCGACCTGACAGCTCCTCTTTGCGGCACAGCATATGTGACGTCATGCCGTTGCTGCATAGTGTACCGAGGAGCCGAGAAGAGGAGCAAGGGCCAGGGCAGGCATGAAAGTGATCTGCTGCTAGAGGGACACGAGGGGGATAAGCTGCAAGTGGGAGAGAAGACACAGGGGCAGGGAGCTTCTGGTGAGGGATACAGGGGCAGGGAGCTTCTGGAAGGACACAATGGGATAATCTGGAGAGACACAGGGGGATAGTGTTGGAGTGAAGACATGGGAATGGCACTGGTGAGAGGTAGGGGGGCTGATGCTTATGAAACACAGGAAAATGGTGCTGAAGAGATGGTGGGAAAATTGGAATTGGAGATATGCAGAGGGGATGAAGCTGGTTAGACTCAAGGGGGATGAAGCTGGTGAGGTGCAGAGGGCATGGTGCTGATGAGTAGCAAGGGTGGTGGCACTGTAGAGATGCAGCGGGATGATGCTGGAAATCTGTAGGAGGATGCTGTCTCTCCAGTGTAAGAGTTACACTGATGATATAGAACATTTTTTTTTCTTTTACCTAACATTGTAGACTCAGTTGATGTCAGGATTGCTAAATATACAATCATACCTCCCTGACAACGCCCAACCACTTCCGAACTTGGAAGCTAAAGAGGGTAGGGCCTGGTCAGTATTACTAAGGGAGACCTGTAAGAATAACAGGTATTGTATACCCATACAAGAGGTTAAAACGACACACTGGGAACATAAAGAGAGCCACGGGAAAAAAGCCACAACCACATAAGAAATTAAGGAAGAAACTAGAACAAAATTCTATGTGAACTACACCAACTGAAACAACCGAAACAAGACAAGACAAGAATCCATCCCAACCACAACCAAAAAAAGAATCATATTAACAACTTAGATCAACAATAAAACACAGAAGTCAAAACATGCACAGAATATATCAATCATAAAACCTCAAATACAACTTTAAGGAACATCCAACAACTACCCTTCCCTCGTTCTAAAATCTAACCATCCCACACCAGTCAAGACCAACAGAAAAACGCTCTCCCTGTGCCCACTATCAATGACCTCGCAAATTTTTTTTCCAGATCACTACCCTGTCATAAATCAATACCATTACCATTTTATCTAACAAATACCTATCATCGCCCTATACAATATTTTTCCAGATCACTACTCTAATACCGAAACCATTTTACCTAACAAATACTTATTATTAGTAACTAATACCAGAATTAGAACTATACCAATACACACCTCTCCCCTCAAATCATTATTTACAAGCATACTTTCTTCTTTCCTTCCTCCTTTTTTTGAAATTCTCGCTAAAAAATAAAAAATGGAAATTTTCCTAATGACACATCAGGTCCCTTCTAACAAGCTCTCAGATACACCTTATAATTTACTATATTTAAAAGCAATCTAGGATCGTTTTTAAAACTTCTGGTGTCATTTTTTAAATAAATGAAAACACTAAACATATTCACATTTACAATGCACCACCAGACAGTAACAACCTTTAAATATTATCACAATTGCCAGTTTGTATTATCTTAAACTGTTAGAACCAACCGCATTAAATGAATATTGGAGACTATTAGGGGTCTATTTACTAAGCAGTGTTAGGAGACAGAGTGAAAAGTGATAAGGTACCAGCCAATCAGCTCCCAACTGTCATTTTTCAAACACAGCCTGTTAGATGGCAGTTAGGAGCTGATTGGCTGGCACCTTATCACTTTTCACTCTGTCTCCTAACACTGCTTAGTAAATAGACCCCTATGTTGCGGTACAAACAGACACATACTCTAACCAGAGGAAATAAACGAGTCCACCTGTAAATGATTGACATCAGGCACAACCAATAAAGAAACGAGGACTCCTATAAAAGAAAGACCGGTCGACAACCTGTCAAACTGCCCTGTCGAATATAACCCCCATTTTGGAGATCGAAATGCGTTGGCCACAACAACAGCATCTGCCTACTGCCTAACATACTTTCCCCAGGAAACCCGTCCGGCTTTGAGCTCAGCCGAGTTACGGGGATGCCGGGGAACCAAGCAATAGCCGTGACTCGGAGAAGGAGACCGTGACAACCGCGCCGCAACACCTGTCTGTGCCTCACTTATCCCTATCCAGACGCCAGAGAAACATAAAGACCTGGCGGCCGCCTGAAAAAGACTCAGGTAAGAGCCGGAGTGCTAGCATATCTTTTTAGATACTACGCAGGCTCACACCGAAAGCAAACCTGCATTCACACAGACTTCATCCTACTTTAAAATAGGAACTTCAGAAAACAAAACCTCTCCTTTGCCAATATTCTTTTATTAACTTCAGGACTTTTAAAACAACTTTATACCCTGTGCACAAGGAAACAAAGTGAACTCTTTTTATACCACACATGGTGAACATTTCTCTTTGTGATAATTATTGTTTATTTTCATGCACAATTCTGCACTGATATCCGCATATGATATATATTTTATTCTCTCAATTTTTATGTTTAGTTTTTTATGCCATTTTCATGTGTTAAAAACTGTATGGTTTTAGAGATACTAATTTCATATGTACTTAGGGCCTGATTCAGAGCCGGACGCTCTGACCAGAGCGCTCGCTCTGAATCAGGGCCCTCCTCCATTAAAATGGAGCGTCCTCCTGGATGCTCGCATAGCTGTGGGTGACCACCCACAGCATATACGAGCGTCCAAAAAAATGGTCGCGATGGTCTTGACCATCGTGACCATCGGACTTGCGACGGAAACCCTGCTGTAGGGTTTCTCAGCCACAAGTCTTGGAGTGATTTTGGCTCTATCAGAGTGGGGCCGGCTTCAGATGGTAGGCGTTCCCACGGGAACGCCTCCGTCTGGCAGGCACGCCCCCGGCACGCCCACCAAAGGGGGCGTGCTGTCACTCACCATCGACAGCACGCCCCCTTTGGTGCGAGACCCGGAGCGACAGCTTGGCTGTCACAGTCCGGGTCTCGCGCATGCGCACGACGGAGCTCCCTCCGTCGTGCGCATGCGCAGTGGGGAACATCGACCCACTTGCGAGCGTACTGCCGCTTGCGAGTGGGTCTGAATGACCCCCTTAGTGTATATAATTTATTTTTTATATTAAACAGCATTATCATATATTACACACTCCCCTTCCATTCTTTTAAACTCATTAAGAGACACATCATTTTATTATTTTTTATTTGTGCCAGCAAAAACATAATCATCTAAAAAAGCATCTAAAATGTATTTCACCCTGTCATAGCCCCCAGACCTTCTGTTCCCATACACAACAGTGTATTAATGCCACGTGGGAACTGTCAGTAGCCTGAGCCAATCAGTGGCCGCTCTTTAGTCAGCGCGGCCGTTGATTGGCTGGTGGGACTTGCAAAGCCCGTGCAATCCCGTCAGCTGGCATTCAGGAGGTATCAGTATGTGTGGCAACACACATACTCATACCCGGTGCGTGGTGCGGCAAATTCGTTTTTTTTGTTTTACAAAGGCCATAGATTACTGCGGAGACCAGCGCCAGGATATAGGTGAGTATGAAATCTTTTTTGCAGGGCCAGTCAACACGGATTCTACTGGACAAGGGGACAGAAACATCTGGTATAGGTAAGTATGTGTGAATGGGTAGGTGTGTATAATAAAGTTATACTTGTGTGTGTGTTTTGTGTTTATTTAACTATTTATTTTACAGTGGAGGTACAGGTGCAGCCCATCTGCTGGCACTTGTAGTTCCACAAGTGCCAAAGGGCAGGCATGCTGGCACCTGTAGTCCCACTGTAAAATACAATAGTTTACTTAAAGACCAAGCCTGGGGTTAAGCGAGAGGGGGGACCCCTTTTTCCCACTGTAAAATACAATAGTTTACTTAAAGACCAAGCCTGGGGTTAAGTGAGAGGGGGGACCCCTTTTTTGGGAGGTTCCCACCTCCACTGAGATCCCCTGGCTTGGCCTGACTGGCTTGGGCTGCTAATGCTTTGGATCCGGAGTCCCGGTGAAAGGGTCTCCGGGCTGTGGCATTACAGCCCGGCCATTTTGGATCTGGTGCTGGTTTTAAATATAGGGGGGACCCTACGCAATTTTTTCCCCCCTATATTTAAAATTAGGACTGTCCCTGCAGCCTGGTGTTGGTTTCTAAATTACGGGGGAACCCTACACATTTTGTTCCCCATAATCTTAGAAACCAGGACAGACTGGCAAGCCTGGGGCTGGTTAAGTTTAAGGGGGGGGGCCCTATTTCATTTTTTTTTGGATATTTAAATTTATTTTCTATATTTGCAGGCAGAAACATACATGGATCACAGCAATCTGTGTATGATTCTGCTAAACTCTCAGATCACATGCAGGTGTATTTTTTTCACAAGTTTTTACAGGAGAGTTTGCCCATCTCATGAGAATTTCAAAACTCTCTGCTTGGTAAATTCCAGAATCCTGTCTTCACCAGTGAAAAGGTTCTCAAATTTTGCAGATGGTGAATAGAAGAGAGATAGATAACTCTCCAGTATTTTCCCGTAGCAAAGGAGATCTCTCTACCGAATTTGAGAGTGGGAAAAATGCCCAAACTCTCCAGAGTTTGCAAACTCTCAGCTTAGTAAATGTACCCCTTAGTTGGGAGCTATGCTCTCATTCCCTGGACAGTGTTACTGGAAAAAACACAGTATAGACGTGTCCATATACATCTATCCTCAAATCGCGCCAATAGCCCTGTTTAGCGCTTCAATTACTTTTCTTAAAATATGCTTCTTAATCTGCCCCTTTATACCATTTCCTTTGCAACAAAAATACTAATTCTAAGTACACTATAAGCGAATTAAGATGAAAAATTTCAGAATCTGGGTAAAAAACGAAAGAGGTGCGATACCAGTGACCCGCGCCATGCATCGTTATGTTTAAACTGTGACTTTACACCAATTCCTTTGTGACAAAAACACCAATGCTAAGTACCTAGGACACTATGGGGGGTATTCAATTGTTTTTTTGGCTGCAATGGCTAATGGGCGCCGATGGAGCAATTTATTTGTTTTGGGCACCCATTATTAATTGTTCTTGTGCCCAAAAGTACTGGGTTTAGCCATGTACACTGTAAAGAGGCTAATCTCGTGTAAAGTCGTGGCTAGGGTGCCCACAGACCACAGACTTTTTGCACATGTCTGCTCGCCACCAGGGGAAGGCAGAAACTACAGTAGCATTTGCACATTATCTAAACTGCGACTCTGGCAACAGATGCAAGAGCGGATGCAGCTATGCCCACCTTTGATTTAGGTCCCCGAAGTGCTAGTCTGCAATTCCCTTCTACAGAAACACCCTATTTATTGCCGGCAGTGAGGGCATCAGTCTCAGCTGGTTAATACCTTGAAACATCCTACAAATTGGGCCGAACGTGCTGATTGTAGGATGGAGGAATAGTCCCCTCAAATCGGGAATGTTCCATCTAAATCTGGAAAGTTGGGAGGCATGGTGAAGGTGCAGCATTAGGGAAAACACTTATATAATTGGTAAGACTAACATTGAGCCCAGCTAATACATCCATGCTGTGCTTATTCAATGCAATTATTAGGGGATAGGCAAGTCAGCAAATAGTCAGAAAATAGCCATGGTGGTGGTGTGTGTGTGTGGGGGGGGTTATATTTTAGACAGCCCCCAGAAAAGCAGGTGCAAATTTACCAACTTTTCACTTTTCCCATCTTGAAGAGTGTCCGGAGGGAAGTTGCTGCTGATCACCGTGGGGAGCAGGGATGGGCAAATTTTGTTGCTAAAACCCGCCCCCTTGTGGAATACTCTCATAAATTGCTGGTCTGTGAAGTGGGGCGGCCGTGAAGTTTAGCGAGGCCCAGATGATTCTATTCTCTGAGAAATGGGCGTGATGCGGGAGGATGGCCTACGCCTCCGGAAGTCTGTGGGCACTCCCCATAATTCTGGATTTCTACGGACAATCCTAGAGAGTGATGTTTGGATCAAATGGGATGTGTGAGTTGTTTGTGTTTTGGCTCATAATATTTAGCGTCAGTGTGGAAGAAAGTGGGTGGATTAGTGTGAATGAGACACGCTGGAAGACCTGACACAGGCATCAGGAGAGTGTACTTAGTAGCTCAGTAAATATCACTTGACACTTATTTGATAGTAAAACAACATGACTTACATACACAGTTCAATCTGAAAGTCTCTAATCATATAATGTTGTGTATAGTTCAGCAGTAGATTAAAATCTAGTTCTACAGACACAAGCGCTTTTATGACTTAATGAAAAAAATGTATGCTGCAGGCAACCATACGTCTATATTTAAGCAGTGCAGACATCAACTGATCCAAATTGTAATGAAGTGCTATGTAGCATTTATTACTGCGGTTCATGTAAAGGTCTGTACTATTGTAAGGAACTTTGTTTTTCTCCAACTGCTGTGTGGCAGGGCATGCTAAGACATGTAGTTCAGTAATAGTTGGGACTCCACAGATTGAAGGGGCCTGATTCAGAGGTGGATGAAAATGCAGTGGTTGAGATTTTTTCCGGAATCGCAGTGGCAGTAATATGCAAATGCTAGTTTCAGCCTATCCCTTGTGCACTACAGTGCGCTGGACAGCGCAAACCCAGATATACCCACTTTCAATGCCCGTGGACAGTGCAACTCTGCGGGTGGTTCAAAACACTTCACCATTGGCGTACCATCTTGTTCACCATCCACATTTGTGCCAGCCTTAAGCTCCTTCTCAACTCCGGCTAGACATGGCCACTGTGGCTGCGGCTCTGCATTTGGGCACACCGCTATTTTATGGGCACACTTCAAGCCACCTCCCAGACTGGGGATGACCATCTACCATCAATGATTCAAAATTATCAATGATTTATGGCCAATGATGAATACTTTTACCATTGATGGGAGCCGATGTCTTTTTTTTTTTTCTGGACGTAATGGAGTTTAGCCCCACCACCCAGTGCCCACCTTGCCCCACCCCTGTTTTTGATTGGCCTCCCATAGCGGTGGACATCCAGGGGTGCAAATTATCGATGGGTAACTATAGATGTTTTTTTGCCATTGATGGCAACCACCAATGGGCCCATCGATGGTAACCATTGATGATCACCCCACCGATGGCCATCCCTATCCCATACTCCACCCAGGAATGCCCATGGTTTTGCCTGGAATTCTAATTTAGCAGAGATTAGTAATATTGAGACAACATTTAGCATACATTTTATTTTGCAACTAAACAGCCCATTTTAGGGAACCATAGAGTTCAAGTGATTCAATCAACATTTTTTTTCTTGTTTTGTTTACCATTCCATGGATTTATAGGCTACAGTATGAATAAAAATAAGAACAATCAATTCATCCGGCTGTGTCGTGTGGTTGGTGTAAGACTGGAAACACCTAAGGCCAAATTCCGCCAGTGAAACTTGCAAAAATTAGTGGCCAAAGATAGAATTATGCAAATTTCAGCTATACAGATTTGAAAATTTTCCTGAATTGCAATCCTATAATATGTACCATAGATTGAAGAGTATATTTTTTATTTTCTCTTGTCATCTAGCTACATAAAATGGAGACATGGGCTCCATACACTCTGGAATTGTGAAGGATTTTTTTTGTATGTTTTTTAAATAGAGCTAAAGAAATGTACTATAGCTTCACAGCTTGCTGACTTGTTCGGAGAGCGTTGCCTGATGCAGAGAACAAATAGATTATTGCTAAAGTGATTCTGATTTAAATTTCTTGGTTTTTCAGTACAGATGTTGCCAGAATCACTGTGTCTAATGGTGGAAAATCAATATTACTGCATCAAATGATGCACCTGTGTCCCATTGTGTGACAAAAGTCCTACAGTATAGCGAGGCGATTGTAACAGGAGTCTGTAAATGGAAGAATTGCGGCACAGCGACGATCAATGTTAACGTGATTGCTATCAATCTCATTTTCTATTAGGTGCGTACATAATGATATGTATGATAATCCTACCTCAAACAGATTTTCCACAGAGTTTCAGGTTTTTTTTTTTAACATTTAAGTTAAAAGTTAGAGTGAGGGCGTCCTTAGGTTCTTTATAATTTTCTCATGTTCCAGTAATTTGGAGGATAAAAATGACTCTGGAGAAATAAAAGTGCTATAAATCCAATATTTTATAATAGCCTACAGTATGTCAGAGGTTCCCAAACTCCTCCATTACAGTCCAGGTTTTAAGTATATCCATATTTGAGTCCAGATGGGTACAGTAAATCAAATTGACTGCGGTACTAATTAAGTCACGTGTGCTCAAGAATGGATATCCTTAAAACATGGAAAGGCGGGAACCTCTGGCCTATGTAATGTTTAGGTTATGCGATTGTCATAGGCGTTTGTAGCATACAATAGTTCATTAGCGTGCGCATAGTATGGAATAACCCCTGAGTAAAAATGCATATGTTACAGGTTTCAGACAGGCGTCTGAAGGATCCGGTAACTGAAATAACTTTCACAAGAGGACATATAGATGGGATCAAATCTAAAGATCTACAGTAAAAAGGTAGACAATGTCTAGATAGAAACCAGATGTTAGACAGTCAATAGGTCGACAGGGACAAAAGTTCGACACACTAAAGGTTGACATGTAAGAAGGTTGACAGGTACTAATGGTCGACAGGGTCAAACGGTCGACATGGAAATTGTCAAAATAAAAACTGTCGACATATGTTTTTTTTTGGTTTTTGCAGGGTTAGGTTCATCGTTATGGTTAGGCACTTACCCTGACGGTTAGGGTTAGGCATCAGGAGGGAGGGTTAGGCACTTATCGGAGGGTTAGGATTAGGCATTAAAAGAGACGGTTAGGGTCAGGCACCTACCCTGACGGTTAGAGTTAGGCACCAAGGGGAGGGTTAGGGTGAAGATTAGGGTTAGAAAAAAAGTGTTGACCATTTTGTGTCGACCATTTACATGTCGACATTTGACCATGCCGACCATTTGTATCTGTCGACCTTCTTACACGTCGACCTTTGGTGTGTCGACCTTTTGTCCCCGTCAACCTTGTGACCCTGTCGACCTATTGACTGTCTAACATCTGGTGTCTATCTAGACCATGGATGGGGAACCTCAGGCCCGGGGGCCTTATAAGGCCCGCGGAACCATTTGGACAGGCCCTTAGAGCTTTTTTCTGCTAGCCTCATCTGACTAGCAAGGTGCCTAGAATTACACCCTGCAGCTGAATATATGCAGCAGTGCCACCTGGAGCATACTTAGGATGCTTCAGACGGTCACACCGCTGCCCTTACAGCTCCCTAGAGTATCCTCAGTTTGCTCCAGGCATTGCTGTAATCACTTGCGATTGTAGCCTGTCCCTGTGTGACATCACACGAAGGGGGCGTGGCCTGCACCGGGCCCGCAAATAATGTTATATATATCAAAACGGCCCTTGGCAGAAAAAAGGTTCCCCACCCCTGATCTAGACATTGTCTACCATTTTACTGTACATCTTTCAATCCACATCCCATACAGATATGGGGCCTGATTCAGAGTCACACACAATGCAACTGTTCACGTAGTTGAATGATTTTTATTCCTACTGCACGTGTGCTTAAAAGCTTCTACAGCGCATGCATTACACAGGGGTAGATGTACTAAGCTTTTGAGTGAAATAAAGTGGAGAGTGATAAAGTACCAACTAATCAGCTCCTAAAGCTGGGTACATACTTAGCGATGTGTACCTAGCCTGACATAGCTGGCGATGGGACCTGCATACACACTTGCGGATGCGGGCAGCGACGGTGGGGGACATGCTGCATTCGGTAGCATGACCCTTGCTAACGTCATTCCCCATCGGCGCTACATGTAGTCACTGATGACTAGCGGGGGGCGCACATCATCAGTGACATAGCGGGTACACACTAGATGATGTTACCGATATGTCGCTGTGAAATGCCGGATCGGACGTCATCGTCTGGTGTGTACCCAGCATAACTGTCATTTCTCAAACCCAGCCTGTAAAGTGACAGTTAGTAGCCGTTTGGTTTGTACTTTATCTCTCACCACTTTGTCTCTCTACAAGGCTTAGTACATCTCCCCCACTTTGTGTACGCACAAAGGCGCTGTTGCGATTGAGGCACACCGTATCAGTTTTGGAAAAGTGCTGGGCGTTCCTGGGCGGTGTCTAGGAGGTGGCTTAACAGACCCACGGAGATGGTCCTTCTTATGGGTGTGTTATGAGTGTCGCTGGTGTGTCACTGAAGCGTTTGTTTAAACAGACGTACAGTCGTTCACATTTGACACCATACTCAGATAGAAAATCTGCCCCTGCCATAGGGTTGTTGGAGTTTCAGTGGTGCAACCAATGGTAGCGTCTCAGGATGTACCAATCGGTATTACAGTGTATACAGGCGCTGATAATGGGCTTCTCAGTTCTTGCATATTCATACGCATGGCTGGGTGTACACCAGGGAAGGGATCCGTAGAGGAATTTGCATAAAGTCACAAATGGGTGACCGCCAATAGACACGGCCATGTCCTCTGGGCCTGATTCAGAGCTGAACGCTCTGACCAGAGCGCTCGCTCTGAATCAGGGCCCTCCTACCTTTGTTTGGAGCGTCCTCATGGACGCTCGCATAGCTGTGGGTTACCACGCACAGCTATAGCGAGCGTCCATGATGATGGTCGCGATGGTCTTGACCATCACGACCATCGGGCTTGCGACGGAGACCCTGCGGTAGGGTCTCGCTGCCGCAAGCCCTGGAGTGATTTTGGCTCTATCAGAGCCAAAATCACACCCTCTGACATCACTAGTGATGTCAGTGGGGCCGGCTTGAGACGGTAGGCGTTCCCATGGGAACGCCTCCGTCTGGCAGGCAGGCCCCCGGCACGCCCACCAAAGGGGGCGTGCTGTCAATCAACATCTACAGCACGCCCCCTTTGGTGCGAGACCTGGAGCGTTGGAGAGCCCGTCGCTCGCCGGGTATCGCGCATGCGCACGACGGAGCTCCCTCCGTCGTGCGCATGCGCAGTGGGGGAACATGGACCCGCTTGCAAGCGTACTGCCGCTCACGAGCGGGTCTGAATGACCCCCTCTGTGTTATCCTTCGGCTAGTACAACTGTAGTTGATTCGGAACTTTCAGCACACAATAACAACGTTCCCATTATTCAAGCACAATCATTAACAGCATGTGGCTCGTTATTTGTGAAATGTTTACAACACTTAAAAACATAATGTTAAACATTTCTGATGCTGAGAGCAAATTGCACATCAATTCCACACCTTTCATGTATTTTCTTGTTTAAACAACATACCACCCTGAGAAGCAGCAATATGTGAGTAGGTTACCAATTACACAGTTATACCATTAACCAAGTCTGCACATACTGTACAGTACACTACAAAAAACACATTATTACCGGCAAACCCTGGCTTATTTTGTACCATAATTGTTGTTTAGTAACTTAAAGTAAATCATGTAGTTATTTTATAGCTTTTTGATGTGTTTCATTGACATTTAGGAGCCAAATTCATTATGAGGGACCTACAGTATTGGCCTCCTGTAATTACATTGCCATGGAGGATACTTACCTACTAGATCATTTCAGCATTGCTCTGGTGCGTTGACAGCTGTCCTCGTCATCCCTAACACTGCTAAGGAAGCAGCGGTAATGCCTACCACTGCCGATCCTGCCCAGTGCACATGCATATGGCCACAGGAGACGCAGAGCCGGAGGGGGTAGAGAGATCTTAACTGATCCTCTCCACAACCTAGAGCTCGTTCCCATAGGTATTAGCGGAGCTCCAGGAACAAATGCCAGGTTGATTCCCACAGTTTTCGGAGATTGCTTAATATTAGACAGTCTCAGAGGTGGATTAAGACTTTGGGGGACCCAGGGTACTTAAGACTGGGGGTCTTTTAAGAGCAAAATTTGGGATGGGATTCTTGTGCGCAAGTGTTCAGCGTATACATGAATAGAGGGCATAACCACACACCATGCCTCCATGGTAGGGGGTGTTTACATTGCTTCCCTAGCTGCTGGGCTGCCCCCCAGCCATCTGTGCACAGCATGTGTGAGTGTTCCCTTCCTACCTCTCCTCCCCCGCGGGACAATGCAGCCTACTGGTGGGAATTTAAAAGCAGTAATGTCTCACGAAAATCAGCATGATTGGGTGGTAACCATACATACATAGTTACACACATGTACACACATACAGATACACAAATAAATACACAGTCACACAACTATACAAATACATACAGACAATCACACAAAGTAATGCACCTACATATATACAACCACACAAATATACACATATGTACAAATACATAGTCACACATACATACAGTCACACACATACATAAAAAGCAGGCTTGCCTACCCTCCCGATTTGGCCGGGAGCCTCCCGAAAATCGTGTGCAGCTCCCGGCCCCCTGGAAAGGCAGGAAGCCTCCCGGTAGCTGCCGATCTCCCAGAACCTCCCCCGCGATTAATAGTTAAACCCCTGCAATGGACGGGCCGGTGACGTGTCATTTTGGCCTGCCCCCTGTTCCATAATACCTGTATTATCGGCATTGTGTAGCGGGGGGCGGGACCAAAATTACGCGATAACGTGGCCCCGCTCCCACCACGCCCATAAATCTCTGACACCCGCCCGGCCACTCCCCCTTGTCCTGGTCACACACCCCGTCCTGCCGATCTGGCTGCTCCCTCCCGGAAGGAGCAGCCAGAAAGTTGGTAAGTATGATACAAAGTCACACACTTATACATATATACATACATACATACTGTACATAGATAACATAGATACAGACAGTGCCCACTCCCTGAGTCCCACTTACCTTATAGGCTTTTAAATAGTAGGTTTTCATCAACACCTAAGGCCTGAATCTGACTTGGGAGCAAAGTAAGAAAGAAGAGTAACTTGCAGTTGGGGCAGACTTAGGGCCGTATTCAATTGCCGGTGAAAAGTTCTTGCATTTGATGTCATTTCGCCAGGTGAGAAATTTTTCCCGTATTCAATTCCAAAGACTTTTCACCAGTGCGAAAAGTCTGCGCCTTGTAACCAGTGGAAAAAAGATTCACCTCTGAAAGGAGGCGGAAAAAAGTGCAGAATTGGGGGTTTGGGGTGCAAAGTTGCGGCCACACCTCTGCAGCCTTGGAACAATCCCCCAAAGGTAAACTGCATCAAAAAAGTGGGAAAAATACTTTAGAACACCGTAAAAAAGTACTTTTGATTTGGGGACGAAAAAGTTCAAAATTGGGGGACAAACTTAAAAACTAGTGAAATAGACTCAGGTTTTTTTTTTTTTTATTGCAGGTGCTTGCTAAAGGTGCATTTTTTTATGTTTTTTTAAAACATCACTTTAGCAAATTTTTACCATGCTTGCTCCCATTTTCATGTACCCCAAATTTGCTGGACTACTTATTTTTTGCAAACAAAAATGCTAAATGCTATTCTTCACCACCTGTGCAAAGACGCTAAATAACACCAATTAAGAGCATTTAAACACCCCAAATACTTTCATCAGGGCTATTCGGGGGTATCCATAGTGATCCCCTATGTCAGTGCATCTTTTGGGGGGTGTCAGGCTGACTTCCCCAAATCTGACAGCATTTTTTGCCTGTTTGAGTTTTGCCGGGATGCGTTTTCGCGTCCTTTGGAATTGAATAAGGCGAATAGCGGTAACAAACGCAATACTTTTCAGGAGCCAAAACTGACGGTGGAAAGTACACCATGCGAAAAGTCCGGGACTTTTCACCAGCAATTGAATACGGGCCTTAATATGTGACTAGATTTGGGATGAATGTTTCTTAGCTCAATTACTGTATAAATCGCAGTGTAAAAATAAAGCTGTCCAGCATTTCAACAGCGGCCAGTATTTACTCAAATATGAACTTAAATTTGCCAAACATTGGGGGTGGAACTCCTACCCGACTTTCTTACTCTGCTGTCAGAGCTGAGCATATTTGAGTTGAGGTTCTATAGTGTGTTGGCACACCAGATAGGCTCCGTGTTCTGTCACAGAGTCCAAGTAATTGCGTATAGACTTTTGTTTATGTGCACTAGCAAAGGGCACACAATATCAAATGTTCTGCATTTTGTTATTTATGCATACAGGATGTAGTCAAAGTATAAACAGTCAGAAAATAGTTAATCAAAATGTCGACTGTCATAATGTCAACAACCAAAAGGTCAACATGGACATATGGTCCATAGGGTAATTGAACAGACTTAATGCTATTATCAAATTAACAATGTACGCTATTATCAAATCAACAGATGTAATCCTATTATAATATCAACATACCATATGCTATCATCATATCTAGAAACAAACACATAAATAGTAGAGATGAGCCGTGAGGTTCTCCAGAGATCCAAATCCACTAAAATTTTGTGAATCCGGACAGATTCGAGTCGCAGTTCTGATCTTCCTGTGGTTCAGAATTCGGATTTGAAATCCGAATTTATGGTTATGTTTTCGGACTGCAACAATCACATGATTTTAGCTGTTTTTAAAAACTTTTTATAATTTAAAAAAAAAAAAAACTCCTCCAGATCCAAAATCAAAACACTTGAGGGTCCGGGGGGCCCTCTCCCTCTAGTTAGCATGGCCCACCAGACTGTGCCCGCTGTGTGTGTGCCTTGGGTTCTAGACTATAGATAGACAGTAAATAGATAGACAATGTCTAGATAGACACCAGGAGGTAAATTTATTAAGATTCAGGTCTGATCAAGTTTTTTTTTTTCAACTCGATTAGCATCGCTGAAACTCAGGTGATTTGAGGCTCCTGAAACTCACAAATTTACAAAGAAGTGAGTTTAGCTGAGAGTGAGTTGGCCGATGGTGAAGCAGATGGAGATTTCTCCCCCGAGTAGCAAGTTTTGAAGATTTCTCACCAGAGTTTGCAGTGTCTTCTCTCTGCCCAACTCTCCCTAACAAGTGACATGTGAAGGCTGCTTGTGTGTTATAAAGGGTTAATTTTTTTTATTGATGATGAAGGTCCCCCCCCAAAAAAGTATAACCAGACCCAGGCTGCTCAGCCAGTCCTGGTTCCTAAAAATATGGGGAAAAAAATGAATAGGGTCCCCATATTTTAGGAACCAGCACCTGGCTGCTGAGTCAGTCCTGGTTTTAAAAATAGGGGGAAAAAATTGTGTAGGGGTCCCCCTATATTTAAAACCAGCACCAGGCTCAAATCCAGCAGGGGTGTAATGCCAAAGCCAGGGGACTCTATTCATTTTTTCCCCTGTATTTTTAGGAACTAGGACTGGCTAAGCAGCCTGGGGCTGGTTATGCTTTTGGGGGGGACCCTACATAATTTTTTTAAAACATTTCACTCTTTTTTGGCTATTTACAGGCAGAATCATACATGGATCACACTGATCTGTGTATGTTTATGCTGAAATCACAGCTCCCAGGCAGGTGAATTGATTTTCATGAATTTGGACAGGAGTTTTGTCCGATCTCATGAGAGTTTAAAAACTCTCATCTTGATAAATTCCCAAATCCTATCTTCACTAGTAAAAAGTTGCTCGAGTTTGGCCGATGGTGAAGTGAAGACAGTTTGCTAACTCTCCAGACTTTTCCTGTAACAAATGAGATTTCTCTCAAGAGTTTGACATTAGTAAATTTGTGAGTGGAAAACAATGCCTAAACTCTCCAGAGAATGCTAACTCGACCAAACTCGAGTGAGTCAATAGTTAGATAGGTCAACAGGGACAAAAATCAGACACACTAAAGTTCGACATGTAAGAAGGTGGACAGGTACAAAAGATTGTCAACTTTTTTTTTTAGGGTTAGGCACTTACTGAAGGGTCAGGGTTAGGCACTTACCCCCATGGTTATGGTTAGGCACCAGGAGGGAGGGTTATGGTTAAGCATCAAGGGGAGGGTTAGGGTTAGGGTAAAGATTAGGACTAAAAAAAAAATTTGACCATTTTCATGTCGAACTTTTGACCCTGTTGACCTTTTGTACCTGTCGACCTTCTTACATGTCGAACTTTAGTGTGTCTGACTTTTGTCCCTGTCTAACTATTGACTGTCTAATATCTGCTGTCTATCTAGACATTGTCTATCTAATTACTATCTCTTATACCACACCCGTGGGCCTCCTCCCCCATACCTCCATGAGGCAGCAGCATAGGTCCTACCTGCACTCCTCGGGCAGTGCGGGGACCAATACTGCTCATCTCCAGCATCTGCTGCAAACAGTAGCTCAACCTGCGGCAGCGCAGTAACTGTTACCGTGCTGCAGCTGGGAGAGCTGCTGAGACTGGAGATGAGCAGAATTGTTCATGTAAAGCAGCGCCAGAGCTGGTTTGGAACCAGGGCTGGCAACAGAAATCCTGTGGGCCAGCACACTCCCCCCTCTGTGTACCAAAACTAGGGTGGTTGGGAAAAAGGAGGGGGAGAGGCTATGTCCACAGGTATACATCAATGTGAAACAAACATACAAAGCGAATAAATTGGAGTTTGTGATGGTGCTACTCAGAGTTGACGACAACAATAAAAAAAGGAGATCAACAGATGACCTACAAGACTTTGTTGTGGAGTTCTCTAATAGCCTGTATAAGTATTTAGCATAAAATATAACTGTTAATGTATCAAAAAAACTTGTTAAAATGGACTAACAAGACAAACATAAATGGGAAAGGTGTGTCATTTATATAGATAGAAGTGTGAGGGATAACCCCTCTCGGCGTGGCGTAATATGAAAAAGGTGTTAGACTTTACATATATATGAAAATTACATATAACACAAAAACAATATCAAATACACCCAGGAATAGAATATTACAATAATATTGTCATTGCTTTCATGAAAAAAAGGGAGGAATCAAATTTATTCTCTCTCTGATGGTGTCATTTGCTGCAGTTATTCAAATCAGTAAGCACTTGGCGTGCGAGAGATGAGGGGGCACAGTGTGGGTGAGATGAGGGAAGGGGGAGCACAGTGTGGGTGAGATGAGGGAAGGGGGAGCGCGGTGTGGGTGAGATAAGGGAAGGGGGAGCACAGTGTGGGTGAAATGAGGGAAGGGGGAGCACAGTGTGGGTGAGATGAGGGAAGGGGGAGCACAGTGTGGGTGAGATGAGGGAAGGGGGAGCATAGTGTGGGTGAGATGAGGGAAGGGGGAGCACAGTGTTGGTGAGATGAGGGAAGGGGGAGCGCGGTGTGGGTGAGATGAGGGAAGGGGGAGCGCGGTGTGGGTGAGATGAGGGAAGTGGGAGCGCGGTGTGGGTGAGATGAGGGAAGGGGGAGCACAGTGTGGGTGAGATGAGGGAAGGGGGAGCACAGTGTGGGTGAGATGAGGGAAGGGGGAGCACAGTGTGGTTGAGATGAGGGAAGGGGGAGCACAGTGTGGTTGAGATGAGGGAAGGGGGAGTGCGGTGTGGGTGAGATGAGGGAAGGGGGAGCACAGTGTGGGTGAGATGAGGGAAGGGGGAGCACAGTGTGGTTGAGATGAGAGAAGGGGGAGCACAGTGTGGGATGGGGAGCACAGTGCGGGAAAGGGAAGTACAATGCGGGATGTGCAGCACAGTGGTATACAGAGAAGGGGAGGCACAATACAAAACATATAGGGGGCACAATGCAGAACATATAGTGGGAGGCACATACATACAGATACAGTATATGAAATGACAAGACAAGGAAAAATAAATGGGAAGCATAATGTAAAAATAATATATTTTATGATGACAATAGTAATGTTAGTATAAAGGCTATATATAAACCTCAAAATATCTAATGAAGAAGAACAATGGGGACTGATAGTACAATGTACTAACGTACTAATGCAATCATAATATGTATTCTGTTTACATGTGTATGAGTAGGTGTGTGTGTTTATCTAAAGAGAGAGAGATCTAATAATGGCGTCTTTGCTTTTCAAGTTAAGACTATTGGGGGTCAAGTAGCCAATGAAGTCAAGCTACTGCCGACAGGCAAGAGAGGATCCAGCGCTTAGCAAGCTGAGGAGTAGCGCAGACCCCTTCGGGGAAGGGCTGGCGCAGAGGGTGCCCTTCTGTGCCCTCCAAGGTTAGCAAAGCAGGTAAGGTCCCAGTGGGACAACCCTTCCTCATTAAATATATATATATTTGTATAAATATGTGACACAATCGCGATGCCACGCCCCCATGCTCCGCCCCAAAAAGCTCATCACTGCTGGGCCACGCCCCTTTTTGACGCAACCCGACGAAAAATCCCGACAGCTCCCTCCCGGTAGGAGGGAGTGAAATGTCAGCATGTATGCTTGTGATGCCACTATGAAGGGGCTTCCCGACCCCTCAACTTACCATGACTTTCACAGGGGCCGAGGTCTTCTGGGCCCTTGTACTGTCACATGGTCTGGTCTGAGCAGTTCCAGTCGGGAGGGGGCGTTGTGAGTGAGGGGGTTCCGGGGTACTCGCACCCTGTGCCTCCCCTTAATCCGCCTCTGTTGAGGATGGTTTTGCAAAACCAAAACGCAAAGATGACTCCATATCCATTACCAAAACATGGGGGTCAGCGCTTATCTCTGATAAATAGTAATAATGATAATAATAATTAACTGTATGTATTCCTGGCAGAGTTGATGTAAACTTGAGGATTAACACTCTGATTTGTACATTTTTCACTTATGAGGCACACTGAGGCCAGTTGCGGATAGTGCAGTGAATGGTTTAATAATGTAAATGTTCTTGCTTCCACTAATGAATTAGATTTTTACTTGTGATAGATGTAATTATAAACAAAGTGACAGTATATTGTCACACAGGTTACATTGCTCTTCTCCAGTTTGTGTCACAGGACAGGTAGGGTAAGGGTCACCCAAGTGCAGGATGGGGGCACCTGTAATTAAAGAAGCCTTCACAACATTTAAATGCCACACCACACTGTGTTTATACTACAGTAAGTGCAATAAACCATTAATTGGATTCTATCTCCATGAAATAATATAAAATCATAAGCATTTTTATTCTGACTGAAATTATAATTATATGTAAGTGGAAGGAAGCCAATGTAGACCAATACTGTTCTGGGGAACCAGGAGGCCTGTTTGTTCTGTACATCAGTATATACTGCATACATATATGGCTTGTACACAGTCTAGGCAATTTTATGCACTTTTCTACTTGCACTTACATAAGCATTTGTAAGTAAACACATCATGTAAGGGAGTCATTAAATTGTCACTGCACATACTCCCTGCTAGCAGCTTTGTAGCCCAATGCAACATTTTACATTTTCTATATGCATTTCATTTGACAACATTGTATCAGAAGCATGAATCACCGGTTCCCATAATGACAGACACATACTGCTAACTGCAATCTAAAAGAACATGCTTTCTGAGTCAACATCTTAGACACAAAAAGTTTTAAGGGTGATACAAACAAACATTCACTTATGAGGCGCACCCTAATCAACGCACCTTGTTTTGCCTTGTCTGTAATATTTGAATAAGTGATATCTATGTTTGCTTCTATGTTTGTGCTCACTTAAAGCTCCCTATTGTCGTCAATGTGATATGATCAGAATTGCGCAAACACACGGGTAAAAGCACAGCCTACAGTACTTGAAATCCCCTAATTATTTAATTTAACGTAGGATTTTTTCTTAATCTACTGTACTTCGTATTCCAGCCTCAAAATAGTATTAAAGTAGTCATAAATCATTAAGCGACAGTGAGGCTGACTTTTCTTAAGGGTCACATTTGTGTTGTAATAAACATAAAAAACAGTTCCATATTAGTGATTTAGGGCCTAATTTATCAACAAGTTTTATCATACTCAACAACTTTTAAAACTTGTTGCATATGATAAATGGTGCTCTAGCCAATCAGCTCCCAACTGTCATTTTTTAGACAGATGATAGTTAGGAGCTGATTGGCTGGAGCACCATTATCATGCGCAAGAGTTTTAAAACTCGTTGCGTACCATAAAATGAGACCCAAAGTGTGGCCATGGTGCATATTGTATTCCAAGGGAGATTCATCAGAAATCCATTTCATCTAACTGGTAAATTAACTCTTATGTGGGTTATAAAAGCCCAGAAAAATGATGAATTGTTTGAAGCTTGCATCCTTTTAACCCCTAATACATCATTCTAATATATACTGTATTGTGCAGCACAAAAGCTGCTTTGTGATTTAGAGGTCTATTTACTAAGCCTTGGATGGAGATAAAGTACCAGCCAGTCAGCTCCTAACTGCCATTTCACACGCTGTGTTTGAAAAATAACAGTTATGAGCTGATTGGCTGGTACTTTATCACCATTCACTTTATCAAGGCTTAGTAAATAGTCCCCTAATTTCTGTACATTTACTGTAGGTGTAGATGTATATGCAATTTACTAGGAAGCCTAAGAATTATCCCTGTAGTACTAAATTCATCCATCACCATAATTTGACAACTTAAAAATCATCCCTTCAAAGAGAGTTCCTGGTAGAGAGAGACTGACATTCCGCTGGTCACTGAGGGGGCAGGGCCAGGTGTTTCTCATTACCCTCAACCCCTTTGTGGCATAACGCTGCAAATAGCTGGTCCATGAGAATCACACCCTTGTTATGCCCATTTTAGTAGGAAGCAGGCAAGATGCCCTACTCTTCAAGTTCTAGATTTCCCTGGTTCCATTTAAGTAAATTCTAGGAAATTGGAAATTGTCCATCCATTCTTAAGGGGTGTTTTTCAAAACATCTGTATCCTGGAGCATAAACGAGTCTTCACCTTCTATTGCCCATATTAGCCATTCTGTTTGGAATTCCATTTCAGTTGCATGAGGATCGTTGTTCAATTTGGCTATACCCACACATGACTATTACTTCCACTGGCAAATACACTAAATTAGTGTGCACAATGCCACCCAGAAGAATTACAACCCCCCCCCCCCTCAGGCAACTTTTGATCCAGTAATCATCATGTAATCCTCTCGACAGGGTGTACACACTTGATGCTGCCACTGTGCTGCTTACTCAGGATGATAGCAACATATCTTTGGATGTGTTCTGTCTGAGTGAATGGTTTTCAAGGCAACCCTAAGTCAATAATGTATGTCCGGCGGTTCAAATCCCGACAGCGGAAGCCCGGCAGAGGTGAAGATCCCGACTGCACTAAAGGTAAGTATGAACTAACCTAACCCTCCCTTAGGGGTGCCTAACCCTAACCTCCCCCCCAAGTTCCTAACCCTAACCCCCCTCTAAGTGCCTAAACCTAACCCCCCTTCCCCGCTGCCTAAACCTAAGTCTCCCGGGGGAGGTGCCTAACCCTAACCTCCCCGTGGGGGTGCCTAACCCTAACCCCCCCTTCCTCTAGCCTAACCTTCTCGGGGGGGGTGCCTGACCCTAAGTCCCCCCCCCGGGAGCCCCAAACCTAACCCTTTCCCCCCCCGCTGTTGTCTGTTGTCCGTGCCCAACTTACCTTCAATCAGTAAGCTGGGTGACGGGCTCCCAGTGTAGTTAAAATGACAGGCGTCGGGATCTCAACGCCTGTCATTTAACCCTTGCCAGGATTAGACAGTCGGGATTCCGTCCGTCGGCTTCCCGACTGCTTCCCGACGGCGTATGTGACCCCATGGGTCACTCAGCTGGCCGATGTGATCTCAGATTATACGATGCTGCGTCCTTGGATGCAGCTCGGATAAGTAATGCATGCAGGAGGCATGATGCCTCCTGTTGCATTACCATAATGGTGCTATTGCAGCTGCTAACTTGTTAGCAGCTGAGATAGCACTTGCGTCCGCAGCCGAATCACCCCCTCTGGTCCTATTACATTGAGCCCAATATGTCATCCTTATCAGGATTCTGATAATTTGTCATCCTACCATGTGTATATCACCATGTACATTGTTCAGAGGTATACAATCAAAAAATTAAAAAATATTGAATATTTTTTTTTTATAGTGGAACTAAACTAGAAAAAGGCTTAAAACAGATATGAAAACCTTAATGTTCTATTATATAGACTAATCCCAGCTTAGAATAAAGTTTATTGCTACATTTTTAGTTTCACGGTTAACTGACATTTTCCATTCATCACACACAATGACATCTATAATACTTTGCTGAACTCTGCCACCATATATATTTTGTGCAACGATGGAGCATATAAATATCCAGTGATAGACATAACCCACTGTCCATATTATGAATTTAAAACAATGATGTAGTACAACATAAAAAAATAAAACCTTGACAACTCTGAACAATGTGACACCATGCGTGATCTTCATTCATTTAATTAGAAGAATACTGCAGCCAAAAGCACATCAGACACTAGTTAAATAAACATTTCTCATGTACACAGATACTTACTGGAGTTCTGCCAGATCTCTCTGTTTAGAAAAAAAAACCCTACAATACATAAGTCATTTTAACAATACTGTATTAATTCAACACTGTGACAAAAGTCAGAATACAGTATCATAAGTTGTTTCTGATTTAAGCACTATATATTAAGAAATATATATTTCTGTTATTGATAATTTTACAGTGCTGGGCAATTTGCTGATTCCTTATTCACCGCTGCTTTTCTCACCCCTGTGCTGAGCCTATTTTGGCAATTTTTGGGCAGGTCAGATTCCGACATCAGTGTAAGGAAATTTGATTATGCAGTATCCACACAAATGAAACCTTGTTTTCAGAAGACATTGGGTGAGATACAGTATATCACTGATCATCATTTCATTGCAATAATTTCCCTTGATAGTCACGGACATACAAGCATTTGTATCTGCTGAAATGCATCATCTAAAATGTGCCAGGACAGCTCCTGGATATACAGCTTTAGTTACTTCCGAGTATCTGACCTGGTAGTTGTAATGCGCATGCGTGTTCCTCGAGCTGACCAAGTAGCTGGTGCACAGGTGTAGTCATTACTAACTGTCACATTTTAATACAACTGGTACATTCATTTGTGCAGCACAGATGGTGTAATGGTTAGCGTTACTGCCTCCCAGCTCTGAGGTTGTGGGTTTGATTCCCACTACGGCCCTAACTGTTGGGAGTTTGTATACTCTCCCTGTGCTTGCGTGGGTTTCCTCAGGGTGCTCCGGTTTCCTCCCACTCTCCAAAAATATACTGGTAGATTAATTGGCCATAGTTACAACAACATAAAAAAGGAGGGAAGCACTCTATGGTGAGTGGGTTAAATCAGGCAGTATGTGTATCTACCTAAAGATTTCAATACGGTAAAGTTAATATGAGTGGTAAATAAGATGACTGGTCGGCAAAAACTTGGAGCTGGAACTTGGTGAAAATAGTACAATGTCCCAAACAAAAAAGAAATGTCTGTTTTAGAAAGCTGGTAGGCAATAACTTGTGGCTGAATATTCGATGTATATCAAAAGTTCTTATATGAACTTGGTGTGTAGTGATGATGGTGCTTAACCAGTCAAATTTTGGCTTCCCATTCCTCCCCAGTGGGAAGCACTCAAACAATTAGAGAAGGACAAGGCAATAGTGGTGAAACCGGCCACCAAAGACAGTGGAATCGTTATCATGAACAGAACAGATTATGATGTTGAGGCATATAGGATTCTGAAAGATGAAGACACAAACCAGAAACTGAGAGGAGACCCTACGAGCACCTTCCAAAGAGAATTAGTGTTCCATTAAACATGGGAAAAACAACAGGTATCCTCAACAAACAGGAATACAATTTTCTAAATACACCACATCCGGTCATCCCCGTCTTCCACCACTTACCAAAAATCCATAAGGACTCAACCAACCCCCCTGGCAGACCAATCACATCCGGCATCAATTCTATCACTTCACCACTTTCAGAATACATAGACCATTTCTTGCAGAATTATGTAATAAAACAGAAAGCGTATCTGAGAGATACTACACAGGTCCTACAGGTCTTGCGGGATGTGGAGTGGAGTGATGACTTCTGGTTAGTCACGAGTGATGTTGCTTCACTTTACACCGTAATAGACCACAAGCAAGGCATAAACAGTATAAGATTTTTTCTAGAACAGGATGGGAAACTTAAACAGGAACAAATCAATTTCATTATTGAAGGTATCAGAGTTATACTTACACATAATTACATGTGGTTTGGCGAGGAGTTTTATTTACAGCGGAGGGGCACAGCAATGGGGACCAAGTTCACCCCGAGCTACGCTAATCTCTTTATGAGCTATTGGGAGGATCTTAACATCTGGTCCGATGCGTGGTTCAGGGTGAACTTGGTCCTCTGGAGGAGATACATAGATGACGTTCTCTGTATCTGGCGTGGAGACGAAACATCCCTAAAAACATTCCTATCCTATATTAATGAGAATGATAGAAACCTTAGGTTTAGTTCTATATAAAGCAAAGAGAAAATAGAATTTCTAGACCTAGAAATGTTTGTGGCGGATTCCATGCTTCAGACCAAAACTCATTATAAACATGTAAATGTTATTAGCTACATTTTAGCTCAAAGTAATCACCATCCGAGTTGGATCAATGGTATTCTGAAGGGACAATTTACGAGACTGAGATGCAATTGCACCAATCTTGAAGACTATAAAACACAGGGTCTTGAGTTAAAACATAAATTTCAAGAAAAACATTATAACATGGGGGTAGTGGACAAAGCATTCACAACCATGGATTCAGTACCTAGAGTTAAACTGCTCACATATTCCAAAAAACAACAAATATCTAAAGGGATAGATAAAGTGTATTTCATCACAGAAGACACAGGAGCGGCACAGAAGGTACGGAACATTATCAGGAAACACTGGCACATCCTCCAGATGAATGACACGTTACATACACTGTTGCCTAACAAACCTGATATAGTCTTCCGAAAAGCCCCCGATATAAAGAAGAAACTGGTTCATAATCACTACAAAACAGATAAAAATACACAACAAACCACCGTAAAAGGATCAACAATAAAAGGTGTTTTTTTCCACTGTGGGAAATGTCTCAATTGCAAAATATTGGGATATAGAGGCACAAGACCCACATGGAGGTTCAAGTTCAATCAAACGAACAGGGAATACAAGATATGGGAAACTCTGACCTGTGATAGCAGTAATATAATCTACCTACTAGAGTGCACTTGTGGGCTACAATACGTAGGACGGACCACCAGAACTCTGAAGGTCCATATTCAAGAACACATCCGCAATATAACAAAAGGCTTTGAAAATCATAGTGTCTTGGAACACTTTAGAAATAGACATGAATGCAGTCCCAAGGATCTTAAATTCATTGCAATAGAGAAAGTCCAATTCAACTGGAGAGGGGGGAATAAGAATGAAAGAATTGATTGTACAGAAAGTCGATGGATCTATGAATTACAGACATTACATCCAGAAGGTCTAAACATTGACCCCCTAGGCAAATAATAATGTATAACTATTGATACAAACCCGATTATACATCTCAAACGTGACTCCACTCTTTGAGGAAGATTCATAACTCTGGCTTTCATAACTCTTGGTCTTAACATTCAACTATTAGTGTCTGCAAATTAAGGTACCCCTAAACAAGTAGCCTGGATCCTCACCCCGATCAGGTCCAGAAATTATGACAAATTCTGGATGAGAATCATGACAATCCACCAGTAAGAATTAGGTAAACAATTGAGAAAAGGTATACTTGGTAGGAATAGTCATGATAGACACCAATTAGGTACAAATAGTGCATTAACCATTCAATCCACATCTCCACGTCATTTACACTATTATTAATGATTATGTGCTTATCAGTTCCCTAGTTTAGAAGGCTATTCTATCTGCCTAACCCCTGACATGCATGATTTAGAGTTTTTCCAGTATCCTGTGCAGACAAACGTTCTACAGACGTCACATATTAGGACCACCTAGCCTGTACCAATCATTTCCGTAATATATATCCCTTATTTTATACTTCTATCAAGAGGCACAAAAAGACGTAATACCACTGTACGTTCTTGATGAAGATCACTACATCCAATGAAACATTCGCTCACTCATACTATATATGTAAAATAGAATAAAATAAAATAAAATAAAACTCACTATGAAGTAATTAGCATCAATAGGTAAGAATAATTATACCTCTCACTCTCAAATTATCTTTCACAAATATGTGGATCAGCGCAAACATTTAAGATGACCAACATTTTATTAATCTATTAGTACATGAATGTGCCTAATGTGCTTAACATGTTCGATTAGTTACAACATCTATGTTGCATACTGACACAATCCTATTAAATAAAGAAACAAGGGAAGACTGTTCTATACAACAGATAACCAGAGACGAATGCATTGAAAAGTAGAGGGATAGAAATCACAGCACAAATGGCCGCTTGATGTCACAGACTATAGAGCAACAATCAGACTCACCAAAGATGGCCGCCACCGCGAATGGAGTCCCAAACACAAACTATAGAGCCTATAATATATTGAGGAACTGTGGAGATACAGGCGTCAACAATCCGTAATGCATGTCCCCAGATTCCTGCACACTTGTACATGCATTGAGCATGCGCGAATACGATATCCGGAAATGCGGCTCTTACACCGCACACCGGAGCTCTGAACTGATAATTGGTAGCCCTATATAACAGGAGAACAGACAACAGCAGACATTTGCCCTTGAAAAAGTGCCTTCCAGGGACGAAACGCGTTGGGTCACAGTGACTTTACCCATTTGTTTTATTTACCCCATTCATGTTGTACTTTGTACATTACTTTATAGTTTGTAACTGGAGTTACATTAAAACTACTTTACTATTTACCAGCCTCAGTATCCATATCTCACATACTCCTATTACCCCTCACTCACATGCATACATGCACCGGAGGACGTGTGGAGGAGTGATGGACCAGCAGAGGTACACCGTTTGGTAAGTACAATTTCTTACCTATACCACACGGCAATATAGTGTCCCTGTCACTCTGACACTGCATTCATATCCCCTGAGGTGATGTGAGCTGAGGGAAGGAGGAACAACACGAGTAACAAGCATGGCGACCATACTGTTACTGAACACCCAGCCGAAAGTTTTTGCCCACCAAGTCAAAATCTGACTGGTTAAGCACCATCATCACTACACACCAAGTTCATATAGGAACTTTTGATATACATTGAATATTCAGCCACAAGTTATTGCCTACCAGCTTTCTAAAACAGACATTTCTTTTTTGTTTGGGACATTGTACTATTTTCACCAAGTTCCAGCCCCAAGTTTTTGCCGACCAGTCATCTTATTTACCACTCATATTAACTTTACCGTATTGAAATCTTTAGGTAGATACACATACTGCCTGATTTAACCCACTCACCATAGAGCGCTTCCCTCCTTTTTTATGTTGTTGTATCTATTATGGGAACCATAGGACATTCCCTGAGGTAGCAGCTAGTGGTGCCACATATACCCCCTTCAGGAGCGCTAACCCCCATCCTGTTTATTATTAATTGGCCATATTGTGTATGTGCATGTGCATGTCATAGGGAATATAGATTGTAAGCTCCACTGGGGCAGGGATAGATGTAAATGGTAAGATATTCTTTGTAAAAGTGCTGCGGAATATGTGTGCGCTATATAAATAACTGGTAATAAATAAATAAATAATTAATTTCTAACTGACACATTCTAATTGGAAAACATGAACTGTTAGGGGTCCTTGAGGACCGGTTTGGCTACCTCTCTCATAGACTATAATAACTAATGCCATCTAGAGAGCTATCGGGGCCAGCTCTGGAAAGCGTAGATACATTTTGCCAAATCACAGCCCCATATGGGAACTACTCTGCTGAGGGACCTTGCAAATACATCTGGAGGATCCTAAAGTAACACAACATTTTTCTGAGGTTTTATTATAAAATTACTTTGATACTTCTCGCCCTTAACATATTCAGAAAGTAGTGAGATATAAAAAATTTGAAATCTAACCCCACATTAATCAGGAAAAGTAATCAGGGATTGTGTTGAAACTAAGTGAAGCTCATTTATATTCTATTCTGTCCTGTGTTTCCATAATTTGCCCAACAGGAGTTCATTAACTAAACGTAATTTCCAATTTTCAACATGTTCTATCTTTAGATTTGTGGTGCCTTCTCCTTTACATATTTGGTACTTGGATCTCTTCCTCCTGTTTCAAAGAGACCTCAGAAGAACACAATCCTCCATGCTGTAGGACCTGGTACACACAGTTTTTGATCATACATACCCTAGCACTGTAAATATAGCAGTGACGTGCGGTGAGGTCAGTGGCTGGGAAGGCACACATGGAGATGGGTCTGAGTGCTGGGAGCCTGTCTCACCCCCTCCTCACTGCAACTCTTCCCTCACTACACTAAGCTTCAGTGTCCATTGATTCTCCTAACTGCATCACTGTGTCTTCTTTTGCATATGCTGACTGAGCTCCAATCTCTAAACACTGCAGTGCACTTCCTGGTCACATGACACATCCAAAGTGTCCATCAGTGCTCAAGGCACACCCACATGATCAGAGGCATGCCTCTATTATTTCTCTTTCTGTGCAGCTTACTGCCCGTGGTGTGGCCCTGCCCTCAGCTCTGCTAGCAGTTTCTGACTATACAGAAGCGAGGCTGAGCTGCTGCTGCCTCATCTTTCGTCTCCCTGCAGTCCCAGGGAGCTCTACAAAGCTGGTGAGTGTTAACTATAAAAAATTATTACAATGAACAAAGAAGATTTATTTAAGTTATAAATACCTTATTTGTATTATTCTGATCATTTTTATATCCAATCTCAGAAGTAAGATGAGGAAGCTCTGCCTACCCTGACTGCACATCCCTGAACTATAGGTACTGTGTATCTCAAACGTAATTGCTGATTATATTATGCAACGATGGTGTAGTGAGCGGCAAGGCCAATGGTACGTAATACTGTGTGAAAGACCTACATATGAAGAGCTCCTTTGTGATACAATACATCCCCTACAGAAGTACTGGTATCCAACCCAAATACAAGTAACAGTTTTATGCATGATGACAATAAAAGATCAAGATGAAGGTTTGTAACTCGGAGCAAGGTAATGTTTACAAATGCTGCGGATCTGATATACATAATGGGGGGGGGGGAGGGGAGCTACCAATCTGTCCTATTCTTTTATTTTTTGTTGTTGTTTGTTTGTTTAATTGGTTCAATAAATCTTGAGCAGGTGACTGGACAAGGAGAGCGAGGTTGCAGCAGGCAGGCTGTCTGGGAACATAGGGAGAGTAAGGGAGATAGTCACAGTCCTGCTGTCAAGTTTCCATACAGCCGGGTGCTGTACACTCAGCATTATTCAGCTCTGTCTGTCCTCTGCTGCATTGCACCTCTGCTCATCCAGCTGGAAACACATCAGGGTGATTTACAAACTGAAATTAAGTAGATTGTCTATTTTCCGGCCCACTTGTCACTGCACTCAATGATATGGGTGCTGCAGTAGTCCATCTACTACCAACCACATGATGCCAAACTTTACAGATATACAACACGGCCAAGTTGTCAGTAAATCCCTGCAATTCTGCACAATTATTATTTTTTTTTAATGAGTCCAGAACTCAGCAAAGTCCAGCAATAAGGCATGCTCAACAGCTCACTATTGGTACAAACATTGTGCATTATTTTTAATAGTATGTATGCATGTGTGACAAAGCTGTGAGTGCTTATTCCCATTACTCATGCTCTCTGAGGCAGACGTATAGGAATACAGTTCTGCATTAAACACCACAGCCCAAATCCTTCTGCAGGGTTGTATTATCTATACACAGCATGATACATTGCATCGGCTGATCATTGCAGAGGTTAAAGTCTCATACTGAAACTACAGGTACCAATGACTCCTAGTGTATCTCTGCTACCCTTTGTACTTGTCCAGATCCCTGCAGAGAGCTGCAAAGGTCTCATCCAGCCTTTTCACTATGAAAGTCTTGCAGAGTTCGTATTGACTCCCTCAGTACACACTGGGAACAGTTGGGGAGGTGCACCCTCCCCTCAGCCCTATGTTCTGCCAAGGAGCACTGCAGATAATTACACAGTTGGTATTCTAAGCACCGCACACAGAATCTCTTCTTCCTTAATGTTCAGTTTTTCACCCTTTTTTTTTTTCAATAAATCTTGCAAAATAATTTAACAATGCAGCCAGCCTTGCTGCATGAATGCAAAGCAACACAGCTCCTGTCCTATAAAGCATGATATAGCATCCACAAGCCACCGAGACAGGTATGTTATAATGGGAAATCAAACATCCCTCTTTAATTTATAGCGGACACACTTTCACCTCCACAGTACTTGCATGTCAAAAGCATAAAGAGGGAGTAAAATACAAGACTGGATATTACCCTGGTATACAGTCCCCTTGAAATCAGGCACAGTTCTGTATAGATCTGCCGGATAAACTGAAGCAGTGTATCAATTATAGGGGCATTTTCTGCTTAGGAGACCCGTTATAGGAAATACAATGGTGGGAGGTAGCATCTCTTAACCAGTTCAATGCGATCCTCAGAGCACATACATCTGGGTGATCTCCTGTCAAACAGTGAGCTCCGTAGGAACCAGTTCTGTTGGGGGGCTGTGGGTGCTTGAGCCCCCCCTAATAGTTGTGCTGCCACTATCCATGTCTATGCATGCCAAATTTCAGTCCTATGGGGGGCACCTCCAATCATTTCTAAAAGTTGTCCCCGATGGTGCCCTCTCTATGCAGATTGAGGTGCAGTCTGTTTGCCCAAAGTTCTTCAAACATGTGTTCTAGATATTATTTATTAACAGTTTCTTATATAGCGCAGCATATTCCGTTGCGCTTTACAATTGGAAACATTGATAGAACAAAACAGGGTAATAACATGACATGATCTAAACATTGCTATCAAATTACAGAGCATTACTTTCAAAAGTTCAAGTACTAAAAATCAATGCAGCATTTTCTATGTCCTGCAATCCAAAGATTTCAGTGTACATATATTTCATTACATCAAACTATGAAAATATCCTAGTTCATTTCAATCCCAGAACACATGTATCCTGCAAAGCAAAAACCATTCCACTATTAAAGTGTTTTGTTTTTTTAACCCCTAGGCTATGAAAGTTGTGAAATCAAATGTTGACAATGTTATAACCTCAGGTGTGCACTTATAAATCAAATACTCGTCTGGCTTGGAACTTACCTTCTGAGACGGTTTTGCTTTCACCAGTCTGTCAGTTCCATTATTCACACACAAATGCATGCAACTTTCACGCAGACCTTTTTTTTTTCCGCTCAAGGGACAAAATGACAGCACCACGAGTTCAAGACTTTGTAAGGAGATCAGCCAAGAGGTTTCTTCCCAGTATCTGTCCAGTGGAATTCCAAATCCTTTCTTCAGTGCAGAATTGTGACCCGTTATCTGTATTACTATTAATGCAGAGAGCACAAGCCATTGAATACAAATAGAACCATGCAGCAGCCTGCTCTGTGCCTCTGATAGGATGTCGGGTCTTACTGCCTCCTGGCTCTGATAGAATTGCAAAGCAGTACAAAGCCAAGCATCTTTTCTGAAGGGGGTAGGGAGAGCATTCTATGGAATAAGGGATGCTCTCGGAGTAAAAGGAAAATACAATTCCTGGCTGTTCAATATTACAGTTCCAAATCAGTATCTCCTATATAGCTAAAGCATACATTTCACTATAGCCAATATATTAAACAGGGAGTAAAAGATTAGGCAGTATACACTCTCCGTCCAGATATATTTATACTCTGTAGAAGAATAAAAGAAAACAAACTCATACAAGAACTGTCTATTGCAAGCATTAACATTGTGCAAATGTAAAATTGTAAAATGAGAGCAACAGGACGCCCTTGTCTTGTGAGTTATTTACAAAATAAATATTCTGACATTTGCATAACCCTGAACTATATCTATTTCCTAAGTACACTACAGTAATTGCAAGGTGGTTACATTTTCTATATTGGATGGGGATAGCACTCCTTTTATTCTAGAGCAGGAGCTGGTTGATCTTTAGCGATCTGGTACCCTGTCTTGGCTCAAGGGTCCCATACATCAGTAATTACAAAAAAAGATTCACAGATTCTGTAATTTTTTTCCCCAATTTAATGATTCCCCAATCCAACAATCTGTGACCATACATTACAGATTTTTTTAGTAATTTGCAGATCATTTTCAGGAAAGACAGATCTGCCAACCTGGTAATGGTCGACAAATCGGCTGATTGTTACCATACACTAGCAATCTCCAGCCCAGATTGGTCTGTGGAATCCAACATGTTGGACAACCTGATCCACCAATTCTAATCACTTTTTGGTCGGAATCTGTGATCCGTAAACCCCATCATGTACATCGCAGATTTTTTTACACAATCATCTGCAAAATGCAGAATTGCCCCAATTGATTTCTGATGTATGGGGGCCTTAACTCACTTATTTTGGTGGAATGCAAAATGCAGACCCACCTTAAAAAAAGACGTGTCCCACCAATAAATATACTTATATGCCTGGTCAAGACCAGTGGAGGCTCCAGAGGTGTGGGCTACAGCCAGGTCCAAAATTCACATAGGGGAGCCACATCAACTGCCAATGATGTTTGGCAGCATTTGGGGTTGCTATGGGCAACATCTCTTCTAAAACTCACTTCTAAAAACTCTCACTTTAGTAAATTTACCCCTAAGTGTGCAATTGGTATGCATATATTTATATATACAGAGTTGTACTCACCAACTGACCAGGGGTGTCCCAAAGGTGACCGGTATCAACAGCAGGGCACACACACAGACAGAAAGTACAAAAATATTCACATGCATACAGACCACTTAATGCTTTGAATAAGTGGATACATAGTTCTCAACAAAGAAGCTCATGACAGCAGTAATATAATCTGGCTGCTAGAAGTGGGTTATATCAGGAGACAGGAGCCCAAGCATTTCTTCCGAAGCTGTGCTGAGGCAGGCTATGCATAAAATGGCTACGCAGCATCTCAGAGGAAGTGGAAAGAGGGGAGGATTCTGCCTGGGGCTTGCTTTCTACTGAGAGGAAAGGTGCCCCAGGGGTTTGAAAGGGGCTAATGGGGAGCCTACCTCCCCCATCTGGTCTGGACCCCAGGGCAAATTGCCGCCACTGTTCTAACAGTATCCTGTACCTCACTGCCCTGGTGGGTGGAGCGGGAAAACCAAAGCCCCCACTACCAGTACCTCTGGTGGTCTCCTGCATCAGCGGTAACAGCTGTGAATATGCGGCTTCCTGAAAGCAGGGCCTGCCTCTTACCTTGATCCCCGCTGATCGTCTGGCTGCGGCTCTGAGAGGTGTGGAGTCCATGGCCAAAGTCGCTGGCCCAGTCACCAATGCTGTTGTGGCTGTAACTGCCCACTCAGAACTAAAAAAATAGAAAATAAATAAAACAAAACAGTTGGGGACCACCTAAAGCAGTCCCCTCAAAATGGTGCCCGCTGCTGCCGACATCAAACTCAAGCTGGCTGTCAGTTGCTGGGGGTAGTGTATAGAGGAGATGGAGCCTGGGCTGTTGGGAATTTATACCCAAAGTGATCCCTGTGCCCCTAGTGGTGGAGGAAGAAAAAACATTCTTTTGTGTGTGGTCAAAAAACTTCAGGCTGTGACACAGTGTTTAAGAAAGCTAATGGTCAGTAGGTCAAGGGCCACCCCCTTACATAATATTTTCTGCATAGTGCTTCGCAGTTGAAGTTGTTTTTAAAAAAAAAAATAAGTCATTTATTTGTGTGTGTTTAACAAACTTCTGGCCATGATGCTGTGTTTAAGAACTCTTAACAGTCAGTAGGTCAAGGGCCACCACCTTAATATTATCTGCACAGTGCGTTGATATGAATCACGATGATCAATTGATAGAACAGCAAGAGCAGCAACCAAGTACTAGCGCTGCAGCTGCTGCCACAATACTAGTCCTTCAACTTCATCTACTAAAGCCAGTGCTCAAGGGCATAGAGGGTTTAAGTCAGGGCATTTGATCTCAAAACAATATTTTACATTACTGAAAAAAACATTACCTCTAATAAAGGGAAAGTTTCCTGCAGAAAAAAACATAAAATTGCCAACATGTCATTCACACAGTGAGAAGGAAAGGCTCAGGCCTCGGCATTTATTTATGAGTGGTGCTGTCAATCAGGCATCTTCTTCTGCTTCACATGACGATGCAAGTCCTTCTGACTCAAAGTCTAAAAGAGATGTCAAAAAATGAAACCAGGAAAATCAATGCTGAAAAAAGCACTATAGCAGAAGTACAAACTGTGTACAGAAATGCCTGGGGAGAGTCTAGGGGTGTCCAAGAGAGCTATATGTGAGCCTGACCTTTCTGAAACAGGACACATAGAGAATCCTCCTTCCATCATTTCTACACCCTCTGCAAATGTGGGGATGAGCAGCTCAAGTAAAGATGCTGACAGAAATTGAGGATGCTACTGAGGAAGTGCAATAGGATGAGGGGGATATTTTTGTAGCTGATAAGGATGTTGATGATGAGGATGTTGTTTGTGTAAGTGAGGCACCAGTGGAAGCACTTCTTGTCCATGATATGAAGAAGGCCATTGTCATTCCAGGGCATAAGACCAAAAACTCCAGCTCTTATGAGATTGTTATTGTTTATTCTTAAAAAAAAAAATAACTTTTTTGCTATTTTTAATTCTTCTAAAAAATATAGTATTTTATTTGCTTTTTCTCTTTTTTGAGGTCTGGTGTACTAAACACACCTTTTAGACCTATGTGATTTTATGTAATTGAAATATAAAATGTTTTATATAAATAAGCAAGTCTAAAATCCAATATTATTTTCTTGGGTCTGACTTAAATATCAATTCATCATCAACAAAAAAATCCAACGGACATCGGGATAATAAAATAAATGTCCAAGGCTCGCACCATATCCCATTCAAGGTGAGTATACTACATAAATGTTTAGGACCCTGTATTGTTTATAATGATTTGAGGCTTTTCGTATTTTTTCCCCCATCTAAAAGATATGATGATTTGGAGTGAATTAACGACTACATTGACAAGATCAGCATTGCACTCTGCGACCACCGCAGAACCACGATGATATTTGGGTCCAAAATTTATGAGTCACTTCTGAAGGGTAAGTGTACAAACATCTCTCATGAGAAAGAAGATTCTTTAAGTTTTTACACTACATATTGTTTCTTTCTTTCACATATTTACTTTACTTAAGCTGCCTACCCTCCAGTGTGAACTTGGAAAGAGTTTAAAGAACAGTCGGGAACCTTGTCAGCCATCGGCATAGGAGGCTACTTCCTCAAAATGTGGAAAAGATGATGTTCATCAAAATGAACTATAAATTCCACAACAAAGGGCCTGATTCAGCAAGGAAAGCAACCGTGAATGCTATAGCAATTATGCACGCAGTTCAACTGTGATAGTATGGTAATCGATTGCGATCTCTATGCCACCGCTGCACTACACAAAAACACCCACTTTACTTAGCACACATCCGTATTTTCAGCAGGACTGTGAAACCATCAGTACAATCGAGTACCATCGTAGCCTCATGCACACTTGCACAAGGTTTGACCTTATTCAGAAAATGCTATCAGGTCTCAGGCTGCATAGGGCATTGCAGTGGCTAATTTATGCACGCCCATGCAACGGCGTTCAAACGCACTGGCACGCCTGCGTTCGCCTGACCACCCACCCATTACCACCCTCAAACGGCACTTCCTGTCAATTACTGTGCGATGGGTCTGTGTAGCTGCTGCAATCGCAGTGACCGGATCACGCATGCACAGAATGCAACAATTGGCCGGCTGTGTGCATATTAGCAAATGCGATCCAAGTTGAATCCGACCCTTTGTTCCATGTATATTGGTTATTACTGAGACCTTTTTTGTTGCAACTGCAGAAATGAAAGAGTTACATTTTGTTTATTGTTATGTAATATTTTCTCAGTTCTCTGCACGCTGATTTAATGATGTGATTAATATCTTAACCTTTACACTTGATATACATTACATATTAATGGACACATTTATTTTATTTCCGAAGTCACTGCAAATGGAATAGAAATGTATCTGTAACATCACCACTATCTCATTAATTTACTTTTCAGATGGGAAGATTGCTTTAAAGAATTGTGCTCCGCGGTGACTATGACACAATGTGAATGTGAAAACCCGGGTAACATGAAGAAAATGTGTCGTTTGCATTTCAATTAAGGCAAAAGGAGATTGAAGCTAGTACTGGATGAAGCTGTCCAATGTAAATGGCAGTACATTCTCTTATGTACCAATTTATAACACCTACTGTGCATTCACAGATACACAGCATAAGGAGAAACTGCTCCTGCCATAGTGCTGGTGCAATTTAGATTGTGCGACCGATGGTCGTATAAGAATACACCAATCGGTATTACAATGTGCACAGGTGCCAAAAGTGGACATCTCAGTCCTCGCACGGATGTACACAAGGGAAGAAGTTTGTATGCTAATTGCAAAAAGGTGCAGACAGGTGACCGGCAATAGACACTGCTGCATTCTTTTGCTAATGATTCAGGATCAGGACCTCAGTTTACAGCCTCCTCTCTCTTATGACACTAATCCATTCGTCATGTTTGATCCATCATCCATGTGTGGTCTACCAAGTTTTTTGCCTTCTACATTCTAACATCAAAATAACATACAACTCTTATTTGCTTGTTGTTGGAAGAATCCCCCCTTACCTTGCAGTTCTACCCCCCCATCCCTTTTTTTTTTTTAAACTGAAGCTGCATGCTGCTTGTGCAATAGTCTACAGAGCCTTGGCTGTCACCACCTTGAGCACCCGATTCCCTTGGGGCCCTCTTTTTTAAAGTTTTATTTACGCCGAGGGCTCAGTGGTCATCTTCATCACTAACACTGACATTGACATTATCATTATTTTCATAAGCATGATCCTCCTCGATGCTGATGATTAGTTTATCCTCTCTGGAATCTAGACTTGCATCATACCCATTTATAGAAGGATGACTATGGTGTTCCTCAAACAATTTATACTTAATTTTGATGAACATTTCTACATTTTAGGGTAGTAACCACCTATGTCGATCACTCACAATGCTCCCATACTCTTTCAGAATACATTCTAAAGCTTATACAAATTTATTTTTTTCCCTCCCAAAATTCTGTGATGCCAATTTGTATATTGGCATTAGAATGTTCCTCTGCCATTCTACATATTGAAACTGCATCACAATGATATATGGTAGAGTGGCCATTGTCAAAATTGGACATTTCTATTAAGCCTGGCCAGATGTTATACCTACCTTTTTGAATCATCATTTCTGAATCTCTGTGAAAAAGTTTATTTTCTGGCATTACTACAACTAGTACTACTACTTTCAGTACTAGTAGAAGCTGAAGTAGAGGATGTGGCAGTTTAGACTTGGTCTGTCAACTTTCATACAAAGATCTCTTTAAATGTCTTAAGGTCTGGGTCATTTGGAAAAAAAGACATGACAGGACTTAAACCTAGTATGGTTGACAAAATGTAGTCATCATTTTGCAAGATCTTGCACACCCTTGGGTCACTGCGAAGAGAATAAAGACATTGATTTACTAGGCCAAAATACTTTGTAGAATCACTTGCTTTCACCATATCCTCCTTCGGCTTCTCTTGATGCTTTTTGAGTAGTTTAATTTGGGGTATGACTTGACTCAGGATTGCAGTGTCAGAACTCACTTTGTTTGTTATGCTTTCAAATGGCTTTAGTAGCTTGCATGTGGTACGACTGAAACAATTATGCAGTGTTCTGCAGTAAAGTAATATGTCTCCCCTCTCCCTATATCATGGTTAGATGTGTAGCTCTTGCTGGCTTGCTGCTGTTCCTCCAGTTGCTCAAGAATTCCACCTGGTTAATACTTCATGCTTTAGCTGATAACATGGCAGGTCATATTTGTTTTTTGCATATGGTGCAAATCTCTACAGGTCATTGCAGAATGCCGAAAATGCCCTAAAATGACATGAGCCATGGAGAGCATCTCCTGCACAGACCTCTCTATTATGAGGAAATATTGAACCCCCATTTTATTGTGTGGGCAAAGCATGGAATACATTTAAAATTGCCCATTCAAATGACATGCAAAATGTTGACTTCATTATCAGATATGAGGAATTCAGATGAGAGTTTTATGGGCCGAGTCATTTGAATTTTCAGTAACATTATGAAGTTTGCAGTATGTAACAACGTTACACTGGCATGTGCCTTTATGAAGCCAGCAATACATAAAGTAGCTTGCCTGTGAATGAGTTGTCATTGTGTGCTATCACTGCTGTGCTGACAGAATGAGGATGATAATGGAGATGATGATGCTGCTACTGCTGGCATTGCTGCTGAGGGCAATACACCTATCCAGTGGGCTGTCATGGTCATGTAGTGTTTTGTTTGCCCTATGTTGCTTGTCTAAATTTCCATAGTTAGATGGATAGTGGGTGCAATTTATTTTCAAGGGAAGTAATGACCTCCCTTGTCTTTGACCTCCCTTTTCTGCTGTGGGATTGCTGTTTGAAAGAAATGGAATCGGTAGCGTGAGCACATGACCACTACTAATCGGCTGAAAAATTTGCATTTATTGCAGATATTGGATGCAGATCAAGTGCCAACATGGCTGTTATGGCTTTGGTGATCCATTGTGCAACAAGATGATGGCTGTCATACTTACTTTGCCTTTCAAATGATTGTTTGACAGTCAATTGATGGAAACTAGCATAATCTACCCCCAACAATAGTTGCCCTTTATGGGAATTATAGATTGCATTACAGGAGTCTGATTGCATTGGATCCAATGATACAGGGCTACTACTTAATTCTATTCCTGAGGAAGCCAATGATGGGGTTGTTGGCGGTGAAAATTGCATGAGAAATGTAACCATAAACAAAGGATATGGATTTTGCATTGCGCAACTCTTAGCTTGCAGTCTATTTAGCTATATGGGTTTCCCACTAACCTCAAATTACACATTCAAAACAGTATTGATAAGTAAGGAACTTATAAATTAACATAAAATTAAGGAAAGTATATAATATATTCCTATAATTCATGATAGCAGATTCTTTCTGTGTCATCCAAGAATGTATATAATAATATCTACTTACCAGAATTAGGTGAGCATAGAGCATGTAAAGGTTTTTTCCTTATCTATCATTGTCTCCATTTAAAGATATAGCTCTTCTCTATAAACAGGGCAATCCTGATATGATGCTGTGAAAAAGATTTCTCCTCTAAGTTAATAATTCTCTAAGACAATTACAATATGGAGCCAGATTTCTCATTTTGGGGAGATATACATACTGTATGTATGGAGACGACAGAACAAAAACAAGGAACCTTGTCCTCAAGAAATAAGTTTATTACTAAAATCACATATAGCACTATGATGCTGGTAGCTGATACAGAACTGCTTATTGGATGAACCACTTGTATAATTAATGATCACGCTGCAAATGACATTAGCGAGGAGGTGCCTAGATGGTTAACATTCCTACCTCAACTTATTTTGGTTCACCCAGGTTATAGATGGCTTGACAAAAATTGTCTGGGTTGGATTAGAAATAGTTCCACACTTGAGAGGTGGATTTTCTGACCTTTCAGCCAGGCATAACAACAATGCCCTTATCATGGGTATGAAGTGGGACCACTGGTGTCTGCCTTATTTGGAGACATTAATCATCATTACCATTATCATCATCATCATCATTTTCATGTACAACACAGTCATCATCATCGTCCTCATTGTCAGATACACAATTATCACCAACATCCTGTTGCAGATTAACCACATTCAAATTCAGATGATTTAAAATTTGTGTGAGTATGCTGCTCAGGACTTAACACCATTTCAAAATGTGACCTGTGTGATACACACTTGCTGCTCATCCCTTAGACTCTCCTCTGGATTCTTCTGTGAACACTCATTTATTTCTTCAGCCTCAGAGTTATCAATTTCAGTTATGAAGATGTCGAAGCTGAATAATTGGCTGAGACAAGTTCAGTTTAAAATTTAATCGCGGCGACGCCATCTTGCGAATGGCCGCAAGACTCCATTTTGGAAATGAGATCGCAAGACACCATTTTTGTGGTCAGCGTCAATTCAAGTTATAACTCAGGAGCTAAGAACAGATGGCAATGTTTTTGTTAACCTACCAAGGGCAACTGGAAAAACAAGCTTTCTGAGTAAAAGTAAATAAGAAGAGACAATGGGTATTTTTACATACAAATTGGGAATCCCTGGATGCAGATAAAGTATAGTTGTGGCAATTGTAATATAATATCTACACAATTGGATTTGTCTGAATCCTAGACAAGATGGCCCCAAATTCCACAGCTTGAGGTGGTAATACATTTGCACTTCACACAAGAGTCTGTGAGAACAAAAGAGGTTTTGTTTTCCTTTGAACACACAACAGGTGGGGGCCTGCTGACAGAGGGCATGTAGAACTACAACCCTCAGCCATCCACACTGCTGGATGTTCACTTTGTGTATGAGAAATTATGCACTTAAATCTCACCCATTAATAACTAGCGTCCTTATATCAAACCCCGAATACTCACACACTACATGTTCGCACACAAGGCTCCATTAGCATCAAATTGTATGATTCAAGTTGGTTAAGTTAGTTTAAATGCTAAGAAATAGAGGTTTTTGATATCTAAGGTATTATACATGATAAGCAAGGTGTGTTTGGTTTTGTTCTGATGCGTACGCTTTTTACAGAATCCCGGTGTTATCGGTGGAGAGATCGCATCATGCAAACTCAAGTTACGGATCGCAGAATTTACAAGCAACAAAATGTTTAGTTGATGGAATGTTACAGGAGGCGTTACCAGAAAGACTCCGGCTGTTAGAGGCAGGGAAAGTCTATTTGAAACAACCTGTTAAATGTGTCGTTACATATGCTTCTCCTCTGGGAACCAATGAGATCAGCAGGAAGTTCCCCCTTTGTCCTGTTGCAGTCTGGGGGGGAATAAATACATGTGTCCGAACACTGGTTTGCCAGTTCATGCTGATTTTTGGTGAACTGAGGATATCTAGTCAGAAGTCTATCTCTGGGTCCAGAGGCGCAGCGTATGTATAACCGTACTTGGGTCTGTATTATTTCCTTTTACGCCTAACTTGTGTATGTATTGATTGCGTGTAACTGACTGTACTTTAACTTGAATAATACTTGTGCGTTGGAAACACAGATTCCACTCCTGTCTTTATTTGCGGTTAAACTGCGTACGCAATTAGCGTTCTGTTTAGAGGTTTTAGGCAGGGTTTTGTCTTAGAGGTTCTAGGCAGGTGAATCTTAGAGGTTTATAGGAAGGAATATATTAAAAGGTTTATTTGCAAATTCTACAAAGATGTCTGTTTTCGAGGTGATATCAGTCACACTACTAGTACTACACTTAGGGCGAGAAGCTAGTTCTTAAGAAGTAGATGAATGACTGTGTTGGACATTCACTTTTGACCTGGGCTTGTTTCTACTAGTACCATGTTGTAAAAAAAGTGTATATGGCCTTAGCCTCTCTTAAGGGTGGTGTATGGAATGTCAGCTATTTTTCTTCTTTTGGACAAGTCACTACATTCATCATCAATGACATTTCCACTGCCAGTCACATCACCAAAAAATGATGTTTTATTTGACATTGAGCAAGAGTTATGTGATATGGAATGGCCTCATCTAAACTTTCTTTTTCCCACATGAACTTTGTTTCCACTAGTAGAAGATGATGAATTACTAGTAGTACTAGTGCCAGTTTTGCTAGTACTAGGATGATCATTCTGACCCATAGACTGATCCATCACTAAATATACAGGGACTGATTCAGAGATGGACTAAGGTGCTGCATCATCGGTAGCAGCGGATCTGATAAGATATGTAAATGATGCAGGTGTTGTCTTGAATTGAGCACCAGGGCCTTCTCAGAACCGCTGCATGTGTCTGAAGATGCAGCATTGGATCAGCATTGGCAATCCATGAGTAGTCACTGGCATCGGTACACTTCTTTTTAGACACTCCTCCCCATCGCTGCCCCCAAATGGCCAAAGTTTGTCAATCATGCTGTGGCTTCTGCCATTCTGTGACCAGAGCCGCAGCAGCTTTGTGGCACATCGCATTGCAGCTCCAGTACAGGCTCAGTGACCAAAATATCGGTCAATAATGACTGAATCCCTACTTGCATTCGGGTCTGAATCAGGCCCTCAGTCTGATTTTAACAATTACATTACAACAGGTATACTATGAGGTCCATTTATCAATGAGTTTTATCATATGCAACGAGTGATAAAACTTATTGTATATAATAAATGGTAATCAAGTCAATCAGCTCCCAACTGTCATTTTTCAAACAGATGACAATTAGGAGCTTATTGGCTGGAGTACCATTATCATACAAAACAAGTTTTAAAACTCGTTTATATACTAAGCCTTGATAAAAGATAAAGTGGAAAGAAATAAAGTACCAACCAATCAGCTCCTAGCTGTCACATTACAGGTTGTGTTTGGAAAATGAGAGTTAGGAGCTGATTGGCTTGTACTATGTCTCTCCACTTTATCTTTTGCCAATGTTTGAGACATCTCCCCCACAGTGAGATAGGGGAAGGAGGATGGTACCTTGCAAGTTACAAGTTTTGCTACATTTTTTTTCTGGATGTTTAACAGTGTTGGAAATGGTGTTTTGCCTCATGACAAGACCTGATTTTAACATGAGAATTCGAGTCATAAATTTGTACTTAACTGTACCCCCAAATTCAGTTCTGTCAGATTTCTCTGAGTCCGAACCACTAATCTCTAATTAAAAGCAGAAATAGATCTGACAGGTTTTGCAGTATTGCAGTTTCAGGCTTTATATCACAAATACCTGCAATTTCAATGATGGCGTGTAGATGTTTTATATCCACTGTACATATTTAAATAGCAAAAATAAAATATGTTAAAAAGATGTGTTTTAAAATGCAAGCATTAAGAAATTGACCTAAAAAATATACATATCTGAATTGTATTTTTGTAAACTTTGCAATCTTCTGAGCCTCAGGCAAACTTAATTAAAGTCAAATGAAAAATCAAAAGTAGAAGGATGTACATACTCCACCACATTCTATTTCCTTCCAGAAAGAAAATGATATGACCAAAACAATCATGTTTAGGATAATGTGTTGCTAACTCATTTTGTTTTATAAAATGAAATTCTTCAAGATAAAATGACTCAGGGCACTATTTACATTTAAGTAAAATTATATTTCTGGAACAACTTATGACTCTGATTGACCATTTGGAATGAGAATTGTTGCAAACTTTCCTCTGCCCCATGTTCCCAAAAGTGCAGAGCAAAACCTTATATAAAAATGAATTTAAATAACGTCCTTTCCCAGCAGTGCAGTTTTTGTTAAACTCTGACTTTAGTCGTGACAGGGATTAACATCCAACACCAGTGTTACAGCTAAAACAAGAAGGTTCTCACAAACTTGCTTAAATAAAGTTTCTTCCTGTAGAGAGTTATCTGCTAATTAAAATTTTTTATATGAAGTAAATATAGTAGAGACTAGAGCAGCTCGGGACAGTTAGAAATGCCGAGGACTCCAGTGGATGTACCAAATAACACATACTTGGTAAATACAATACATACATACAGTATATATATATATATATATATATATATATATATATATATAAAACACTAATGCACAGCACTCACCATTCCTAGATATTTTGGGTGCAACATGGTATGTGACCACATTGTTTAACCACTTGCCTGGCATGGTCGTATCAGATACGACCATATCAGACTGGGCTTTCCCTGACATGGTCGTATCTGATATGACCAGTCAGGAAAGCTCTGTGGGCGGCTGCTGGAAAATAATTTTCTAGCAGCCGCCAATCACAGAGGGACTTCCTGGTCCCTCTGCACACTGTCCCTCCCCGTGGGCTGGCCGATCACTGCTAGCAGTGATCGGACAGCCCAACGAAGGCGCACCAACCCCCGACAGCAGCCCGGCGGCTGCTGACTGGGGCAGAGAAGGCAGCGCTGATAGCGCTGTCCTTCTCTCCCTTCCCCTTCTGGAGAGCAGCTGCCGACAGGGCAGAGAAGGCAGTGCTGATAGCGCTGTCCTTCTCTCCCACCTCCAGGGAGAACAGCAGCCAAGCGGCTGCTGGCAGGGAAGAGATGTCAGCGCTGATAGCGCTGTCCTTCTCTCCCTCCCCCTCCAGAGAGCAGCCGCTGACAGGGCAGAGAAGGCAGCGCTGATAGCGCTGTCCGTCTCTCCCTCCTCCGGAGCTAGCAGCAGCCCGGCGGCTGATGGCAGAGCAGAGCAGCCGCTGGGCAGACAGACAGCGCTATCAATGCTGTCCTTCTCTCTCTCTCCACCCCACCGCCCTGTTAGCGGCTCCCCAGCGGCTGCAAATAGTAGAGGGAGCAGCCGCTGGCCAAGGAGCCAACCCCTTCTCTCCCTCCTCCATTTATGCAAGCCCCACCCCATATATATAAACAGCAAAGCCCTAGATGTATTATGTATGTATGTATATATATTATTATTATTATTATTATTATTATCCTTTATTTATATGGCGCCACAAGTGTTCCGCAGCGCCTTACATAGTACATACAACTAATGGGTGAACAAGAAACAAGTAACATACAGTACATTACAGTACAGGACAAGGACACAACTTATATACATTGCTGAAATAGTGATTAAAGCACTCACAATAAGCTGCCGGGAATTGGCGGTCCCGTGTTAGGTGCCCTAATGGCGAGTAGAGAGTAGAAGAAAATGTAAAGAGAAGCACATGAAGGAAGAGGTCCCTGCTCGTGAGAGCTTACATTCTAAGGGGAGGGACAGACAGACAGGCGTGACACAAAAGGGGAAGATGGGAAGGAAAGAGCATGAGGTGGGTTAGGATGAGTGCTGGAAGGCCTTGATGAAGTAGTGGGTCTTGAGAGCCCATTTGAAGATTTGTAGAGAGGTGGAGAGTCTGATGGGGAGAGGGAGAGCATTCCAAAGGTAGGGAGCAGCACGGGCAAAATCTCGGATGCGGGAGTGGGAGGAAGTAATCAGTTGGCAAGAGAGGCGGCATGCATTAGTTGAGCGAAGTGGGCGGGCGGGAGTGTGAAGGGAGAGAAGGTCAGAAATGTATGCGGGAGAGGATTTGGTGAGGGCTTTGTAGGCGAATGTAAGAACCTTGAATTGGCATCTGAAGGGGAAGGGGAGCCAGTGTAGGGCTTGGAGGAGAGGGGAAGCAGATGTAGAACGTCTGGAGAGGAAGATGAGCCGAGCAGCAGCATTAAGAACCGATTGTAGTGGAGAGAGGTGAGAGACTGGGAGGCCAGCTAGGAGAAGGTTACAGTAGTACAATCTGGATATGACCAGTGAGTGGATGAGGGTTTTAGTGGCATCCTGGGTGAGGAAGGGTCTAATCCTGGAGATATTTTTTAGGTGAAAATGGCAGGACTGCGAGAGGTGCTGAATGTGCGGTTTAAACGAGAGGGAGGAGTCTAGGATAACTCCAAGACAGCGCACTTTGGGGCTAGAGGAGATAGTTGTGCCATCAATAGATAATGAAATTGTGGAAAGTGATGTAGTGGAAGAGGGTGGGAAGATGATCAGCTCAGTCTTAGACATGTTAAGTTTAAGAAAGCGCTGGGACATCCACAAAGAGACAGCAGAGAGACAGTTGGAGATACGGTTAAGGAGCTCAGGGGTGAGCTCAGGGGTGGAAAGGTAAATTTGAGTATCATCTGCATAGAGATGATATTGGAGGTCAAAGGAGTTAATGAGTTCACCCAAAGAGGATGTATATAGGGAGAAAAGGAGAGGTCCAAGAACAGAAATTTGGGGAACTCCTACCTTTAGTGGAAGTGGAGGGGAAGAGGAGTCATGAGAGGACACAGTGAAGGAACGATCAGAGAGGTAGGAGGAAAGCCAGGAGAGGGCAGTGTCACGTAGACCGAGAGAGTGAAGGATTTGCAGGAGGAGAGGGTGGTCTACAGTGTCAAATGCAGCAGAGAGGTCAAGGAGAATGAGCAGAGAGTAGTGGCCCATGGATTTGGCAGCAAGGAGGTCGTTGCTGACTTTCGTGAGGGCAGTTTCAGTGGAGTGGAGAGATCGGAAGCCAGATTGAAATGAGTCAAGGAGGGAGTGGGAAGAAAGAAAGGTGGTAAGGCGGTTGTAGACTATACGCTCAAGGAGTTTGGAAGCAAAAGGGAGAAGAGAGATGGGTCGATAGTTGGAAAGTATGTTAGGATCAAGGGTAGGTTTTTTAAGAATGGGGGAGACAAGAGCATGTTTGAATGCAGAAGGGACAGTGCCAGATGATAGGGAGAGATTAAGGAGGTGAGCCAGATGGGAACAGGCAGAAGGAGACAGGTGAAGGGATAGGGTCAAGAGTGGAGGTGGAAGGGGGGAGGACCGGATGAGAGCCATGACTTCCTCTCCAGAAGCAGGGGAGAAGGATGTCAGAGTTGGTGAGACAGAAGGGGAGGGGTGGTAAGGGCAAGGAGGGGGAGGAGTGCTGAGGGTCAGATGGGATATGATGTCCTCACGTATGGAGTCAATTTTAGATGTAAAGTAGGTGGCAAAGTCGAGGGCAGAGAGCGAGGAGGGAAGGCAAGGAGGGGAAGGGCAGAGTATGGAGTTGAAAGTGGCAAAGAGACGCCGGGGGTTTGAGGACTGGGATGAGATGAGGTTCTTGAAATTTGTTTGTTTGGAGAGAGACAAGGCAGCACTGTAGGAAGAGAGAATACATTTGAAATGGAGGAAGTCAGCCTTAGAGCGTGACTTTCTCCACTGACGCTCTGCAATTCTTGAACACTTTTGTAGGTATCTGGTGCATTTGGAATGCCAGGGTTGTGGTGTGGATCTGCGAGGGTTAGTGGTTATTGCTGGAGCAACAGAATCAAGAGCAGAAGTAAGGGAGGAATTGTACAGGGAAGTAGCTTGTTCAGGACAGGAGAGAGAAATGATAGGGGAGAGAAGAGAGTCCAGCAGGGAGGAAAAGGCAACAGTGTCAATAGCCTCAATATTACGCTTAGTAATTGTAGCTTTAGGAGTTAGAGGAGGGGAAGGAGAGAGGGATAGGTTAAAAGAGAGAAGGTGATGGTCAGAGAGGGGGAATGGGCAATTGGAGTAATCAGAAATATCACAATGGTGCGTAAAGACCAGGTCAAGTGAGTGCCCACTCAAATGGGAGGGTGAGGAGGTCCATTGGGCGAGACCAAATGAAGAGGTGAGGGTAAGGAGTTTAGCTGCAGAGGATTCTGTGGGAATGTCAATAGGAATATTAAAGTCACCTAGGATAATGGAGGGAAGGTCTGAGGAGAGAAAGTGAGGGAGCCAGGAAGCAAAGTTGTCAAGGAATTTGGAGGGAGAGCCAGGGGGACGGTAAATGACAGCTACTCTGAGGTTTACTGGTTGGAAGAGGCGTATAGCATGAACCTCAAATGTGGGGAATGTAAGGGATGGTTCAGAGGGTATTAGCTGGTAGGAGTAACTGGTGGCTAGAAGGACCCCAATACCACCACCATGGCGACCCCCAGGCCGGGGGGTGTGGGAGAAGGCGAGGCCCCCAGAGGATAGAGCAGCAGGAGAAGTGGTATCAGAGAGTGAGATCCAAGTTTCAGTGATGGCTAGGAGATTCAGAGAGTTGGAAATAAAAAGGTCATGGGTGGGGTTATTACAGACTGACCTGGCATTCCAGAGGGCACAGGATAGAGAGATAGCATTTGTGGAGGAGATGTGAATAAGATTATCCGGGTTTCTGTAACGTGGAGGTAAGCTTAATTTGGAGGACCGATATGAAGCGAGTTTAGTGATGGTGCAGGCACCTGAGCTAGAAAGGGAATATGTAGGAGGTGGGTAGGGAGAGAGATGTGGATGGCAGTGGGGTGAAGTGACAGGGAGAGGAGTGTAGGAGGAGGGTTTGGTGGTGGGGTAGTAGGACAGAGGGGGGGTAGAACAGGACGAAAGTGGAGTAAAGGGAGAGGAGTGAAGAGTAGGCAGACAAGAGGGGGGAGAAGGGGAGGAGGAGGTGGAAGAGATAAGGAGGAAAGGATAAAGGTGGAAGCAGGGGGCAGAATAGAGGATTAGGTAGAGACTGAGTGAAGGAGGGAGTTGACGAAAACCTTGTCATGGTGTTTATAGGTAAACAAGAGGAATGAAATTTGGAATTGTAAATGAGGTATGAGTGCAAGAGATTTGTAGGAATGCAAGTGAAAAAAAAAACAGTGATGTATCAAAAAACAGTGTATCAATATGTATGCAGATTAACAAGATTGTTATAGGGAGGATTAAAAGTGGGGTTCAAATGTGTGCAGAATATGAAAATTAATGCAGAATGTAAGCAGATAGAGGATGTGAGGCTATGCAAGAGAGCTGAGATAAAGGACAGTGTTTCAAAGTAGATAGATGTAAACTGACATAGCAAAAAGTACGATAAGCATTGAATTGTATGCGAGAATCAGAAGGCCAGCATTATGAATAGCAATAGAAGTGTTCCTGCCGTGATTGTACAGGGAGTCCAGTTGTAGTCTGAGTCTTTAGATTGTTGAGGTTTGTTGCTTGATGGACCTTTTCTCCTTTTGTTTCTCCTCGGTTTAACGCAGGTCTAACGCTAGTTATGCACTTAAAACACTGCACCCAGCCAAGGCTTTAGCAGCCAAACTACTGACACTTTAAACAGAGATGCAGGCAAGTGTGGACACTAATTAATGAAAACCCCCAATTGGCCAGCCAAAGAAAGCTAGCAATAAAGATGGCTTAAGTCAACAATGACCACATACCATACATCTAAGGCTACAAATAAATCAAGCATTCATTTTAGTCAATAGACTGAGAGAATCCTTAAAACAATTTAACTATTTCAAATCATAAGGCATTAGAAACTATAGCATAAGGATTCAGTAAAGAATAAGCTAGCTACCTATGATTATAATTAATAAAGGAGGCACAGGAGGTGAGAAACTTTGCAGTCACAGTCAACTTCAGTTACCTATGATTATAATTAATAAAGGAGGCACAGGAGGTGAGAAACTTTGCAGTCACAGTCAACTTCAGTTACCTATGATTATAATTAATAAAGGAGGCACAGGAGGTGAGAAACTTTGCAGTCACAGTCAACTTCAGTTACCTATGATTATAATTAATAAAGGAGGCACAGGAGGTGAGAAACTTTGAAGTCACAGTCAACTTCAGTTACCTATGATTATAATTAATAAAGGAGGCACAGGAGGTGAGAAACTTTGCAGTCACAGTCAACTTCAGTTACCTATCATTATAATTAATAAAGGAGGCACAGGAGGTGAGAAACTTTGCAGTCACAGTCAACTTCAGTTACCTATGATTATAATTAATAAAGGAGGCACAGGAGGTGAGAAACTTTGCAGTCACAGTCAACTTCAGTTACCTATGATTATAATTAATAAAGGAGGCACAGGAGGTGAGAAACTTTGAAGTCACAGTCAACTTCAGTTACCTATGATTATAATTAATAAAGGAGGCACAGGAGGTGAGAAACTTTGCAGTCACAGTCAACTTCAGTTACCTATGATTATAATTAATAAAGGAGGCACAGGAGGTGAGAAACTTTGCAGTCACAGTCAACTTCAGTTACCTATGATTATCATTAATAAAGGAGGCACAGGAGGTGAGAAACTTTGCAGTCACAGTCAACTTCAGTTACCTATGATTATAATTAATAAAGGAGGCACAGGAGGTGAGAAACTTTGCAGTCACAGTCAACTTTAGTTACCTATTATTATAATTAATAAAGGAGGCACAGGAGGTGAGAAACTTTGCAGTCACAGTCAACTTCAGTTACCTATGATTATAATTAATAAAGGAGGCACAGGAGGTGAGAAACTTTGCAGTCACAGTCAACTTCAGTTACCTGTAGATAGGGAGTGTATATATATATATATATATATATATACACACACACACACAGATACTGTGTGTATATTAGGGGTGTGCACCGGCCACTTTTTGTGTTTTGTGTTTTGGTTTTGGATCTGGATCTTTCTTCGTGTTTTGGATCTGGATTGATTTTGCCAAAACCACCCTTCCGTGTTTTGGGTTCTGGGTTTTGTGTTTTGGATCTGTATTTTTTTTAAAAAAAGCATAAAAACAGCTAAAATCACAGAATTTGTAGGTTTTTCTGCTCCTATGCTATTATTAACCTCAATAACCTTAATTTCCACTCATTTCCAGTCTATTCTGAACACCTCACACCTCACAATAGTTTTTTTATGTCCAAAAGGTTGCACCGAGGTAGCTGGATGACTATGCTAAGCGACACGAGTGGGCGGCAGAAACACGTGACCCATCTAGGAGTGACAATGCAGTGGCAGACAGGATGGCAGTTAGAAAAACTAGGCCCCAAACTGTACATAATGCAAAGAAAAAAAAGAAGTGCAAGATGGAATTGTCCTTGGGCCCTCCCACCCACCCTTATGTTGTATAAACAGGACATGCACACTTTAACAAATCAATCATTTCAGCGCCAGGGTCTGCCACACAACTGTGGCTGAAATGATTGGTTCGTTTGGGCCCCCACAAAACAAGCTGGCAATTAATGTGTCCCTGCACAAACTGGCTCTACGGAGGAAAGATGTCATCCTCATCCTCCTCATCCACCGATTCCTCACCCTCTTCAGTGAGTACATCCTCATCCTCACAAAGTATTAACTCGTCCCCACTTGAATCCACCACCACAGGTCCCTCTGTACCTTCTGGAGACTGGTCTCCCTGGAAGAGCTGATAATTCATTTTGATGAACATCATCTTCTCCACATTCTGTGGAAGCAACCTCCTATGCCTTTCGCTGACAAGGTTCCCGGCTGCACTAAACACTCTTTCGGAGTACACACTGGAGGGGGGGCAACTCAGGTAAAATAGAGCCAGTTTGTACAGGGGCCTCCAAATTGCCTCTTTTTCCTGCCAGTACAGGTATGGACTGTCTGACATGCCTACTTGGATGCTGTCACCGATGTAATCCTCCACCATTCTGTCAATGGTGACAGTATCATATGCAGTGACAGTAGACATGTCAGAAATTGTTGCCAGGTCCTTCAGTCCGGACCAGATGTCCAAACTTGGTCCTGCCTGCCCTGCATCACCGCCAGCGGGTTGCTTAGGATACCTAAGTTTTTTCCTGGCAGCCCCAGTTGCGGGAGAAAATGAAGAAGGAGCCGTTGACGTGTCACGTTCCGCTTCAGCTGACAGTGTGTTCACCAGCAGGTCTTTGCACCTCTGCAGGCTTGTGTCGGCCGGAAAGAGAGACACCACATAGGCTTTAAACCTAGGATCAAGCACGGTGGCCAAAATGTAGTGGTCTGATTTCAACAGATTGACCACCCTGGAATCCTGGCAAAGCGAATGAAGGGCTTCATCCACAAGTCCCACATGCCGAGCGGAATCGCTCCGTCTTAGCTCCTCCTTCACTTTCTCCAGCTGCTTCTGCAAAAGCCTGATGAGGGGAATGACCTGACTCAAGCTGGCTGTGTCTGAACTGACTTCACGTGTGGCAAGTTCGAAGGGCTGGAGAACCTTGCACAACACGGAAATCATTCTCCACTGCGCTTGAGTCAGGTGCATACCCCCTCCTTTGCCTATGTCATAGGTGGATGTATAGGCTTGTATGGCCTTTTGCTGCTCCTCCATCCTCTGAAGCATATAGTGGGTTGAGTTCCACCGCGTCACAACCTCTTGCTTCAGGTGATGGCGGGGCAGGTTCAAGAGTGTTTGCTGGTGCTCCAGTCTTCGGCACGCAGTCGCTGAATGGCGAAAGTGGCCAGAAATTTTTCGGGCCACCCAAAGCGTCTCCTGCACGCCCCTGTCGCTTTTCAGAAAATTCTGCACCACCAAGTTTATTGTGTGAGCAAAACATGGGACGTGCTGGAATTTGCCCAGATGTAATGCCCGCACAATATTGGTGGCGTTGTCAGATATCACAAATCCCCAGGAGAGTCTAAGTGGGGTAAGCCACTGGGCGATGATTTCCCTCAGTTTCTCTAAGAGGTTGTCGGCAGTGTGCCTCTTACTGAAACCGGTGATACACAGCGTAGCCTGCCTTGTAACGAGCTGGCGTTTCTGAGATGCTGCTACTGGTGACGCTGCTGCTGTTGCTGCGTAAGGTGATACATCTACCCAGTGGGCTGTCACAGTCATATAGTCCTTAGTCTGCCCTGTTCCACTTGTCCACATGTCCGTGGTTAAGTGGACATTGGGTACAACGGCATTTTTCAGGACACTGAGGACACTTTTTCTGACGTTTCTGTACAGTCTCGGTATCGCCTGCCTAGTGAAGTGGAATCTAGACGGGATTTGGAACCGGGGACACACTACCTCCATCAATTGTCTAAATCCCACTGCACTAATGGCAGATACCGGACGCACGTCTAACACCAACATAGCAGTCAAGGCCTCAGTTATACGTTTTGCTTCAGGATGACTGCTGTCGTACTTCATCCTCCTCGCTAAGGACTGTTGGAGGGTCAATTGTTTAGTAAAAGTAGTGGTTGTCCTACTTCCTCTCTGGGATGATGAACGACTCCCAGCAGCAGCAACAGCAGCAGCGGCAGCAGTAGGCGTAGCAATGCAGGATCCTCCGGAGGAATCCCGGATAGGAGAGTCAGTCATGCCAGTGACATGGCCTGCAGGACTACTTCCGATCCTGACTAAGGAGGAAATTGACGAGGAGGGAGTTGACGGTGTGGTTTGCAGGCGCTTGGATACAACAGGACAACGGGATTTAGGTGTCCCTGGACTGCTTACGGTCTTAGCCAAAGTTTCTGAACTTGACAGTAACTTTTTATGAACGCGCTGCAGGTGCCGTATAAGGGAGAATGTTCCTAGGTGGTTGACGTCCCTACCCCTACTTATTTCACCTTTACATATGGTACATATGGCAAGACAGTTGTTGTCCGGATTTGGATAGAAATATTGCCAGACCAAAGAGGTGGAATGTTTGGTCTTCTGCCCAGGCATGACCGTGATGGGCTTTTTCATCCCACGGACAACAACTGTCTCCCCCGGAGCCTGATTTAAACAAACCACATCACCATCAGAATCCTCCTCGCCAACTTCCTCCTCAGCGCCAGCTACACCAGTATCCTCATCCTGTTGTACTTCAACAGTGACATCTTCAATTTGCATATCAGCAAGTGGACTGTGGGTGCTCCTTTCAGCACTTGCAGGGGGCGTGCAAATGGTGGAAAGAGCCACCTCTTCCAGTCCAGTGCTGGGAAGGTCAGGCATCGCAACCACCACCACACTTGGACTCTCCTTGGGGATTTGTGATATCTTCTTAGAAAGCACAGTTCTTCGCTGTGCTTTTGCCAGCTTAACTCTTTTGATTTTTTTAGTGGGAGGAGGGCTTCCATCATCATGTGAAGCTGAACCACTAGTCATGAACATACTAGGGATCGACCTTAGCCGTTCCTTGCCACTCCGTGTCGTAAATGGCATATTGGCAAGTTTACGTTTCTCTTCAGCTGATTTAAATGTCTTTTTCAAGGTCATTTTCCTGAACTTTGCCATTTGGGATTGTATGTGCCCTCTACTATGACATTGGGCATCGGCCTTGGCAGACGACTTTGAAGGCATGTTATCGTCTATGTCATGACTAGTGGCAGCAGCTTCAGCACTAGGAGGAAGTGGTTCTTGATCTTTCTCTATTTTATTTTTATCGGAGAAAGTTTGGTCCTCCATTTATGTTATATCGATTTGATATATACGTGCGGCTAAAACACAGAAAATAATTTTTTTTTGGGTTTGGACTGGAGTGTACTTTGGGGGTTACAGCACCCTTTAACGGTCAAGCCAGCCGGCCCTTTACTTATGACACAGGCGCACGCTTGGCACTACTTTGTTGATGCACGTGCGGCTACTGCGCACACAATTCACAAACACAGAAAATCATTTTTTTTTGGTTTGTACTGGAGTGTACTTTCGGGGGTTACAGCACCCTTAACAGTCAAGCCAGCCGGCCCTTTACTTTTGACACAGGCGCACGCTTGGCACTACTTTGTTGATGCACGTGCGGCTACTGCGCACACAATTCACAAACACAGAAAATAATTTTTTCTTTGGTTTGGACTGGAGTGTACTTTGGGGGTTACAGCACCCTTAACGGTTAAGCCAGCCGGCCCTTTACTTATGACACAGGCACACGCTTGGCACTACTTTGTTGATGCACGTGCGGCTACTGCGCACACAATTCACAAAAACAGAAAATAATTTTTTTTGGGGTTTGTACTGGAGTGTACTTTCGGGGGTTACAGCACCCTTAACGGTCAAGCCAGCCGGCCCTTTACTTATGACACAGGGGCACGCTTGGCACTACTTTGTTGATGCACGTGCGGCTACTGCGCACACAATTCACAAACACAGAAAATAATTTTTTTTTGGTTTGGACTGGAGTGTACTTTGGGGGTTACAGCACCCTTTAACGGTCAAGCCAGCCGGCCCTTTACTTATGACACAGGCGCACGCTTGGCACTACTTTGTTGATGCACGTGCAGCTACTGCGCACACAATTCACAAACACAGAAAATAATTTTTTTTTTGGTTTGGACTGGAGTGTACTTTCGGGGGTTACAGCACCCTTAACGGTCAAGCCAGCCGGCCCTTTACTTATGACACAGGCGCACGCTTGGCACTACTTTGTTGATGCACGTGCGGCTACTGCGCACACAATTCACAAACACAGAAAATAATTTTTTTTTTGGTTTGTACTGGAGTGTACTTTCGGGGGTTACAGCACCCTTAACGGTCAAGCCAGCCGGCCCTTTACTTATGACACAGGCGCACGCTTGGCACTACTTTGTTGATGCACGTGCGGCTACTGCGCACACAATTCACAAACACAGAAAATAATTTTCTTTTTGGTTTGGACTGGAGTTTACTTTCGGGGGTTACAGCACCCTTTAACGGTCAAGCCAGCCGGCCCTTTACTTATGACACAGGCGCACGCTTGGCACTACTTTGTTGATGCACGTGCGGCTACTGCGCACACAATTCACAAACACAGAAAATAATTTTTTTTTTGGTTTGGACTGGAGTGTACTTTCGGGGGTTACAGCACCCTTAATGGTCAAGCCAGCCGGCCCTTTACTTATGACACAGGCGCACGCTTGGCACTACTTTGTTGATGCACATGCGGCTACTGCGCGCACAATTCACAAACACAGAAAATAATTTTTTTTTTGGTTTGGACTGGAGTGTACTTTCGGGGGTTACAGCACCCTTTAACGGTCAAGCCAGCCTGCCCTTTACTTATGACACAGGCGCATGCTTGGCACTACTTTGTTGATGCACGTGCAGCTACTGCGCACACAATTCACAAACACAGAAAATAATTTTTTTTTTGGTTTGGACTGGAGTGTACTTTCGGGGGTTACAGCACCCTTAACGGTCAAGCCAGCCGGCCCTTTACTTATGACACAGACGCACGCTTGGCACTAATTTGTTGATGCACGTGCGGCTACTACGCACACAATTCACAAACACAGAAAATAAATTTTTTTTTGGTTTGGACTGGAGTGTACTTTCGGGGGTTACAGCACCCTTAACGGTCAAGCCAGCCGGCCCTTTACTTATGACACAGGCGCACGCTTGGCACTACTTTGTTGATGCACGTGCGTCTACTGCGCACACAATTCACAAACACAGAAAATAATTTTTTTTTTGGTTTGGACTGGAGTGTACTTTCGGGGGTTACAGCACCCTTAATGGTCAAGCCAGCCGGCCCTTTACTTATGACACAGGCGCACACTTGGCACTACTTTGTTGATGCACGTGCGGCTACTGCGCACACAATTCACAAACACAGAAAATAATTTTTTTTTTGGTTTGGACTGGAGTGTACTTTCGGGGGTTACAGCACCCTTTAACGGTCAAGCCAGCCGGCCCTTTACTTATGACACAGGCGCACGCTTGGCTCTACTTTGTTGATGCACGTGCGGCTACTGCGCACACAAATCACAAACACAGAAAATAATTTTTTTCTTGGTTTGGACTGGAGTGTACTTTCGGGGGTTACAGCACCCTTTAACGGTCAAACCAGCCGGCCCTTTACTTATGACACAGGCGCACGCTTGGCACTACTTTGTTGATGCACGTGCGGCTACTGCGCACACAATTCACAAACACAGAAAATAATTTTTTTTTTGGTTTGGACTGGAGTGTACTTTCGGGGGTTACAGCACCCGTTAACGGTCAAGCCAGCCGGCCCTTTACTTATGACACAGGCGCACGCTTGGCACTACTTTGTTGATGCACGTGCGGCTACTGCGCACACAATTCACAAACACAGAAAATAATTTTTTTTTTGGTTTGGACTGGAGTGTACTTTGGGGGTTACAGCACCCTTTAACGGTCAAGCCAGCCGGCCCTTTACTTATGACACAGGCGCACGCTTGGCACTACTTTGTTGATGCACGTGCGGCTACTGCGCACACAATTCACAAACACAGAAAATAATTTTTTTTTGGTTTGGACTGGAGTGTACTTTCGGGGGTTACAGCACCCTTTAACGGTCAAACCAGCCGGCCCTTTACTTATGACACAGGCGCACGCTTGGCACTACTTTGTTGATGCACGTGCGGCTACTGCGCACACAATTCACAAACACAGAAAATAATTTTTTTTTTGGTTTGGACTGGAGTGTACTTTCGGGGGTTACAGCACCCGTTAACGGTCAAGCCAGCCGGCCCTTTACTTATGACACAGGCGCACGCTTGGCACTACTTTGTTGATGCACGTGCGGCTACTGCGCACACAATTCACAAACACAGAAAATAATTTTTTTTTTGGTTTGGACTGGAGTGTACTTTGGGGGTTACAGCACCCTTTAACGGTCAAGCCAGCCGGCCCTTTACTTATGACACAGGCGCACGCTTGGCACTACTTTGTTGATGCACGTGCGGCTACTGCGCACACAATTCACAAACACAGAAAATAATTTTTTTTTGGTTTGGACTGGAGTGTACTTTCGGGGGTTACAGCACCCTTTAACGGTCAAGCCAGCCGGCCCTTTACTTATGACACAGGCGCACGCTTGGCACTACTTTGTTGATGCACGTGCGGCTACTGCGCACACAATTCACAAACACAGAAAATAATTTTTTTTTAGTTTGGACTGGAGTGTACTTTGGGGGTTACAGCACCCTTTAATGGTCAAGCCAGCCGGCCCTTTACCTATGATACAGGCGCACGCTTGGCACTACTTTGTTGATGCACGTGCGGCTACTGCGCACACAATTCACAAACACAGAAAATAATTTTTTTTTTGGTTTGGACTGGAGTGTACTTTCGGGGGTTACAGCACCCTTAACAGTCAAGCCAGCCGGCCCTTTACCTATGACACAGGCGCACGCTTGGCACTACTTTGTTGATGCACGTGCGGCTACTGCGCACACAATTCACAAACACAGAAAATAATTTTTTTTGGTTTGGACTGGAGTGTACTTTCGGGGGTTACAGCACCCTTTAACGGTCAAGCCAGCCGGCCCTTTACTTATGACACAGGCACACGCTTGGCACTACTTTGTTGATGCACGTGCGGCTACTGCGCACACAATTCACAAACACAGAAAGTAATTTTTTTTTGGTTTGGACAGCAGTGTACTTTGGGGGTTACAGCACCCTTTAACGGTCAAGCCAGCCGGCCCTTTACTTATGACACAGGCGCACGCTTGGCACTACTTTGTTGATGCACGTGCGGCTACTGCGCACACAATTCACAAACACAGAAAATATATTATTTTTTTAGCACTTGGGGGGAGCACTCCTGATGGACAGAGCACCCCCTGGACAACACTACAGCACCCCTTTAGGACTGGGACACTGCACAGGACTTTGGAGTGGACACAGCCCTTATGGAGAACTGACTGCACAACACAGTCCAGCCAGCCCCTATGGACTTTGAAGTAGTGGACACAGCCCCTATTAACAACAGCAGCACAACACAGCCAGCCCCTATGGACTTTGAAGTAGTGGACAACAGCAGCATTACACTACACTACACTACACAGCCCTAACTCCCACCCTCCCTCTTAACTGTCCACAGCCGAGTGAGAAAATGGCGCCGACGGGGGTACCTTATATAGGATCCAAAACCCGCGAGACTCGGAAGGCGGGATGATGACGTTTTGCCTCGATTTCAGATCCGAGTCAGGCGGGAAAAGTCGAGCCTGACTCGGATCGGACTCGGATCGGGGGGGCTCGGGGGGGTTCGGATTTCAGAAATCCGAACCCGCTCACCCCTAGTGTATATATATATATATATATATATATATATACACACATACATACACGCACTATATATATGTGTGTGTGTATATATATATATATAAAATGTGTGTGTGCGTATATATATATATATATATATATACACTCATACACACACGTGTGATCCATACACATGGATATATACATATACTGTATATATATATATATATATATATATATATATATACATAGTGTGTGTGGAGCCCCAAACGATGTCAAACAATCGATTGTTTCTATCGATGGTTGAATCTATTGGCCATCGATGGTACAGCTGTCAATGACCAGAACTACAGTATACCATAAAAATTGAAATGTTTTTAAAATGTTGTTAAAAAAAACAAATTGCTTTGAAATAGTTTTAAAAAGATGTTCTTGACCTAATTCAATCATAACAAAAACTGACAAGTGGTTTTTGGAAAAAAAAATTAGTCAGTTAAGTGGTTAAATAGAAATCACAAGGGTTCTGCACTCTATATAACTAATAACTAACAATGATAGTAAACAGTGGGGTTTTCGTTCATGAATTGATCAATACATTTAAGCTTGCAGCCCCGTCAAATGACCCCACATTACTGCAAGTCCCACCTCTATTGCTCAGAATTATAACATGGAAATAGCTATCACATTAGTGTTAAGCTCAAGGATGTAAATTTACTAAGAATCAAGTCTGATTGAATTTTTTTTTTTAGCTCGATTAGCATAGCTGAAACTCGGGTGATTTGAGGCTCCTGAAACTCACAAATTTACTAAGAAGTGAGTTTAGCTGAGAGAGAGTTTTCTGATGGTGAAGCAGATCGAGATTTCTCCCCGCGAGCATAACCAACCCCAGACTGCTCAGCCAGTCCTGGTTCCTAAAATAATGGGGAACAAAATGTTTAGGGTTCCCCGATAAATTTAGGAACAAGCACCTGGCTGCAGGGGGGAAAAAATAGGGGAAAAAATATAGGGGGACCCCTACGCATTTTTTTCCTCCTATAAGTTTAGGAACCAGGACTGGGTGAGCAGCCCGGGGCTGGTTATGCTTTTGGGGGGGACCCTACATCATTTTTTTTTATCATAAATTTAGCCTTTTTAGACTATATACAGTCAGAAACATACATGTATAACACTGAACTGTGTATGTTTCTGCCAAAGTCGCAGCTCACAGGCAGGTCCATTCTCATGAGAATTTAGAAACTCCCAGAATTTTTCCATAGCAAAGGAGATTTTTCGCTTGAGTTTGTCATTAGTAAATTTGCGAGTGGAAAAATATGCCCAAACTCTCCAGAGAATGCTAATTTGACCAAACTCGAATCTTAGTAAATTTACCCCAAGGTATGCTGTCAGGTTTAAAGCTCACAGCAACTTTGCTTTTAAAGGTGAGACAGTCACCTAGCACACCTGTTGAAGACAGGATATTTCAGGATATTTCACATGATCTTGGTTGTATAGCACCTGCTCACTTGAATTTGTCACCCATAAAATTGATGATAGGTTCACTCAATACAAAACTACTGTTTTTTTATAATTATCTCTCTTCTTGGCACCACCTCCACCCAACCTTCTTCTACTTTCAAGGAAAAAAGGTTTACCAAGAGCCAGCTCATGCTTACTGTGTGGCTTATAGTGTACTAGGTTTCGTGAACCTTGTACTCTCTCTGACACAATAAGATAAGAATCCCCTTCAAGAGTCATTAAAATTTTATGAAAATAATGTAAAGAGGATGGGATGCATATAAAACAGTATCAATAATGAATAAATGTTTTATTTCAATACTGTTGTATTTATTTTAAAGGGTTCCTTCCTTTATACACTTTATTCAATAAATAACTCTCTAATCATACAATAAAATAATAACTCCCCAGTAGCAAACATCCAACAATGGCCCTGATTCAGAGCCGGACGCTCTGACCAGAGCGCTCGCTCTGAATCAGGGCCCACCTCCATTAATATGGAGCGTCCTCCTGGACGCTCGTATAGCTGTGGGTCACCACCCACAGCATATACGAGCGTGCAGGATGATGGTCAAGACCATCGCGACCATCGAAACTGCGAGCAAAAGCCTGCGGTTGAGTTTTTCAACCGCAAGGCCAGGAGTGATTTTGGCTCTATCAGAGCCAAAATCACTCCCACTGACATCACTAGTGATGTCAGTGGGGCCAGCTTCAGATGGTAGGCGTTCCCTTGGGAACGCCTCCGTCTGGCAGGCACGCCCCTGGCACGCCCACCAAAGGGGGCGTGCTCTCAGTCAACATCGACAGCATGCCCCCTTTGACAAGACACTCCGAGCGAAGGAAAGCTCCTTCCATCGTGCGCAGACCATCGACTCACTTGTGAGCGGACAGCGGCTCGCGAGTGGGTCTGAATGAGGGCCAATGTCCCTAAAGTAAACAATTTCAAGTCTATACTTTCCTTTGCCTAACCATGAATGTAATCCTAAACACAAATCACCAAACCCTTTACTACTCAAGTAAACTCTCCCAAAAACGTACTCCTGTCCTATTGTAGTCCCTTGATATATATTAATATTGAGGAACATTTAAAATTATCCTAGCCCTAGCCATTGTTATCACTCAATGCGCCCATACACACACTCTAATATTACTATGCAATTAAAATATCTTAAAACTACACTTAGGCCCTCATTCAGACCCGGTCGCAAGTGCTGAGCGCTCGCAACCAGGTCGATGTTAAGGCCCTGCTGCGTGCGCAAGTCCCAGAGCGAGAGAGAAATTCTCTCGCTCCGGAGCTCAATACAAAAGGGGCGGCTGTCGATGTTGATCGACAGCTCGCCCTGTTTTGTAGGTGGAGCGGGGGGTGGCTACACAGAGGCGTTCCTGGTGGAACGCCTGCCGTTTTGTTGGTGGCCGTACTGACATCAGCAGTGATGTCAGTGGGGAGTTTACTGCTCGATCAGAGCAGGAAGCTCCCTGGGGCTTGCGGTTGCCGAGACCCAACTTTAGGGTCTCATCGCAAGCCCCGATGGTCGCGATGGTCTTGACTATCGCGACCATCAACCTGGTCGGTCGCTAAAGCTGTGCGTGTTAACCCACAGCTTAGCTAGCGACCAGGAGGCCGCACTTGAAACGGGAAGCGGCCGCCCTCATTCAGAGAGAGAGCGCTCGCTTCTTGCGACCGCCTCTGAAAGAGTGCCTTAGTCTCAAATAAAGTCCCCGACTAATATCCATTACTCTGTTGTTACATATTGCAGAATTTTTCTACCTGGGACTTATTAAACTGAATAGGATCACAATAGCTTTTCTGGTATAAATCCCCATTAGATTAATGAAGAAAGACAGTGTTTTGATGTAAATATGTGTGTACAGACTTCTGAATTTAGCAGAGTTCTTCTAAAAACCAGCGGATGCCTCAAAACTATGAACAGCTCAGTTGCTTAGCCTGTAAAGTGGTTTTTTAATGTTACACAGGATACAATCATACTCACTGTTATACACACTCTGGTCAGGATGGAGCGGAGCTTGTGCCTAGTGGGGTATCACACAGCCCACTAGCATGTGTATGTATGTAGGTAGAAGTAAGGGAGGACTGTAGAGCCTCTAGGACAGTGATGGCGAACCTTTTAGAGACCGAGTGCCCAAACTGCAATTCAAAGCCCACTTATTTATCGAAAATTGCCAACACGGTAATTTAACCTGAATACTGAGGTTTTCCCCATAGTTATACCCCCAGTTCATGTTCTACAATATAGTTATGCCCCAATCATATTATGCCCCATAGTTATGCCCCAATCATATAATGTCCCATAGTTGTGCCCCCAGTTCATGTTCTGTAAAATAGCTATAATATATTATGCCCCATAGACATCTATACAATCCCATCACTAGTTAACACACACACACACACACACCCCGCTCATCACGCCACAGCCCCCGCACCATCCCTCTGACCCGATGTCACCTCCTGTGCTGCTTACCTCAGCCTGTGCTGTGTAGAGTGCTGGCTGGATGTCTTTAGGCACGCGGAGGGGAGCATCCCAGCCCTGCACTGTGCTGTGCTGGGGCGATGGCGCGTGCCCACAGAGAGGGCTCTGAGTACCCCCTCTGGCACGCGTGCCATAGGTTTGCCACCACTGCTCTAGGACAATGGGTAAAACTGGGTCTTTCTGTAGCTACATTAAGTGGTACAAAGCCATGTACCACTGCATCTTTCTTACCACAGTGACAAGATGGAGATGTGCATGCTAAGTACTTAGGTCAGCAGCCATCTTCATACAGGGAATGAAGTTTCCCAGGAGGAGCAGCAGCTTGGAGTCTGAGCAGTAGCACACTCCACTTTCAACACCACCCTCACTACAAGCTTCACCATGTTACATAAACATTCAATTAAAGCTTTCTCATAGTAACCTGAAAATAAAACAGGGATTAACACATAAAACAGGGATAAACACAACATGGACCATAGCAACAGTCTCTTGACTCACGAACTTGGGACTGCTGTTGCCATCACGATTCTTGATGTTTTCCACACTTGTAGTCTCTTTTCCAATTTTACACTTCCACTCTCACAATCAGATTTTGACTGTAGACTTTAGCTTCTGGATATCCTGAGGTTCACTGAATGTGATGTTTGCAAATTCCTCATCATACCTCCTGGATGACTTGCTGATATTTGATCTTGCAGAAGAAGATCTTTTCAGTGGAAGAACCTCCATGATGGTAGTCTCTGGTTTCGATACATCTCCAGCTGCTCGCATGTCCAGTGACACATACTTGTCCTGCGTATCAACTTGCAGTCTTTTTACAATATGTGCTGATTCTTTGAATATGACACCTCTAGACTTGACTTTTTGGTACTTGAATTCCATAATCTGTAGCCTTTACTTTCATGGCAGTAGCCAAACATGATTTACTTTACTGATTTTAAATACAGCTTGTGTCTTATTTCCTTTGGTACATGCACCTAAGCAATACTTCCAATAGTTCCGAGATATTTTACACTTGCTTTTCTTTTTGACCCGACTTCAAAAGGAGTTATGTCCTTTAGGAGAACATTTTTTTGAATAGACGGCTGTGGACGTAGCTTCCACCCAAAACTGTATGTTTTGGCCTACGTTCTTTAGCATACATCTTTCTCTCTCCACTAGTGAACGGTTTCTCAAGAATTGTTCCACCTCTTTGTTTAATTTATTCTCCTCCATTATCCAGTCTCAGAGTCTTGAGTTCAGTTTTATTCTCTACAAATCTTTTGTAGTTTGCAATTTTCTTAGCTACTGTACTTCAGATTTCTCTCTGATGAAGTAGACGTGTGTCATTCTTTTGAAGTATAAAGTATCTGTATCCACTTACTGACTTTGCTTCCATTGGACCACACTCATCTGAATTTACTATCTTAAGTGGTTTGTAGCTCTACTTGCTGATTATCATGCCTGAGGATTGGTTTGGGCTGGAACCCGGAGTGGGAGGATGAAGAGGAGACTTGGGAGGTGTGAATAAACCTTGATGGCTTGAGCCAGGATTTCCTCATGTATTGCTGTGAGGATGTAGAGGAGCTGCAGATGATGATGGGCTTGAAGGTGATAACAAGAATGGAATGTCTTTATTAAACAGCAGGTTGGAATGAGTTGTGATGATAATACTGAATGAATGAGTAGAGTCTGATGTTGATGAATTGGTGAACTTGATTGGTTGGGACCGATGTTGATACATTGATGAACTTGATCGGTTGGGACAGATGTTGATGAATTGAAGAACTTAATTAATATGAATCCAATGTTGAAAGCATTGGATGAAACTAATGGTTGGAGGTATTGGCTGGAACCAATGGTGGCTGTAAGAACAAGTCTCATTGGTAAAAGCCAGACTGGTGTGCAAGTTTGGTAAAGGAGACTTATTTACCAGATATAGGAACTGGATAAAATGGACTGGGACTGTTCAGGTACAGAGTACCTGGAAGATCAGCAATGAGCTGTAACGTCAGCAAGAAGCAACATTGTACTGGCAACAGAGGCCAGTTTGGAAAGGGAATTTAAAGAGGAGGATCCCCAGGGATTGGATGCTATGATCAGCTGGTCTGGGAGTAGCGCTTTGAGTTGAGGAAGAGCTTCAGGAGACAGATTTCAACATGGCTGTGCCCATACTGTTGTTTAGGAGGGAACTCTAGCATGCAGCCTGTGTGCCATCATACTGGGAGGACACACTGTGAACAAGAGGCTGTGGAGAGCTATCTTTATGCTCAGTAACAGGATACTGAGATGACTGGGTAGGAGCAGCAGCACCAGCCGAGAGTGATATGCAGCTTGAGCGGACCTCTGTGCTATCCTGGACAGGCAGCGGAGAAGTAAGAAAGTGGTTTTAATAGTCCGGAGCGTGACACTAATTTGGGAAATGGCAACTTTGTTTTTTCTAATATACAACTCTCACATATTGGTTTCTCTGCGTTAATCACTAACATTCTTGTGACCATCCCATTCTGTAGCTTCTGAACACTGTCGTATCCAAGGTGACTAAATCTTCTGTGCCAGAGTTCCAGTGACCGTGACTCAATTGTCATCATTGCATAACAGTGCTGTGTATCCAGGATGTACAATTGCTGACACCTTGAGCCTGTAGCTATGATGGTCGCTTTTCTGTTTTGCACAAAACACTTTGCTTTAGCAAAGTGAGCTCTGTGGCCTCTGAGCCAAATTCAGACCCGCTCGCGAGCGCTGAGCGCTCTCAAGCGGGTCGATGTTGCCCAAGTGCGCATGACGGAGGCGGCTCCATCGTGCGCATGCACGAGACCCAAATAACGACGGCCAAGCCGTCATTATGGGTCTCGCACCAAAGGGGGTGTGCTGTCGATGGTGATTGATAGCACGCCCCCTTTGGTGGGCGTGCCGGGGGCATGGCTGCCCAGACGGAGGTGTTCACATGGGAATGCCTACCGTCTGAGGCCGGCCCCACTGACATCACTAGTGATGTCAATGGGAGTGCTTTTGGCTCTGATAGAGCCAAAAGCTCTCCAGGGCTTTCGGCAGCAAGACCCTACCGCAAGGGTCTCATCGCAAGCCCGATGGTCGCGATGGTCTTGACCATCGCGACCATCATTTTGGCCGCTCGCTATAGCTGTGGGTGGTCACCCACAGCTATGCGAGCGGCCAGGAGGCCGCTCTAAAAAGGAGGAGGGACGGCCCTGATTCAGAGCGAGCGCTCTGTCAGAGCGTCCGGTTCTGAATCAGGGCCTCTGTTCTAGGACACTTATAGCTATAAGATTTGTTCTCAACTCTGGTACTGTACATAAATCATTCCTAGTTGCAGTTGAATCAATGTACCAACAATCTTTTCTATGACTATCTGTGACACTCAGGGCTGACTATTTTTTTGCTGTTGCATTTCTTTCTTTGCATAGGATTCACGCTTTTATGTGTCACTCAGTGGTCTCAGCATTTGAATCACAGGGCGCATGTTCTTGAACTGTAATAATTGTGCTCTGACTGTGTCTGTGGATAACTTTGCTGTGTTTGCTTTCAGTGCCACTGCTAGGGAGTTCAACTCAGGCAATAAATTCTGTAATATTGCTGTAGTGATTGCTACATCGTCAACTTGCACTCCAACAGACATTAACTGCTGAAAAACTGACATCTTATCAATATAGTCACTCACACTGCTGCATTCACATCATTTGTTGTTGTGCAATACACATCTTAAATGTTTTCTTCTGATGAGAACTCTATCTTAGTACGCTGTCTACAATGCTGTCCTCAAGTCAATTGCTGACATCTTCCCATGTATAAAAGAGTGTACGTGTTGCTTTACACTTAAGACTATGGTAACCGTGATGCTCTATACATTGTTTGGGGTTGGATCAGCACCTGGTTCTAATGTGATCTTCCACAACATTTCTCCATTTACTTGCATTTCCATAGCAAACTTCCTTGTTGTGTAATTCTCTGCAACCCTTAGCGTGATAAACCCCACCATGGGTGTAGCTAGTCATAACTGTGCAGCGTCTGTGCTGCTACATTGTGCTGGGTACACTCTGTGCTGTATTCACTCTAAGGCAGTCTGCACTGTACATGTGCTAAAGATGGCATCTGTGTGCTTCTGTGGGTGTTCCAATAGCCTGGACTTGTGTACTTAAGTGCCTGGGCCAATAACCAGATTGAAATATGTGTGCACAGACTTGTGGATTTAGCACCAGTGGATGCCTCAAAACTATGAACAGCCCAATTGCTTAACCAGTGGAGTGGTTTATTTTAGGGGTGAGCGGGTTCGGATTTCTGAAATCCGAACCCCCCGAGCCCCCCCGATCCGAGTCCGATCCGAATCAGGCTCGACTTTTCCCGCCTGACTCGGATCTGAAATCGAGGCAAAACGTCATCATCCCGCCTTCCGAGTCTCGCGGGTTTTGGATCCTATATAAGGTACCCGCGTCGGCGCCATTTTCTCACTCGGCTGTGGACAGTGAAGAGGGAGGGTGGGAGTTAGGGCTGTGTAGTGTAGTGTAGTGTAGTGCTGCTGTTGTCCACTACTTCAAAGTCCATAGGGGCTGGCTGTGTTGTGCTGTGCTGCTGTTGTTAATAGGGGCTGTGTCCACTACTTCAAAGTCCATAGGGGCTGGCTGGACAGTGTTGTGCAGTCAGTTCTCCATAGGGGCTGTGTCCACTCCAAAGTCCTGTGCAGTGTCCCAGTCCTAAAGGGGTGCTGTAGTGTTGTCCAGGGGGTGCTCTGTCCATCAGGGGTGCTCCCCCCAAGTGCTAAAAAAATAATATATTTTCTGTGTTTGTGAATTGTGTGCGCAGTAGCCGCACGTGCATCAACAAAGTAGTGCCAAGCGTGCGCCTGTGTCATAAGTAAAGGGCCGGCTGGCTTGACCGTTAAGGGTGCTGTAACCCCCGAAAGTACACTCCAGTCCAAACCAAAAAAAAAATAATTTTCTGTGTTTGTGAATTGTGTGCGCAGTAGCCGCACGTGCATCAACAAAGTAGTGCCAAGCGTGCGCCTGTGTCATAAGTAAAGGGCCGGCTGGCTTGACCGTTAAGGGTGCTGTAACCCCCGAAAGTACACTCCAGTCCAAACCAAAAAAAAAATTATTTTCTGTGTTTGTGAATTGTGTGCGCAGTAGCCGCACGTGCATCAACAAAGTAGTGCCAAGCGTGCGCCTGTGTCATAAGTAAAGGGCCGGCTGGCTTGACCGTTAAGGGTGCTGTAACCCCCGAAAGTACACTCCAGTCCAAACCAAAAAAAAAATTATTTTCTGTGTTTGTGAATTGTGTGCGCAGTAGCCGCATGTGCATCAACAAAGTAGTGCCAAGCGTGCGCCTGTGTCTTAAGTAAAGGGCCGGCTGGCTTGACCGTTAAAGGGTGCTGTAACCCCCAAAGTACACTCCAGTCCAAACCAAAAAAAAAATTATTTTCTGTGTTTGTGAATTTTGTGCGCAGTAGCCGCACGTGCATCAACAAAGTAGTGCCAAGCGTGCGCCTGTGTCATAAGTAAAGGGCCGGCTGGCTTGACCGTTAAGGGTGCTGTAACCCCCGAAAGTACACTCCAGTCCAAACCAAAAAAAAAATTATTTTCTGTGTTTGTGAATTGTGTGCGCAGTAGCCGCACGTGCATCAACAAAGTAGTGCCAAGCGTGCGCCTGTGTCATAAGTAAAGGGCCGGCTGGCTTGACCGTTAAAGGGTGCTGTAACCCCCAAAGTACACTCCAGTCCAAACCAAAAAAAAAATTATTTTCTGTGTTTGTGAATTGTGTGCGCAGTAGCCGCACGTGCATCAACAAAGTAGTGCCAAGCGTGCGCCTGTGTCATAAGTAAAGGGCCGGCTGGCTAGACCGTTAAAGGGTGCTGTAACCCCCGAAAGTACACTCCAGTCCAAACCAAAAAAAAAATTATTTTCTGTGTTTGTGAATTAGTGTGCGCAGTAGCCGCACGTGCATCAACAAAGTAGTGCCAAGCGTGCGCCTGTGTCATAAGTAAAGGGCCGGCTGGCTTGACCGTTAAAGGGTTCTGTAACCCCCAAAGTACACTCCAAACCAAAAAAATATATATTTTCTGTGTTTGTGACTTGTGTGCACTGTGGCTGCACGTGCATCAACAAAGGAGCAGCGCCAAGCGTGCGCCTGTGTCCCATAAGCAAAGAGCCGGCTGGCTCATTTCTTAAAGGGTGGTGTATCCCACAAAGTGCACTACTCTCCAGCAAAAATAAAAAAATATTTTCTGTGTTTGTGTGCGCTTTAGCCGCACGTATATATATCAATATAACATAAATGGAGGACCAAACTTTCTCCGATAAAAATAAAATAGGGAAAGATCAAGAACCACTTCCTCCTAGTGCTGTTGCTGCTGCTGGGAGTTGTTCATCATCCCAGAGAGGAAGTTGGAACATCACTACTTTTACTAAACAATTGACCCTCCAACAGTCCCTAGCGATGAGGATGAAGTACGACAGCAGTCATCCTGAAGCAAAATGTATAACTGAGGCCTTGACTGCTATGTTGGTGTTAGACGTGCGTCCGGTATCCGACATTAGTGCAGTGGGATTTAGACAATTGATGGAGGTAGTGTGTCCTCGGTTCCAAATCCCGTCTAGATTCCACCTGCATCCTCAAAGCAGCAGCGACAAGCGTGCGTCTGTCTGTTAAAGGGTGGTGACACCCTCAAAGTGTGCTACACAAACAATAAAAATATTCTTCTTCTTTTTTCTGTCTTTGTGAATTGTGTGGGCTGTAGCCGCACCTGCATCCTTAAAGCAGCAGCGACAAGCGTGCATCTGTCTGTTAAAGGGTGGTGTAACTCTCAAAGTGCTCCAAAAAATAAAAAACTATTTTTTTAATGTGTTTGTGACTTGTGTGCGATGTAGCCGCACTTGCATCCTCAAAGCAGCAGCGACAAGCGTGCGTCTGTCTGTTAAAGGGTGGTGACACCCTCAAAGTGTGCTACACAAACAATAAAAATATTCTTCTTTTTTCTGTCTTTGTGAATTGTGTGGGCTGTAGCCGCACCTGCATCCTTAAAGCAGCAGCGACAGGCGTGCGTCTGTCTGTTAAAGGGTGGTGACACCCTCAAAGTGTGCTACACAAACAATTAAAATATTGTTCTTTTTTTTTCGGTCTTTGTGAAATGTGTGGGCTGTAGCCGCACCTGCATCCTTAAAGCAGCAGCGACAAGCGTGCGTCTGTCTGTTAAAGGGTGGTGACACCCTCAAAGTGTGCTACACAAACAATAAAAATATTCTTCTTCTTTTTTCTGTCTTTGTGAATTGTGTGGGCTGTAGCCGCACTTGCATCCTCAAAGCAGCAGCGACAAGCGTGCGTCTGTCTGTTAAAGGGTGGTGTAACCCTCAAAGTGTGCTCCACAAACAATAAAAATATTCTTTTTTTTTTCTGTCTTTGTGAATTGTGTGGGCTGTAGCCGCACTTGAATCCTCAAAGCAGCAGCGACAAGCGTGCGTCTGTCTGTTAAAGGATTACATCGGTGACAGCATCCAAGTAGGCATGTCAGACAGTCCGTACCTGTACTGGCAGGAAAAAGAAGCAATTTGGAGGTCCCTGTACAAACTGGCTCTATTTTACCTGAGTTGCCCCCCCTCCAGTGTGTACTCCGAAAGAGTGTTTAGTGCAGCCGGGAACCTTGTCAGCGAAAGGCGTAGGAGGTTGCTTCCACAAAATGTGGAGAAGATGATGTTCATAAAATGAATTATCAACTCTTCCAGGGAGACCAGCCTCCAGAACATACAGAGGGACCTGTGGTTCCAGCAGGGACGAATTAATACTCTGTGAGGATGAGGATGTACACACTGAAGAGGGTGAGGAATCGGTGGATGAGGAGGATGAGGATGACATCTTGCCTCCGTAGAGCCAGTTTGTGCAGGGACAGATAAATTGCCAGCTTGTTTTGTGGGGGCCCAAACGAACCAATCATTTCAGCCACAGTTGTGTGGCAGACCCTGGCGCTGAAATGATTGGTTTGTTAAAGTGTGCATGTCCTGTTTATACAACATAAGGGTGGGTGGGAGGGCCCAAGGACAATTCCATCTTGCACCTCTTTTTTTTCTTTGCATTATGTACAGTTTGGGGCCTAGTTTTTCAATGCCATCCTGTCTGCCACTGCAGTTTCACGCCTAGATGGGTCACGTGTTTGTGCCGCCCACTCGTGTCGCTTAGCATAGTCATCCAGCTACCTCGGTGCAACCTTTTGGACATAAAAACACTATTGTGAGGTGTGAGGTATTCAGAATAGACTGGAAATGAGTGGAAATTAAGGTTATTGAGGTTAATAATAGCATAGGAGCAGAAAAAGCTACAAATTCTGTGATTTTAGCTGTTTTTATGCTTTTTAAAAAAAAAATACAGATCCAAAACACAAAACCCAAAACACGGAAGGGTGGTTTTGGCAAAACCAATCCAGATCCAAAACACGAAGAAAGATCCAGATCCAAAACCAAAACACAAAACACGAAAAGTGGCCGGTGCACACCCCTAGTTTATTTATGTTACATAGAATACAATAGTACTCACTGTTATACACACACTCTGGTAAGGATGGAGCAGAGCTTGTGTGGAGCAGGGTGTCATACAGCTCACCAGAATATGTTGTCTGCAGGTAGCAGTGAAGAAGCACTGAACAGCATCTATGACAAGATGGCACCATGCATGCGCAGTACATACTGTAGTTCGGCAGCCTTCTTGCTACACAGAATGAAGTTTACCTAGAGGAGCAGCATCATGGAGTCTGAGCAGCAGCGCACTCCAACAGGTTTTCCCCTTTCTGTATTGAACCTAAACTTGATATGGCAATCACTGAGAGTCTCACCTGGATTTGATTGAAAAGCAAATAATATAGAACCTCTATTAAAGTCTTTCTCACACTCTTTTTATCAAGCACTTGAGAGCAGTATACTTGTAGTATTGAATTGAAGATGTACAGTATATCTCACTAAGGGCGGGATGTATCAATATTTGCTAAAGAGAACTGTAATTATTGGAGGTTTTTCGCCTGTTATCATGTCTATGATTTGGATTTTTTTCCATCAGATGTATCAAGGGTGAGCTGGCTGACTTTGTTCTCCTGTATTTTTAGTGTAATTTTCACATTATTTTCGCATTTGACCTGCAGTGTGCTGTACTGAGCATGCACTAGGCTCACAGTGCTTGTAATCCCTGGAGGCAGGAAATGTCCTTGTCCATGCAGAGAGGTGATATGACGTTAGACGCCAAGCAGAGCTGAAGGGAGCTGCGTGTATATCTAGAGCCGCACCAGAAGGAGGAACCAGGAGTCTCTACTATCCGCTGCTGCCACCAATGTTTAATCTGTCATGATGTGGGGTAAACAGGACCTGGATCAGGACATGAGACTGGCGACATCAGCGAATGCTGCTCTCCGTAATGAGCAGCGAGGCGCGGTAGCATCACCATGGGTGGGCTGGATATGGGCAGCATCTGGGGTTTTAGTATGTGAGTGAGCATCGGGGATGTCAGGTAAATGGTACTCGCAAGTATATTTTTGTTTTAACTAGCGGTACAGGCTGCTGTGCAGTCTATGGTCACAGCCTATTGTCCCTACCTTTGCTCTCTGGTAGTCCCTCCTCCACCACAATGCAGCAGCAGTTGGGACCTGCTTTCTATTCTACATTACGCCTTCAAAAAGAGGTAGGACTTTGATACATATGATAATTATCGCAATTCTTCATTTCTATGGTTCGGGATCTGATCTGCATTATTGCAATGCAGACAAAAAACGCATCCAAAAATGCCAAAAAGATCTAAAAATATTGCGATAAAAATGTCAATACTGATATAATACATCTGTGAAAAAATGTAAATGCGATAAAATGCCTTTTTAAAAAACCCGTTGATACATCCCGCCACAAAAGTTCATTAAAAGTCTCTCTTGTACACAGGCACTATGGACCCGATTCAGAGCCGCTCGCAAGCACTGTGCGCTCGCAAGCGGCCTGATGGTATGCGTACGCGCATGCGCACGCTTTGTTCTGCGCGTGCGCGAACTACTCTGTGCGATCGCAGCCCGCACGCTCGCCCAGCAAAGACAGTCCAGGGAATGAGTGACAGGAGAGACCGTTTGTGGGTGGTAACAGGGGCAGGACACTAATAACGGGGGAGTGGAGGTGCGAATGCAGGCGTGCCTGGGTGTTTCCACGCCATTTTTAAGGCGTGCATAATTAACAGGCAGCGTCACAGTACACGTCACACTGAAGTCCTCGCAGTGCTTGCGGTAGGGTAAGGCAACCACAAGCGCTGCGATCGCATCTGATGGTGCTCGATGTACCAATGTTTTAATACACTTCCTGGAGATGATGTGCGCTAGTGGGCATCTCTACATACGTTAGTGGGTGTCTGCATACACAGAGCGATCGGTCGCACCGCCAAAGTATGTGTGCTTATGCCTTGGCGAGCGAGCGCTTCCCATGGCGTCACTTTGACAAATTTGCATACGCTGGATGTGAGCGATCGCATCTAGAGAGCGGCTCTGCATCAGGTCCTATGAGTCTTGGCTTGCGTTATACTAGCAAATGAAGAGTGAAGATAAATTGTACATCATTGTAGATTTTTGAAAAGTCTCTCTTGTACTCAGGAGAGTCCTCTTCCAGCAGTTCATAACTTTGGCTTCTGTGACACTGCCTGTACTATTGGAGATGTACAGTATTCCCCTGGACTCAATGGCAGCTATTGTGTTTTATTGACTTCAATGACCAAAACATTTGCTACAGTAATAACCCTGTTGCTGCTCTTTTAGGGTAAATTTACTAAGATTCGCATTTGGGCAAGATTGTATTCTCATGTGTGTTTAGCCAGTTTTCCCTACTTACAAATTTACTAAGGGCCAACATGCGAACTTGCAGGAAACGAACAACAAAACTCGCACGAACTTAAATAACACAGCAAAATACACCATGTCAATGTGCTGGCGGCCTTTCGTCAAAACAGCATGTGGTGAGATTTTATGACCTCCTGCACAAGGACCCCATCTTGGTCTTGTCTTGCCCCTCTGCCTGGGCACTGCTGCCTGTACTGCTCAATAGGGCTCCTGAGCAGCAACCTCCTCCCCCTCACTCTCTCCCTGTCTCTCCTCTGCCCTGAACATATTCCTGTCCCTCTCCCTATACAAGTACAAAACACACACAAAAAAGACAAACTAACACAAACCTACTATCCTACTACCCACACACATCACATACAAAAAACACTGACATGACAAAAGAAAAAAACAATCAAGAAAGAAAGAAAAATTAGACAAACACATAAATAACAAGACAATATTAAGCACAACACAACTTCCACAATACAAGCAGCAATCAATTCCACTAGCCAAAAAATCGTCTACACTACTAAACACACTCCTCACTGTCCCTCTGCAAACTCCAACCAACAAAACCCTCAAAGGTTGGGCTGTTTGTGGCATCTTTATAAGCTTGGGCAGTGTGTACATGATGTGACTGCTTCAACCAGAACATGTTTCTAGGATGATACATACATTCTCATGCGTGTTTTAAAAACATCCATTCTCTCACGTGTTTCACCAAAAACTTGCATGAAAAACACAATTTTGCAAAACTAACTTTTTGATAAATTTAAGAGTTTACTTTGGAAAATCTCATGGGTGTTCAAATTTAATCTCCCCGCAAACTGGATTTTTAGTAAATTTACCCCTTACACTGATGGACATATCCACTAGAGAAGTGCGCCAGGCCATTTTTGCCAGTTTTGGTTTTGGATCTGTATCTCTTTCATGTTTTGGATCTGGATTCTTTGCTAAAAAATCATAAAAACAGCTGAGATCATATAATTTGGTCCTGTTTTTGTTCCTACAGTATTATTAAACTCAATAAGATTTATTTCCAGTCAGTTTTGCCACCTCACAGCTCACAATATTGATTTCATCCAGTTTAGGCCAAAAGGTTGCACTGAGCTAGCTGGCTGACTATGCTAAGCAACAGCAGTGGGCGTCACAAACATGTGGCAGTTCAGCATCCAACATGGCACATCTAGGAAACAAAGTGGCACTGCAGTGGCAGACAGTATGGCAGTTTAATAAACTATACGACCCCATAGAGAAACCAAGAATGTTTTCATTAATCAAGAACTAGATCAGAGGCCCGGAGGAGATGGAGAATGTTTATGGATTAGTTGAAGGCCGGGAAAGGAAGAAAGGATCGATTAGTTTATAAATGTATTTTGATTACTTGATTCTGAAGAAAATGTATGAGAGAGGATCTATGTAGGATCAAGTTAATCAGTTCCTGAAAGACATCTTTAATCTGGAGAAGTTGTACTCTTTGAACTGGAAAGTTTGTCAGAAGATATTATGCAGTGTCCACACAGAGATGCTTGGGGCATATATGGGAGCAAGCTCACTGAAGCCCACTTGTGTCTAATCCTATGTGAACCAACCACCTAAAACCTGATCACCTAAGTGACATCTACAGCGCATCTGTTGCTAACACACATTGAGGGCAGCCATTTTGTGCCACATACTGTACTGATTGAATATTGATTCAGCCCATATATGCTGTATATTTTTTATACATCTAATAGAAATGCAGTGGCCTTGCTTGTGGAGGTGCTAAATAGTACACAATGTAAACAGATGTTTATTTTGTGCTCAGGGAGGTTGTTAGGGATAATGGGACCAAGACTTGCTGTTTACATCTGAGGAAAGCAGCCTGTAAATTTGAAAATCTACCATGCTTTGCCCACCCAATAAACTTGGTGGTTCAGAATATTTTTTAAAATTAATTGAGCATGCAGGAGCTGCTGTCTGTGGCCATAACAATTTCTGGACATTTTTGGGATTCATCAACCGCATGTTGAAGATTTCAGTGGCTGTAGCAGTGTATCTTCCAACATTGCACAGCCAGGAAACAAGAGTGGCACGGCAGTGGCAGACAGGATGGCAGTTCAATAAACTTTAAAAATGTTTTTCGTCTACACAAAAAGACAGTAAGCAACACCCCAAACAGTGCACAGTACATACACTGGGGTACGGCCTGCAGCGTCACACTACTTATAAGGATACACTGGGGTATGGCCTGCAGCATCGCAGTACTTGTGTGTTATTGATAAACACTGCGTACAGTTTTAAGCATCACGGTACTTATATGGATACAATGGGGTAAGGCCTGCAGCATCACAGTACTAATATGGATACACTGGGGTACGGCCTGCAGCATCACAGTACTTATATGGATACAATGGGGTACAGCACAAAAAAAACAACTATTTTTTTTTACTTTTCTTAACTTTTTTTAAGTGTATTTTTCTTACTTTTTTCCTACTGAAGCAGATGGACCCCGGACAGTTGCGTCGGCAGCACTGGAGCAGATGGACACTGGACAGGTGCGTCAGAGGCACTGGAGCAGATGAACACCAGACAGGTGCATCAGCAGCACTGGAGTTGATGGACACTGGACAGGTGTGTTGGCAGTACTGCAGCAGATGGACACCGGACAGGTACGTCAGCAGCACTGGAGTGGATGGACACAGCAATGAGCACAGGAGCAGCCACTGGAGTATATGGACGAAGCAAAGCACAGCCCCTGGAGGGACACAGCACAGCCCCTGGATGGACAGCACAGCTCCTGGATGGACTCAATACAGCCCCTGGATGGACAGCAAAGCCCCTGGATGGACTCAATACAGCCCCTGGATAGACAGCACAGCCCCTGGATGGACAGCATAGCCCCTGGATAGACCGCACAGCCCCTGGATGGACTTCACAGCCCCTGGACGGACTCAGCGCAGCCCATACAGCACAGCCGGAGTGAAACAAATGGCGCTGATCACAATTTGCAATATTCGGGTGGAAAACCGGACCCGCTCATCTCTAATATCCACTGCCACTCTTACACACTGACAGACTGACTAAGGGCTCTATTTAGTAGTTAATTTAAAATCTTAGCGAGTGCTAACTAGTGCTTCTGGTATTTATGAAGCATCAAAGTGGCTCTTTAATGTAGCATTTTTTTATTTTTCATTTTTACAATTAAATTAGTAGGCTGCTTTTATTGTTCAACAACCGGGCCCATTCGTTTGTGGTATTTCAAACTCTCCACCCTTAAGCTTCTGTTATTCAGTACTCACAAGCGCTGTGGTCCCGTTGGCCAGCTTCCGGGTCTCTAATGATAAACTTCACCACATCAGCAGCTGGTGAGCCCCCTACCCCTCCACTCTCCATCCCGCAGTATTTGGCGGCCAACCCTTACACCCTTCCACAGCAGCCCAGCACACGGCTGGGTACTGCTCCATCCCTGCGAGGCTATGGTAGCAGTCTCCCTCCCTCGCAGCTCAGTACTGGGCTGGGAAGGGAGGTTGCTGATGGGCAGGGATCCTAGAGGGGAGCCTGGTCTCACATACTGCGTATTTGCCAGAAATGGTAAAACACAGCGCATGCATCCATTACAGAAATTTAAAAACTTCACTCATTAGTGCTGTTTGTAGAGAAAAACAGCCCTGACAGGATTTTTAACACTGCCACTTGCCAGCAAGCACATCATTGATAAATTCAAGTAAAAAAAACAAAAGCCGCGGCGAGCAGTATTGGTAAATAACATAGCAGGACAAACTTGTTAGTAAATGGAACCCTAAGACTTGTCCTGCTGACTCTTATATGAACTTGTCACAAACTCTCTTACTTTCCCATTCACCCCACAAGCTGCTTACAGACTGTTCTGGGCTTATGCTTGCAAGTGATTTGACATTTCACAAGTGTGTGTTGCTGAACAGGTGGCATTCACAACACTAAGTCCTTGAATTAACCACATAAATGCTGCCGCCAGCCCACAGTAGGAAGTGTGGATTACAGTTGTTTCTGGTATTTACTGTAGCTTCACTCTAAATCTTATCAAAGTCTATCAACTTTTTTCCTAACTCACCTCCTACACTTACACACTCCTCTGGGTCACCTGTGCCTGTCTGCCCATCCCTTGCAGACTGTAAGCTCTTATGAGCATGGCCCTCCTTCCTCATGTGTTCTTCCTTTACTTGCTTTTACCATCATTAGGGTTAGGCTAGGGAAAGGGGGGGTTAGGGTTGGGCAACCCCGGGGGGGAGGTTTGGGTTAGGCACCCCCCGGGAGACAGGTTTAGGCTGCGGGGATGGTGGGGTTAGGGTTAGGCACTTAGGGGGGGTTAGGGTTAGGTACTAAGTGGGGGAGGTTAGGGTTAGGCGCCCCTAAGGGAGGGTTACTGTTAGCGGGGGGGAAGGGTTAGCAGTAGGAATAAAAACTTACCTTGTCGGGATCTTCATCTTCTAACTTCCGGCATCGGTATTAGCTCCGCTGGGCTCAAATCACGTCCGGCGGTATTTAATAGCAATTCCATTTTTCACCACGGGGTGGTTCATATGGGGCCCTTACAAACTTTTGCTATGGGGCCTTCAAATACCTAGTTACTCCCCTGCCTTTGGGCCCTGCACTTCTGTTGGAAATGTAACAATGATCCTACCTCTCAAGCTCACTCACTTTGTTGTCACTCTTGCCCTAGGATTCTCATTTGTTCCCCACATCCAGACATCTTCTCCTATATCCTGTTACATGCATCTAAGGTGCATTTCCAGACCACACATACATCTAACACAAGATAGTGCAAAATGTGTATTTGTACATTTATATTATTGACTATTGCAATTCCATTTTTAATGGACTTCCCCTGACAATACTTTAACCCCATTTTGAAAGCAGTGGCTAGACTAATATTTCACACCAAACATTCATCTACTACTGCTCTGTTCTGTTAGTTACTTTATTGGTGAAATGCACTTTACATAATCCAAAATAAAATAATCTTCAAACATTCAAAGCCATAAAAAAAACAGAAGCAATATACATCATTTCAGTGTTCTCAACCTTTTCTCTATGTCCAAAACCTATGCCTCTTATTTTTTATTCACTCCAAATTCTTTGTTTCTGGACTTATTTTCAGGCTACACTCATTTTGTGAGAATCCGTCACACATACAACAATGCTTCCCTCTAGCCTCCAAACCTTCAAGCATTCCCTGAAAACTCATCTCTTCAACCAAGCTTATCAAATTCATCAACCCGCTTCTTAACGTTAAAACATTCTGCCCAATTCCAACAGCGCAGTTCATTATTTATTTATTATCCCTTATTTATATAGAGCTTACATATTGCACAGAGCTTCACAAGTGCATTTTAAAAAGCCATATAAATTACAAATGCCTAAAGTTTACAGTTAAAATTCCTTATTACACAAACTAGGATTCATTTTGTCAGGAGCCAATTATTTTACCAGTATGTTTTTTTGGAATGTGGGAGGGAATTGGAGAAAACCCAAGCACACATGGATAGAACACGCAACTTGCAAACAAATACTGCTCTAGCAGGAATTCACCCCAACACCCCAGTTCTGTGAGGCAACAATGCTAGCCACTGTGCCACCATGTGTCCCTAAGTTACAATTATTGTCTTTCAATAATCCCCAAATTCAATATTGATACTAACTCTCAAATCAACATTTCTGTGCGACTAGTTATATCGTCTGTAAACACTTTTTGACATTGCACATTCATTAAGTGAAGATTGCAATCTATGGAATTTACCCTCGTGCCTCAATCTCTTCTTTTCCTTTAAATTGTAAACGTGTGTGACCTTTATTGTTGTTTATTCTCACTCTGAGATCTATTTCTGAGTTGGGAGCAAAGCAAAACAAACAAATACTTATTTGTAAGAGGGCTCAAATTTATAGTTTGCAGGGGGGGGGGGGGCGCTAAACACCTTAACACTGGCCCTGGTTACTTGCTCTTTTTTGCCTTGCTCCCAACTCTGAATCAAACCTCTGTGTTTAGTACTGTGGGCCTGATTCAGACCCGCTCGCAAGCGCTATGCGCTCACAAGCGGGTCGATGGCCAGGCAGTGCGCACATGATGCGTGCGCACTGCACGTGCGCGAGTCCCGGAGAGAGCGAGAAATCACTCCGGGGCTCGCAAAAAAAACCAGGGCAGCTGTCGATGCTGATCGACAGCTCGCCCCATTTTGTAGGCGGGGAGGGGGGGTGGCTGGCCAAACGGAGGCGTTCCCGAAGGATCGTCTGCCATTTGAGGGCGGCCCTACTGACATCACTCGTGATGTCAGTAGTTGAGCTTCCTGCTCTATTAGAGCAGGAAGCTCACTGGGGCTTGCGGGAATGAGACCCTACCACAAGAGTCTCGTCGCAAGCCTGATGGTCGCGATTGTCACGACCATCGCGACCATCACCTGGCCGCTCGCATAAGCTGTGGGTGGTCACCCACAGCTTAGCGAGCGGCCAGGAGGCTAAATTGAAAAATAAAAACAGGCCACCTAGATTCAGAGCGAGCGCTCACAAAGAGCGTCCGGCTCTGAATCAGGCCCTGTGTTTGCAAAGCACCGTAGAGTATGCTAGTGCTATAAAAATAAATGTTAATAATATCTAAGTATTTTTATCAGTCCAAATCTGAATTTGCATACCAATGCTTTTCTATCCAATAGTAACGTCTAAATTCTACCTTTCATTTTCAGCAAAAAACGAATAATACTAATCTACCATGGGGCAGTGATTCCTGCCAATCTGCTATTCCTCAATTATATTCTGCTCATGTTCCTAATTGAAAAAAAAACTAACATTCTTAAGATTATCTCACATATCATGATAATAAAAAAAATGTACATTCTACCCTAAATATCTATATCTATTTTAAGTCACACAGACACAGTAGGCATCCCTAAATCTCTGCTAATTGGTAAAAATTGTAGACAAATGTATTAGATATTCCCTGAAAACATAACATTAGCTTTGACACAATACAGCCATGGTCAAAAGTTTTGAGAATGACACAAGTATTAGTTTTCACAAAGTCTGCTGCTTCAGTTTTTATGATGACAATTTGCATATACTCCAGAATGTCATGAATAGTGATCAGATGAATTGCAATTATTTGCAAAGTCCCTTTTTGCCATGACAATGAACTTAATCCCAAAAACAACATTTCCACTGCATTTCAGACCTGCCACAAAAGGACCAACTGACATCAGATGAAAGTGTTGATGAGGACAAGGACAAGGCTGGAGACCACTCTGTCATGCTGATTGAGTTAGAATAACAGACTGGAAGCTTTTAAAGGAGGGCGGAGCTTCAAATCATTGTTCTTCCTCTGTTAACCGTGGTTACCTGCAAGGAAACACGTGTTGTCATCATTGCTTTGCACAAAAAGGGCTTCACAGGCAAGAATATTGCTGCTATTGAGATTGTACCTTAATCAACCATTTATCGGATTATCAAGAACTTCAAGGAGAGATGTTCAATGGTTGAGAAGAAGGCTTCAGGGCACCCAAAAACATCCAGCATGCATCAGGACCATCACCTAAAATTGATTCCGCTGCAGGATTGGGGAACCATCAGTGCAGAGCTTGCTCAGGAATGGCAGCAGGAGTGCATCTTCATGCACAGTGAGGCGAAGACTTTTGGAGGATGGCCTGGTGTCAAGAATGGCAGCAAAGAAGCCACTTCTGTCCAGGAAAAACATCAGGGACAGACTGATATTCTGCAAAAGGTACAGGGATTGGACTGCTGAGGACTGGGGTAAAGTTATTTTCTCTGATGAATCCCCTTTCAGATTGTTTGGGGCAAATGGAATAATGCATGTCCGGAGAAGGAAAGGTGAGCGCTACCATCAGTCCTGTGTCATGCCAACAGTAAAGCATCCTGAGACCAATCATAGGGTTGCTTCTCAGTTAAGGGAATGTGCTCACTCACAATTTTGCCTAAGAACACAGCCATGAATAAAGAATGGTACCAAAATATCCTCCAACAGCAACTTCTCCCAACCATCCAAGAACAGTTTGGTGATGAACAATGCCTTTTCCAGCATGATGGAGCACCTTGCCATAAGGCAAAAGTGATAACTTAGTGGCTCAGGGAACAAAACATTGAAATTTTGGGTCCACAGCCAGGAAACTCCCCAGACCTTATTCCCATTGAGAACTTGTGGTCAATCCTCAAGAGACAGGTGGACAAACAAAAACACACAAATTCTGACAAACTCCAAGCATTGATTAGGCAAGAATGGGCGGCCATCAGTCAGTATGTGGCCCAGAAGTTGAGTGACAGCATGCCAGGGTGAATTGCAGAGGTCTTGAAAAAGAAGGGTCAACACTGCAAATATTGACTCTTTGCATAAACTTAATATAATTGTCAGTAAAAGCCTTTGACACTTATGAAATACTTGTAATTTTACTTCAGTATACCATAGTAACATCTGACAAAAAGGTCTAAAAATTCAGAAGCAGCAAACTTTGTGAAAACCAATACTTGTGTCATTCTCAAAACTTTTGGCCATGGCTGTATATGCCCTAAGGGTCAAAGCAGGGTTACTGTATCCACATCACTTCTATTATTGTTTCAGTCTTGTCAGTGATTTTATGTGACAAGCTTATGTTTTGCACTGTATGCTAGTTAAGTCTACTCTGTACTGTGCAGATCTGCATTTGTTTGCCTATGCCTAGCTATCTTTTACCATGTGACACGTCAAAGGGTTGAATCCTCCATTTTATTTTACTACAGTAATCTGTGTATGAGTTGCTGACAGGAGCTGTGTAAGTCTCCAGTACCCTACAGGCTTATATCTTCTTACCACTCGCATATCATTTATTCTCTTATTTCATTGCTACCACATGTACAGTGATCTACTCTGTAGGCCCACAGTTGTATTATATAGACAATCATTCCAGTCTGTATTAATATAAGTATAAAGTTCCAGAAATCTCATTGTCTGTGGATTAAGAGATGTACTTGGTTTAGCTATCTGAATAGTTACACACTGCTTACGAGTAATGAGGGTCAGAACAGCAGGTTTACAGGATTCTGTATACTATGTAGCTGCTCATAGTGTTAGAATTCTCGATTTGGCATCTTTGTGCCTCAACTGATTTTGTGAATTTAAATATAATATTCTATTTTCACTATAGCACTTTACCTCTTCCCATGGATTTGTCCTACCTTCTACATAGGCCTGTATTCAATTTGAGGTGAAAAGCCGGAATCCGCAGAAAAGTATCGCCGATGACGTCATTTCGCCAGGCGTAAAAGTATCGCCGTATTCAATTTGAAAGGCTTTCCGCCTAGGTGGAAAGTCAATACAATGTAATAGGCGGTAAAGTTTTCGCCTATGAATAGCAGGCAGAAAAAAGTGCAGAATTGGGGTTTTGGAGTGCAACGTTGCGGGGACCCCAGTGCAGCCTTCAGACAGTCCCCCAAAGTAAACTGTGTAAATTAAAAAAAAAAAAAAAAACACTAAAGAACTCCCCAAAAAATCACTTTGAATTTGGGGGCGAAAAAAAAAATTGATGGGGGACAAAGTTAAAAACTAGCGAACTTGACTCTGGGGGGATCCCCAAGTATGCCCCATATGTTTTTTTCATTGCAGGATCTTGCGGCAGTTGGATTTTTCCCGATTTTTTAAACTTAACTTTAGCAACTTTAAAATATGCTGCCCCCCATTTTCAAGTACCCCAAATTTGCTGGGATAAGTTATTTTCTGCAAAAAATACTCCTGAATACTATTCTGCACCACTTACACAAAAACGCTATTTAGCAGCTATTGAGCCTGTTTAAAAACACCAAATACTTTCAGCAAGCCAAATCGAGGGTAACCATAGCTAACCCCCATGCCAGAGCATCTTTTGGGGGGTGTCATTATTTCCCCAAATCTGGCAGTACTTTCCGCTTGTTTAAGTTTCACCGGGTTCCGTTTTCACGTACTTTCAAATTGAATACGGGGATACACGGGCATGCGCACGATACTTTTCCTCCTACAAAACACGCAATGTAGGCGAAAAGTCCGGGAGGTGGAAAAGTATCGCGGGTCCCCTCAAATTTAATACGGCTCATAATTGGAGCTCATCCCTATCTTATTTCTAAACACTAAGGGGTCTATTTACAAAGCTGTGTTAGCAGATAACGTGAACGGTGATAAGGTACAAGACAATCAGCTCCTTTTTTTTCATTTTTTTAAGTGGTCTCATCAAATTTGGGGTACATGAAAATGGGTGCTAGCATATTTTTAAGTCCCTAAAGTCTTTATTTAAAAATTCTGCAAATATGCACTTGCTGCTAATAGCCTATTCTGGAATACACCTGTCACATTTTTTCACCCCAAATTTTCAATAATTTTTTTGGGGTGTCCCTATTTTTTTTTAAAACTTTTTTTGACAGTTTATTTTAAAATGACATTCCCAGGGATGCAGGCTATTTTTTGTAAGCCTGCACCCCTAAACCCCAATTCTGCACTTTTTTTCGCCACCTATTCAGTGGTGAAAAGTTATCCCCGTTTTTTTTCAAAGACTTTTCGAACCTGCGAAAAGTCTTTGAAATTTAATACGGTGTAAAAGTCAAACCGGCGAAAATGACGTCATCCGAGCGAAAACCTCGCAGAAACTGCATTTTCGCTCCATATTGAATACTCCTATTAGGGGTCTAGTTACTAAGCAGTGTTAGGAGAAAAGTTATAAGGTGCCAGCTCATCCGCTCCTAACTTTCATATTTCAAACATAGCTTGTGACATGGCAGTTAGGAGCTGATTGGCTGGTACCCTATCAAAGTTCACTTTATCGCCTAACACAGCTTACTAAATAGACCCCTGAGTGTGGATATTTCACTTTCATTCATAATTGATTGTCATCTTTTCATGACCTGCCTACTGTAGTTTTTGACAATCTGGATTTATGCCCAGGAATTACCACAGGGATATTCAGAGCCTGGACGCAAATCAATTGGATCTTTGTATATCAAGAGAGACACTTTCTGTACAAGTTTACAGTATTTACATGCAGTTTTCAACCACCTCAATTCGTTTGAACTTTTATTCATACAGATGTTTCTTTCTGTCATGTCATCTATTTCATATACAGTTTAATTCAAGAATATACATATTCTAATTAACCTTTTTATACTTGGCTCTGGGCAAGGTGAGAGTTCATTATATTTCTGTTCAATAATAATTAAATACCTTGCAGCATTTTCAAAGTCAGGTTATTGATGCATTGATTGGTTAGTCACCTTCCTCACTTTGTTAGTCTAGACCCAGGTCACCACTGGAACTATTGTGCTGTCAGGTAAAATATATTTTCCTATTGGAGTGAGGAACCTAAATTAGAGTCTGTGGAATATGTAAACAATTTTGGACAAATGTCAATTTTTAGAGATTACAAGCAAATAGATTTTTGTGGATCCAAATGTATTCACAAAAGACTATGTTTGGAAAAATTAGTCAAGGAGAACTTTAAACAGGTGAATAATGGAAGTACAATCTTTATCCAATAATAGTTATTACATATGCACAAACTTAATTACTATTCAAACATTTAAAATTTGCGCTTTATAATAAATTATATAATATGAATTAATGTTATGGTTTCATTCATGGAACACACAAGTGTTCATTGATTAATCCTTAAAACCAATTTTGTTAGCTCATCCGAAATTAATTTTTCTGATTATTAATGACACAATTTAAATTGTAAACTGCAGCAGAATGTGCTGGCACTATATAAGTAAATGTTAATAAATAAAATATGATTTTCTTAAATGCTTTAGATCAATGGTAAAAAATATTAGTAAAGTAGGAAAGGAAGTCCTAAAATAATAATGTAACATCCCACTTATTTGGCTGTTATGTGGTGTAGGACAGTGGTTTTAAGTATTGCTGATATAAGAAAGAATATTTGTGTTGTTAGAAGATGAGACATTTTATACAGTCTTAAAAACTTATCTAATTGCACCCTCCCCAATAATACATGTTGTGATATTTTAAATTAAGTTTATTTTAATAATGTCAATAATTATAAATGTCATTATTTTGTTTGGTACCAGCCTTGATGTACATTTTTGTTTCATTGTCTCACAAAAATGTACAAATTCACAAATCATTAGATTCTCCACTGAGGAGCCATATTATTTTGGGGATTGGTTCACTTACTGCTAAGTACAGCTATTTCTAAATGTGTTGATTATTTTTTAAGTCTATTGTCACCAAACTTAAATTATATTTAAAACATAGGTAATGTTATTAAAATTTGTCATGATGATAAATATGAAGAGGATTTGAATTTGGTTTTCTGTCATTCAATAATATACTTTTATTACACATATAGATTGTTTGAAAGACATTGATTTTTTATGTCCAGAGTTTTTATAGTATAACTATTTAAATTTTGATGAGGAGTTCTAAATTCAACACATGAGTTGCAATGGGAACTTCCATGGCACCTACTGCAGCAAATCTTTTATTAGTTTTATGGATTTTAACATGCTATCTGTGTCATTGATCAATTTAGTGAATATATTTACACTTTGTTGGCATACATACATACATAGAAGATATTTGGTTTATTTAGTAAACTGATATTTTCTTGTATTTATTCTTGGGAATTTTACAATAATTATCTCAACCTCAAATTGTGTAATGTACTGTATTTTGTGCAGATAGTATTTAATTTCTTCATGTAAATATTTTTGTTACTAAAAACACTGGTAACTTGCTTATTAAAAATTTGTATACTGTACATGCAGATACTGAGGGGTATATTTACTAAAGGTCAATTTTAGTAAATTTTGATCAATTTAAAATTGATGAAAATCAATCAATAATTGATCAGCATTAATGTTTGGTTTCTGGGGCTAAATCAAACATTTACCAACAGACAATTTTTGACTTGTTTTTTACAGTATTAAAAAATGTGTTATTTAGCACCAGAAACACATCCATGTTGATCGATTTTGATCAATTTTCAGTCATTTTAAATCAACCAAAATTGATTAAAATTGACCTTTAGTAAATATACCCTTGATACTTAACTCCATGCTAATAGCATAAATCAGCTTAGCTTAAAGGTAGTTCTTAAATCCATTTTATTAGGTTAAGGGACTCTTATTGGAAAAAGTGACTAGGAGGATCAGGCTACTTTTATTCCATAAAAATTAGGGATGTGCAGGCTCGGATAGGTTCGAGTTTGCACGTTGAGTTCGGATTTTTCCCTCCAAAAAAATGGAACTCAGAAAGAGGCAAAACGTCATCTTACATGGACGAACATCATCATTCCTGGACAAAAGTCCAGGAATGATGATGTTCGTCCATGTAAGATAACGTTTTGCCTCTTTCTGAGTTCCATTTTTTTAGAGGGAAAAATCCGAACTCAACGTGCAAACTCGAACCTATCCGAGCCTGCACATCCCTAATAAAAATACAATTCACCATCTCAAGGCACTATCACAAAGAGTTTACAGCAAGAAGCAGCTACACCATATGGGTGTCTGCCAAATCCAAATGTTAGGTAAACAAGAATAGCAATAGCAGGCTAAGCGCTTAAGGTGACTATTTGATGCAGATAAGAAAATTAATTTTTAGTGGATGAATAAAATTAATACTTTAATTGTAAACAGGTTTTTTAAAAAATATATTTGCCCTTAATCTAGTAGAACAAATTAGGTTTAAAGTTGCAGCTATGGATTGTAATACTGTAAATCTCTTAATGGAATTTAGTCAAAAGTTTCCATCAGTACAGTACAGTAAATATAGAATGATTTTTTAAAGACAAATAAATAGAAAACAATCCTAAGATAGAACTGGAACATTTTACATCTGGACCCAATTTTAGGACGTAAAACATTTTCATGCCCTAAATTTCTTTATATAAAAGAAGCAATTTTTAAAAAAAATTCAGCTTGTACTGTCAATTAAAATTCTAAAGGTTGTTAAAGTCATTAACTAGTAGAGGACAATGTAACATGTGTAAGCATAGTTTAAAACATGGAAATAAAATTGTTTTTTTTTAAAGAAATAAACATAATTGGTAGTGTATTTTATGACTTTGATTGTGTTTTATTTACACTTACACAATATTAATTGAAACAAAAAATACCCAAGCGCTAATAAACATAAAAATAATTAATTTAAACAGTAATAAAAAATAAGAATGTACATATAGAATAAATTGAATACAGCAGCAGAAAACAATATGTGCTTGTGAAGGCGCAATGTATACCTGAAAAACAGGTGGAACACAAAACTAATAATTGTATTATCTGCACTAATTGGGATGAAAAGAAGACCTGACTGAAAATAAAACACAATATAATTTATCAAAATAAAAAAGGAAATTTAATATCCTGAAACAACAATATGACTGGTCATAGAATATCACATATAAGACAAAAGACAATAATATTATTAACTACAGAAAATTAATATAAGCTAAATAATCAATAATACACTACAATGTATAATAAAACGTAAAGGAGGTGGATAGTAAAAAACCTGGTATTACCAGTGTAAGGATTGTATTGTGTGATACTCGAAGAATGTAATTTTACATGTAACCCCCCTTCAGTGTGCGGTGTGGTACATAGGTGCATTTGGAGTGATACACCTCCTATTGCCTCAGGCTAGCTCTCCAGGGTGTGGGCAATACCTGAGAAGGGGGTCCCTGCCCATGCAAGCTTTATAACAGTCACACTTATAGATACAGGTATAGATAGACACATGCAGCAACAGTTCTTTTGAATAACTTGGGCACCAGACCTTCTCTTATAAAAATATACCACTTTATTTCTGTCCTCCTGCACATGACTTTAAAGGACAAGAATATTGTTATAGCAGCTTCTCCTCTCCCTCCAGTTCATATACTTGACATGTCAGATGGTATATGACAATCTTATGGATATGGTTACATTACATCACACTCTTCTTCACCAGCACAGTCTTTAAGCACAGTCACAATGAATGCTTTGCATTTTACACACACAGGTCCACCTGGCCCTTTGCTGGCTGGTGCCTGTAGTTCTCCACTTCATATGTGCAGGTCCACCTGGCCCTTTCCTGGCTGGTGCCTGTAGTTCTCCACTTCATATGTGCAGGTCCACCTAACCCTCTGCTGGCTTGTGCCTGTAGTTCTCCACTTCATACGTGCAGGTCCACCTAGCCCTCCGCTGGCTGGTGCCTGTAGCTCTCCACTTCATACATGCAGGTCCACCTGGCCCTATGCTGGCTGGTGCCTGTAGTCCCACAGCTTCACACACATCTCACATAACTTTTGCACTCTGCCTCTTTGTCTCTTCTTAGACAATATACAGAGTGTCTTACACCCAGTCTGCCTCTCTCTGCTTCCCTTCTCTTTCACATGGGACAGCAATATACAGACTTTTCTATTGCAGCTATCACACTCTCAGCAGCAGCCCATCCCTCTCTTACAGGGATGGCTCCTATAGCCACACTGCTACCACAGTGACCCCCCCTTTAATGGTTGCTGGGGGGCTTAAGGGACTCCTCTTGTCCCCTAACAATAAAGCTCCTGGGAAATTCCTCTTCCCCATCTCTCCAACACATATACTGACATATCTTACCCCTCTCATGGGCGCTAACCACTTCACTGGGCTGCTCATGCTGCAACATTCCAGCTCTTTCTCTGTGGTCTCTCACAGACTTTATCTCAGTAGTCTCACTCTAGACCTCTCTCTCCTTTGGCGTTAGATGGACATCGTGGCAGCCACCATGGCCCCGCCAATCTCCCCCTGCCAGGGGAGCACAAGGGCTACATTTCTGCTTCCAGCTAGGACTCTCCCCAAAGATGTCTGCTCTCTCCCAAATTCTTCTTCTCAATCCCCTTTGTTACTTCCTCCCCCCTCCTTTATCTTATCTGCATGTTACACACCCAGTCTCCACACCTCTGCGTGTCTATCTCTCCAGCCCCTCCTTTACCTGAAAACTGATCCCCAGGGTCTCAGGAATGCAATATCTACAACAGGAAGCAAGCTTTAACACTGAGAGGGGTGTATTTACAAATACCATCCCCTAGACGGTGTTACATTCATCAATTGATGCAATATATTTGATGTCCCATAACTAGTTCAATAGAACTCAATCAAGGTTCTGTGGAGTTCTGTGGACATCTGTAATAGCAATGCTGGCTTTAAGGTATAATCATACGCTGTGCACACAATATATGGACAGGGGGAGACAAAGGGAGGCACTTCTCCAAACGGAGGTACCAGGCATCAACTTTCTGTCAGATAAGTACAGTCCTGTAACTCATGTGTTGTGCCCAGCCTCAACCTTAACTGCAACAATGTGTCAGCTGTGCAGTACAATGTCTATGTCTCCAGGGCTCCACAATAGTCAGATGTGCATGATCTTGTAGATCTCCTGATGTGCCCAGTTTCCACTGGGACAGTGGCAGCATGTCCAGCCACACAATAAAGCAGCTGAATCCCCGGGTCTCCACAGCAAACAGCAAGTGTCAGTGAGTATACACAGTGAGTCCAGTAGTCAGCTATGACATATTTTGCACCACAGCATGGGAGCTTTTTCAAAGCGCAGTGTGTTATTCTTTTCTTATTCATAAATAATCTTGTAACACTAAGCGGCAACGTGATGTGTTATTTTATTCTTATTCATAAAAAATCTTGTGACACTAAGTGGCAGAGCAGTGTGTTGTTTTCTAATTCGTAATTAATCTTGTGACACTGTAAGTGGTATCGCAGTGTGTTATTCTTATTCATAAATAATCTTGTGACACTAAGTGGCAGCGCAGTGTGTTATTCTTTTCTTATTCATAAAAAATCTTGTGACACTGTAGGTCATTGATACCGCAGTGTAATATTTAAAATTGGTACAAATTGACATGTATGCTGTACCCCACTTCATTTGTGTTTGTTGATATGGAGAATGATCAGTTGAGAGGAGAGCAGGAACCACATACTAGTGCTGGAGCTGCTGCCAGTGCCACCAGTCATGACGATACTAGTCCATCTACATCATCTACTAAAGCCGATGCCCAAGGGCATACAGAACTTAAGTCAAGGTATCTAAAATCAAGAACCAATCTTTTAAAGTGGTAAAGAAAAAAAACATCAAAGGGAAAGTTAGAGACATAAAATTGGTAATATTCCTTCACCACATGAAGTGGCATGGAAAGGCTAAGGCCTTGGCCTCTATTTATGACTGGTGTTTCTGCCTATTATAATGATTTAAGTACAAGTGCACATGCTGACATAGAAATCGAGGGTGCTTCTGTGGAAGTGCACCAGGATGAGCAGGATATTTGTGTAGCTGACGCTAATAAGGATGTTGTTGATGAGGATGTTGTTTGTGTAAATCAGGCACCAGTGGAAGAAACAGTTATTATAACAGCCTATTGTAAGGAAAAGCCCATTGTCATGCCTGGGAACAAGACAAAAAAATCCACTTCTTATGTGTGGAATTATTTCTACTCAAATCCAGACAACAATTGTCAAGTCATCTGTACCCGCTGTAAAGACAGAGAAAGTAGAGGTATGAATCTTAACCATCTAGGAATCTCCTCCCTTTTATGTTGTCTGCAGTGCATCCATCTAAAAAGTTTTTGAGTTGACTCATGAGCATCCGCAGTGTGTCTTTTGGGAAAGTTTAGTTTTTCTCGGCAGATGCACTTGCTGTAGAAACTGAAAGAGAAGCCATCGCTGTATCATGTGCCACTTGAGCTGACAATTTGCTTACCAACAGTTCTTTGCATCTTTTCAGATCTCTGTCCGTTGGGAAGAAAGTCACAACAAATGACTTAAACCTTATATCTTAAATCTTTTATTTGCTCTGTTCAGCTTGTCCACATATCTGTGGTTAAGTGGACAGTGGGTACAACAGCATTTTTGAGGGCACTAATTAAGTTTTTTTAATGTGCCTATACAGGTTGGGAATTGCTTTTTTAATGAAGTGAAATCTTGATGGGATTTGGTACTGGGACACAGGACCTCAATTAACTGTCTAAAACCCACTGCATTATTGGTGGATATTTGATGCACATCTAATACCAGTAACTGTTGTCATACTTGTTCCCCCTTGCAAAGTATTGTTAACAGTTAATTATTTTTGAAAGTACTACTAGAAGTCTTCCTGGTCCCCTTCTAGGATAAAAATCCACTCCCAGCAGCAGCAGCAGGCATAGCGTTCAAGGATTCTTCTGGGGCAAGGACTGATGTGAATGATTTAAATTTTTTTTGTAAATGCCTCCCTTCTCCTTCATAAATTTGCTTCAGAATCAAAAAATTTAATTAAATTTACTACTACTCAAATCTTCCTTTCCCTGCCTTCAACTACATACATACTCCAACTCCCTCAGGCCTCTTGAATAATAAAAACATTTGTTTCCTGATGTGCCATGTTGGAAGTTGAACTGCCACTGCTGCTGAAATCTTTGACATGCAGTGCTGAATGCCAAAAATGTCCAGAAATGTTTATGGCCGGAGGTACGAGTGGGTGCAGATCCAGCGTGTACACCAACTCTATGACAGACAGTACTGAGAGGAACATGGGTAGTGTGAGTACTGGATGCCAATTTAAGCTATACAGTGTACTACACATTCCCGTATTTGTCCACTTGGACCCACAGAGGTAAGAAGTACTGCAGGCCTCTTACATAACAGCATGTTTAGCACTCTGAATGTTGCGAGTATAGAAAGATACTAAATTGCTATTGGGAACTCTGTGTTCTATTTACATCAAGCCGATGAACATAAGTTATTAAATCTGCCTATGGAAGACATTTAAAGAGACATTGTTTCACTTACAGTTGTAATTAATCAGCTGGTGAACAAAAGTATAATTTCTGTTACCATGGATGCAATCATTCTTATTCCCCAGGTGAAACTGGCTGGATATTCACTCAATTTTCCAGAGGAGTATGCTATTTATGGTGAATTAGCCATTTAGATATTGTATGTGTATGTGTCATATCTATTTATTTATTTAATAAATCTTTTATATAAAGGAAGCCTTGTGTCAATCCAACATATTTATACATGCAATATATGTTTTTTTGCGCAGTTCACTGGGAGTTTATGGCCATAGATAGCATCTCCTGCATGCACCCTAATTTAAAAAACAAATATTTGGAACCACCAAGTTGATTTTGTGGGCAAAACATGGGATAATGTTGGGATATATGTTTCCTTATGTGCCATGTTGGAAGTTGAACTGCTATGTGTTTGTGCCGCCCACTGCTGCTGATTAGCTTAGTCAGCCAGCTAGCTTGGTGCAATATTTTGGGCCTAAAGCAGATGAAAACAATATTGTGAGCTGTGAGGTAGTAAAAATGTACTGTAAATGAGTGGAAATTAATGTTATTGAGGTTAAAAATACTGTAGGAACAAAAAAAACCCCAAATGATGTGATTTTAGCAGTTATTATCAATTTTTAAAAAAAAATACAGATCAAAAAACAAAAACAAAACACGCAAAGGGTGGTTTTGGCAAAACCAAATCCAGATCCAAAACACGAGGAGATACAGATCCTAAACCAAAACACGGGGTCGGTGCACATCCCTTGTCAATACTGTATAGCTATAAGGTAGGTTTTACTACTATATACTGCTGTAAACTGTACTACAGTACTATAAACACACATATATAGTGTATATGTTTATATTATTTGGTCATTTTATAACAAATGACTTTGTTATTCACTTAATGACAGTTTTTTTAGAATTAATTCTGACTGAAGCCATGTAGGTCTTTCTGTGGTGTTTTGTATTTAATACTAGTGTCATGCTCTGGCTAAGATGATTCTCTGCCATGAGATTAGAAGACGTGGACCCAGGTTCAGGAGGTAAAAGGAGACGAGGGTCCAGGATTATTGTCTTCCTCATCCACCAGTATCGGATGGTGGTGAGACCTGACCAAAGGCGCAGAGTCTAACCTACTGGGAGGTGTTGACCAGTGACCCCTCAAAGCGGGATTTGGGCTTACGCTGCACCCAGCAGGCAAGTCACGGCCCTTTGGTCAGGTATCCGGCACAAGTGGGGGATTGTACTGAAGTGATGTACAGAGAACACACTTAGTGGTTTCAGTCACAATACTGGCACAGGAGATGGTATAATGAACGGGTACTTGGATGATGTACTAAGTCCACAGACTGTGGCTTTAGAATGGTATCATGAGATGGTACTTGAATGATGTACTAAGTACACACACTGTGGCCTCAGATGCAACACAGGAGAACGGTATCACGAGATGGTACTTGAATGATGAACTCAGTACACATGCTGAGGATTCAGCCACAGAGCTAGCATGCTTGGATGATGTACTAAGTACACACACTGTGGGTTTAGATGCAGCACTGGCACAGGAGAATGGTATCACGAGATAGCACTTGAATTATGGACTAAGTACACACACTGTGGCCTCAGACGCAGCACAGGAGAATGGTATCATGAGATGGTACTTGAATGATGAACTCAGTATACACACTATGGCCTCAGATGCAGCACAAGAGAATGGTATCTCGAGATGGAACATGAATAATAAACTCAGTACACGCTGAGGATTCAGCCGCTGAGCTAGCACAGAAGATGACTCTTAATAGATTGTACTCAGAAGATGTTCTGCATACACATAATGTGGAAAATACTAGGAACAAGTCACTAGAAGGAATAGAGCTTAGAACCTGGAATGCTGCAACGGCAAGTTAACACTGGAAGTAATGACGTTGTACAGGTAACTTCCTGTTGTCCAGAGCCCGGTTATATACCCTAAGGTAGCAGTCCATTGGATGACACTGTCAGCTGACTGCAACCAACGCTACCATTGGGTAAAGGGTTAGTCAGTTGAAAACAGACTGTCAAGGTTGCGCCCATGATGGTAACCGCAGAAACCACATCACGGAGCGAGCACTTGGACGCCCTAGTGGACCCTAGGTATAATCCTCAATGCGTCACTCGCCACCGCACCTGGCGTCTGACTGCTCGGGGAAGCCGCCATTAAGGTGGGTAACGGTCTATCCTAGGCCGCAATCTGACAACTAGCAGTGCCTACCCATCATTATTAATTCTATTCAATGACAAGGAGACAGCACTCTGGGCGCTCCTGATCGCTCCCCGGGTGTCCGCTCTTCTGTGCATGGTCTGATGTTCCTAGCAAAGCTTCCCGGGTAAGTTTCAGATACAGAAGTCACCCTGGAAATGCTAAGCAGATAGATCCCAGAGGTTGCAGTGTACCCGGTGTTCAGAGCAGTTCAACCCCCAACCAGTAGATGGGTAATCATAGGCAGTAGCAGCGGCGGTAACCCCAGGGACTCATGCTCAGAGGGAGGGTAGGACTGTGCACATGGGTGGTGGCTGGCTGGATGCACCCCCAGCAGCGGTCTGTAAACTTCTAGATTCTAGATGGTAGAGACTGATGGGGGTAGAGATTCTGCACCGCAGAAGAGACACAGTAACAGCAGTGAGCTCAGGGCAGCCTCTTCTCTGCCTCCCTGGGCACAGAGCACCCGGAGCCAGGCAGCGCAGACCTGCCACGCAAACATCTCTCAGCACACCATTCAGCCGGCATTATACATCATGGGCTCCGGGCCTCGGCAGAGACTGTCAGCTGGAATTAGCTGTGCGGGATATTCCACTCGCAGGACACAAACATCTCTCAGGTCGTCCTTGTCGCTCCACAAATGGTTACATTAACACGCAGTTTCACACTCCACCAGCTAACCAGAGCCCGGCCCCATCCGGGCCATGCTAGGCAAGGCGCATTATAGCCAACCACCACTCCTCTGTCTTAACATAGTGTCAACATGTCGCTGGAGGCATGGGGCAAATCATCACCCTGCCCATCACGGAAGTCTGTGCACCATTCTCCCCACAGCACTGTTATGAGCAAGTGAAGATTTTCTCCTAGGCATTGTGAAATCTCCACCAAAACGAACCGGAAGCTGCATATATGTGGTGTGTGTATGTATATGTGTGGTGTGTCTGCGTGTATAGCCAATTAACATGATAGCAAGATGATGAGCCTATGTTACACAGTGGATATTTATGGAACATATCAGTGAAAACCCTATTAAAATCGGTTCAGCAGTGCTCAAGTTTATCAGAAACATACATACAAATGAACAATTATATATATATATATATATATATATATATATACATATATATATATATTTGCAGATTTTATAATTTGGGATCAAACCTGCCAAGTATATTCAAACTCACTTAGTGAATCGAACCAGTTGTGTTTCTATTTAAAAGTGTTCAAACAAAAATCTTCATTTAAGAAATTAGAATTGCAAAAATGATTACATTGTATCAGAATTAAAGCAATTATAAAGTTATCAGATAATTATATGATAATAGATCATAGATTATGACGTTAAAAGAACAGTTAGAAATGAGTGACGTATTAATACAGTAGATAGAATACTGAAGCAGCACACCACATTTCAGCGCCTGTGGGAAATTTATTTTCCCTACTAAATCAGCAGAACATATGGCATCATCAGTACAGGGCAACAGTATATGAAAGTTAGCCATATGGCTGTCGGTAAGTGAGAAATTGTGGAAGTACTATACAATAACATCAACATAAAAGGCATGCAGTCTTGTGTCAGTATATAGCTACCAGAGAACTTCATTGCAGGTTTCATCTTGGAAAACTTCAAAATCAAATGATATGTTATTTCTGAATATGCTAAACACAGTATTGAATCTGTACATTGGCGCCTCAGGATGCCTGTAGATTTGTTTTTATTTAAAAGTTTAAAATCTATAGTTTTTTAAACGCAGGCGAGCATGGCCCTCTCACCTCTTTGTTTGTCTCTTACTACCCAGTGTTGTTCTATTACTGTTTTATTCCTAATTGTAAAGCGCAAAAGAATATGTTGGCACTATATAAGTAATTGTTAATAAATATATACATAATAATAAAACTAAATGCACCAAGATGCCTGCTTAATATTGTTTAGACTGCAATTTATCACAATTATATTAGTAATTTTAGTATATTTTTTTTAATTACACACAATCAACCATAAATTTGAAATACTAATTATTTACTCATTACTAGGTGTAGTTAAGGCAAAAGTAGGCTGTTTTGTCTTTTAAATGTTTACCCCTTTAAAACATCAGGCAGACTTGCTGGGAACTCACCGATACCTGCATCTTGCTGGCTTTTGCGCTTACTCCTTAGTCTTTTCAGGTTGGGTACAGGATCCAGGCGCACACAATACCGACACTCAGAATCCCGACTGGTTTCAAATACCAACACCTTTAGGTGAGTCCGCTAACCCTACTTCCCAAACCCTACCCCTAAACCTAACCCTCCCCCCCTGCACCCTAAATCTAACCCTCCCCTCCCGCAGCATAAACCTAACCTTACCCCCCCTGCAGCCTAACCCTAAACCCCGCTGCCTTACCCTAACTCCCCCCTAGTGCCTAACCCTAGCCCTTACTCTAATATTAACAGTCGGGATGCAGGGGCGCCGAGAGGGGGGGGGAGCGGGTACAGATTACCGGGGCCCGGGCTTCCTGAGGGGCCTGGCAGGGGCCCGGGTCCGGCGCCGCTCCCCCTCCCTCACAGCAGCCCAGCACATAGCGTGTGCTGAGCTGCAGTGGAGACTGCTCGTGGCTGCTGAGCAGCAGCCACAGCAGTCTCCTATGCCTGTGGGGGGGAGCGATCACACTGATCGCGTCCCCCCTGGCTTTGAGCAGGGCCTGAGGGGGCCCAGAGCGCCCCCTCCCCAGGGCGCAGCGCCGCGCAAATCTTTTTTTTTTAGGGAAGGGGGCGTGGCCACACCTCCCGCGATTAGGCCATGCCCCCTCTTACCCGGGCCCGCCGCGGCTCTCAGTGGGCCTGTCGGGATGTCAGCGGTCGGGATCCTGGAGCCGGGATTCTGACTGCTGTCGTGATTCCACCAACAGTACTCTGAGTGTTGGCATTCTGACCAAATACATCCCGTCTTTTAACATTTTTTTTTAAGTAATATACTGTTTTTGATTTTTTGTTTTTGCACAGTACAGCATATTAGCAGTGTAAGGCTACGTGGAAGGAAATTTATCAAAGTGTGAAAGGGGATAAAGTACCAATCAATCAGCGCCTAAAGATGGGTACACATTACATCATACTTACCTACCCTCCCGATTTGGTCGGGAGACTCCCGAAAATCAGGTGCCGCTCCCAACCTCCCGGGAAGACAGGCAAGTCTCCCGGCTGCCGCCGACCCCTCCTGGCCCACCCCAATTGTTTGTAAAACCCCCGGCAGCAAAGGGGGGCGGTGACTCGATTTGCGTAATTTTGGCACCGCCCCCTGCATCACACTGCCTGTAATATCGGCAGTGTGTAGCGGGGGTGGGGCCAAAATGACGCGCTTGCATGGCCCCACCCCAGCTCCGCCCACAAAACGTGTCATCTGGCCGGCCACGCCCCCGTTTGCTGGCCACGCCCCCCAGTAATGCCGATCTGGCTGCTCCCTCCCGGAAGGGGCAGCCAGATAGTCGGCAAGTATGCATTACATGATGTGTGTACCTGGCCGACACACAATGTGATGAACGACATATCGTGCGGTCGCTTGACACCACATGATCTGGTGACCAACTGCACAATGCCAGCGGCATCCACAAGAATGGGTTCATTCATAAAATTGACAGATTGAGCAGCATGTAGGCTCAATCTGTCGATGCGATGAATGACCCTACAGGAGCACAATACAGTCGCTCATAGTGGGTACACACTGGCCGGATCGGGCAACATATCTTCACCTTTACTGTCATTTTTCAAAGCCTGTAAATTGACAGTTATGAGCCTGTAAGCCTGTAAATTGACAGTTATAAGCTGATTGGTTGGTACTTTATCTCTCTCTTCTTTATTTCTCTCCAAGCTTTCATAAATCTCCCCCTATGGGGTCTATTCATCATCACTTAATTTCTACAAAAGCAAGGGAAAATTAACATTTTCACCTGCAATTGTAGAAATTAAGGGCCTCATTTATCAACAAGTTTTATCACTCACGAGTGATAAATCTCGCTGCATATGACAAATGGTGCTCCAGCCAATTAGTTACCAACTGTCTTCTGTTTGAAAAATGACATTTGGGAGCTGATTGGCTTGAACACCTGTTATCATATGCAGCGAGTTTTAGCACTCATTGTGAGGGATAAAACCATACTTGCCGACAATCAGCTCCAGCCTTCCGGGAGGGAGCTGATTGTCGGCTAACAGCGGGGGGCGGGGGCGGTCATTGGGGGTGGAGCCGGGGGCGGGCCAGCCAGTTGGTGGTACACTCGGGGAGGAGCCGGGGGCGGAGCCGCATGATCGCGTCATCGTGGCTCCGCTCCTCTTCACAATGCCGTTATTTTCGGCAGTGTGAAGCGGGGGGTGGGGCCGCGATGACGCGATTCAGCGCAAATCGCATCACCGGCTCCCCCGCTGTGGGGGTTTCTAATCTTTTCCGGGGGGAGGACGGGAGGGTCGGAGGCTTCCGGGAGGCTTGCCTGTCTTTCCGGGGGGCCGGGAGCGGCACCCGAAAATCGGGAGGCTCCCGGCCAAGTCGGGAGGGTAGGCAAGCCTTGATAAAACTTGTTGATAAATGAGGCCCTAAGTTTCCGGGCCATTCATCAAAAGGGTAAAGCAGGAGATATCACAGATATCTCCTGCTTACCGGAATGGTCCGCTGTCCCCATACACTAGTATGGAGACAGAATTCATCATGCTCCGAAAATACAATATTTTCGGAGCTTGACTGCAGGAGAATTCGCCATCTTCAGGAGGCGTTTGCACCAGCTCGCGGCTCGCAACCCGCTACTTCCCTAAGGGAAGGAGTCCCGCGTTGCGAAGAGGGAACCTTTTGGATTCATCTGCCCCTGCCCAGCTCCTTACACTGGACGTCAGGGCTTTTGTGCACATGTGTGACCTGTAGGTCACGCATGCGCACTTGTCTCACTGCTCCGAAAGGGAGATAGCTGATTTTCGAATGAGCTGTCTTCGCGCCTGGGCAATGATGAATTGCTCCGGTGCTCGCGGCAAGTTAGTATGTTAATTATCGGGGTCGATAATTAACATATAGAATAGACCCCTATGTCTTTAGCTATGAACAGTAAGTATAGTAACACATAAAAGTGTTCTTACTTGCTCTTTAAAAACCAAATAGCATAATTTCAAGCATGACTGGAATCAAAGTCTAGGTGCTTGTGCAGTCTTAATGCAGCTAGCAAATTAGCGACATTGCTCTAGCATAGTAAGGCTGTAATTCTCAACCTCTTGGTACTTATAAAGCTATTCTTTATACAGCTAATTAGGAACCCAGTCCTAACATTACTGCAATTTATTGAAGGGAGTTATCATAGTCAAGTAAAAAATAGATAGAACTTTCCTTAGCCTAGAGAAAAAAAAAGAATATATTGCTTTGGTGACACAGGGGGTCAAGGTAATATTTGATTCTTATTTAAATGAAATAATTCTGTACTCTGTGATCAGAGATGAGCAGACTATTTCATGACTGTTACTTGTGACTGTTTCAAGTATAGATTCAGCACAGCTTTTGCCAGATCATGATCTGGGTTTTCCTGCACCCCTGATTCAGAAGGAAAGATGGTGGCAATGTGAAGGGCCTTAGAGAGCCGGCCCGAACCAGGGGGGAGGAGGATGGGCGTGGCCTAATTACGGGAGGTGTGGCCATGCCTCCTTAGGAAAAACCCTTATAGCAGCGCTGCACTTTGGGGAAGGGGGTGCTGTGAGCCTTTCAGCCCGGTGCAAATCCTGGAGGAGGCTTGATTGCTCCTCCACCAGGCAGTGGAGGCTGATGCTCCACAGCAGCAGTGAGCTGTCTCCCACTGCAGCCCTGCACACAGCAGCGGCATCAGGCCCCTGCAACAAAACAGGGCCTAGGTAATTAGTACCCACTCCCCCCCTTTCAGCACCCCTGGCCATGTGAGATCAATGCTTTGACTTAGGTACCTTACTCTTCTGTATGCTAAAGACAGTGATAAACCTATATTCTATTCTACTTCATTTTAAAGAGAACATGTTAACATGTTATTACTAGTTTATTGCTTTACGACTACCTCGTATAGCTTTTTTAAAATTAGACATATGTGTGTGTTTTTTTTGTGTGTGTGCGCAAAACTTCTGTACTGTGCATGAGCACCAAAAATGTTTTTCGCATACATCTGTATACTGTATATATTTTTGTGTGTTGTTGATTTGTGCCTCCTGATACAAGCATGGGCTGACTATATTTTAAGAGGCATATCCCTCGCGGGTGCTAAAAGGCTGTGCAACCCAATGATGATGATGATCAGCGGCAGCGCTGTTTGGACACTTCTGATTGGCTGATTGTGTACCGCTCCAGCTGACAATACTTCATTCACTAGCATTGTGTTATAATACGTGAAGTTGCGCCGTGTATTCAAAATGCTCAATTGAATTTTCCATCTGGGCAAGTAAAGAAGATTCCTATGTAAAATTGTAGAATAAAATATGCTTATTATTTAATTTTATTCTATTTTGTACAGTATGTTGCACTGGTGTTTGTATTTACTGACTTTTATATTAGATCTATATATCTCTACACTCGTTGGTTATAAATATACACTACAAATATATTCTCAAACGTAATGGGAAAACAACGCTACTTGCATTTATGTATGAGTGTGAGGGGAAGAGAGCAAAAGCTGGAGAGCCAAGGTATAGATTACTGGGGCCTGCAACATGAGGCTTTGGTCTTGTTCTGGCTTCTTTGTGGTCTGGTCTGAGCAATGTGCTGCCTGCCTTTATGAGCCAGTAAGAACCCCGTGTATGGATTAGGGAGGAGGGGGGATCTTGCCCCGGGGAAACGGGGTTGAAGTCCTGCTAGGAGATTTTTTCTTTTTGTTACTATTTTTATCGATTTAGTGAAGATGGGGTACAGAGGTAATATAGAAGGTGAAGGGTACAGCATACTCTCCATACAATATAGTGTGCAATGAATATTTCACATGATTTATATTGGCAATAGATCACATTGAGAAATGAAAACCATATAGTATTTATGTAGAAAGTGAAAGGTCCAGCCTCCAGGGCATGACAATTAAAGTCTACAGGCCAGAACCTAATGGGGTGCAGTCAGGAAGCCAACGTTCGAAATGCCGACCGCCGGCTTCCCGACTGTCTAATCCCGGCAGCGTCGTGCTCCCAGCGTACGTAAAATGACAGGCGTCGGGAACTCGGCGCCTGTCATTTTACGTACGCTGGGAGCACGATGCCCCGCAAACCAATCAAAGGTAAGCCGGGCGCGGACAGCCGTGCTGGGGGAGGGTTGGGTTAGGGGCTCTTGGGGGGGACAGGGTTAGGCACCCCGCCGGGAGGGTTAGGGTTAGGCTAAGGGAAGGGGGGGGTTAGGGTTAGGCACCCCCAGGGGGAGGTTAGGGTTAGGCACCTCCCCCCCAGGAGGGTTAGGTTTAGGCAGCGGGGAAGGGGGGTTAGGTTTAGGCACTTAGATGGGGGTTAGGGTTAAGCACTAGGGAGGGAAGTTGGGGTTAGGCACCCTAAAGTAGGGTTAGGGGGGGTTAGGTTAGTTAGTACTTGCGGCGTCGGGATTTGAACCTGACATAGGTCCGGCGGTATTTCATACTGATCCCAACCTGATGGAGGAGAATCTCCATGCTAAACTAACCAGTAAATCCAAGTGGTAGAGAATTTGTCTTAGGTGCTAGAAATTAATTATTCTAGATATATTTGCCATGTTGTATACAAACCACACTTTCTCAATAATGGAGGTTTGGGGAGGGGTGTAGGTTTTATCCAGGAGGAAAATATTAAGCATCGAGTAGTTTTCAGTGAGATGCATACATTAAGTAGTGGAGCATTTTCCAGAGCGAGGACAGTATAATAGATTAGATTTTATTCCATGTATGCTTAGCAAGGCATTGAGTAGTGCATCAGATAGGTCACCACGGTCATATAATTTTTGTTGGAACCAGCAGAGCGTTTTTGCCTCTCTAGCACATAGAAGCTACCTGAGCTGGCACCTGGTTGCAAGCAATCTGCAATGACACAAGTTTTTGGGTAGCGCTGGTGTTTGCGAATGAGCTCTTGAAATTGTGATTTACAACCAGCACAGTGCCAATGGTCTTTCTGCCTTTTGGGCTGCTGAGGTGGAGATAAAATATCCCATCATAGAGGTTTTGTGGGCTTTCCATATTATCGCGATCAATTGAGCAAAACCAATATCTCTAGTGGTGGATTTTACCTAGGGGCTGCGGGGCTGCAGCCCCCCAGTAAAATCCTGCACTTCAGTGAGCCAGTGCAGTCCGTGACTGCACTGGCTACACTGTGACTGGGGGTGGCTTCCCATTGGAAGCTCCACCTGCCAGTCACGCACAGGACAGGCAGCCACAGCCCCCAGGGGGAGGTGTCAGGAAGCCAATGGTCAAAATGCCGACCGCCGGCTTCCTGACTGTGCAATCCTGACAGGGGACTAATGATAGGCATCAAAATTCTGATGCCTATCATAGTCCTTACACTGGGAGCCGACTCTTCGGCAACCCGAATGAATGTAAGTCAGGCAGCGGGTGCGGACAACTGCACGGGGGGGCTTAGGTTAGGGGCTCCCAGGGGGGACTTAGGGTTAGGCACCCCCCCGGGAGGGTTAGGATAGGGGAAGGGGGTGTTAGGGTTAGGCTACTCCAGGGGGAGTAGTCACACCCCTGGGAAGGATAGGTTTAGGCTGCCGGTATGGGGGGGTTAGGTTTAGGCACTTATGGGGGGGTTAGGGTTAGGCAATAGGGAGGGAGGTTAGGGTTCGGCACCCTTAAGGGAGGGTTAGGGGGGGAGAGGGTTAGGTATAGTTGGTGTACTTACCTATCGGGATATTCACTGCTGCTGGTCTTCTGGTATCAGGATTTGAACCGCTGGACATAGGTCTGGCGGTCATTCATACTGATCCCGACTACCATAAGCAGAGAGTGGCTTCCAGTGGAAGCCGCTGCTCTGACTTTTGGGCAGCCCTACAGAGCTTCTCGAGGCTACTAACAATGCAGCCCCAAGAATTTGGTCTAGTGTTATGCGCATGCGCGGTGCTACCGCCGTTCATGCGCATGCACAAGTCCCGGTGCCTGACATTCATTGTGCAGGTGCCGGGACCAGTCACCAGAAGCAGCGGCAGCCCCCTTTAGGTAAAAGGGCAGAAGCTGCTGCTGATTATCTCTATGGAAGTTTTCATTTCAGTAAATTATATTTCATTGTAACAATTAAGCAGCATGAAACCGAAGCAAAGATTAACGCCACCAAGACTGAGGAAAATTCTTTCCATAATACTGGTAACACCTCAGTACCATGTAAAGTCTGAGCTGCCGTGTTGTTTGGAAGGAAAAAATTAATAAATGAGCAGGGATTCCAGTCCAGAAATTATTTACAAATCCCAGGATTTCGGGATTACTTGGCCACAGAGCTCCTATCCCTGGCTCCACAATTCACAATCACGCAGCATTACTCTGCCACCACCAGAGTACATCTACTTGTGTAGCCACAGCACTGCCACCCGAAGCTGCCCACCCACCATAGCATAGTGGACTCCCCAGGCTCTGCCTGCTGCCCCCCCAAAATATGCATCCAGTCTGCCTCGAAGTGCGCACTCTGCCCGCGGAGACCCCGACCACAAGCCTCCCCACCTGCTGCCAGAGGAGGACACAGAGGAGCTGGTGTTCAGGGCAATGGATATCTTCCCTGAAGGCCGCTTCCTCAAGTGCAAACCTTCCCCTCCCATTGAGCTGGAAGCCTAGAGGGAGAGGGCAAGGACCAGATTGCAACTTCTATATTGCTGCCTGCATGCTGCCCTGCTGCTGATCTTCAACTTATGCAGTTGTTCCCTGTGGCCCGCCGATGGTTAATGTAGTGCGGACCGCAGTGAGTGCGGTCCGCACTACACAGAAACAAACACCACCGCTGGCGCTGGCCTGGGTAGTACACTCGTACTACCCAGCGGAGGTGTGTTTGTTTTAGCAGACAGACTCTCATTGGCTGCTACACCCACGGCTGGAGCCGGGCTGGAGTTCATACATTAGTTCCACCTTTCGGCTCCCACAATGGGTGATGGGAGAAACATCATAATGTCTCTCCCATAGTGCAGAGCGGGCCCGGGAGGATGGAGGAGCAGACAGCAGCAGGCACGGGGATTCAGGTAAGTGTTGTTTTTTTTTGTTTCTTTGTCCTATATATGTAAGGGACACTGCATAGGGGTGGAGGCACTGCATAGGCGGGATTACTACTGGGGTCACTACTGGAAGCACTGCATGGGGGGACCACTACTGGGGGCATAATATAAGGGGCACTGCATAGGGGGGACTACTACTGGGGGCACTGCATGGGAGGACTACTAATGGTGGCACTTTATAAGGGGCACTGCATAGATGGGACTACTAGGGGCACTGCATAGGGGCGGCCATTACTGGGGGCACTGTATAAGGAGTACTTCTGGGGGCACTGCAGAGGGGGGACTACTACTGGGGGCATTATATAAGGGGCACTACTGGGGGTACTACTACTGGGGCACTAATGGTGGCACTACATAGGAGGGACTACTACTGGGGGAACTGCACAATGGGGACCACTACTGGGACCACTGCATAGGGGGCACCACTACTGGGGCACTGCAGAGGGGAGCAGTTATGGGGCATAATTATAATTGTGGCAGGAGGTGGGCCATTCTGGGACATAATTAAAATTATAGGAGGGGGCAGTTATGGGACATAATTGTGTGAGGAGGGGGCAGAGTCTAGATACCGCAGTATAACAGTGGCCCTCGGGCTTCATTTAATTTTTTAATGTGGCCCACACTTAAAGGTTGAAGACCCCTGCTTTATGTTATTGTTAGGTCTGCCATTTGCTACATTGTTCTTTTTAATCAATAACTATAATTTCCTTCTGTTGTATTTTTGCTTGCTCTGGGCTGATAGTGCCACTTACCATTCTCTCCTTACTGCCGCATCACTGATTCTGTAACTTCCCCTTGCATGTTACTGCTATGGATTGCTCATCCTGCCCACTGTAATTTATGTAGTGTGCCCCAGATTACTGGATGAGTGACCCATGGAAATATTCAGGCAGGGAGTATCATGTTAGTTCACTGTTCATTTTATCTTTTAATGTGTCCTATTTTACATACAATGCTTATTCGCACATTGTAACCAATTTAGTGCTGCCTCATTTGGGAAACCGGACTATAGATAGACAGTAATTAGATAGACAAAGGCCCTCATTCAGAGGCGGACGCAAGAAGCGATCGCTCTCTCTGACTGAGGGCGGCCGCTTCTTTTTTTTAGTGCGGCCTTCTGGTCGCTAGCTAAGCAGTGGGTTACCACCCACAGCTTAGCGACCGACCAGGGTAATGGTCGCGATGGTCAAGACCATCGTGACCTTCGGGGCTTGCAACAAGACCCTAAGGTTGGGTCTCGGCAAGCGCAAGCCCCAGGGAGCTTCCTGCTCTGATCGAGCAGGAAACTCCCCACTGACATCATTGCAAGCATTCCGTCGGGAATGCCTCCATTTGGCTGGCCACCCCCCCCTGCCCGTCTCCCAAACGGGGCGAGCTGTCAATCACCATCGACAGCTCGCCCCCTTTGGTGCGAGACCCGTAGCGACGGATCACCCATCGCTAGCCAGGTCTTGTGCATGCGCACGTCGGAGCCGGCTCTGACGTGCGCACACCCAGTGGTCAAACATCGTCCTGGTTGCGAGCGCTCAGCGCTTGCGACCGGGTCTGAATAAGGCCCAATGTCTAGATAGACACCAGGGGGTAAATGTAATAGGTTGCGAATTTGTGAAAAATGCGAGTATTGCACTAAACTCAGATTTTTTACACATTCACAAATGTAATAGGATGTTTTGCTATTCTCTAAATGAACTCGGCAATGTAATAGAGGGCGAGTGCTTCACTCGCACATATTACTGCCTGAGAACTCGCAAAAACAATAGACCAGCTTCAGGATAGTGAGTTTATCCTGAGCAGGTCAGGGTAACACAGAAACATGCACATATCCATGAGATACGTGCATGTTTCTGTGTGCACCCCTCCCCATAAGCCTAACAAGCACCGGGCTATATAAAGCCTGTACTGGTTTGAGAAATACAGGGGCCAAAATGCGTAGGGGCCCCTGTATATTAAGTACCAGCACAGGGCTTTTCTGAGCCAGTCCTATTTGTGGAAAAACAAGGGACAAAACGAGTAGGGGTCCCCTGTAATTTCCATAAGGAGCACCGGACTCTTTATAGCAGGGGGCAGGGCCAGATTAAGGGGGGGCAACAGGGGCGGTCATCCCTGGGCCCCCCCACACAGAGGGCCCCCACACTACAGCATGCAGCAGCACATTCAGTGCTGCTGCATCAGCTTGGGGCAGGGCGGTAGTGTGGACGGCACATAAGTGCCGTCCGCACTACACATAAGTGCTGTCCACACTACATAGCACAAACAAACAGCCGCCGGCGCCGGCAGCTATGTGTTTGTTTTAGCAGCCGATGAGAGTCAGACTCTCATCGGCTGCTGCGCTGTGGCCCACTGCCGGAGCCTCCGTCTTCCGGCTCCCGCAGTGGCTGATGGGAGAGACGTCATGATGTCTCTACCATCACGCAGGGTGAGCCGGCCCGAGAGGACGCCGGACGGAGGAGCTGATGCCGGTGCGGGGATTAAGGTAAGCAGAGATTTTTTTTTTTTCCTGTGTGTGTGTTTGGCTGGCTGGGGGGGTGCGACTACTACTAAGGGTACTGCTGGGGAGGGTACGGACTACTCCTAAGGGCACTTTTGGGGAGGGAATGGACTACTCATATGGGCACTGCTGGGGAGGGATCGGACTACTACTAAGGGCCCTGCTGGGGAGGGAACGGACTACTACTAAGGGCACTGCTGGGGGTACTACTAGGGGCACTGCACACTGCTGGGACCACTACTGGGGGACACAGCATAGAGGGGGGATTACTATTAGGGGTACTCCTGGGGGGACTACTGTTGAGGGGGGACTGCTCAGGGGCGTAGAGAGCCACGCGTGGCCTAATTTCAGGAGGCGTGGCCACGCCACCTTGAAAAAAAAAAAAGAATTTGCAGCGCCGGGGAGGGGGCGCTGTGAGCCCATCAGCCCGGCGTAAAGCCAGTGGGGGGCGCGATCAGTGTGATCGCTCCCCCCTTCAGGCATAGGAGATTGCTGTGGCTGCTACTTAGCAGCCGCAAGCAATCTCCCGCCGCAGTCCAGCACACCCTGTGTGCTGGGCTGCTGCAGAGGGAGGGAGGGCGGAAGTGAGGGGGGGGCGGCGCCAGACCCGGGCCCCCGCCCCTCTGGAAACCCGGGCCCGGATAAACTGTACCCGCTCCCCCCCTCTCGGTGCCCCTGGGACTGCTACTAGAGGCACGGCTGGGATGGGCTTGGCTCTGTGTGGCTTGAAGGGTGCCCCTGCAACTTAGTTGCCCTGGGGCCCCCACAAGCCTTAATCCGGCCCTGGCAGGGGGTAATGCCACAGCCAGGTAAAACCTTTCTCCAGTCTCCCTGGCCAAAGCATTACCCCTGGCTGCTAGTCAGCCCAAGCCGAGGATCCCTGGAGAGGAGGGGCACCCAAGGCCTAGGCTGATAGCCCGAGGCTAACCCGATACCCCTGGCTGGTGGATGTCGGGTTGATAGTGTAAATGTGTTGTGTAAAATAGAAGTGTTAATATTGTCTTTAGCTGTTGGACTACACATCCCTGCAATCCTCCCCTGCATGCTGGTATTTGGAGAGCCAGCATACGGGGTATTACGGGCCCGCTGGTGCCTGTAGTTCCACAGCCAAATAAATATTTAAATAAAGACAAGACACACCGTGAAAGTACAATTTTATTTAAACACACACACTAACTGACACACATCTAGTATCACTGATGACATCATGTACCCTTGTCCAGTAGGATTCCATAGATGTACCTGTAATAAAAAATCCATACTCACCTCTCCTATGCGATATACATGTCCTCTTTGGTCCCTGTAGGCATCGATGGGGTTAAAAAACAAAACGCAAAAATCCGAAACCATGCCGGACAGGAAGAAAGGTATGTGTTTACACATACCTTTCCTCCGTGCGAATGACTGGGGCCCACGTGTGGCCAGTCATTGCAGGAGCCACCAGCCAATCAGCAGGCGTCTCAGTCGGAGCTGCTCACTGATTGGCTGTGTGCGGTCAGCCTGCCTCCTCCATAGACTCCAAAGGTGAGAAATCTCCATTGAAGTCTATGGTGGGAACCGCGACATTGTATCCAATGATGTAACCACAAGGTTACTTGAGGTGAAGGGTTAGGCACTTACCCAGAAGGTTAGGATTAGGCACCAGGAGGGAGGGTTAGGGTTAGGCACCAAGGGGAGGGTTAGGGTGAAGATTGGGGCTAAAAACAAACAAAAAAATGTGTCGACCATTTTTGAGTGCGCTATTTTCATGTCGAACCTTTGACCCTGTCGACCTTTCGTCCCTGACTAACTATTAACTGTCTAACATCAGGTGTCTATCTAGACATTGTCTATCTAATTACTGTCTATCTCTTGTACCACACCCCCTCGTTTGGTGCTCTGTGTGGAATTAAAACTGCATGGTCGTGATGTATGTACAAAGATCTTGACAAGTTATTTTATCTCTCCCATTATGTATCATCAGTTCCAGGCATTGCCTATTCTGCTGAGGTTAATCCTAAATAGTGTGCCTAAAATGGCTGCCTCACTTATCCTGCAATTGATCACCCAAAATGGCTGCCAAACCCACTGTAGTATCTCCATGCTCTCTGCATTTCATGAAAATCTTTTCTGTATTTCATTGTTCCTGTACTGTATTATGTTTCTGTGCTGTATTATGTCTCATTCTATCTGTTAAGCAGCTTCAGTCCTATTGGAGAAAGAGCGCTATATAAATAAAACAATTCTTATTATTACAATTTCTTGGGATTCATTTTGGGATTGGGATTAAGAAAAAAATCTAAAATAACAACAATGAAAAATAGTAAAACACCTCAAATCTCTACACTGGAAGTTGGAAGTTACTGAACTAGACTAATAATGTAATGCAAACTGCAACATTCTAAAAAAAATTTGGAGTCTTTTTTTTCTTTTGCTGAAAGAACAAACTAAGAAAAAGCACGGCGTCCAGGGTATCATCACTAATTCGTCTGCTGATTTTATACCCAGTATCCCCAACTGCAGAGAAAGCACATCAGGTTCTTCACTAAGAATAGTTAAAACCATGTCCTTATATTCAGCACCAATATCACCTGCTGTTTCAGCTGTGCCTGTGTCAGACTCAACACCATTATAATCTATATAAGGTAGAGTCAGTGGCGTCATGAGGGGGGTGCGGGCTGTGACACCAAAATGCAGACTCCTCCACCCTGACAGAATCCGGGTGCTGCAGTGTGACATTCTCCTGCTGCACCTGGCTCTTGTCATAGAGGAGCCGACAGCCCAGTCAACCGCGGCGATGCTGGGCTGCCCTCGAAATTATATAATCGAAATCCCTGCAAGGCCACGCCCTTTTCTTTAGACCATGCCTCCTTTTTGGACTCATGGACACTTGGGGCAGTCAGAGTGCCACCGGGTGTCACCAGACCCTTTGACGCCTCTGAGCAGAGTTACATGATCATCATAATTATTGTTGACATCATCTATACAAGGAGTGTGGATCAGCCATTGTCATGGATGAAGAGGACTTTGTAGATTGTGAACGTTCAGCAGAAGAGAACATCACATGCTGCAAGGTGAAGGCTGTGCACTAGATGACACAACTGGTGTTCAGCACCTATAAATTTTCCAACTCGTACCATTACATTTGGACCATCTGTAATGATTGTGATAATATAATTTTCAATTAATATATTAAACTCATTTAAACATGTTTTCAAATTTTCAAGACATTTTTCTGCAGTCATTGATCCGTGAACTCTGACCAGACCCAAATTCCACAATTTCTTTTGGCCATGTAAAATAGTATACATTCTATATATCTTTTATTAGCAGTAGAGGTCAACTCATCAAATGCAGAAGAAAATCCCTCCCCTCCATCAGTTTTAAACTACGTATTTCCAGGATGATTTTTTTATTTTTCAGGGCATAATTCAAAACTCTGTTTGGCAGTCGGGGTGGAAGGTAAATCAACATGCCCTTTCGCAATCAATAATTGCCTTAAATCCTGTGATGTAGAAAGAATGTTGAACTCCAGTTCATCTAAAGCGGTAATTCGCGCTAAAGTTGCATCTAGTGATGTATTTTCTGAAGGCCCAAAATAAAAGAAAATTTTCGTTTCATAGGTGGTCCTTCATCAATATTCATTTGACTTGAACTTGGTATGAAGTTGAACATGGCCTCTTTTGGTCATACTTTTATTTTATGTTTGACAATTAAATGTGTATGCAAATCTTTTGTAGAACCGCTCAAGTTTTTATTAAATAGCACTGCAAGTTTGACATGTTGCTGTTTGATTATCAAAAGCTGGCAAAAAATGAAACAAAACAGATGTCTCACACATATCTTTTTTTTGAGTAACGTATAAAGTTAGGCTGTTTTGTGCTATTGCCATAATACAAAATACCAAAGTGGCACTTTGTAATGCAAGAATAAAGTTTGCTTGCTTTTTACACTACCACACCTTTATTTAAATTAGAAAGTAAGTATGAATGGTACAGGGCTGTAACTAGGGTAGTGCGACCAGTGCCATGGCATAGGGCACCGCAGGGCAGGGGGCGCTGTTTGGGCCTGTCAATTTTCTATTTATTATCATTCTCGCTTGTAGCTTCCTCTTCTTTTATCCCCAGCATCTCCTAGCCTCCCCTATCTCTTCCCTGGCTCTTCCCCATGAGGTCATGGCCTTTTTTTGGGGTGTTTCGTCTTATGTCCCTATTTGAAGGGGGAAAAGTCTAGTTATGGCTCTGGGATGGTATATATCTATTTATGTATCTATTTGCTGCTATTAATCATCAGACAACAGCGCACCAAGGGCCTAAATCACTACCAATCGCAACTGTGATTGCAATAGCGATACACACCCAGTCTCACTGTGATAGTATGCTAATCCATTGAGATCACTATGCCGTTGCAGCATAACATAAGGACGCCCACTTTACCTTACACATATCTGTAATGTTTAGCAAGACTGTGAAACCATCAGTAACATTGAGTACCATCTCAGCCTCACGCACACTTGCACAAGCTCTGACCTTACTCAGAAATTGCTAACTTCATCGCACGCTATGAGTACACAAGCTGCGTACGGCATCGCAGTGGCTAATTTATGCACGCCCCTGTAATTTAGTTCAAATGCCCTGGCACGTCTCCATTTTGCTGACCACCCCCCATCACCTCTTACAAACAGTACTTCCTGTCAATCACTCTGCGATGGGTTTGCGTAGTCACTGCAATCGCAGTCCCAGTCGCAAAGGCCGGTTCACGCATGCACACTGCCATGCATATGCATGGCAGAACGAAACAATTGGCTGATTGCATGCATAATCACAGTTGCGATCAGTAGTGAATCAGGCCCCAAGTCCACAAATAAAATTTCACAATGATACTACTGACAAACTTTGAAGTGCAGTCCGCAATAAAAAAAGTTTGTGTGTTTTAAATTATTTCTACACATAGTTATTATCATTACAGTCTGTAGGGGATACTGTCAAAATGCCGACGGCCAGGAAGCCGTCTGCCTAAATCCCGGTGTCTAAATACCAACACGGGACTAAAGACAGGCGTCGAAATCCCGACGCCGGAATCTAGACAGACGGCTTCCCGAATGAAGGTAAGCTAGGCAGTGTTATTGCTAGCCGCAGGGTGAGGGTTAGGTTCAGGGCATGCTGGGATGTGTAGTTCTATAACAGCTGGGGGGAAGGGCGCTAATTGCCCAGCCTAGTCTAGTCTCAGTCTCTCTCCATCCCCCTACTAATACTGTCTACTGCAGACTACAGTGACCGAATAAGTGCGTGCTTCATATATTACTAAGAATGTCACTCACTCCTTTCCCACTGGTTGAAGTCCATCCTCATCCCTGTCAATGAATGACAAGTGTTACAAGGCAGCGTGTGAGCCACACACACCGCCGCTGAATCTGCAACTGTGCCACTCATGGATATGGTCATTGAGTGGCTATCTCAGTCACCGCGAGAATCCCGTTAATTCACAGGATTTAATACTGAAAATCCAGAGTAATTTGGGCATCTTAAAATTGGCTGGATAGAAGATTATCAATGCATTTAAGCAGTTGAATGATTTATCCAAATCTGCCATTTTTTTTTTAAATACAAAGTGAAAAGGGGCTAATCTCATCTATTGGAGAATAATTCCACTTTGGATCTAAGAGCCTGATTCAGACCCGCTCACGAGCGCACAGCACTCGCAAGCGGGTCAATGGTCCCCCACTGCACATGCGCCAGCGAGCGACGGCAGCTCCATCACTCTTGGGCTCACTACAAGACGGAGCGGCTGTCCATATTGATTGACAGCTCGCCCCGTTTTGTAGGTGGGTCGGGGGGGTGTCTTTCCAAATGGAGGTGTTCCCGCCATTTGCGGGCGGCCCCACCGACATCACGAGTGATGTCAGTGGTGAGCTTCCGGCTCTATTAGAGCCGGAAGATCACTGGGGCTTACGGCAGAAGAGACCCTACCACAAGGGTCTCGTCGCAAGCCCCGATGGTCCCGTCACCCACAGCTTAGTGAGCGGCCAGAAGGCCGGCTCAAAAAAAATAATGCCACCCTGATTCAGAGCGAGCGCTCTTCAAGAGCGTCCGGCTCTGAATCAGGCCTTAAGACCACATTGGTCCCCCAATTATAGCTTGAATGTAAGCATGAATTTAAGCAAGAATCTTTAGTAACCTAGCGGTATTCACCATTGAAGTTAATGGTGGGAACCACTGATTGGCTGAGATAGGCGGAGGCACACCTCTCTCAGCCAATGATTGCTCAGCATCGGGATTTCTACAGAGAAATGCCGCGGCTATGCAGTCATTCTGAAAGTTCTTGTGTCTGGACTTTTTTTGTATGTTTTAAGAAGACGGTGGATGCCTACTGTACATAGACGAGAGGACGTGTCCAGGGATTGTAGGTGAGTATGTGTGAGTGTGTATGTGTGTGATAAACTTACACTGTCACGGCGTGTGTCTTGTGTTTACTTTCATATTTCTTTTGCAGGTGAACTACAGGTACAAGCGGGCCCTTAATGCCCGCTTGCTGGTACTTGTGGTTCTCCAAGTACCAGCATGCTGAGGAGACTTCCTGGGACCTGTAATTCTCCAGCAAAATACAATATTTTTACTTCTATTTTTACACAACACTACACACAATCAACCCGGCACCCACCAGCCAGGATTGAAAGGGTTCCCCTGGCTGTGGCATTACACCCCCACTAGAAAGAGTCCGATGCTGGTTATGGGAAATACAGGGGACCCCTATTCATTTTGTCTCCTGTATTTCCAAAACCAGGAAATGCTCGCTTAGCCCAGTGCTGGTTGTGCTAAATACAGGGGACTCCTACGTCTTTTGTCCCCTGTATTTTCACAACCAGGAATGGCTCTGAAAAGTCCGGGGCTGGTTGTGCTTTTAGGGGGGGACCCCCCCATGTCATTTTGTTTTGGATTTTACACTTTAAAAAGTTTCTACACAGATGCATGCACGGATCGCAATGATCTGTGCATGCATCTGTGTCATAGCACAGCCCATTATTTAAATTTAGAAAGAAATCTTTAAGATGGTCGTCAGCTGTGTGGGACAGCAAACGATATATCGTTGACGATCTAATGATTTGGAAATCATTAACGACGAACAATATACTGTTTGGTCATTAGTAATATTGCACAGTGTTCCAACTACTGTATATCGTTTGTCCAGGGAGTTCAGGGGAAATCGTTAACGATACTGGATCATTAGCAAATCGTTTAATGTGTACTTAGCTTTAGTGAGCATTTATAAAAGAATTGCAATTCTTTCATGGCTTTACAATTTTTAGACTAGCGCCTCTCTGAATGCAAAGAATATTGCCAAAATCTATTTTTCAGTTACCAGACTTTTTACCTTTAAGGATTTATTCAGCATTTTGCATTTATCTATAAACAAAATACAGCCAAAAATAAATTTTTTAAGGAAGTCATTTGTAACATTTGCTTTCCCCCATCTGCTTGTAGTGCATGATATTTGGAGTTAATTGTACAGTGGAATTACAGTGGAATTAATTGATAGAAAATGTACAAACAGATCAATGTCAGACTGTAACCAGGTGTGATCATGCAAGGAATACACTGTAACAAATCAGATCTGCAAGCTCTTGTGAAGCAGCACTTTGCCAGTCCAGAAGGAGGATGCCTAGCTGATCCTTACTACAGACACAAATAGCCATAGTCATGTGACAACACAGCTGGTGCAATTATGAAATTCACATAGCAGGATAAATAAGCCTTAATAGTGTCCGTAACAATCACATTTTAAATCGATGCATTCCGGAACTCCTCAGACTGAAACATGCCTTTTGCTTAGCTCATCGGAACAAATTTATATTACTTTTATATAGAGATTGCTGCTACTGTCTTGATTTGCCATGACCTTGTCTGACAGCACATTCACAGGCTTGTTAGACAATTTCGTTTGTAAGCCCTGGAGCTTACATGTTTTGAGGTGTAACTGTAAATTGATACAGTAAGTGTATATATAGATACAGTAAGTGTATATGTACTGTAGGTCTCTAGATAAGGCTAAATCGTGCTTGTGGTCCTCTGGGCACTAAACATACTTTAGGCGCAATTCTATGTGAAATAGTGTAGAATATTTAAAGATATTAAAGATGAAATTAGGCCAGTAGAATTCTATTAAAAACATATTGTAAACCTTTCTTATGCAAACTAAAACTGTAGCCTATTTTTCTTGTGGAGGGGTCTAAGAATAACTTAAATATAGAAATTTATATAAATAAGTACTTCAATTTATCACACAAGACAACCACTTTTTGAACCCTGAGCGTTCTTTGATAAGACCACATTAGCAGATTGTAACAGGAAAAATTATTTTATTGAATTAGTCAGTCTGATTTCCTCGCTGAGATTTTGCCTGAACAGAATGACCTACCGTGACTGTATTGGCCAGCAAATAATACTGAATTCTGAACTAACCTTTGATACACTAGGGTAAATTACTACGACTCAAGAAAAAGCTACCAGTCAGATTTTATTGGTTGCTAAGGGTAACACCACTTTTCATCTTCTGCATCAGTTTATATATACGTCCCTGTAGATATAGTTATTGAGGCCATGCGGCCATGACTGCATCCTCTTACACAGCGCGACCATGTCTTTATACCAATGCCGCAGCTGATGGGATTCAAACAGAGACACCCACTGGCAGCGACTCAAATCCGCCACTCTGCCTAATTAGTTGCACCATTGGTAGCACCATTTACAATTAGAATAGCCCTATTGTTGCTCAGAATGTATGTCAGAACATGGTCACCTGTACCAGGACAGATGCGAATAAAGGCGCAGTCGCTGGCTCCAACATTCCCACGTCTAGCGACTTTTGGCCCAGTCACTGAACTAGGACTGTGGCAATTTTGATTGAATACATTTTGAACAGGACGCAGAGAAGGGAAATTACAGTGAGCGATGTGTCTGGAACAAAATGAACAATGCAATGTTTAAAATATAGAGCTGATAAATATCTAAACTAGGTGGAGGATTGAATTATTCGTGTATCCTAATGGTATTATAAAAGTACCTGTAGCAAAAAACTTAAATAAGATCAAATTAAATAAAAAATGTAAAACAAAATAATCTGTATCTTAGCAATAATCAAATGATTTATAGATATATCAGATAAGTTCACAGTAAAAACCGGGAAGCAATCTAGAACAGTGCAACTGTTTTAAAGAATAAAGACTCCCATACACGGTGCAAAATAGCAGCCGATCAGATGGATTGATACGATTTCGCTGCTATATTGTACAGTGTGTGGGGATGATATCGGACAGAGCGTGCTCCCGTGGGGTCGTACATCGCACCTCCAGATCTTTCTGCAGGTTCATTTGATCTGGGGATACGATATACATTCTCATGCAGTGCTGTGTGGGTGGGGGAGGGGGTTCTGGCATATTGGGCGGTCGGCCACCAGATAACACATTGTGTGGGGACTGCCCAATATGTCATCCGTCGGATCCCACGTCGCGTCACAAGGTGCATATCGCACAGTGTATGGGGGCCTTAAGAATCCCTCATATAACTTAAAAGCTACTGTACATAAAAAAACAATGCCTATAATATATGCAGACTGACAAATGATAGTCTTAGGGCCTGATTCAGACCCACTCGCGAGCGGCTGTCCGCTCGCAAGTGGGTCGATGGTGTGCACTGCGCATGCGCACGACGGAGGGAGCTCCGTCGTGCGCATGCATGAGACTCGACGAGCGAAGGACTTTCCTTCGCTCGTTGTGTCTGATCAAAGGGGGCATGCTGTCGATGTTGATTGACAGCACGCCCCCTTTGGTGGGCGTGCCTGCCAGACGGAGGCGTTCCCAAGGAAGCTGGCCCCACTGACATCACTAGTGATGTCAGTGGGAGTGATTTTGGCTCTGATAGAGCCAAAATCACTCCTGGCCTTGCGGTTGAGAAACTCAACCGCAGGCTTCTGCTCGCAGTGGCGATGGTCGCGATGGTCAAGACCATCGCGACCATCAGCCTGCACGCTCGTATATGCTGTGGGTGGTGACCCACAGCTATACGAGCATCCAGGAGGACGCTCCATAGTAATGGAGGTGGGCCCTGATTCAGAGCGAGCGCTCTGGTCAGAGCGTCCGGCTCTGAATCAGGGCCTTAGTTAGGAGCAATTACATTTTCCAGCCATAAACATGTAATAAAACACAGGGCGCTGCTGCAATCATGTGTGCGTCTTTTTGCCGGTGTTCCATATGCAACTTTATACTGGTACAAGCTCTTCCCTGGCGAGTCTGAATGTACAAGGCCTGAGACACCCATTTTGAGCATCTTTCAGCACTGAAATCCTGCTTGCTGCATTTTTAGATGCAACTATAGTTCACACCAGCAAAACGTGCACCAGCCCCATGCTGCAGCAGGTACACAGGTAGAAATTCTCCATCAGAGTATGGCCTCCAATGCAATTAAGTGTCTGAGTTCGCAACCAATTCTGCATCACGCTCACGAATCTCCCGTAACACACCCATAAGACATTACATCTCTGTGCATTGACATAGCCACCTCCCAGTCACCAGCCAGGAAAGCCCAATACAGTTCCTATACATTTCACACACTGTGCGCATCAATCGCTCCAGCGACACAGTGTAACGCATGCGCTGTATGAGCTTTAGGGGTTTTTGTACATGCACAGTAGCAAAAATTTTCTCAACTCCATAAACATCATCATTGCCTTCAACCCAGAATCAGGCTCAGTAAATCACAAAGAATGAAGGAGCAGCAGGTGTTCCTCACTTACACAGAAGTGTTCCGGATGGCAGTGTACAAAGGTGAACTGAAGGTGAATAGAATCTGTTACAGTGTGCAGTAACTACAAAGGTGAACTGAAGGTGAATAGAATCTGTTACAGTGTGCAGTAACTTTTTATCAGTTGTACTGAGCCTTCAGTCACAATGAAATTAAATACAGTAGGTACTGGATTTGTGGTGCTTAAGAAGTTGACAAAAATCGCAGAGATTTTCTGAAGAGTTTAGCCTCCACATTGCCAGATGTAATAGTGGGTGATTTGGAGGCCGAGTAGCCAAGCTGTTAGCGATGGACATAGGGTCTCATTCTGACCAGCTTGCAAGCGCCTATGCACTCGCAAGCGGGTCGATGTGGAGGCCCTGCGCACGTGCAGCAGCCGCACTGCGCGTGCGCAAGCCCCGGAGCGAGAGAGACTCACTACAAAAGGGGCAGCTGGTGATCGACAGCTCACCCCATTTTGTAGGCGGGGCGGGGAGGTTGCTACACAAACGGAGGCGTTCCCGATGGAACGCCTGCCGTTTGGGGGCGGCCCCACTGACATCACTAATAGAGCCGAAAGATCACAGGGGCTTGCGGTAGATGAGACCCTACCACAAGAGTCTCGTCGCAAGCCCCGATGGTCGCGATGGCCTTGACCATCGTGACCATCAACCTGGCTGCTCGCTAAAGCTGTGGGTGGTCAGCCACAGCCTAGCGAGCGGCCAGGAGGCCGGCTCTGAATGAAGTCCATAGTGTATAAACCTATTTTTGGCTTATTTGTGGTGTCCTATTTTTTTTTTTTAAACTTTGGCCCCCACCTCTACAAGGTGCAACCAGCAATAGTGCTGAAAGACAATGAGTGTGGGGTCGCCTTGATAAAGCTGCTACCGGGCTGTTGGCACTTTAGCATGGAAACCAACAGCATGGGGTACCCCCGCCCCTCCATAGTGCCAGTCCTAGGCAGACTAAACTCAGGCTGTATTGCCTAGTGGGACTGGACCTGCATTAAAAAAAGCATTCCCTCAGAGGAAAAACCAGCCCCACGTTGATAGCTTAAGAGCTCTTCACACTCCCCTGGGCAGTGTGCGTGGAGTAATAAAGGTGTTCAAAATGTAATAAATAATATAAGTGGTGAACTACAGCAGGGCATGCTGGCAATTGGAGCACTTTGAGAGATTTTACAGCTGTCTATGATTACAAGCAAAGTGGCTTCTCTCTGATCGATCATGAGCATGTGAAAAGCCACTTTGATTGATGAGAGCGGAATGTGGGCGGGTTACTTTTAACTAATCAGAGTGACATTTTTCACTCACTGACTCACTTTTTTCACCCACTGACTAATCAGAGCTGATCATATGTAACAATGAGCTAACCAATGTCGGTCCAGAGGTGGGGCTGCAGCGCGTTCCACACATACTGCCAGTGAGTACCCTCCGGCGATGTTTGGCAGCATTTGGGGTGGCAGTTGGTGTGGCTCCCCTATTTGAATTTTGGTCTGTGCTGCCGCCCCACCTCTAGAGCCACCACTGGAACTAACAAGATAGTTAAAAATTGTTTTGGGCAAAACTGTAGGTGGAAATAAAGTAATTGATATAGCCAGCTTTATTTGACCGATTCAATCACTGAATTTTACTCATAAGAAAAAAATCGGTAGTGTAATTTATAGTTTTGATTATTGTATTTGTTAGTGAACATGATCATATTAATAGAACTATTACAAGACAGAAATAAACATTTCCAGGGTCTCTGACTGATATCTCATATTTTTCCATTCACAATTCAGCAGATACTTGTAGTAGGTTCACATTGCTTTGAAAATAATTCAGCATCGCCTTGGTCTAATTCTATATAAATCCATAGAGATCTTTTATCTATTTGTACATTGTGACATGATCTGAAAACTCTTTCTGCGTTTACACATCTATATTTACCCTTTGTCAGAGGAAAAGGTTAATTAGGATATTCACCAGCCACGGTATGTTGATGCGGAGAAAATTAAAGTAATTGGTATTGTTCTCGGTAAGCTGGCAGATATTCTTTTTTATTGATCAAATGAGAAATATATTTATATGTTTCACAAAAGACGCTGGAGAAAAGAAACCTGTTTTTCCCCAAAAACATTAAAGAACGTTATTGCAACCATAAAGATATCAGGGCAGCTGTAAAATAAATGACCAATACAGGTTGAGTCTCCGATATCCAAAATGCTTGGGACCAGGGGTATTTTGGATAACGGAATATTCTGTATTTTGGAATATTTGCATATCATAATGAAATATCTTGGGAATGGGACCCAAATATACACACAGAATGCATTTATGTATTTTATACACCTTATACACACAGCCTGCAGGTAATTTTATACAATATTTTCAATAATTTTGTGGCTCAAACAAAGTTTGTGTAAATACTTAAAATTCAGTTATGTTTCATTTACACCCCATACACACAGCCTGAAGGTAATTTTATTTTTAATAATTTGTGCCTTAGACAAAGTTTGTGTACATTGAACCATCAAAAATCAAAGGTTTCATTATCTCAGTCTTGGCAAAAAAATTCCGTATTTCGGAATATTCCGTATTTCGGAATATTTGTATATGGGAGACTAAACCTGTATAACCATTTGTACATGTCCTGGGAAAAGTGTCTGAGCTTTTCTCAAGGCTCTTAACTTTACAATGCAATTATTGGTTGAACACGATGCTTATATTTTGTCCCGAATATGTGTACAGACTAGAGATGTGTGGTTTAATTTTCCAGAAATCCAAATCCACCCGGAATTTGTGAATCTGGACAGATCCAAGATGCGGTTCTGATCTCAGAAGATCCAGATAAATCTGAGGTGCGGTTCTGACATAGGCCAGAAAGAGGAAGGATAGTGAAGGGGTGCTGGCCTCAGTAAGGAGTGGTTGGTGATGTGGACAACCATGTTTACAAAGAGAAATTGCTCATGCAATGACATGGACAACCGGGAGGTAGTCAAGATGCCGACGGTTGAAATGCCGACCACCGGCTTCCCGACTTGGAAATCCCAGCAAGGGACTAATGATAGCCATCAAAATACTGATGCCTATCATTATCCACCCTCCGAAATCCAGACGCTCGGCATACTGAATGAAGGTAAACCGGGCATTGTGAGCGGACAGCTGCGGGGGGGGAGAGTTAGGTTTAAGGGCTCATGAGGGGACAGAGTTAGGCACCCTGGGAGGGTTAGGGTCAGGCTATGGGAAGGGGGGTTAGGGTTAGACACCCCCAGGGGGAGGTTAGGTTTAGGCACCCCCCTGGGAGGGTTAGGGTGCGGGGAGGTGGGGGTTACGTTTAGGCACACCTGGGGGGAGGTTATAGTTAGGCACTAGGGTTAGGTACCCCTAAGGGAGGGTTAGATGGGGAGAGGGTTAGGTATAGTTAGGTTGCTTACCTGCCGGGATCTTCACTGCTGCCGGTCTTCTGGCATTGGGATTTTGACCGCCGGGCTTATGTCTGGCAGTAAATCATATCACACCTGGACAACCATGTCAAAAGGACTGATGCCAGAGTCCTGCGAATTAGAGGGAGGTAGTAATTTTTTTAGCAAGAGACCAGGCACAGGATAGAGTGGTCACGGGCTGCTTGTTTTTCCAGGCAACAGCTAAGGAGATACAAAGTACTTCTGAATTAGGGAGCCAGGGTATAAAGTAACAATGTAATTATTTGTATTATGGCGGATTGGGAGCCAGGATTGTAATTCTTTGTATTATGGTGGATTGGAGAGTGAGGATTATAAATATTGTTCAGATTGGGCTGTTTGGCATTCCGACGCAAGGATTGATTCATATTGGATCTTTTTTTGTCACCTCATGGTAATTTGACAGCAATTTAATTCAGTCAAGGCCAGATTCTGATTCCATATTAATCTAGAGTATAACAATTTAACTCCCCCTGCAGTATTATTACCATTGCTCTGTACAATCTCTCAAAGAGCAGAAGAGTGGAGTGACACATATCTATGTAATATGTCAGTGAGCAGAGGAGTGGAGTGACACACGTGTGAAATCTGTCAGTGAGCAGAAGAGTGGAGTAACACAGATCTGTGTAATATATCAGTGAGCAGAAGAGTGGAGTGACACAAATCTGTGTAATATATCAGTGAGCAGGGGAGTGGAGTGACACAGATCTGTGTAATATATCAGTGAGCAGAAGAGTGGAGTGACACAGATCTGTGTAATATATCAGTGAGCAGAGGAGTGGAGTGACACAGATCTGTGTAATATATCAGTGAGCAGAAGAGTGGAGTGACACAGATCTGTGTAATATATCAGTGAGCAGAGGAGTGGAGTGACACAGATCTGTGTAATATATCAGTGAGCAGAAGAGTGGAGTGACACAGATCTGTGTAATATGTCAGTGAGCAGAAGAGTGGAGTGACACAGATCTGTGTAATATATCAGTGAGCAGAGGAGTGGAATGACACAGATCTGTGTAATATATCAGTGAGCAGAGGAGTGGAGTGACACAGATCTGTGTAATATATCAGTGAGCAGAAGAGTGGAGTGACACAGATCTGTGTAATATATCAGTGAGCAGAGGAGTGGAGTGTCACAGATCTGTGTAATATATCAGTGAGCAGAGGAGTGGAGTGACACAGATCTGTGTAATATATCAGTGAGCAGAACAGTGGAGTGACACATATCTGTGTAATATGTCAATTAGAGAAGAGTGGAGTGACACAGATGTGTGAAATCTGTCAGTCAGCAGAGGAGTGGAGTGACACAGATCTATGTAATATATCAGTGAGCAGAGAAGAGGATTGACACAGACTTGTGTAATAAATCAGTGAGCAGAAGAGTGGAGTGACACAGATCTTTGTAATCTATCAGTGAGCAGAAGAGTGGTGTAACATAAAACTATGTAATATACAGTATCAGTGAGCAGAAGAGTGTAGTGACACAGATCTGTGCAATCTGTCAGTGAGCTGAGCAGTGGGATGACACAGATCTGTGTAATCTGTCAGTGTGCAGAAGAGTGGAGGGACACAGGTCTGTGTCATTTATCAATTAGCAGAGAAGTGGAGTGACACAGACATGAATAGACCCCTAAGAAATGAGACACTGGGATGCCAAAGTGAAAAGGGACATATACTTTTTGGACATCATATTCCACCCTTACAGTGAGTCTTGTGTAACCATGGAAGAACTAATGAAGCTATATCCCTGGTACAGCTCTGATGCAAGACCTCGACCATAATCTGGAAGGGGAACTCAGGATAGAGAGACACTTCAGGAACACACAGTACTGAACATCTCGATGCTAAAAGACTGTTTCCCGATCATGCCCTCCAGACCTGGAACCCCAACGCTTACTGTCAGCCCACGATAAGAGCACACAATATAGAATAACCAAATTAGTCAACCTAGGTTATGAAGTAACCCACTATAGCCACAGAGTGTAGTGACATTTGGAACACAGTCCAGATGATGCCTGCACAATGCAGCATGGAATCCATGCAGGTTATAATAGGTGTGGCAACAGCAGATGGTATGCACCGCAGGTACACTAGCAGACCTGGAGCTGGATTTGGAAGCGGTCTGCGTGGGAGACATTGGGCTGATAAATGGTACACAGTGATAGATGGAATGCAGACAACGATGATCAGTCTATGTATGGCATGAAAGCCGCAGCACTGAGAGATGATGCACAGCGGTAGATGGAATGCAGACAACAGCAAGTAGTCTGTGTGTGGCATGGTAGCCATGACGCTAAGATGTTATACAGCGACTATGGTAAACAGTCCCGGTAATGGTTGAGTTTCAGCAAGGAAAGTATCCACAGGAGAAAGCTCTGGAAACACAGGAGACACTGAGCCTGGAACAATCCTCGGGAAGGAACACAGTTGTTAATGCAATGAGTCTTTTCTAGGCCTGGAAATATATAGGGATGGTAACAGGTAATTGCTGACCAAGTGAGCGGTAATCACTGGGATAGTCTGTGGAGAGTTTTAGACACAGCAATGAATGAAGCTAAGACCACAATTCGTGACACAAAGCATTCACCCCCACACAACTAGTCAGCTGAGCCCGGGGATTCCTGGGAAAGTGGTCACCACCCACAAAAGAGGTCACCCCTCTCCAGCTGGGGCTGAATCTCGGGGCTAACCCCTGCACCCTTGGCCGCTACCATGGGAACAGGTTGCTGTTTTGCTGTAAGTGACTGTCTTTTAGCCAATCAGCGGGTTGGCCGTTGATTGACAAACAATCACTCACAGCCAATCAGTGGCCTGATCCCATGGTAGCAGCCGCTGTTTGCCGGCGGGACTACAAGAGCAGGAACACATGTGGGACCTGGCACTTTCATGAACAGCGATATATGTACAGCATGTACATAGAACACTGCAATGTCCATCTGTTTCGGGTGCACAGTTTATTTTCTTACCCAAGAATGCCTACTGGAGAAGAGGACTGTTCTTCACCTGGACAAGGTGACCGACCGGCGCCAGGGTCAAAGTTTGTATATAGTGTGAGTGGGTTTTGAGTGTGAGTGCGAGTGAATGAGTGAGTGCACTTGTAATAAAAGAATAAAACATTTGGTGTATGTGTACTGTCATTATTTTAATATTTATTTTACAGGGGGACTATAGGCACCAGCATGCTGGGACTTGTGGTACTCCAAGTACCGACATGCAGGGAAGGCTTGCTGGGACCTGTACTTCTAATGTAAAAGACAATATTACTTTCAATCTAATTTTTGCACCTATCAACCCCACACCCACCACCCAGGGATTCCACTTTGGCCTGGGGTACTCTTGATAGCGGAGTGCTCTTTATTGGGGGGTTCCCACCTCCTCAGGAATCCCTGGCCTGGGCTGACTAGTTGGGGGCTGACTGTTTTGGCCAGGAGACCCTGTTAAGTGTGTTCTCTGGCTGTGGCATTACCCCCTCCTTCCCCCCGCTACTGGAGCATAGTGCTGTTTCTAAAAATATGGGGGGCACCTATGCAAATTTTTCCATGGATTTTTAGGACTAGGGCCAGATCCACGAGCCCAGTGATCTTCATTAAATACGGGGGACCTCAACACATTTTCTCCCGGTATTTATTTGAACCAGGGCTGGTTATGCTTGGGAGGGGGGACCCCCACATAATTTAAAAAAAAAATAACTTTGATCTGTGCATGCTTCTTAAGGGTTTTCTAAAGCCTTTAAAGGCTTTACAAAACCCTTAAGCATGCACAGATCATAGTGATCTGTGCATGCTTCTCCCAAACTCCTGCTCATCCCAAGCCATGTCACCTGGGGAGGGATTTAAATGCAAAACTTGAGATTGTTTTTAAAATCTGAGTTTGGAACTGACTGCAGAACCGAACCGGGACTCTCAGAACCCCAAAGTGTTTCCAAACTTTGACTTGATTAGACTTTGAACCCCTAAGTTCAGGTGTGTATAGTTCACGAAAACCGCACCGCATATCTCTAATAATAATTTTATTGTTTATAATGACTAGATCCCCACACCCACCACTATATAGAGGGTGGGAAGAATCGTAGTGCTGCTGTATCAACATGAGACTTATTTTCCTAGAGCCTAATCCCCCTAGGGAATACAGCTTTGTACTGACTGGTCTAGGGTTGGTTTGGTAATAAGGCAGTGGAACCCCATGCTATCTGTCTGCCTGATTTGGTTCCACCAGCCATGGCTGGTAATGCCTAGTGCTGTAGTTGAATTTTTTTTCTATTACTGTTTGTTAATTATGATTATTGTTTTTTATTTTTACAAAATAAGATAAATAGATCTAATGAAATCACACCAGGATGCCAGCAATGCAGTTTCCAAATCACTGATTATTACATCCTGGCCTATGTCTCTATAACTATCACTGTGGTGCTACTGTTTTTTATAAGGTGACTGGTCTGCCTTTAACTTTTTAGAGAGTGTCATTGATCCCAATCTAGAGACACTTGAGAACCCAAGAGCCAAAACAAGACCCCAATAATAACATTGTTCTTTACTAATGGATTTATGGAAAATTGGTTGTGGAAGTGGAACGAAGGGATGTTGTAGGTAATCAATAACAGTAATATCATTCCAAATAGGACTAAGCAGAATTAGACTACTGTATCACAGTATAACAGTTTTCACTTGCACATAGGTTAATAAAATATGTTATTTGATAATCACAAAGATAACTATCCTTTCCTTATAACTTCTAATCATGATAGAACTTGCATAATTAATTGCTTAATAAATTGTTCCCTTTAGATATCGCTCCATCTTCTACTCTTACAGTTGCTGTATGTCAATATGGCTGAAGTCAAATATTTTCTTGCTTACTACATATGTCTTATAATTACTCTTAATTCTCTGCCTGACTAACTGTACTTATCTTATTCTTGTCTATTCTATATTTATCTCTTTACTCCTATTCTTAACTTGTTACTCTGAACTACATTTCTATCTTCGAGGTCATGACCCCTTCCCTTCCTACCTTTCTACCACATGTGGACTAACCACCACCAGCACCAACATTACATATTCAACACCACATATACCTTGGCCAAGTATATTGTATGCTGGCATAGCAATTTGTCTGGATGACTACTGTACCCAGCACATCTGCTCGCACTTTACACTCTGCTGACAGGTTATAGGCAGTGCCCAGATCTCCATCATTGTGTTAATTCTATACTCTGCCAATACGTTATGGAGCCAGAGTGTTATCACAGATTACTCTGCTAATAAAATTTGCTCAGAAAAAAGACACATTTTGTGCAGTTTGCAGGACTAGAAAAATCTCAAGATGCATCAATCTTTGAAAGGGTAAGATAAGCACCATTTTTACGCCAGTAGAGAACAGCAGTATATGAGCCATAGTGAAGCCAGGAGTGGACAGTAGTATATGCACCTGGTTTACGCTAGGAGAGGGCACTAGTATATATGCACCTGGTTACGCCAGTAGAGAACAGCAGTATATGAGCCATGGGGAAGCCAGGAGTGGACAGTAGTATATGCACCTGGTTTACGCCAGGAGAGGGCATTAGTATATATGCGCCTGGTTACGCCAGTAGAGAACAGCAGTATATGAGCCATAGTGACACCAGGAGAGGACAGTATTAAATGAAGGTGTAGTAGGTATTACCGCATGGCCGGCGGTTCAAATCCCGACAGCGCAAGTCCGGCAGGGGTGAAGATCCCGATCGCTAATTAATGTAAGTACCGCTAACCTAATTCCCTACCCTAACCCTCCTTTAGGGGTGCCTAACCCTAACCTCCCCCCGTAGTGCCTAACCCTTACCCCCCTCTAAGTGCCTAAACCTAACCCCCCCTTCCCGGCAGCCTAAACCTAAGTCTCCCGGGGGGTGCCTAACCCTAACTCCCCCCTCCCCTAGACTAAAACTAACCCTCCCGGGGGGTACCTAACCCTAAGTACCTAACTCTCCCCTTCCCCGTGGCTGTCTGTGCCCGGCTTACCTTCATTCGGTATGCCGGGCGTCAGGCTCTTGTAAGTCTAATGACTGGCGTTGGGATTTCGACACCTGTCATTAGTAACTTGCCGGGATTAGACAGTCGGAAGCTGGTGGTTGACATTTAGACCGTCGGCTTCCTGACTACATCCCGTATGTGCACCTGCTTTACACCAGAAGAGGACAGTAGTATATGCACCTGGTTTATGCCAAGAGAGGACAGTACAGGTTGAGTCTCCCATATTCAAATATTATGAAATACGGAATATTCCGAAATACGGAATTATTTTGGCATGACTGAGATAATGAAACCTTTGATTTTTGATGGTTCGATGTATACAAACTTTGTGTAAGGCACAAATTATTAAAAATATTGTATACAATTACCTTCAGGCTGTGTGTATAAGGTGTATATGAAACATGAATGACTTTCATTTCTGTACATAAACTTTGTTTGAGCCACAAAATTATTGAAAATATTGTATAAAATGACCTGCAGGCTGTGTGTATAAGGTGTATATAACATATAAATGCATTCTGTGTGTTTATTGGGGTCCCATTCCCAAGATATTTCATTATGATATGCAAATATTCAAAAATACGGAATATTCCGTTATCCAAAATACCCCTGGTCCCAAGCATTTTGGATATGGGAGACTCAACCTGTAGTATGTATATGCACCTGACTTACACAAGGAGAGTACAGTAGCAGGGACGCCATCAGGGGGGGAATGCCGGGACTAGAGTCCCGGGCCCGTACAGAAAGGGGGCCTGGCCGGCAGCGGTGTAGATAAGCTCCGGGGGCATTTTGAAAGCGGCGCAGGCCACGAGCCAATCGTAGCTTGCGGACCGGCAGCCAATTAGGAGCAGCCACAGCGGCGACTCCTGATTGGCTGCCGGTCCGCGAGTTCAGACTAACTCGCGGGCGGCACCAAATTTAAAATGCCAATGCCTTTCAGTCCCTGGACCATGACTCTGCGGGTGAGATCATGAGCGGCAGCCAGCGGGGAGAGGCTGGGCCAGGAGCAGCAGCTGCGAGGGGACTAGAACCTATTTGCTACAGCCGCTGTAATGAGGAAGTGCTCAGAGCGGCCGGAGAGGCTGCAGGGGATCCCACTACCCATCCAGGTACAGAGACTCCTGCTTTCCCACCCTCCCCCTGCTCTCCCACTTGTACCCTCACTCCCACCCTCCACCTGCTCTCCCACTTTTACCCTGCTCTCCCACCCTCACCCTGATCTCCCACTTTTACCCTCTCTGCCACTTTTTCCCTGCTCTCCCACTTTTACCCTGCTCTCCCACCCTCACCCTGCTCTCCCACTTTTACCCTCTCTGCCACTTTTACCCTGCTCTCCCACCCTCACCCTGCTCTCCCACCCTCACCCTGCTATCCCATTTTTACCCTGCTCTCCCACCCTCACCCAGCTCTCTCACTTTTATCCTCTCTGCCACTTTTACCCTGCTCTCCTACCCTCACCCTGCTCTCCCACCCTCACACTGCTCTCCCACTTTTACCCTGCTCTCCCACCCTCACCCTGCTCTCCCACCCTCACCCTGCTCTCCCACTTTTACCCTCTCTCCCACCCTCCCCCTGTTCTCCCACTTTCACCCTCTGTCCCACCTTCACACTGCTCTCCCACCCTCACCCTGCTCTCCCACTTTTACCCTCTCTGCCACTTTTACCCTGCTCTCCCACTTTTACCCTCTCTGCCACTTTTACCCTGCTCTCCCACCCTCACTCTGCTCTCCCACACTCACCCTGCTCTCCCACTTTTACCCTCTCTCCCACCCTCCCCCTGTTCTCCCACTTTTACCCTGCTGTCCCACACTCACCCAGCTCTCCCACTTTTACCCTCTCTGACACTTGTACCCTGCTCTCCCACCCTCACCCTGCTCTCCCACCCTCACCCTGCTATCCCACTTTTACCCTCTCTCCCACCCTCCCCCTGTTCTCCCACTTTTACCCTGCTCTCCCACACTCACCCAGCTCTCCCACTTTTACCCTCTCTGACACTTGTACCCTGCTCTCCTACCCTCACCCTGCTCTCCCACCCTCACCCTGCTATCCCATTTTTACCCTGCTCTCCCACCCTCACCCTGCTCTCCCACACTCACCCTGTTCTCCCACTTTTACCATCTCTCCCACCCTCCCCCTGCTCTTCCACTTTTACTCTGCTCTCCAACTTTTACCCTCTCTACCACCCTCCCCCTGCTCTCCCACCCTCACCCTGCTCTCCCAACCTCACCCTGCTCTCCCACTTTTACCCTGCCTCCCACTTTTACCCTGCTATCCCACCCTGACGCTGCTGTCCCACTTTTACCCTCTCTCCCACCCTCCTTCTGCTCTCCCACTTTTACCCTGCCTCCCACTTTTACCCTGCTCTCCCACCCTCACCTTGCTCTTTCACCCTCACCTGCTCTCCCACCCTCCCCCAGCTCTCCCACCCTCACCTGCTCTCTCACCCTCACCTTGCTCTCCCACTTTTGCCTTGTTTTCACACCCTCACCCCACGCTCTCACTCTCACCTCTATATTATAGATTAACATGATAAAACACCCACAGCCCAAACTTTTATATATTTTTTAAACTGGTTTACGCACCAATGCCACACCTCTGCTATAGCTCCACTCACATCCACAGCAATGCCCATCTCTGACAAACTGTCCCCCCATCCCAAGGGGGGGCCCTACCTATTTTGATAGTCCTGGGCTCCACAATCTCTGATGGCAGCCCTGTACAGTAGTATGTGCACCTGACTTACACCAGGAGAGGACAGTAATATATGCACCTGCTTTACACCAGGAGAGTACAGTAGTATATGCTCCTGCTTTACACCAGGAGAGGACAGTAGTATATGCACCTTCTTTACACCAGGAGTGGACAGTAGTATATGCACCTGGTTTATGCCATGAGAGAATAGTAGTATATGCACCTGAGTTACACAAGGAGAGTACAGTAGTATGTGCCTGGCTTATGTTATGATAGGACAGTAGTATATGAGCCAGGCTGATGCTAGGAGAGGACAGTAGTATACAGCGGTGGCTCCTACCGTCATCTTCAGGAGGGTCTGCTGCTCTCTGCCGGACTCTGTGCATCTGGCTTGTGCACATGTGCGGGATCATGATGCTGCACATGTGAACAAATTGACAAGCAGTCCAGGCTTCTATGGACTGCATCGGCTGCAGCCCCTAGAAGCCAGATAGGGCTGCTATTCTAGCAACGGCATGGTTTAACACTGGAAGCTCTCTCGCTCCGAAATAAAATCCAGACTGGCAGTCCCAAGGGGAGAAAACACCTCTCCTTGAGATTGCCTGTCTGACTGTGATTAACAGCGAGCACTTCCAATGGCAAGCTACTGCCAGGCAGTTCCTGCAGGTGGTGAATTTTACAGGAAGGGGGCTGTAGTCCAGCTGCCCCTAGTTAAAATTTGCTGCTGGTAGTATATGAGCCAGGTTCATGTCAGGAGAGAACAGTAATATATGTGCCTGGTTTATGCCATACTAGCTGGAGTACCCGGCGTTGCCCGGGATTTTAAGAATGTTTGTTTACACATCATCCTCCAACAAACCTCTCCTTAGGCGGGCCTCACGAAAAGTGTGACAAACTTCCCCATCAACAGTCCTAATGTCTTCGAAGGAAGTAGGACCTGTAATGGTGTAAAGCAAAATTCGGAGATAGAAGCATTCAAAATTTGTAGGCTGTACAGTGTAAACATGGCCAAGTGCTTCTGTTGTTCTGATACCAGGATGACCATCTACAGCAACTCCCTATTTTCTGCGCAGAAAAACTTTGGGAGAAGCATTCCATGTGTAATATTTTGGCAGCTTACAGTATAGCAAGGTCCTTGCAAAGTCATCATTTTGACACAGTTGGAAGAAAGAAGTAAATGTTGTTGCGTAATTTGGTACAGTCAGAGAGCTGAGAATGCTGGGAAAGCCTGCAAAAGCTCTCTTCGATAATAAACATTAAGATCATGACAAAACATGACAACACAAAATGCTTGCTCCGAGGCCCTACCCATATGCCGTGAGGCCCCACAATGAGCATCCTGCAAAAATTGTGGTTTTAAGTTAATAAAAAATGAACAGTAATTAATTTTGATTTAAAATGTTTTAGTTGCCTCCGCCGTGTTTTAATACGCTCGTATGTAAAATGTCACAATCTTCGTTTCTAAACTGTGGATTTGTATAGAAAGACAGAAGTACAAATTTTCTCTTTGATATAGTAGAGTAGATAGAAAAGAAAAAATAGTGGATAAGCTAAATCTTTTTGTAATTCTGTACCTGACCTGTAGCGGGCGAATGCTATGCAAAATTTGTGTTTTTTCATTAATTAAAAAGTAACAGCAATTAATTTCGATTTAGTAGAGAAGATAGAAAATAAAAAATAGATGAGCTAAATCCTTTTGTAATTCCGTACCTGACCTGTAGAGGGCGAATGCTATGCAAAAAATTTTGTTTTTCATTAATTAAAAATTAACAGTAATTAATTTCGATTTCACATTTTTTTAGTTGCCTCCGCCGTGTTTTAATACGCTCGTATGTAAAATTTCATGATCGTGGCTTGTAAACTGTGGATTTGTATAGAAAGACAGAAGGACAGAAGGACAAATTTTCACTTTTATATAGTAGATTATGTGACATAAATAATGCTAGTAGTAAACACTACAGTTACAGTAAACAAGTGATACACAAAACAGTAATGAAGTACAATTTTTCTTGCTCTAATTACCTTAGTATTAGAGGAAAATCATTATACTGTACTTGTGGCTGTATATATGTTATATTGCATCCATTTTTCATTTTTTATACACTCTTGTTCACTTCGGTATCAGGATGCTCCTATTATCCAATAGTTAGTATATTCTAGCTTGTTCCTATGAACCAGTTTTTACTGATTATCAAGATCTTCTTCATAAACCTTTTATATTTACTTAATTTCATATGATTGTATAATTGTGTATGGTTTTAACTGTGAATGTACTGTGTATTAGTCTTCTTTCTTAACCCAACAGGTATTTTTTCATTTATTTATGCATATTTATTTATGTATGTTTTTTATAACATTACTATTTATATTAGTATTCTTTTTTTATCTCTATTGGTGACTGTCTACAGATATAAAAAATATTATTTTTGTGATCACTACAATGCTAATTATAATGGACACATTGTTCAGAGTGTAATTTTTAATACACCTGTTTCCACTAATTAAAGTCTGAGGTGATCTGCAAGCTCCCTTTATAAGGGAGGGACTTCTGATATGGGCACTTAGCTTGAAAAAGTCCAGAGATTGGGGCGAAATGCGCAGCTGCCCTTCAGCCCTACTACTTGTCCTGCTGTTCTACTGTTGCCGACCACCGCCACTATACACCTTATACTCGCCGCCTCCGGCACCTGCTGTTCTTTCCGTGCTGTGGATTTACATCTTAAAGTCGCGGCAGCGCCTCTGCCTATTGGACGTCACACAGCATTGAGTTAAAGATCTTTTATACAGCTGGCCTCCTTCTCACATACATGTGAGCAACCCATAGAATCGGCCTTTCCATTCAGGCAGTGTTTGCCAACAGACGTGAGTACCGGTTACCGGAACAGTTCCACCTGCTCTGATCTCTATATTGGCTACTATTATGCAGCTCATTTAAGCCGGTTGGATGTTATTTTGGATATCAGGGTGAATTGATACAAGTCCCATATACAGTGGCTTCGTTTACATTGTGCCCTGTACCGATTATGTTTACGGACTGGATATAGTAAGCAGATACATGATATCATTACAGGCACTACTGAACTGCATCAGTGGATACTAACTTTTGCAATTGTTGCATTTTTTGACTGCACAAAACACAGACTCTTGATTGACTTTCAGGACAAAGTATATTTAGGGCTACTATATCAAGAGTTATTACACCCATTCAATCCCTATTGTGAATTCACATTTTTCCTTTTTTGTTTTTAGATTTATTAACTGTATATTAGCCTATATTCAATCTATTCATTATTTTTTGCTACATTTGTTTATTGTTATTTACATTGTATATTGTATATCAGTATATTATCTCGATCTACCATTTATTTTACTATTTTCCTTGATATTATTATACATTATTGGTATTTCAACTTGACTTTATAATAAATTTATTTTTTATATGTATATGTCTGTATATTAGTGCGGTTTTTCTATCTATTTCTGTAGCGGGCGAATGCTATGCAAAATTTGTGTTTTTTAATTAATTAAAAAGTAACAGCAATTAATTTCGATTTAGTAGAGAAGATAGAAAAGAAAAAATAGATAGATAAGCTAAATCCTTTTGTAATTCCGTACCTGACCTGTAGAGGGCGAATGCTATGCAAAAATTGTTGTTTTTACGCTTGTATGTAAAATTTCACGATCGTGGCTTGTAAACTGTGGATTTGTATAGAAAGACAGAAGGACAGAAGGACAAATTTTCGCTTTGATATAGTAGATTATGTGACATAAATAATGCTAGTAGTAAACACTACAGTTACAGTAAACAAGTGATACACAAAACAGTAATGAAGTATGTTATACTTACGTTTGTCTGTGTCTGGACAGTATGCCTAATAATACTACTGTAAGTCACTTTCGCCAAGTAAAATAAATTTAACTACAGACACAAATACATTAAAGTAATAATTAAGTTTACTTATATATAACGGAATTGTAAATATAAAATAGATAATGCAAATAGATCACAGCAGCCACAGTACGAGGTGTCAAGATGGACTCAGCCAATCAGAAGCAGCTGTTGATCATCATCAGCAGGCATTTGCACCAGGAGTCAAGCACACGCAGTTATCGCACCTCCTGACAGGCAGATACGTGTCTTTCTAGTGGTTTGCATGGAACGCATTTGCGTGAACACAGCACTTCTGTTATGCCCTCTGTTTTAGCTGTATAACCATGAGGAGGTGTCAGTGAAAAAAACCTACATGTTGATGGATGCGTAAGTATGTTTTGCGCGCGTGCACAGTGATAAAATGCACCTATGTCCAACTCTATTTCAGCCCCTGTGTGTCTGCGAGAAGACCCTCCCCCTACTTGCTTTCTGATTGGTTTTGTTAAGTGGGTTGTGTGGGGGCTCGTTCTGGATCATGGGGAAGGGAATGAGTGCTGTGCGAAAGAAGAGCGGACAGCACACTCTTAGTAGAGCTTGGTGACCACTTGAGGCAGGCTATTTAAGCTGGCTACAGACATAGCGATGTACTCACGATCCTAAATCGTGTATGATTTGGCGTGAACTCTCTACGGGAGCTCCCCAGCAGTCGTGAGCACGATTTGGTCCAAAAACCTGCAAATTTGACTACCAATCTCATGATCCATCGGATCGTACGAATCGTGAGTTTCATCTTGACTTTACCAAAACAAGAGAAGATGCTCTTCATGATTGGTGTGAAATTTAAATAATATTAACAAAGGGAGGGGCTAGCCAGGGTGTTTAAAAAGCAGCCACCTTTTTAACCCTGTGCACATTCTGCTCTGATACTAGTGAGGCTAGGTTTATACCAGGTGAAACCTGTACATTGCTACTGTGCCCTGCTTTGCGTTTGGCTTTTACCTTTTACAAAGTGTCTTCTACCTGCAAATGTGTGCATCTGCATTCTATCCTGTTCCTGAATTCTGTGCTGATGCATCCCTATCAGTATAAAGTGTTGGTCGCCCAAGCTGGGGTCCAGTTGATCCAGGAGAGGGCCCAGCGAAGGAGAAGAACATGCTTCACCAAAGAGTGGCTGCAGCAAAGGGATACCCGCTCTCACATGTTCCTGCTTATGGAGATCAAGGACAATAACCCGGACGACTGTCGCAACTATCCACACATGGATGATTCCACCAGGAGTTGCTGACTATGGTGACCCCCCACATCTGGAGGCAAGATACAAGGTGGTGGAGGGCAATCCCTGCTGAAGAGAGGCTGGTGGCTACCCTGAGGTACCTGGCTACAGGAAGGTCATTTGAAGACCTGAAGTTTGGGACACTCATCTCACCTCAGTCGTTGGGCGTCATTATTCCGGAGACCTGCAAGGCTATTGTTAAAGTGCTGCAGTACCAGTATTGCAAGGTAAGGAAAAAAAACACACTACACATTTGTTTCTTGTGAAATAAAAAAAGTTTGTATTTATTTATTTTTTTTGTTCAATTTAACTCTTTATATAACTGTGACAGCCAATAAGGCTGCATTAACTAAACTGTGCTGCATAGCAGTCATGAACATTTGTGTGGCAAGAGCACAACACTATGTAATTGTAAATATATTACATAAACATGTGTATAAACAGTACAAAACAGCATTATCACCAAATTTTATCAATGCAAATAGGTAGCCTGCTGTATGCTATATGGCGGGTCAGACACCAGATTGAACAGGCATGGCACAAGTACACATTGTGGCCCCGGCTTCCAGCAATGTGTACTTGTGCCATGTGTGTAGTGACCTTGTCCAATTGGTGTCATCACCACTATATAGAATACAGCCTGCACCTATTGAGAGTGATAAAATTTGGTGATAGTACAGGCAACATAAAGAAAAAGAGAAAAAACTATCACCAAATTTTATCAATCCCAATAGGTAGCCTGCTGTATGCTATATGGCGGGTCAGGCACCAGATTAGACAGGCCAATACACACATGCCACAAGTACACTTTGTGGCCCCGACTTCCAGCAATGTGTACTTGTGCCATGTGTGTAGTGACCTTGTCCAATTGGTGTCATCACCACTATATAGTGTAGCAGGTATTCTCTTTCCATTACTTGCTACTATAAACCTTTCTAATCTTTCTTTCCCTTTAGTGCCTCCACCCAAGTCTTGTATCTCATTATGCTAAACCTGGAGTGGACTTGGGAACACTCCTCACTGGTAAGTATTGGTTATGTGTCAAGTTATACCTTAATATCAATTGATTTAACCCACCAGTGACACTTACAGATATGCAGCAGCAATAATTCACTTCAATTTAACATCTATGTTCATACTCAGGATTACACACGAATAGGTAACATAGTTTATTTTACTGTAACTCTCTGTTATGCTGAAGATGTGTTTGGTTACTGAGCAATGCATTAGTCATAACATTTTCAGAATAACATTCCCACATGAATGAAATTGTCACAATATTATTCTATACAAATTACATACAAATAACCAATAACCTGTTTTCTTTAAAGCTTTAAAGAGATTAACCTCTCATATGCGGTTCTTAAATTCCCCTTAATAGTCAATGTGAATGGCCATACTTGTTGGTGCACGAATTAGTAGAGTAGTATGCATTTAAGTAGTAAAATCCGGGTTTATAGGGAATTCCTAAAATTAGTCTCTTCTCATCCAATGGGCTCTAGTAGTGATATGCACCAGCCTGTAGAGTTATTCCTTATAATCCTTGGTGCTATGTTAGCAATTGTGCCTGAATATAAATACAATAGGCAGGAGTCTATGCTGTCTGAAGGCCAGAATTATAATGCTGAGCAGGTGCTGAATGTTAGTATAGCTAATTCCTCCTTAATCTAATGCACTCAGTACCACAAACAGCACCACCTATCCACTTCAATGCGATGTCAGTATATGGACTGCTGAACTGCTGTCCGGTACTCATGTGGTATGTAAAGTTAGTATTACTGTAATAAAGAGACCTGTCAGCAGGACTCATTTTAGACTTATCTCTGTCTCATTCCGTCTCTTCCACAGGCACAGCAGCGCTGACTATACTCCTCCTGGGGGCTGGGCCTCAGACCCTCTGGCTTGCTGACTTTCAAGTTTCTCCTCCACAAAGCCGAGAAATAGGCAGCACTCAGTCTCCAGATCCTCCCCCTAATATCTAGCAGTGTTCACCTCAGCATCCCTCCTATCAATCACTGGTTTCCAGCTCTCAAACACCATGGCACGCCATCCTCTATTCCGGTACGCAGCCGTTCAAGAGCCCCCTCCAAAAACTGTTTTCTCTGCCAGATCCAACTGTCACTTCACAACTGCCAATCGCACCCCTTCGGTGCCAGGGATACAGCAATAGTTCATCGTCCTCCCAATAAATGATACCACTGTCACCACTGTAATGATTAAACCCCTGCATATACATTACATTACACTACAGTGGCACACTATACATATTTCTAAATATATATAATAACTATATACATACTATTTACATGCTTAAAGCTGCTTATTTTAATATTGCAAGGGATTACAATAGCATACAGCCGGCACATATTGGGAGTGATGAATTTTGGTGATAGTACACAAGAAGAAGCAAAAAAAAAAGCATTAAGAGTAACGCGGCAAATTCTCCTCTGCTTCCAGCAGAGCATTGTAAATGGTGCTGCTTGTGTTTGGGGTGCTGGGTGTGGGGGTAATCTCCAACTGGGCTGGGGGTGCCTGATATAGGCATTTGGAGCAGGGGAATAAAGCGTAGGGTCAGTAATATAGGTGGAGTCGTGCAAATTACTGCTATGGGATCAAATGAGAAGCTCATAGATGAGCCTATGGAAATTTTTGGAATTTTCCGCTTCCATATTTCTCATCTGACTATTAATGTGAGCAGTAAAGTCGTCAATAGCATCAGGGGCTTTTTGAAGGATGCTTTCTGCTTTTTGTAAGAACAACTTCTCCTGTTCTGTGTGTCTTTATTTTTTTTGGGGTGGTATCGAGGAGGATGATGCTCCTGGTTCAATGGGTGTGGCCATTGTGGTGAAGTTGTCCACCTCGCTGTCCCTGATCAATGTTAGGTCCGGTGTGGTGGACAAATCACGATCTTGAGGTGGGAGTCTATATAGGAAAAAAAAACAATAATACAGTTATGTTTATCTAAAAAATAGTTATTCTATTTTTCCAGTTTCCTAACACTGTGGAAGAGTGGAAGAGCATTGCTGAAGAATTTGAGCGTTGGAATTTCCCTAACTATGGAGGAGCCATCGATGGAAAACACATCCGCATCAACCCACCTGCCAACACCGGATCATATTACTGCAACTACAAAGGCTTCTTCAGCATCGTTCTCATGGCAGTGGTGAATGCCAACTATGAATATTTGTTTGTGGATGTCTGCAAGAATGGCCGTGCTTCAGATGGTGGGTCCTTCAAACAGACTGCTTTGTACCAGAAACTCACCAACAAAACCCTCCACTTGCCATCACTGGATGAGACAAAGCACGGCCTAAATTACGTTGTCATTGCAGATGAGGCTTTTGCATTACATGAACATGTGATTAAGCCAATTGCACAGAGGGGCCTGACCAGAGAGAAGAGGAACTACAACTATCGTCTATCCCGGGCATGGCGCATTGTGGAAAATGCGTTTGGAATACTCAGCAACCGGTTCCGCATTTTCCACACCACCACGTCGTGTTGGCGTGCTGTGTGCTACATAACTTTCTGCAAAGGAAAATTACACAACGAGGGCCAGTCCCAGCTATTCCAGAAGATGTAGGACCTCGGTAGAAGATTGCCTAGTTTACATCAGTGTCCATAGGCAAACGCAGGGTGGGGGTTCCATCTGCCTGGAAACCCCCCTCCCCTGCCCACACCATGAGCACAATAGAAATAGTAAGGTGATTTTACTAGTGCTGCATGTTCTTCACAGTATCACAAATGAAATAATTAGCACCACCTGTGGATCTTTTAACATGTATCAGTCAGTAATAATTAACCTGTGCACCAACTAGGAGATCTGGAAAACATTCACTGTTAGGGATGTGCTGCTATAGAGCCCAATATGTACATATATGTCCAGGGCAGTGCTAGATTATTCTGCTGCTCCCCCAGCCTCCTGGACTTGCTCTAATGCTCTGGAATGGTGCCCACATCTAAAATAAAAACATTCAGCTCAGGCAGGTTGATACTGCCACATTTAATGGCTTACTGTGATTGCTGGTCCTCTATATGCTGGAATTATGGCACACAATATACTTTGTATGACACATATTAAAGCTGGTTAAATGCTAATTCTACCCTCTTCATGGATTGGCTACACTCACTCTAAAATCAAGCATTTGGAAACCCCCTCTAGATATCCTGCGTTTGCCACTGGTGTCTGCACCGACAAATGCAACAACATATGGCCTATTTCAATGGACCAGGTGCGGTGCCATGGCAGGAGGGCTATCTGTGAGATAAATGACTACAGTGGACAACTGTGATCGAGCAACAAAAAAACTTATGAACTGTGGCCCTCATTCAGAGCCACTCGCAAACAGCAGTACGCTCGTTGCGTTCCGATGTTGACTAACCGCGCATGCGTCGGTGTTACACTGCACATGTGCGTACGGCGGATTGCGAGCTTTTTTTCTGTCGTTCCTAAAATAGCGTACAGGAAGTGACATGTCAAATGTGATTGACAGAACAGGGCGTTTTTGGGTGTTGACGGGGGTGGTGATGGAAAAACACAGGCGTGGCGAGGAGTTTTTGGGGCGTACATACATTAGCAGATGCGAACGTCAAATGTGTTCGGACCGTCACATACGTCACTGGAACATCCTCTTTCCCTTCAAAATGCTCGCACAGTTTAGGGTCTGGATTACTCGACCACATTGGAGATGGCCTTCTCCTACGTCCCGGGACTCCATGATGTTGCAGCGATTAATCGCGGGTGGTCACAAAAGCAATTAGTGTTGTATTGAAAACCGGCTTGGTATGTGTTTGGAAAGCAGTTTATTGGGATAGCACAAAACCGTACGCAGGTGGAAATCATACCTGCTAATGTCAGGATTACACAATCAATTGGCGTACATTTTTTGGGGGTTTTTTTGGCCTCAATTTGTTGTTTCTGGCCTATTGTGACAATAATGTCATCATGTTTTAATTAGCTCCCTTTTTTTTTTTTAATGTGGAATTTGCATCGTTATGTGATTTTTTAAACGTTCCTTCAAGAGGCCTTTTTTTTATACAAATGAAATGGTTTTTTGTGTCCTTTTTTGCCTTTAGGGCCAGGATTAAATGTAACCCATTTGTACAATAATGTCACAATACAATGTCAGATTTTTATCATAAATTTATTGTTTAAACACAAACCAATTGGCATAATATATATTTTTTTTTTTCTGGCAAAGATACTTTTTATCAAAAATAAATAATCAATAACTGATAACATAAACGTACAAAAATAACTTAAAAACATTTCACAAGAAAGGAGAGGGAAGTTTTGACCAGAAAGGAATATGAGCCAAGCACAGAAGGAATGTGGGAAAAGTCGCCATTGCTGTCACCGTTTTTTCGCCCGTTTGGATAGGGGAGGGTGGGCGCCAGACCGGGTCCGGGATGCCATCGGGCTGGCCTGTCCAGAGGCAGATGTTGTGGCCTCTGGACTAGGCACAGGGCTAGGCACATTTGGAGGATTGGCTGATGTTGTGCCAGAGGTGGAGGATCCTGATGTTCCGGCAGGAAGGGAGGTCGGCTCCACCATGTGCTGGTGAACGAGCTGCTCCAGGGCATCGGCGATGCGGATGTTGGCCCTGGTATTATCCGCCAGGGCCTGACCAATGGTCACGTTGGCCGCAGCATTTTGCTCCAGGGCCTCAGCCACCCATATCAGACTGGCGTCCATCCTCTGCAGAATCTCCGTATGGAAATCCGATTTGAAATTGAGTTCTGTGAGGAGGCCCACTGCCTGCGAGGGGGCACGCCCTGGACTGGCTTCTGCAGGGTCCTCAGCCGGATGTACTGGTTCCTCCCCTGCAGAGCCAGCAGAAATTCTGCGGCCAAGGCTTCCCTCTGGAGCAGACTCATCCGCCTGTGTCTCTGTTTGAAAAATGAGAAAAGAGTCACATTAGAATCTACATATTGGCACAATAGCATTTCAGAGTTGGTGACATCACAATACTTACCTGGGCCAACATGAGGAGCCGCAAAGTCTGGCATGTCCGTATCCATGTTGGACACGCCAAACACCTCCACAGGCTGCACACACCCCTGTGCCAGCTCTTCTAAATCCGTCAACTCCAATGACACAGGGGTGGGACCCCCACCTGTCCCCCTTGCATGCCTAGCCCTGTCCGCGAGTTTTTGCTTTAGGCGATATTTGAAGTCGCCCCATCTGTGGGGAAAAATGGAAGCCATTATCCTTTGGTTTAAAATGGGGTTTGTTTTTAGGGGGGGCAAGGGTTTACTTACCGCCGTTTGACATCCCGGGCTAGACGGACATAATCACCCACTCTATTGACAGCAACAGCTACCTCTTCCCACATTCTCCACTTCTGGCTTAGACTCATATTCCTGTCTGCCTGTGGCAGGATGTCCACACACTTCTGGATCAAAACCTCCATCTCCTTTCTTGTGAAATGTGGCTGCCTTTTTTTTTTGCCCGCTTTGGCCGGAATACTGGGCCCAGCAGCCTCTTCCATGTCATCCTCCTCACCTATTTGTGTAAATTTACAGAATTCACAAAATCACAACTTGCCTAATCTTATGTTTCAAATTAATCGTTGATAGAAAATGCATGAAAGACTTACCGCCTGACTCTTGTGCATTTTTTCCCTGGTCTGTCGCCATGTCTGAGGTCCAAACAAGAAATACACCAGAATTTGAATGTGTTTTCGTGACGTATTTATACATGCGTCCTTATTTTGCGGCCGCATCATTGATTGTGCGGCCCTATGATCCCTCCTTAATTTGTGCGGGAAACGAAACACTATTTATGGCTTGGTGTGTCACAAGTCGAGGTGGCGTTTTTGGATTGTTGGAGGTTATCTTGGCTGGAGTTTATTGATTGCGTAGAAAGGAGTTGGAGGTTGGAGATTCGTTTGTTGGTTAGATTTGCGTTTTTTTTTCCGTTATCTTTGTTGGTTTATATTTTTGGGACCTCGTTTGTTGATTTGGTAAGTTTTGTGAAGTCTAACTTTTGTTCAATTGTTGTTTCATTGTGTTTCGTATATTTTGTAATTTTTGGATCCCTAATTTCTTCTATTTTAGATTTTGTTTATTTTCGACCCCAAAGACATTTTGATTTTGCATCTTAGATATTTGCTCTTGGTAAGTCCATTTTTTATCTTGTATTAGCGAACTAATTAGCGCATTTTTAGTAGTTACTCTTGTGACTTGTATTAGCGAACTAATTAGCGCATTTTTAGTAGTTACTCTTGTGACTTGTATTAGCGAACTAATTAGCGCATTTTTAGTAGTTACTCTTGTGACTTGTATTAGCGAACTAATTAGCGCATTTTTAGTAGGTACTCTTGTGACTTGTATTAGCGAACTAATTAGCGCATTTTTAGTAGGTACTCTTGTGACTTGTATTAGCGAACTAATTAGCGCATTTTTAGTAGTTACTCTTGTGACTTGTATTAGCGAACTAATTAGCGCATTTTTAGTAGTTACTCTTGTGACTTGTATTAGCGAACTAATTAGCGCATTTTTAGTAGTTACTCTTGTGACTTGTATTAGCGAACTAATTAGCGCATTTTTAGTAGTTACTCTTGTGACTTGTATTAGCGAACTAATTAGCGCATTTTTAGTAGTTACTCTTGTGACTTGTATTAGCGAACTAATTAGCGCATTTTTAGTAGTTACTCTTGTGACTTGTATTAGCGAACTAATTAGCGCATTTTTAGTAGGTACTCTTGTGACTTGTATTAGCGAACTAATTAGCGCATTTTTAGTAGGTACTCTTGTGACTTGTATTAGCGAACTAATTAGCGCATTTTTAGTAGGTACTCTTGGGACTTGTATTAGCGAACTAATTAGCGCATTTTAAACAGCTTAATAATCATTCTAACTTTTTGGTGGTTTATCTTTCGCTTTTTGAGCCAACATTTCGACCCGTTTTGATGTACTGTGTTAAATGTCGCTTTGCGGTTTTGCTAAATGGGTGTTTGGCATATTTTAACTTTGGTCTAGCACAAAATGTATAAACAAAAATGCACAGAGTGAAATGTGTCAAGTAATTTTGTTGTTTATTTTCAGTTTGGACGTATCATGACAATACCCCGGCATGTAAGCAGCAATGGATGGTATCATCAAGCTAAGTTGTTTTAATATAGTTTTGGGGTGGGTCAAAAGCCTTACTTTGAAAGCTTTGAATTTCAGGTTGATCTGGGGCGGATTGTTCTGGCCATGCTCCCGGAAGCCGACCAACCTCAATCTCATCCCAGGCGTAGGCATCGTAGGCATGCAAGGCCCCAGATATTTCGAACACGTGTCACCCTTTTTGGAATGCCCGATGATGAGGTTTTAAGACGCTACCATCTACCTCCCAAAATCATCATAGACACTCTCTCATTAATAGAAAGTGATCTTGAGCGGCAAATTGACAGTCCAACAGCAATACCACCACTGACGCAATTTATGGCGGTGTTACATTTCTGTGCCTCAGGATCGTTTCAAACAACGGTGGGAATAGTGGCGGGCATCTCCCAATCCTCCTTTTCCAGGATCCTGAGGGCAGTGATGGAGGCACTTTTCAAGCACCTCCATCATTTTATTCAAATGCCTTTGGATATGGGTGCCCTTAGTGTGGCCAAGGCCAATTTTTACCAAATAGCTGGCTTCCCACACATCATAGGGGTTGTGGATGGTACTCACATACCACTTCAGCCTCCAGCACGGCTGGAGGCAATATTTAGAAACAGGAAACACTATCACTCCCTGAATGTAATGGTGGTATGTGATGCCTCCCTCCAGATCCTGTCCCTGAATGCTAAGTTACCAGGAAGTGCACATGACTCCTTCGTCATCCGGCAATCAGGGATATGGCAGAAATTAACCAACCTACAAGCTGGTGATGCGTGGCTTCTGGGTAAGTGGAGACCTTTAGTACATAACAATGTTAAGCTTGATACACAGTGTTCCTGATGTTGTCTCTTATTTTTCACAGGAGACAGTGGATACCCTTGCATGTCCTGGCTGCTCACTCCTTATTTGGCTCCCACACCAGGCCCACAAAGTGAGTATAATTCCGCACTTACAGCCACCAGGCAAGTGGTGGAGCGCTGTATCGGCCTTTTAAAAGGCCGATTCAGATGCCTCCACCGCTCTGGTGGCGAGCTCATGTATTTGCCGGATATGGTGTCGAAAATTGTGGTCCTGTGTGGGATATTTCACAACATCGCCATAAGGAGTGGTGTCCCAATGCAGCCAGAGGATGCCTTACCTGAGGATGGCCCCCCCGAGGTTGGTCGGAGGTCAGTATGTGGGGGGGCCATACGCGATGATGTGGTGGCCAGATTTTTTAGGTAAGTTTGACCCAAACTACAGTGTTTATACCTAATGTGTTTGTGTTTGTTTGCGAACATCTAATTTATTTTTATTTTTTTCACCATCTTCTGTTTGTTCACATAATCTTTGCCACTCCAACGCTCACTACTTCCTGCTACCCTTACCAAACCTGGATCTGGTGATTTTGGCCATATATTCTGGAACCCATATCGCAACGCCATGTTTGTGGAATCATGTTGGCATGGTCCTTCATCAACCAGTTCTTGATTGTTTTTTTTATTTAAAAATTTTATTTGTATGTGTTGTATTTGAGATTATCACTGTTTTTTTTTGGGGGACTGACCACTTTGATTTCTCATTTATGTTGTGAATAAATGTTTGGAGAGTGAAATGGTCTTCCTTTTTTTGGACGTTAACAGCAAGTGTAACCAGGTTAACACACCTTACATTTGACTAAGGGGTAATCCAGTACTGACACCAGTTGATGTAAACTGAAATATGTTTTCAGGTTCCCAACCCACACCAAAAGGAAGCCTGTCCAAACCTTTGGATTTTGAAGATTGGCCTAAGCAGCTTGCACACCAACTAGGAACCTGTAAAATGTCGAAATATCTAATTGACACTACACCCAAAAAGGGAAATGACATTGTTACTGTTATGTGTTTCTTGTGGCTGTTTAACATACAAATACAAAACACAATCTAACTTTTAAAAAAGGGAAATCCTTGCAGGAACAGTCTACTTATGTCAGGGAAAACTATTTTTGTTTTGGAAAAAAAGAATGAGCCAGAACGTATATTAGAACTCGAAAATTTATTTACAAAACGAAAATAAACAAAAAAAACTACTGGCGAAGGATGCCAGACAGCCGGTCAAGGCCCACAAGAATGCCAATGACATGTTGGCGCATCTGGCCAACACAATCGTCCACCTCTTGTCGACGCCTCTGTTCCTCTGTGGGTGAGAAAAGTGTGTGGATTAATAAAACAATAGGGAATCCACATTAAAAAAACAAAAACACAACGAAATCACTCCTAAACCGAAAAAAAAAAAACCAAAACAAAAAGGGGGTGCTGCCAAAAATACAAGGCCTATGTACAAATTCCCACAGGTGTGATATGTGTATGTTGAAATCAGCAGGAAGAGGTAAAGGCAAACTGCTAAATCACCAAAAGTAAACCAAACAAGCACGAATAAAGGCACGACACATGATTACATACAAACAGTTTGTGGTTAAAAAAAATGTGAAAGAAAAACATACTGGGAGCCAAAACGGGAGCTCCGGAAGTCCCTCCATGTTCCTCCTCGGAGGAGCCTTCATTCCCCAAAGAACGGGGAGGGGTAATGATGGACTCCGGGGAGGGGGTAATTGGAAGAGGGGTGGGTGGAGGAGAGGGGGAAGTGGGACGGAGGGGAAGGAGGCCCGACAGTTCCGGGAGAGGGTCTTGGAAGGCTGGGGAGGAGTGGGGTATAGGGGAAATATTTGGGGTGGAGTGTTGGCTGGGGGTTGGGGATAGTGGCCGGGAACGCTGTCTGGCCGGACGGTGACGGCGTAGTCTTGGCTGTCCTCCTAAAATATGTCAAACAAATTGAGGTTAGTTTCTGGGCAAATCCGGGGCCCAAATAAAAAAAAAAAAACCACCAACAAAAAGCATGCAAATAGGAGTAGAATGAAAAAAACAGAAATAGAGGGAAAACAAGCACACGCTGATATGAGGACAAATAATTAAGAGGACAGACAGGAAAACATGCACACGCAGATATGAGGACAAATAATAAATAGGACAGACAGGAAAACATGCACACGCAGATATGAGGACAAATAATAAATAGGACAGACAGGAAAACATGCACACGCAGATATGAGGACAAATAATAAATAGGACAGACAGGAAAACATGCATACGCAGTTTGCCCCACAAACACAAACATGAAAACCACAATACATAACACTTACTTTCAAGGATCTGCATGCGAAAGCATGCCAGCAAGCGGGGCGTTCGCCATTGCAGGTCTGACCACCTGCGCTCCAGCTGCCCGATGTTGCGGCGTGAACCCAAGGACCGCAGGCGGGACCGTGCCTCCACATACGCGGAGCGCTTCTGCCGGTTGGTGATGGGTGGAGGCTGGCTGGTGATACGGCGATCCATCACCTCCGTAAGCACCAGCAGCTCGCGCCTGGTGAATGCGGAGGCTCTCATGATGGCAATGGAGTTTTTCATACAAAACATTTTTGATAAAGTGTGCAAAAAATTTCTGATTGGCTAATGTATTTTGGAAATTAACAGGAGCAATTTTATTGGTTAGTGTATGAGTCATGTGTTCAACAGGGCCAGAAATCTCTGGAGAGTTATGATAGGCTTGATGCAGTGACATGCGTTTGCAAATTTAAATAAAGAAATGAACCCCGGAAAATATGCGGGGATCCACACCAATAGAACAATTGTTTAATTGTGGTTCACATGTTTTTTGAACAATAAAAGCGAATGTTCCATCCGTACGTATTCTGCGGGTAAACACAAACACGGACAAGAGTAAAGTTTCTTGCATTGTGTTGAAAAAAAAAAAACAATTAAGCTAATTGATACATTGATTGGCATGATACGATTGAGGGAGGTAGGCAGAATAAAGGAGCAGGTAATCGAAATCTGACAAGGCCACTTCCGGTTTCACTTGTGCGTGCGTTCCCTTCAAGCCATTTCGGGGATGTACGCTCGCTATTTCGCACGCTCGTTAGTTAGAGGAGGGGTCGCCTGAGTTTAGGGAGGAATTTTAGATGCGAACGAAAATACGAGCGAGCCATTGAATTTAAATTATTTTGTACGTACGCCTAACGTACGTGCGCCCACTTGCGAGTGGCTCTGAATGAGGGCCTGTGTCTCTACTTACCAACAAATCCTGAGATGGTGCAATCACGTCTGCTGCCTCATAGTCTCCCTTTCGCTCAGCCATCAGGACCACTGACTGGCATTGTGGCTCTTGTTCACTTATAAAAATTATAAGGTCACAGTACCAGAGTGTTGGGTAGTACACGTTGTCACTGCCAGCCCCGGAACTGTTGGACTCATCCACTTTTCACTTTTTTTTTATATACACGGTACGCAGATTGTGTATTTTGTGCCGTACTGCTTTAAGGTCAGCATCCGCAATGAACCTTTTTGTATATTCCAAAAGGACATTCAAAGCTGCCAATTTTGCCGACTTGTGGTGGTACTGTCAATAGGATATCATCCAAAGGCACTCCTTTTCCTGGAGGATCTCTAGGAAACCGGTAACAAATTTCTGTGCACTATACACGGACATTGCTAGAAGGAAAAAATAAGGACACTTTAATAATCTACAAATGTGAATTGTTTTGTACATTTTTCATGTATATTTTTAAATTTTTCAAATTTTTGGTACATTTTATATGCTTTTTTGTTTTTTTATATTATATTTTTCCAGGAATGTTATGTGTTTTTATATGTATTTTAATCAGTTTTTTTACAGGAATGTTATATGTTTTTATATGTATTTTAATCAGTTCTTTTATAGGAATGTTATGTGTTTTTATATGTATTTTAATCAGTTTATTTACAGGAATGTTCTGTGTTTTTATATGTATTTTAATCAGGTTTTTACAGGAATGTTCTGTGTTTTTATATGTATTTTAATATGTTTTATTTTTGATGTTGCAATGTATATGTTTATGTTGTTGACATACATTTGTTTATGGTGGTATATTCAAACATCATAAACTAATGTATCACAGCAACAAAAACAAATTCTATATATGTTTCGGTGTTGTTGTCATTTTTTTATATTTGTTGTTAAACTAAATTTTTTTAACCAATTTATAAAATTTTTGAGTGATTTTTTAATGTGAGGTTATTTTATAGGTGTCACATGACATTGGTGGGTAGGTGGGTGGCACACATTGTTCGGCAGTGGGAGGTTAATGCATGGCTCAGCCACCGCCCGCCTCATTACGGCAGGTGCTGGCTGGGTCATGCATTTATAAATGGCTGGCACACATTGGTGGGTAGGTGGGTGGCACACATTGGTGGGCAGTGGGAGGTTAATGCATTACCCAGCCACCTCCCGCCTCATTACGACGGGCGGTGGCTGGGTCATGCATTTATAAATGGCTGGCACACATTGGTGGGTAGGTGGGTGACACACATTGGTGGGCAGTGGGAGGATAATGCATGGTCCAGCCACCGCCCGCCTCATTATGGCGTGTGGTGGCTGGATCATGCATTAGAAGTGGCTGGCACACATTGGTGGTCAGTGGGGTTGCATTAAATACAGTACCAATACTCACCAAACTGCGGTAATCCTGCAGGCTCTATCGTGCTTTCCTTTTCCACTCTCCACGATGCTGCACAAGATGGCGATTGGGTGTGTCCATCAAAATTTCCAAACATACGATACGTCATAAGTAAAAAAAACCTCACGATTTGGATCAAATCATGTCCCTGATTGGCAAATCTGGCCTACAGCACGCCAGATCTGAAGATGCGAGCTGCGATGAGCGGGGAGGCACATCGGCATCGTGATCAGGAGTAGAACTTCACAATTTGGCCATATTGTACACGATTTGTCCTCACAAATCGTCCAAATCGGGTAAAATATCGCCATGTGTGTGGCCAGCTTTACTCTCTATAATTGCTCTTGACTGTCCATGGATGATTGCACTGTTATTCATAAATTGTTACTATGGCTGCATATACAGTACCATTAACAACACTGTAGCTAACTATCTTTCTTAAGCAAATGAATAAATAAATATTAGAAATAACAGTTTTTCAAATTGGTTTGACTAATACCCTCATTTAATAATAAATATCCATAGCCATTGTGCACTTTGAAATATGCTGACACGGACACAGAGATATAAATGACCTTGCACTGAGGATGCTGGTACCTTATGTTACAGCAGTTTGGGAATGGTAATAACTAATAGCATTGGTATAGGTGGCCATCAAATCCAAGTACAAGCAATTAACTAAGGCCATTCAGAAAGGATATAGCAGCCTGGGAAACGGGCCAAGTAAAAAGGGAAGGAATCAGGAAAACATCAAACGGAAAGTGCAGCATACGGCTTAAGAAAGGATAAAGGATGATAGTACTGTCATCAACTGACAGGGGAAGAAACAGGCTCCTGGAGTGTAGCCAAGACCAAAAAAATTTATGGACTGAATCCCTCTCATGTAAAGAGCTCATATTTTGTACCTTAGTGTAGTTTGTCAGGGAAGTGTGAAATGGGCATTTTTTTCAGAATTAAATTAAGTAGCAGAAATATGTTTTTTTTGTGTATATATTTGGTTATACCTAAATGTGACATGATTCCAGTCATTTAGAGCTCACAGTGATAGATGACTTGTATTCCAGGTCACCCAATACACATTATATGCATTTTGCACATACAGTAAGTCATCCAGGTTGAATATAATTTACAGTAGGTCTAAAAAAAGCCATTGATGTAATTTGGAACCCTGTACAGAACGGGATGCCTACGGTCTAAATGCCGACCATAGGCATTCTGACTGTCTAATCCCGGCAAGTGTCTAATGACCGACGCCTGTCATTAGACCTACACCGGGAGCCCGACACTCGGCCTACCAATCGGACAGCCGTGGGGAGATTAGGGTTAGGCTAGGGGAAGGGGGGTTAGGCACCGGGGAGGGGAGGTTAGGGTTAGGGACCCCACAGGGGGAGGTTAGGGTTAGGGACCCCCCCGGGAGACTTAGGGTTAGGCTGCGGGGAAGGGGGGTTAGGTTTAGGCACTTAGAGGGGTGTTAGGGTTAGGCACTAGGGGGAGAGGTTAGGGTTAGTCACCCCTAAGGGAGGGTTGGGGTTAGGGGGGGGAGGTTAGGTTAGGAAATAGAAAAAATACTTACCTGTCGGGGTCTTCACTGCCGGGATTTGAACTGGGATTTGATTCCGTACAGAACAAGTCACTGTCATATTTATATATTAATGCTTTATATAAATAAGTCTATCTTTTTTGTGTTTTTCCCTTCACTACATTGAAAATAGGCTCTGATTCAGCAATGCACATAAGTGCACTGCTGAACGCAGATTCCCGATGGACAGGAATCTGCGCAAGCACCAAACCCGTACTGCGCATGTGCTCGTGATTGCATGCGGAGCGGGGGCAGACTGTCAGTGATTGACAGTCTGCTGCCGTTTCTGGGCGGGGAGAGGGGGGGCAACAGCCTCAGTTTTCCAAAACGGAGGTGTGTGTCGCTGCTGTTGGGGGGGGGGGGGAGAAAAGAGGCCAGGATCTCCGCCAGATGACTGAGATTTCCTGGCCTCTTTGTTCTATCTGCGGCAGCCGGCTTGCGTGTCCCCATGGGTCATTCAGCCGGCCGATGGGACTGCAGATTATCTGATGCACCGTCCTTGGACGCAGCTCGGATAAGTAATGCATGAAGGAGCCTCCTGCTGCATTACCATATTACAGCAATCGTAGCTGCTAAAATGCAGCTGCGATTTATACTGCGTCCTCTGATGAATCACTCCCAAAGACAATATACAGGCCTGGGCTCATTTGATTAAAAAATATTTATCTGCAAAGTCCTAAAAACCAGAACAAAGTATTTTATAGAATTGCTGTTGTTTTTTTATTACAATTACTGCCAAGCAGTGCTAACAATACAGTATCTTAGCGACCAGTGGAATGAAACTATAGGCCTGATTCAGCAGTGGATGCAATCCCAATATTTACGCAGATCGAGCACTTATTTGCCATTGTGCATGCATGTAATTCGCACTGCGCACATGTGTCGCGATTGCTTTGCGATTACATATGCACATTGGATCCATTTGCAAAGTAAGTGTCATGTAAGCTCTCACGAGCAGGTCCCACGTCCCTTACATACTTCTCCTCCCCCTACTTATACTATCATGTACTCCCCAATTGGCACCTAACACATGGTTGCTGAGGCCCTGCTGCTTGTGTTATGCAGCTATGTGTATAAACTAGGGGTGAGCGGGTTCGGATTTCTGAAATCCGAACCCCCCCGAGCCCCCCCCGATCCGAGGCCGATCATAATCAGGCTCGACTTTTCCCGCCTGACTCGGATTCTGAAATCAAGGCAAAACGTCATCATCCCGCCTTCCGAGTCTCGCGGGTTTTGGATCCTATATAAGGTACCCGCGTCGGCGCCATTTTCTCACTCGGCTGTGGACAGTGAAGAGGGAGGGTGGGAGTTAGGGCTGGCTGGGCTGTGTAGTGTAGTGTAGTGTAGTGCAGAGTAGTGTTGTGCTGTGCTGTGCTGCGCTGTGCTGCTGTTGTCAATAGGGGCTGTGTCCACTACTTCAAAGTCCATAGGGGCTGGCTGGACTGTGTTGTGCAGTCAGTTCTCCATAGGGGCTGTGTCCACTCTAAAGTCCTATGCAGTGTCCCAGTCCTAAAGTGGTGCTGTAGTGTTGTCCAGGGGGTGCTCTGTCCATCAGGGGTGCTCCCCCCAAGTGCTAAAAAAAATATTTTTTTTTCTGTGTTTGTGAATTGTGTGCGCAGTAGCCGCACGTGCATCAACAAAGTAGTGCCAAACGTATGCCTGTGTCATAAGTAAAGGGCCGGCTGGCATGACCGTTAAAGGGTGCTGTAACCCCCAAAGTACACTCCAAACCAAATAACAAAATATTTTCTGTGTTTGTGAATTGTGTGCGCAGTAGCCGCACGTGCATCAACAAAGTAGTGCCAAGCGTGCGCCTGTGTCATAAGTAAAGGGCCGGTTGGCTTGACCGTTAAAGGGTGCTGTAACCCCCAAAGTACACTCCAAACCAAATAACAAAATATTTTCTGTGTTTGTGAATTGTGTGCGCAGTAGCCGCACGTGCATCAACAAAGTAGTGCCAAGCGTGCGCCTGTGTCATAAGTAAAGGGCCAGCTGGCTTGACCGTTAAAGGGTGCTGTAACCCCCAAAGTACACTCCAGTCCAAACCAAATAAAAAAATATTTTCTGTGTTTGTGAATTGTGTGCGCAGTAGCCGCACGTGCATCAACAAAGTAGTGCCAAGCGTGCGCCTGTGTCATAAGTAAAGGGCCAGCTGGCTTGACCGTTAAAGGGTGCTGTAACCCCCAAAGTACACTCCAGTCCAAACCAAATAAAAAAATATTTTCTGTGTTTGTGAATTGTGTGCGCAGTAGCCGCACGTGCATCAACAAAGTAGTGCCAAGCGTGCGCCTGTGTCATAAGTAAAGGGCCAGCTGGCTTGACCGTTAAAGGGTGCTGTAACCCCCAAAGTACACTCCAAACCAAATAACAAAATATTTTCTGTGTTTGTGAATTGTGTGCGCAGTAGCCGCACGTGAATCAACAAAGTAGTGCCAAGCGTGCGTCATAAGTCAAGGGCCGGTTTGGACATCTGGTCCGGACTGAAGGACGTGCCAACAATTTCTGACAAGTCTACTGTCACTGCATATGATACTGTCCTCAAAGCAGCAGCGACAAGCGTGTCTGTTAAAGGGTGGTGTAACCCTCAAAGTGCGCTCCACAAACAATAAAAAAATTCTTCTTTTTTTTTTTGTCTTTGTGAAATGTGTGGGCAGTAGCCGCACCTGCATCCTTAAAGCAGCAGCGACAAGCATGCGTCTGTCTGTTAAAGGATTACATCGGTGACAACATCCAAGTAGGCATGTCAGACAGTCCGTACCTGTACTGGCAGGAAAAAGAAGCAATTTGGAGGTCCCTGTACAAACTGGCTCTATTTTATCTGAGTTGCCCCCCCTCCAGTGTGTACTCCGAAAGAGTGTTTAGTGCAGCCGGAAAGCTTGTCAGCGAAAGGCGTAGGAGGTTGCTTCCACAAAATGTGGAGAAGATGATGTTCATAAAATTAATTATCAACTCTTCCAGGGAGACCAGCCTCCAGAACGTACAGAGGGACCTGTGGTTGTGGATTCCAGCAGGGACGAATTAATACTCTGTGAGGATGAGGATGTACACAACACTGAAGAGGGTGAGGAATCGGTGGATGAGGAGGATGAGGACGACATCTTGCCTCCGTAGAGCCAGTTTGTGCAGGGACAGATTAATTGCCAGCTTGTTTTGTGGGGGCCCAAACGAACCAATCATTTCAGCCACAGTCGTGTGGCAGACCCTGGCGCTGAAATGATTGGTTTGTTAAAGTGTGCATGTCCTGTTTATACAACATAAGGGTGGGTGGGAGGGCCCAAGGACAATTCCATCTTGCACCTCTTTTTTTTCTTTGAATTATGTACTGTTTGGGGCCTAGTTTTTCAAACTGCCATCCTGTCTGCCACTGCAGTGTCACTCCTAGATGGACCACGTGTTTGTGCCGCCCACTCGTATCTCTTAGCATAGTCATCCAGCTACAGTACCTTGGTGCAACCTTTTGGATATAAAAACACTATTGTGAGGTGTGAGGTGTTCAGAATAGACTGGAAATGAGTGGAAATTAAGGTTATTGAGGTTAATAATAGCATAGGAGCAGAAAAACACACAAATTCTGTGATTTTAGCTGTTTTTATGCTTTTTTAAAAAAAAATACAGATCCAAAACACAAAACCCAGAACCCAAAACACGGAAGGGTGGTTTTGGCAAAACCAATCCAGATCCAAAACACGAAGAAAGATCCAGATCCAAAACCAAAACAAAAAACACAAAAAGTGGCCGGTGCACACCCCTAGTATAAACCATGTCCTTGTCCTGCATTGTTTTATATTATTATTAACTGTTTTTCTTCTGTGTTCATTTATGTACTGTGTAAGGCGCTGCAGAACCTTTGTGGCGCCATATAAATAAAGGATAATAATAATAATGTGGTCCGAGTTTGGGGGAGGTAATGGGGTAGTGGTTAGGTGTCTGACCATTTAAACGCAGTGGGTGCGGGGGTAATTTAGTAAAATATTGAAAATAATATTGTTCCTTACATGGGGACTACAGATCCCAGAAAGCCTGCCACTGCATGCCAGCATTTATGGAACAACAAGTGTCAGCATGCCTGGACATTCAAAGTCCACTGTCACTTGTATTCCCACTGTAAAGAAATTATTATAAAATTTCAGGACATGGACACCAATTGCGGGAGTTCTTTATTAAACAAAAAAAAAACATACTCACAAATCCATGGATTGGATCCTCTTAGGTCCATGTAGAAGTCCATGGTCTTCGTAAAACAAAAAAACGTCATACTGAACAAGCCGGACATGCGCTGTACCTGACGGTAATTACCATTCAAGTCATTGGGGGAAGCACTGATTGGCTGTGAGAGCATGGAAGCAGGTCTATTTAATACTTCTATTAAAATGCGACTCTCGCGTAATTTGAATCGATTTAAACAACACGATCCTTAGTAAATCAGTGATTTCTATTGTGGTCTATGTAGAACAGGGGTGGGGAACCTTTTTTCTGCTAAGGGCCATTTTGATATATATAACATTATATTCGGGCCCTGTGCAGGCCACGTCCCCTCCGTGTGATGCCACACGGGGGTTGGGCCGCAATCCCCGGTGATTACAGCAATGCTGTAAGGGCAGCGGTGTGAACCATCTGAAGCATCCTAAGGACGCCCCAGGCAGCACTGCTGCATATACTTTGGCTGCAGGGTGCTGATCTAGGCACGCTGCTAGCCAGATGAGGCTAGCAGAAAAAAGCTCAGAGGGTAGGACCAAGAGATTCTGGGGGCCTTATACTGCCCCCGGGCCTAAGGTTCCCCTTCCCTGATGTAGAGCATACAATGGCCCTCATTCAGAGCCGCTCGTTAGCGGCAGTACGCTCGTTCCAAGCGATGTTCGCACATCTGCGCATGTGTACGGTTTTTAGTATGCATGCGCGAACCAGTCAGTGCGGCCGAAAATCGTTTGTACGCTATATAGCGAGTGCCTGCTATTTTGAGTGACAGAATGAGGCGTATGTGGGTGGTAAAAGGGGAAAGTGCTTGAAAACGGGGGAGTGGAATTCGAACGCAGGCGTGCTTAAAGGTCAAAACGGGCGTTTTAAGGGTGTGCATAATTAATCCAACAGCGTCATTGACCACATCACTTGGTTTTTTTAAACTCAGAACTGCTCACAAAATAGCGGTTGAGAAAACCAACCACAAGAATAGCGAGCAGTTCATAGGCTGTACGATGTACTCGATTAATCTAATAAATAGCGGACATGACGTATGGTGCGAGCGGCCAGGGGGCGTTTTTATCAAATAAACGAGCGTATGTTTTGCTCGCTCGTTCAGACTTAGAGGTGTGAACAGACTGCAATGTGCGAACGGATCATTTGAATAGCCACCCCTTGTTTTTGAACGAACGACCGCAAATAGCGAACAGCTCTGAATGAGGGCCAATGTTTTGACTGATGGTCTAATGCTGTCTATTGCCATCTAAAGTTGTGTTTGACAAGTGCTTTCAGTGCGACTTTGCCTTTAGTAAATCTCCAATTTGGATATCGCAGAAAAAGCCCAAATCGACCAAAACTATTCCTTGTAAATTTACTCCTGAGAGAGAAATTTCAATAGCATCAATAGGTGTCGAATAATGGGTGAAAATGGGGTTTAATAAAGCTCATTTTATATCCCTTTGAATCCATATAAGTATGTGAACATCTGTACCCAGAATAGTGATTTGGGATGAGATTGAGGAGGTTGAAAATTGTCCACTGGAAAAACAGTAAGCAGTCCAGTTGACTTTAGACCCAGAATAAATACCATGTTTACTACTTTCAATGGATTTCATAAGAAATAGTTCCATGTCTTCTAAACACAGAATGGTGTCACCATAGACTCCCTGGCCATGTAGCAGCTGGGTCAAAAGACATCCCTGAAGGTTTAAGATGATAAACACAGAATAATATAGAAATCTTAGCCTTTATTATTTATTTTTTTATTACACTGAACAATTTTTGTAGAAAATAGCTTTACCCAAGTAGGAAAATTGAATGTAAAAAATTTACTACAGATGTGTCCTCATACACTACACCTAATGTCTCTATACCGCATGACTGAGATGCTCCGAGTGTAGTAGTGTGCCATATTTTTTATGTTACAGCTTTTTTGCATCGCAGATGCAGCAAAACATCACTCACAGTGTATTAGAGAGGCTAGAGCAGATGAAGCATATCACAATTTGGGGTGAGTGAAAGTCGTGGCCACTGCATCAGAGCACTTCTTACGCAAATTCAGACTCAGTTGCATAAAGATACACAAATGTTGCACATTAAATTGATCAGTGCAATCTAGCAATGTAGTTTTGTTGCTCCCAGTTGTTTCAGTTATGAGAATAAGGCACACATTATGAGCAAGAAAGTCGTCCAGGACCTGGCACGCCAAGAGGGGATTTTTGCCTGTACTTAAGCAACAGTGTATACAAATCTGTATTCATAGTCCAGAGATATGCCAACTAAACATGTCTAATGATTTCTTGTTATCAAGTACCAACCTGAAGCCAGAATAAGAATGCATACAATACATTGCATGTTATAAATAGAGATGTGCGCCGACCCCCGTGTTTTGCTTTTGGAACTGGATTCATCCTTTTGTTTTGGTTTTGCAAAACCATCCTCAGGTGTTTTGGTTTTGGATCTGTATTTAAAAAAAAAAAACTGCTAAAATTACATCATTTTGACCTGTTTACATGCAATCCAAAACCCTTCTTTGATTTTAAATCCGAACCACGGGAAGATCCGAACTGGGACTCGGTACCCCAAAGTGATTCCGAACTCGGACTCGGTTAGACTCAGAAACCCCTAAATTTGGTTGTTGTTGGTTCTCTACACATCTGTAGTAATAAAACAAGTAAAGGGGTATAAACTAACTATGCAATCTTGATCAAACATGTTCTCAATATAATTGAGTAAATTTAAGGTCAATACCATAACCAGCATTTTAGCGTAAATAAATATATAGGTAAATATGATGAACATAATGTATTTATCTTTCTTGGGTTTTAGATCTTTAAGTTCTTCTCTTAGAGACCTTTGGAGAATCATCCCTCTTTAGGTTATACAAAGAGCAAGTGTAGGTGAAAGAAAATCTATATACTACATATTCCATCCTATAGGAAAGCTGTCAAAGTCGTTGGATCTGTTATTTGGAGAAGTAGCAGTGACATTCTCCACCTTCTGAGACATATTCTCCTTGACAAAGAGAGCAGCCTCCTGAAGAGATTTGAAGAGAAGAGATTACTCATCCAGATCAGACGGTGCAGCCCATTAGAGATAAAACATAGAATATGTCATTTGGACTGCTTATAACCTCATTGGAGACTTGGAATAGTGATTGAAGAATATTTTCTCTCAAAGACGGGACCAATGTTTTGTGATACTAATCACCCTTCCATATAGCCTTTGTTTTTATGGGAGGAATACTGTAGATATATTTTGGCAAAGATAAATTTAGATAATATAAATTGCCCCCTAATTCGTGCACATTCCTAGTAATCCACATGTTTCAGCGTTTCACTCTATTATGACACCAATAGTTTATTTTTCTCATATAAGCATCCTTGTCGCCCTGCTATAGCATGCAAATCAACTATTGGTGTACAGGGTACACGTACTTTGTGCTTTTGTCACAATTGTAGTGCAAGCACATGCAAATTCCGCACAAAATTCTCAGCATTGGGACACAGGGCGTGGCTTAGATGCATTTTCGCGGCTAGGTTAGTGAGGACACATCTGTATATTTTGGAGGTATCCCACATGAGGAGTTCAGGGCTGTGCCATTATTGACCACCTAAAAGATATGGAAATCAAGTTCTATCCATCTATTACATATAGGGGGTCATTCAAACCCACTCGCGAGCGGCAGTACGCTCGCAAGTGGGTCGATGGTCCCCACTGCGCATGCGCATGACGGAGGGAGCTCCATCGTGCGCATGCGCGAGACCCGGCGAGCGAAGGACTTTCCATCGCTCCGGGTCTCGCACCAAAGGGGGCGTGCTGTCAATGTTGATTGACAGCATGCCCCCTTTGGTGGGCGTGCCTGCCAGACGGAGGCGTTCCTATGGGAACGCCTACCGTCTGAAGCTGGCCCCACTGACATCATTAGTGATGTCAGTGGGAGTGATTTTGGCTCTGATAGAGCCAAAATCACTCCTGGCCTGCGGTTGAGAAACCCGGCCACAGGGTTTCACTCGCAAATCCGATGGTCGCGATGGTCAAGACCATCGCGACCATATTATTGGACGCTCGTATATGCTGTGGGTGGTGACCCACAGCTATACGAGCGTCCAGGAGGACGCTCCATTTTAATGGAGGTGGGCCCTGATTCAGAGTGAGCGCTCTGGTCAGAGCGTCCGGCTCTGAATCAGGGCCTTAGTTTCTGTTTCTATATATTATTGTTTTTGGTATTAACATAGTAGCAGTAGTGGAACTATGCAGTGGGATAACACTGGATGGAATTGGTGTTGTGCACTCACATTGTAGTAGACAATACACTTAGCCACAGCGCATAAGTGTTAAATGTGTGATATACTGTAGCTTACCAGGTCTTAGGTTTATTGAACCAGGTAGATCAATAAGTAGCATACTGTATGACGACACAGGGATTTTATAAGAGTGTTAGAGTGTTGCTGGGTGTTGTAGTGTGACAGGCTGTTAGGTGGTATGCCCCCCCGTTGTAAGGTAGTGCTATGCCTAATATAGCACTAGTGATATATCGTACTTGCGGGATCCTAGTAGGCACTGCAAGGCTGCTGTCATAGGAGAGTTTCAGAGGTGCATGTATTAATGGAGAATGCCAGGGAGCAAAGACGCACAAACAATGCTCTTGCACAGTAGCACATGTCGGAGGTCAGCCTTCCTGCTCAGCTGTGGTAGGTCCTAGAGACCACCAGCTCAGTTACCTGTTTGGCCCTATAGATGGAGGCAGCACAGAAGCATTCCTCATCCAACATTTGATAGAGTATGTATCAAGATGTTTGATTGTATAGACTTTTTTATGTTCAGAAATTATGTGGAAGTGTACCAAAATGGATATATTTTCATCCCTCACACACACTTCTTCTTTTAAATTATATTATTACGTGATATCCATCTTCACTCACTCTTTTCATAGATATCAAAGTATTTCATGCCATCCGGATGATGTTTGCCTGACTCCAATCTTAGCACTGACTCCTTTGCACACTAGGCTACTGTAGGGAATGGAGACCAGAATAGCTGCAGAAATAAAAGTTAGACAGTTGGGAAGCAGACAGGTATGTTTCGGATTCGATGAACCAAGTTGCTCTCTCCTGGATAGAATTGCTTCAACTTCTGATAGCATGGGAGAGACAAAGTTAATGATTTTGATGTCTCATACAGTCAGGCATCTGGGCTGCTGCCAAAATGTATGACCGACTTATGAGTTGTGTGGCTGGGATTTAATGGTCTCAGCCAAAAAATTGAAAAAACACTATTTGAACTGAAATATCTGTGTGTCTTCTCTAATGGTGAAGAAGTGTCTCCCTGTATCAAAAGCACCCCTCTGTATAATATCCAGCCTCAGACTTAGGTTGTCCTGTATACTTGGTAGTAGCAGTTAGAGACCCCCGTAATTGGCACACACATTTCAGAGAGGCCCACGTGATTTCAATGCACATTAGACAGAGACCCCATAAGCATCCTACCTTATTGCTCAGAGACCATATAATTAAAAGATATATAATTAAAAGATCTTATTGCCAGTCCCATGAAGACTCAGATCTATTCCTCTATTTCCATTCACAAATACATTAACTTAAAGGAACAGTGCTGGTAAGTGTGCCCCCCCCCCCACACTCCGCTTTGAAAAAAAAAGTAAACCTCTTTGGCTAAATATTAATAAAACTAATCCACATTCCCCATAGGTTTCTAAAGGTTTCTATGGGGACTGTAAAGCTGCTAGATTTATGCTTGGCCCCCATATGAAAACGCCATCTCCAGTCCTATAGTAGCCTATGGGCTACATCTCCAAACTTTTTGGAGAGACTCTGTCTACCTCTCCATCAGGGGCACTTTAAGAGAGGAGGGGGCCCGAGTGCAGCCTCTGTTTGGGCCCCCTTCTCTCTGTCAGAGCACTGAGCGATGTAGATTCTGGCTTCATGCCAGAAACTACTGCGTATGCACGGGTCTGTGGGAAAACGGTGTCCGCGCCTATTTTTCTGGGGACATCTTTTCTGTGCATGGCGCAGATCACTGGGAAAATTACCGCCACCACCATTTTCCCAGTGACTTTTTGCTGCTCATCGGAATCCTAAGTTCTGAAACTGGATAGATTCATTTCATTGGGATAAATTTGACATATTGGCGTATTTAACACATCCTGCATTTCTAATGTGGATGTAGTAAATATTTTTCACGTAAATTTGCAAAAGTAAAAATTAATTTGCTTTGAATCCCTGGGTTTGGGACCCCGGCGCACACTGTGCATATGCGGGCAGCACATGCATCACCTGGGGGTGATGGAGAGGGAGCCATAGACTCTCCGAAAAGTTTTGATATGTAGCCCGTAGGCTACTATAGGACTACGCCATCTGGAGATGGCATTATCATATGGGAGCCAAGCTCCGGAATGCTTTGCATTCAGGAACTTGATAAATCTGACAGCTTTGCAGCCCCCATAGAAAACCATAGAAACCTATGGGGTATGTGGATGCTGTCGGAAATGGGGGGATGTCTGTTGCGGCCCCTCCTCCATGTATTCAGGGGATCCTTAATATATGCAGTTATCCCTGAAGACGAGTGTTTTCGGGGGATATCCTACAAATATTGTTTGATGAATAGGCCCCATAGTATTAGTACTTCTGCTATTTGACTTTAACCTATTGTTCAATGAGGATACAGTTGAGATCCCGGCAGTCAGGGAAACCGGCGCTCAGAATGCCGGTGCCAGAATCCCAACAGCAGTCAGAAGCCTGGCACCAGCATCCCAAATGCCGGCACGCCCAACGTTAAGTATTAGGGTTAAGGGGAGGGCTAGGGTTAGAGGTTTGGGTTTGGCACTAGGGGGAGGGTTCGGGTTAGGCAGTGGGGGGAGGGTTTGGGTTAGGCTGCAGGGGGGAAGGTTAGGTTTAGGCTTAGGGTTAGGATACTTACCAACAGGTATTACTATCCTAACCCTATTGGCATCCCCTACCCAACCCATCTTATGAGTGCTTTCTTAATTCAGATACTACATTCAAACCATGCCAGCTTTAACGTAACATGTAACAGGCTGGCTACCTCTCATGAGTTATATATCATCATATTTCTTTTTAATGTGTTTTTTTTGTTAAAAAGTATTATGTTTTAAAATATATAAGAAAGACAAACTACTGTAAAGTGGAAATTGATGTCTATTAGAATATTTTCGGTTGGTTGATTGAATCCCATGCTTGAAAATGGTAGCTAGGTACATGTGTGTATGTGTGTCTGAGCTGGTCTATATAAGCGTGTTCCCAGATGTATCACTTGGTTTTTTTTCCCAATTAAATATAGGTTGATTTAGTCCAACAACCCTCTGGAGTTTTATTAATCCTTCAAAGCTCCATTTTTTTCTGCATGACCCTTTGAAAATTAGTTTTGCGACAGCAAGGGTCCAGTCTTTGTTTCCTTAGCAGACATCATTGTACAGAAACTGGGGAGAAATATTACTTCTGCGACAGCAAGAAATACGCGACATGAATACCAACATTATACAAACAATAGTTTTATCACATAACAGTAAAAAGCCACGAACAGCCCATTTATGTTACGCTATTATTTGAGCATGAAGATAAAAGAGAAAGTAACAAATGGCCACGAAGATATTAATTTATTTTGACCATTTGCCAGTTGAAATTTTATTCAATGCTTTTAATAAATCTACTTTATATCTATGATTATAATATTCTCCAGTATCCTAGGGATAGTTATTTACAACATGAAAAGAAAATTTATGCAGAGCTACTGAAAGTTACACAATCAATTTGCATATATATAGCACACTTTTTTTTTTAGAAGACTCTTATTCTCCATGTAAAACCAATTCCAACACACCAAACTGCATACAGCACAAGGTGACCCCTTTTTATTTGTTCTTCTACACAGTTGTTATAGCACGGCCTAGTAAAATAGGGAACACTAGTTTTCTGCATTTTTCTAATAAACTTTGCAATAAAATACCACTGTTAAATTAATATAGTCTCAATGTTATTAATTGTACGTTATAAATTTATGATACAATGTTAGTAATATAGAGAGAGACTATAAAATTGATTGTCATTTTTGGCCTTTTAATATTTTTATTTTAGATTTTATAAACATGGCAAGCATTTGAAAAAAAATGAAAAATAAAATAAAAATGACTTGGGGGGCCTATTCATGATCCCTTATAGGCCCGTTACACAGGTGGAAACGCTAGTTTCCGCATGTTTTTTTTTTATAATGGGCTTATTCATTATTAGGGGCCACCGAGTATTCAGGAAACTGAGGGCCTGATTCAGCAAGTATCGCAAGTGCTAAGATGCACGTAGTCGGATGATTTTCGTGATCTGCGCATGTGTACTCATCGCAGTGCGCGTGTGCATACTAGCCAATGTGATCGGGAAGGAGATTGCGGTGTGTACGCAGACCCGTTGCAGAGTGATTGACAGGAAGCACCATTTGTGGGTGGTGATGGGGGGGTGGTTGGGCGAACGTAGGCTTGCCAGTGCATTGGGACGGCGTTGCAGGGGCGTGCATAAATTAGTTACTGCAATACCATGCGCAGCCTGAGGTCTCATAGCGTGCACTGAAGTTAGAAATTCCTAAGTGAGGTCTGGCCTGCCTTACCTGTGCGTAAGGGTCCGATGTTACTCGATGTTACCGATTGTTTCGCTATGTTGCCAAAGTATAAGTATGTGAGTAAGGGGAAGTGGGCGTCCTCATGTTAGGCTGAGATCGCATTGCAAATGCAAATATTTGCATATCACCGCTATTAGAAACTGCATTGTGTGCGTATAAGCAGAATTGCGCTCCTTGCTGAATCAGGCCCTGAGTTTGCTTGTGCGGACCAACATTGATTCCTGGAGCCCCTCCACCGCCTCCACACTGCGAGACATGCGGCCATGCGCATGCGTGAATCAGGTCATGCATGAGTAGTTGGCTCTTTTTGTAGATATAGGTATGACTGCCACTTCTGTAGCAGAGTTAGGGATCGTGGGGACAGCTGCTTTTGGAGCACTGGAGCAATACTGAACTGATCTAGTAGTTAATAACTATCCATATATATTTTTGGCGGGTTGGATACCTAATTATCGGGGACCATCCAGTCCCCGGTTGATGAGTAGGCTCCATAGTGAGTTTATATGTTCTCCTGCATTAAAGTACTGTAATAGGGCCTAATTCTGAGCAGCACACAATCCGCATGCAGTGCCGATGTTCACGTAGAGGAGCGATTTTTTGGCAACTGCACATGCGCATGCATTTCTGAAAACTCCTACAGCACATGTGTTACACAGAGCGGGCACTCCGGGGCGGTGACTGGGAGCTGGCTAAATGCATGTTAAAATGGCCAATTCAGTAGGTGTGTTATTGGAGTATCATGAGTGTGCCAGTGAGAGCAGCTGCATTCATATAGGCACAGCCGCAGGCATAGACAGTCACTGTCAGATGGAGAAATCGCATTTGCAATAGGGCAGGCGCAAGTTTCGATGGTGTGAAAGATAGTGACACATAATGACGCATTAATCGGTATTATAGAATGGACGGATGCTCAAAGTGGGCATCTCAGACCATGAACCTTTGTGTGCTTCCTCTGCATGCATATGCCAATTTCCTTCCCTCAGTGCTGCTGCCTTTTTTAATTTTGTAAATCGATTGAGTTGTTTTACCTTCAAAATGTGCCTGCATGGTATAAAATGTGTCTCACAGATATTAAGCTTCAACTCTCGATCGACACCTCCTCAGAGAAATTGCCAAAGAGCACATTTCCAAACCAGGAAGCCCTCACAGATGTTCACGCTCCACCCCTTGAAGTTCATTAGAATATCTTCTAAATGCTTATTGCATCTGAGGGCATTACTGTATCTAGCCAACATTCACCAAGTTATAGCCAGCAGATGGTGTCATCTAATAGCAGGGCCATAACTAGTGGTGTGCAAGCGTTGCAGTGGACCAGGGCGCAGGACCCTGGGGGCTGCACCATTACTCCCACATAACACCTGAATTTGGCATGCAGACTGCTTGAAACAACACCCTTCAGCCAATAGAGCGACCCAAAGGATGTTTCGGACAAGTACCATGCAGCCTGTAGAACCGCCAGAGTGTCTCCAGGTTCTGTTCTACTTCCTAGTGTTAATGGCTCCACCCCTTGGTGTGATGTACAGGGGGAAGGGCCAGCACATTGTAGAAAATAACCCTGATTCAGAGCTGTCTAGTAGGATAAACCTTGCATGTAACAAAAATAGGCCCATGACCTGTCAAACAAGGAAAAACAGCCTTTGCATCATATCCTTGCAAATTTTGCAGATAGCTATGAGCACAAGAACTTGCAAACTGTTCCTGAATTTATAAGTTTTGTGAGTCAAAGGTTGTGGTGGTGGACGGTAGATAGCTCTTATGATTAGGCACATACTGTATGTTATATTTCAGTCAAGGCTTCTGAATGTCATAGTTCTTAAGTGTCACAATATTGAAAACCTTGGACAAATGACTGTGCCACAGATTCAGTATGCCACAAATAATGAGTTTGACATTTCTTTAATGTTAGCCTTTTATTTCACTGTCATACTAAGGTATAGCTGTTCCCTTCACAGATGTGTAAGGTAATTTTATGTATAGAATTCCAGTTACCGTATGTTCTATCAATCCTTGCAGTTTCATGATGTAACAAAAAGCATCTAAGTAACAGTTTTAGGAATTTTGCCGATGAGTGGATGGGAAGCACAAAAATCTGACTCTTTGTCCAGAATGTAGCAAGTTTCCTCTCAATGGAGCAATATGTCTACTAGAGTACTTGCCTTTTCATGATAAATAGATATGCCAAATTATATCCAAGCTACTGCTATAGATCTTGTGTTTCATTATTATAGTACTTAAGTAGCAGCAGTAAATCAGCTGCAATGACTATAGAGTTCGCTATAAAAATGTATTTGCTTAATTATAATTAGAGATGTGCGGTTTTGTTTTCCTTAAAAATGAGGTCATCCGAACTTAGGGGTTCCGAGTAGAACAGAGGACCTGATTCAGACCCGCTCGCTAAGATGCGTTCGTTCGTAGCTGCCGATGGTTTGCATTGTGCGCATGCGTACACATCGCAGTGCGCATAGCACTGTGAGAGATCGGGAAAAGTTTGCTCGCTGCGCATAGACAGCCCAGCAGAATGAGTGACAGGAGAGGCCGTTTGTGGGTGGTGACAGGGGCTGGCTACTAGAAAAGGGGGAGTAGAGGTGTGAACACAGGCGTGCCTGAGCATCTCATGCCGTTTCAGAGGCGTACATAATTTAGAGGCAGCATCATAGTACACGTCACCTGGCTGGATTTTACACTGAAGTGCTCGCAGTGCTTGCGGCAGGGTATGGTCAACCTCAAGCGCTGCAATCACATCCCATGTTACCCGTGTACCGATGGTTGCATACACTTCCTGGAGATGACGTCCACAAGTGGGCGTCTGCATACACAAGGTGAGCACACGCCAAGACATAGTGGGCATGCTAATGCCTTGCCATGCAATCGCCTGCCTTTGCTGAATTTGCATACACTGGGTGCGAGCGAATGCATCTAACGAGCGGGTCTGAATCAGGTCCAGAGTCCCGGACCAGGTCTGCTGTAAGTTTGGAACTAGTATTTAAAAACTGAATCTCGGTTTTGGATTACATGTAAAAAACAGGTCCAAATGACATGATTTTAGCTGTTTTATCAATTTTAAAGCAATCTAAAACTGAATCTGAACCAAAACACTTGAGGGTAGTTTTGCCAAAACCAAAACCATAACATTTGAGAGTGGTTTTGCCAAAACCAAAAAACAGGGTTCCGTGCACATCTATAATTATAATCCCACTGCTTGGGATATCTGTTCTATATATTTATTTATTCAACATTTCCACTGAAAAACTATCTCCCCAAAGTTATTTAAGACAAATTTTAAAGAAAAGGATGAGAGGAGATACATTAGTCAATATAAGGGGTATGATATAGGTGCTAGTGAATATACTGTACTCTTTGCATTATGTTTGGGGCCTTAAGGTTAGCACACTGTGGTGTGCCGTTATTTGAAATTGAAAAGCCACTGACAGACCTACACTGGGAACATGGAACCTAAATTAGAGAGGTATGCAAACCTGATGGTTTACGTACATTGCCGATGGTGTGTAATCTGCGGAAGTGCAGATGCCGCAATGACATGAACGGATCTCGTTCTGCAAGATTGCTTGCAGTGCCCCTTAAGCTGCAGCATGATTGACTTGCTGCGGCCATTTGGGGGTGTGACCTGAGGTCACACATGCACAAAGTCACTGGGGAGGCAGTGAGGAGGTGGCGGAGGCATCCGCTCAGATCCCTCTTCGCATCCCCAGAATTCCTCGCAGGCAAACTCTGAAAACTTTACATTTTTGGCATTTGCTGAATATCAGGTGGTCCTATTGGACCCTTGATGATGAATGGCCCATTACTAGAGATGAGCAGGTTCGGATTAGTTTGGATTTTCCCGCCAACTACTGATTTTTCCCGCCAAAAATCGGGTCTCAGAAAGAGGCAAAACGTCATCTTTCATGGACAAACATCATCATTCCTGGACTTTTGCCTCTTTCTGAGATCTGATTTTTGGCAGGAAAAATCTGAAGTTGGCAGGAAAATCCAAACTAATCCGAACCCGCTCATCTTTACCCGTTACCTTAAATATGCGGAAACTAGCATTTCCAAACGTGTAACGGGCCATTAAGGGATGATGTTTCTTTACTTCACCTTTTTATTTGAATATTTTCATGTTATCACTTTGATTAATTTTTTTTGTATATACATTGTGAGTATTTTGTCAAAATTACCACTGCTTAATAAGTTTATGTCTAAATTCTCTATGTGCCAGAAATGGCTTGGAATGAAATCACTACATACTGTAGCTCAAACTGGAAAGTCATTTGAGTTTATGATAACTGCTTAAAGTAAGTTGCGAGAGTTTAGTTAAGATAAAGCATTGAGAAACGTAAGGCTTCCTATAGTAAGAGTGGTCAATTGCTTAAAACCATGTGGCAGTAGTTGTAAATTAAATGTGAATGTGAGATCTAACCAGGATTCTAATAATTTTAAGACTAGATAGATGGTTGCTTCTGAATAACCCTTTGTCCCTCCCACCCCACACGCACATACAGTCAGGTCCATAAATATTGGGACTGACATAATTTTCAGCTTTTGGCCTCTATTCACCACCACAATGGTTTTGAAATGAAATAAACAAGATGTGCTTTAACTGCAGACTTTCAGATTTAATTTGAGGGTAATTACATCCAAATCGGGTGAACAGTGTAGGAATTACAACAGTTTCAATATGTGCCTCCCACTTTTTAAGGGGCCAAAAGTAATGGGACTATCAACTCAAAAGCTATTTCATGGACAGGTGTGGGCTATTCCCTCGTTATTTCATTATCAATTAAGCAGGTAAAAGGTCTGGAGTTGATTCTAGGTGTGACATTTGCATTTGGAATCAGTTGCTGTCAACTCTCAATATGAGATCCAAAGAGCTGTCACTATCAGTGAAGCAAGCCATCATTAGGCTGAAAAATCAAAACAAACCCATCAGAGAGATAGCAAAAACATTAGGTGTGGCCAAATCAACTGTTTGGAACATTCTTAAAAAGAAAGAACGCACCGGAGAGCTCAGCAACACCAAAAGACCTGGAAGACCACGGAAAACAACTGCGGTGGATGACAAAATAATTATTTCCCTGGTGAAGAAAAACCAATTCACAACAGTTGGCCAAATCAAGAACACTCTCCAGGAGGTAGATGTATATGTGTCAAAGTCAACAATCAAGAGAAGACTTCACAAGAGTGAATATAGAGGGTTCACCACAAGATGCAAACCACTGGTGAGCCACAAAAACAGGAAGACCAGATTAGAGTTTGCCAAACAACATCTAAAAAAGCCATTACAGTTCTGGAACAACATCCTATTGACAGATGAGACAAAGATCAACTTGTACCACAGTGATGGGAAGAGAAGAGAAGGAAAGGAACTGCTCATGATCCAAAACATACCACCTCATCAGTGAAGCATGGTGGTGGTAGTGTCATTGCGAGGGCATGTATGACTGCCAATGGAACTGGTTCCCTTGTATTTCTTGATGATGTGACTGCTGACAAAAGCAGCAGAATGAATTCTGAAGTGTTTTGGGCAATATTATATGCTCATATTCAGTCAAATGCTTCAGAACTCATTGGACAGCGCTTCACAGTGCAGATGGACAATGACCCGAAGCATACTGCAAAAGCAACCAAAGAGTTTTTTAAGGCTAAAAAGTGGAATGTTATGCAATGGCCAAGTCAATCCATTGACCTGAATCCAATTGAGCATGCATTTCACTTGATGAAGACAAAACTGAAGGGAAAATGCACCAAGAACAAGCAGGAACTGAAGACATTTGCAGTAGAGGCCTGGCAGAGCATCACCAGGGATGAAACCCAGCGTCTGGTGATGTCTATGTGTTCCAGACTTCAGGCTGTAATTGCCTGCAAAGGATTTGCAACAAAGTATTAAAAAGTGAAAATTAGATTTAGGATTGTTTAGTTTGTCCCATTACTTTTGGCCCCTTAAAAAGTGGGAGGCACATATAGAAACCGTTGTAATTCCTACACCGTTCACCTGATTTGGATGTAATTACCCTCAAATTAAATCTGAAAGTCTGCAGTCAAATCACATCTTGTTTGTTTCATTTCAAAACCATTGTGGTGGTGAATAGAGGACAAAATATGAAAATTCTGTCAATGTCCCAATATTTATGGACCTGACTGTACATTATGTTGGCTCAGGTGAGTGCTGATTCATGACAATCAATTGGATTACCGATCGTCTATACTGATAGAATGCTCTTCTTTTGCACATATAGGGGATGTGACAAAGAGCTTCACAATACTGGAGGTGACAGTGGGTAGACCAAAAGTTGTCTAGGGGAACTCAAATGTCTTATCTTATATTAGGGCCCGGTTTTGCAAAAAATCTAAAATCGGCCATAGAAGAACAAAATATTATAAAAATGTAAAAATACTGCATAGGGCTATTTTAAGATTTCAGGTTTTCAATACCGAAATGGAAAATCTAATAATCAGGATATTGGCTTTAAACAAAGTATTGCTTTTAAATATCTACTCAACAACCTGGAGACAGTTGGAGACATTTCGTCTGTTGTTGAATGATTTAAATTAAATCCAATTTTCACTAAATTTACTTTACTGATCTTTGAAATGGACTATACTGTATACTGCTCCTTTGTTAAAAGCCAACTATTAATATAAGCAGGGGCCAACATTGATAGAATAGGTAGTGCAATGTCTCTTTAAATACAATTAGGAGGCATTAATAAACGGTACTAATGTAGTCCCAGAAAACCTAAGTGCTAAGGCCTTTTATGTGTGCTTATATGTGGACTGCTATGGCTACATTTAAGCCCTTGCCAAGCCCTAAATATAGAAAACTTCAAGGAACTCTACGGGGTATATTTACTAAAGTGCGGGTTTGCCGAAGTGGAGTTGTTGTCTATAGCAACCAATCCAATTCTACTTATCATTTGTCTAGCACTTTAGTAAATATACCCCTACTAGAGAGTATTTAATTATATATACAATATACAGGGTATACACCCTTTGGGTCTATTTAGCACCCATTAATAAAACTACAACCAGTACAGAAAGTTGGATGTAGGCTATTTATTTTATAACAATTCTTGATAAAGGATAACAATTCTGTATCTTATATAATTTGGACGGCAATTTCTAACTGTCTTGTAACTTTAGACTTGACCTGAAAACGATCCCTTTTCTACTTTAAATTCCAGACTACACTGCTCATTTGCTGCTACAGGGCATGCTATTCGTAAATGTAGAGAATCCATCTCTCCTCATAGGACCATCAAACTCGAATTTCTATGTATAAAACGGTTACTTAATGCAGAATATTTGGGGAAAATACATGACCTAAGAAAAAACATTGTTCTTAAGCTAAAGTAGGCTTTACAGATTGTGCAGCATAGGGAGAGACAAATTCCCTCCAGCCATCTATTACACCGCACAGTGCTCCGAGGTATAAATCTCTATATTCTGCCTTCAACATCACACAGGATTTAAATAGCTCCAGTCTAGCAGCTGCCTGAAGACATTTATGCTGTCAAAGCTACAAAGTACACACATAGCTAAATTTATACTGACAGGAAATACAGGCACCAAAACACTGGCGAGTAATTTGGTCTTTAACCAGCATTGAGTCCAATAAAATCAATATATCAAGAAAAGGTTTCTCATATTTTACCTAACCCATTACAGAATCTGAAAAACCGGTGCTCAAACATTACCTATGAAAACAGTACAATATTATAATATTCTTCTGTGTTTGATAACCCTAATTTCAGCACTATTTAAATCATGTCCCTTAATTTTTTGGTTTGTTAATGAGAAGTAAAGTTGCTTACAAAGAGCAGATGGTTCAAAGAAAATTATTTAGACCGTCTTTACATAGTGCAAATAGACTACTAATAAAATGAATAGAAGCAGTACAACACCAAAAAGACCAGGAGTTCTTGCACAGTGAAAGTTTTGAAACCCCTCTTCTATTGTGTTTCAAGATTAAAGTTCACCTACAAGTCTAGAGGACAATGCGGCAGGCATAGGTTCCATAGAATCTTTGAGACTTGTGGAATTGTCTCAGTTTCTTTGTCTTCTACCACAGCAGATTTGGCCGCTTGTGAGATGTGTGTACTTGTTGTAGACATAAAAATAATGAAATATTTAGAGCAAGCTTAAGGTAAATTGCCGACATAAATAGTGTGATACTATAGGTCTCAAAGGGAGCATATCAAAGCTCTAGGCTGAGCCACCACTATGTCCGGATGTGGCAGAACTTGTTGAACCGGTACTGTTTTCGAGGACTGTGCTGGAAAAGATGAGGTACCATAGTTCTTGCTAGCTCCAAGAGTAAAAATGTCCTTTAGCCTTATATCTTTATAGTCCCCACTCATGCGGCTACCACCAGGCCATTTTAAGACACTTTAAGGTACTCTCCCTCCTTCTATCTTAACTAGGGACATAAAGTGATTAACCCGCCTTTCTAAGCAACACAGTAATGGCTCATATACAGAGCCAGATTAAGGAGGTTGCATGGGACGAGTGCTCCAGGCCCCCCTGTCTCAGGGGTCTCCCATGCTTTATTTACAGCAACACTGCAGGAGTTCAGTGATAGCTGTAGAAAATGAAAAGGAAATAAAAAAAGAAGGGGGAGGATGAGTCAAAGCAGGAGGACAGGGCTACCAGGCACAGTATACTGGGGATGGACATTGGAAGCTTGGCATCGAATGATTGCAGGGCTTCCAGTGATGCTACAGAATAAGCATCAAACAGTTCACTTTGAGCATGCACAGATTGATTCAGAGCTTTGCTCATGTGCACATTAGCTGGGCTGTGGACACCATTTCCAGGCGTCCGCAGCTGCACAGAAGCAGCTAGCCATTGAATGTATATTGGAAAGCTGCATCTGATTGTTGGCAACCATCTAATACCCACAATCCGATATCAAATCAGGAACATTGATGGTTGCTAACCATCGGCAACAGCGTCCGATGTCTATCCCTACAGTCAGGGACATCGATAGAGAGGAGGGGGCCCATGTGCAGTCTCCGACACGGGCCCCCTCCTCTCCATCCAGCGTCCGGCAGCGCACTGAGCTGTGCGCGGCCAGTGCCAGAGTTATAGACTCTGGGCACTAGAGTGCGCCCAGAGTCTATAGAGTTTGCGCAGATCACCAGAAAAATGGCTGTGGCAGCCATTTTCCCTGTACTGCGCATGCGCAAACAATGGGAAAATGGCCACGGTGGCCATTTTCCAGTCGTTTTTACAGCACTGGACTCCAGCGCCGACATGGGACTCTGGAGAGGTAAATAATACTATGGGTGCAGGGTGTACAGTGCGGGGCCCCCCTGGACCCAGAGGCCCATGTCCACCGCACACCTTGCACCCGTTAGATATGCCCCTGCCTACAGTGCACCAGAGAGTGAGGGAGGAGGGGGTCACCATATTGTTTGTTTCTATTTATACAGGTATATGTACAAGTTTGTGATTGTATAAATGTGTGTAACTGTATGTGTGGTGCCCCACTAGAACCCTGTGGTGATCTGGCCACCCCTGGAATTCCCCCCTTTGCTGATGGGCTGAGGCAACCCTGTATTTACAAGGAGCTGCAGGGGTTAACAAGTCCCCGTTACTTAGTGACATCAGTGGGAGAAAACACAAGAAGCAGCAGGACCCAGAGAACATAAGTTGTAGCTCTGGTAGAGCATGAAGAGATCAGTCCTGCGATTGGCTGCTTCCCGGTAGTCCGAGGGGTTGGATCTAGTGAAGTGCGAGGTGATGTCAGCTGAGGGGAGACAGGTAAAGAGAGTTCCCTGTTGAGTTGTCAGTTAGAGTTGACGCACCACAGAAGGAACTTCGCTGAGAGCTCTGTGAGGATGGACAGAGCTGAATGGCTGCACGGACTCGCCGCCCCTTCCCTCATCACCATCACCCAGAGAGGAGTCAGAGACTAGAGGTAGTGCAGCAGGAGCAGGCCACAGTAAGCAGGGAGCACGGAGCCACGCTGTGGAGAAACCTGCTGGGCAGAGTGCAGGAGCAGGCAGCCAATGACTCAGCCCCCTCCATTACAGCAGAGTCAGCATAAAGACTGATCAGTGCAAGTGAGTATGACCAAGGTGATACAGGAGCCAGGTCCTGACATCTGGGGTAAGAGGGGAGTCAGTGGGGGCACAGCTAGTCAGTCACCAGCCAGGAGGGGAGGATATCTTAGAGACTTTCACAGCCTGTTAGAGTGTCACACAGCTGGATCCGGAGAAAATTTGTGTGGTGCGAGGCTGGCCTGTACCCAAAATGGTGAAGGTGTTCGAGGCATCCTAGGCTTCGTTGGCTACTACAGGTGATTCATTGAAAACTTTGTGAGGTTGCCTGCTCCATTTGCTCCTGTGAGGCAAGTCTGGTCAAGAAAGGTGGACACTTCCCTGGTCGCATGGGCTGAAGAGCAACATAACTCCTTTGAGCAACTGAAGTTGTCCCTGATCGAGGCTCCTCTACTAGTGTTTCCAGACTATGAGAAGCCCTTCTGAATCAGCGCAGATTGGGAGCCATGTTGTCTCAAATGCAGGATGGATGCAAGAGAGTCATCATGTATGCCAGCCGAGGCCTATGGAAGACAGAGAGGAACAGTGAGCATTACAGTATGTTTAAACTAGAGCTTCGTAGCCTCATCTGGGCCATCACTGAAAAGTTAAAAAACTACTTAGCCTCCACACCTTTTATCATCATGACAGGCAATAACCCGCTAGCACATCTGTCTACCCCCACCTGGGAGCCCTAGAGCAAAAGTGGATGTCCCACCTGGCCAACTTCCACTACACAGTGACCTACAGAAGTGTGAAATCCAATGGAAATGCCGACGGTTGTATGCCTACTGCAGACGTCACAGAGGAGGACAGAGATTGGGCCGAAGATGTAGAAACCCCATTATTCAAGCCTCCGAAAAGCATATGATGAGTCGTCACCTCTGACCCTGTGTCTGCCACAACAGTTCTCAGGCCAGTTAGCCCTCATGTAGACACCCTTGAATTTGACTGGGAAAAAGTTCAGGGAGAGCTGCATGCTGCGGTAACTAATGGCTCTCATTCATCGGAAGAGCCATCTAACCAAGCTACAGAGAGCAGATGCTGACCCAGAGTTAGTAAACCTGCTGAGCCACCAGTATCACATAAAGCTCAAACAGGGGCTAATATTCCCAGCTGCCTTGACTCCAGAACGCACCAAAATATTGCTCAAATAGTTGTACCAAGACAACAGGCCGAGTTCCTGCTGAAGTCTTATCATTACCAATCTGGACATTATGGAACCAAAAAAACAGAAGCCGTCTTGAGAAAGAGATTTTTATGGCTAGGAATGAAAGAGGACATCAAAAAGTGGTGTAAAAACTGTGTAGCCTGCAGTCTCAAGAGGAATCCTGAGGCCAGTCATAAAGACCCGCTACACCCAATAAAGAGCCATTGTCTACTGAAAATCATTGCCCTGGACCATGTTAAACTTGAGCCCAGCCCAAGCAGATTTCAATATGCACCGAACATCACTGACCACTACAGCAAGTTCCTGGTAGTTGTCCCAGTATGTGACCTAACTGTGAAGACCACAGCCAAACTCTTCCTGAAACACATCGCCCGACCATATGGGTACCCCAATCGGATTCTTACAGACCAAAGCCCAGCAATTGAATCACAGTTGTTTCAAGAGCTATGCACCTTGTATGGATGTAAGAAGATGCGGACAACCATCTACCATCCTCAGTGTAATGGCTTGTGTGAGAGAGGAAACAGGACTGAAATTGGCATGCTAAGAAGTCTTTCAATTGAAAAACACTTCCAGTGGTCTACAATCCTGCCTGAGTTTGTGTACCACCGAACACTGCTCCATGGGCTTCATGCCTTTCTACCTGATGTTTGGACAGCAGGGCAAGCTGCCCAAGGACTTAGAGCTGACTCCTGAAGTGGCCAAACCTGCGGCTACTCAGACTGACTGGGTTTATGAACACTGGCACCGGATAGAGACTGCCCGAGAGATTGTGGAAAAGAAGATGGGGACTGCACATCAAAGGCAAGAGTGAAATTATAATGTTGATGCCAGAGCTACACCCATGCAAGTAGTAGATAAAGTCTAGAAGAGAAAGAATCATCGGTCCAGCTAGTTGGATGCAATGTGGGAGAATGTCCCTTACACAGTTGTATGAGTCCCAGTTGACGGCCTGTATGCCTACCAAATCCAGATAGAGGAACATGAGGAGTCTAACGTGCATGCGAGTCTGAAGGCTCACAACGAAACCCCATGGCACAATGAAGGTGAGGGACGGGGTGATCCCAGCTGAGGTGGGATCTCACTGTCGACGACCCGTGCACCACCTGCCCGTCTCACCCACCCTGTTGAGGAGGTGGAGCATGAGCATGCGCACACACAATAGGACCCAAAAAATGGTGAACTATGCCTGGGCAGAGCAAAGCCAGAGGAAAGTCTGGTAGAGGTCTGCAGCAGTCCAGATGTGCAAATCAGTTGTCCGACCTGGGTATAGGGGTGAAAGACTAATCAAACCATCTAGTAGCTGGTTCCCTCTGAAGTTTCCCTCTGGATAGCTGGTGCTCCGTGCAGGGCATGAACCCTGTATGCAGTTATATCCATTAAAACAAACGATTAGAGGTTTCTGGGGTCCTCATCTCTCTGCCTATTCAAACAGGGGGTAGAGAAGCAGGACTGATAAGAAGTCATCAAGGAGGATGGGAACGACAAATGTTGCTGTGGAGACAGGTACGACAAGCACATCCTCACTGACACACTATCAGAGGTGTATAATATGTATGTGTGTATTTATGTATGTGTGTGACTATGTATCTATGTATATGTGTGACTATGTATGTATGTTTGTGTACATGTGTGTGACAGTATGTATGTTTGTGTATAAGTGTGTAACTGTATGTGTGTGTGACTATGTATATGTTTATGACTATATATATGTATGTGTGTGACATTATTTAGGTGTATATGTGTGTAACTATGTATGTGTATACGTGTGTGACTACTGTATGGCTCTGATTCATACAAAAAGGAGGAAATCTATAATTGTTTTACAAATTTACTGGGCCTGGTTCACAAATGTATGTTATTGCATAGTAGCTGCGATTTTGTACACAGCGACTGCGCAATAGCGTACAACTTTGAACTAGGGCCCTGATTCAGACTCTCTCACTGCTGGAGGCAGCTCGCAGGGTCTGATGGGCGTGTTTTTTTTTTTTCCTTTGACCTCCCACAGCTTGTGCGAGCGGCCAGGTGGCCGTTGCAATTATCGCGACCATCGGCCTTGCGATAAGACCCTGTAGTAGGGTCTCGCTACCGCAAGGCCGAGTGGACTTCCTGCCCTAATAGAGCAGGAAGTAACTACTGACATCAGTAATGATGTCAGTAGGGCCTCCCACAAACACCAGGCGTTCCTAAGGGAACGCCTGCGTTTGTGCAGCCACCCCCTCCCCGCCTACAAAACAGGGCGAGCTGTCACTCACCATCGACAGCCGCCCCATCTTGAAGCGAGCCCTTCAGCGACTGAAGTTCAGTTCATGTGCACGCCGGATGCGGCGCATGCGCAGGGGGGAAAACATTGAGCCGCTTGCGAGCGCTTGTGCGCTTGTGAGCGGCTCTGAATCAGGTCCTAGACCCATTGTTTTAGAAGTACATTTTTTAAAGAAATTATAGATTTCCTCCTTTTTTTAATGAAATTCAAGATAGCAAACAAAGGTTATCTACTTTATACAGATAATATTCTGCCAGCTTCTCTCTACAATCCAACACTGTGCATGTGTACACAAATGTATTGCAAGTTTTGTTTCAAAGAATGGTATCAGCATTTATAATAAGCAAATGACGCAGTTGCTGTGATTCATCTTGAGAAGTAATTTGATAGTCATGTATGGGGTCAGGAAGGATTTAATAAAAGATATTTTTATTTGGCAAATGCATTGCTTGGGATTTTTGTTATGTCTGGATTAACACATTTACAATTTATAACATTTTGAACTTTATGGATTTACATCACATCAACAATGTAACTATACTATTTGCTGATCTAATTTAGGAACGTCAATGATAGACCAATGCTCATACATGTTTAATCTCCGTCTGGATAAAAAAACTGATGTTATCTTACAATTAAAAATGAAATGTAGTTGATATATGCTGCCCAAAAAAATATACATACTTTAAAACGTTACAGAGGATGAGGACAAGGAGATGTGATAGATATGTGCAAATATTTTAATAGACAATATATAACATTTTGTGAACATTTATACAATTTAAGGTCCTTACAGAGGCCACACGGTCACCCGTTGAGGCTGGATGAGAAGAGATTAATTCTCCGACTTTGAAAATAGTTTTATTCTTTAGATAGATTGAAGAAAAGTTTGAATCCTCATGATAGTACAGAACAGCTTGACTACTTGCCTTAATTGCAAATTATATGTTATGCTACAGAATAAAAAAGAAATTCCAGTATGCGGTCAGGATTTTTTTCTTATTTTTTAAGAAAATTTGGACTATGATTTACAGAAGTTTTATTCCTTCTCTAGATTGATTGGGGTTATATTAGAATTAAGCATTCAACTTCAGTATGCAACTGTGTTAGAGAAACTCTAAATATTATCATGAATACAGTGGGAGAATTTAAGAGTGAAACTAGAGAAGATCCTGGAAGAAGTAATGATTTGTCATATGGGATGACTGAGCTAGGAATAAAAGAATCAAGGTATAATGGGAAATTCTAGATTGGTTGAAGTAGTTAGGGAGAATGTAGGGGTTATATATGTAGAGAGAAGTAGGGGTATATTTACTATAGGTCGCTTTTAATCAATTTTGTTCTATTTAAAATCTATCAAAATCACTCAACATCAATGTGTTTCTGGGGCCAAATCACACATTTACTAATGCTTAGAAAAGCAAATCAGAAATTGCCTGTTAGTAAATGTGTGCTTTATCCCCAGAAATACAACATTGATGTTGATCGATTTTGATTGAATTAGTAAATAAACCACCTAGTGTTCACATTACAAGTGACAGTGTCTTTCTGTGTTTTGCTCTAGGATCATTCTAGCATGCCTGAAGAAGTTTGAGCCAATTAATAAGGAGAGTGGTTAAGACCAGACCTCGGGGCCTGAATATTAAAATGGGGAGAGCCAGACAAACCAGTGTGAGTCTTTCAATAAGTGATTGTCCTTGGAAACCCAATGCCCCCGTTGTGATGACTCGCTGGGACCACCTGCAGAGCACAGCATGGATTATACAGGTAATCAGTAGTGGCCTGGTAAACAGGATGGCCACAATTTTTGGGTGGTCATTTTTAACTAATGCGGTTAGTAGGTCAGTATCAGTGCAAGATATAGCATTCTGTTCTTTACAGACTCACTAGGACAGGGTGTGTGTGAGACAGAAGATAGTACCACTTAAAACTGTTCTGTGTACTGCGTCTGTCATGCGTACTGGCAGTTGCTGACCCTTGTTACAATATTTTAAGTTCATATCTATTATCGAACATTATGGAACTCAAGTACAGTTGGATGTATTAGCATCTTGATTGTACACCGGAAAATACTTGGACAAGATAAAGCACATTTAAAAGCATATGTTCAACTGCATCCAGCAATACATCAACAGCATTAGCTACAGGAATATATCAGGAGTCACTAGTGTGCACACTCTCACACCAGAAAAACATGGAGGAAGAGTTACTGCGCTTACCCCTATTTCTACATATGCTTATGTTGATCAGGTAGTACTAGGGTCACAGTAATGGTAACCACCTCTTATGTATATGATGTGTCCCTGAAATAGGTATGCTTAATAATGACTGAATGTAATGATATCAGGAATTTACTCAGTAGATCGTCAAAAAGGATACTTTGCTTATATATGTAAAACACACAAAATGGAACACTCTAAAATCAATCAAGCCAAAAGGTCAGCCAACCAATGCATTTAAATGACACCTTTAACTAGTACCCTAATTAAAAATGTCAATGATCAGTACAGCTAAGGTGAGCACGTCTCAGTCAATCAGCCAGCAAAGATATGTAGTTTTGTAGTACTTCAGTGACTCGGGCACAGGTACCCTCGTGTATAATAGTGATGAAAACAATTAACAGTATTCCATTGCATTGTGTTAATGATTGTAATCTAACAGCTGGAAGAACATGCCAGTCTGTATCTGTTTAAGGATTGTAAGTGGCATCCCGCTGTGATATAATAAAGGTAGTCTGTGCACTTGTGGATGGGTATTCAGGTTTAGGATGCCTGGGTGGCATGGAGTGGTATGCGAGGGTAATGCGGGGGCTCTGTACTAAGCTAGTTTCCGGATTACAGGCAAGCTGGGGTTCATCCCGTCACAGATTTGTTCCCAGAGCCTGTGTCTCACTGAAACTTGCTAATGTCTTGGGAGTGAATAGTCCGGTTTAGGCTTTTGGGCCGGGTACCAGGTATTTCCTCTACTATGGAGACTCACCTGTTATGCCGCGTGACATCTCCAGCTCCTTCTCTAAAGCCCGTCTTACCTGATGTCCGCGTGTCTCTCTTCCAGTGTTGCTCTCTTCTGGGTCCTCGGAGTCTAGTTGGTTACATGACTGCTTCAGCATGCTGTCTCTATCCGGCTGCTAGGAGTATGTCTCACAGTGTGTCCCAACGCTTTTCAGCCCTTGGGCCTTCCTCTGGTATTCTTCCTGACATCATTACATTCAATCATTGTAAACCACACCTATTTCAGGGACACATCATATACATAAGAGGTGGCAACCATTACTGTGACCCTAGTACCACCTGATCAACATAAGCATATGTAGAAATAGGGGTGAGCGCAGTAACTCTTCTTTTCACTAATTGCACCAGAGGCCTTAGGCACCTTTGATTTATGTGCAACACACCCTACCACAACTAACCCCTCCAGTGCGCAAGACAATCAAGATTTTTTAAAACATGGAGGAAGTGTAGAGGTGTGGCTCTTAAGATATATCAAACTCAAAAAACAGCAGTATTGCTATATTAAGCACCTGCCATGCATATAAATGCATATAATTACACCTTAATATAGCATATATAAAGATACAGCCTTGCAATGTTAGTAATAAGTGAAAAAGTCAAATTGCCATATTTGTACACAATATAAAGTAAGGAAGTATCATATAAACAAGAAAGAATAATGATGTGCCTCAGCCATGTTATTAATAAATGTGAAATGCTGCTATTCTTTATACAAGTTAATTCAATAGAGACACTTTCATCCATTGTTTACAGCTGTATAAATCCAATGAGAATATTGCGTAGTCCATTAGGAAATAACAAATAAGAAATTGGCTTCAACAACTTGGCATAAAAACAGCTATAGGAATCAATACGCAAGCAGTCAATCATAAGATGAGCAGAAGGTTGCTGATGGGGGCCCTCGCGGCCTAATGCCATGATTTGCGGGTCTATGGGAAGTGGACGGGGCCTAATTGATGTGATGCTCATAGAATGGATACTGCAGAGTGGCGGGTTTATCCAAAGAACAGTATAAAACTATCCACACATGTTGCAATTTCATCTGCCAAATTGACTGATTAAGACCAAATGGCTAAAATTGTCACATGTGCAACGCTCTACCAACCGCAATTGATAGCTAAGAGTTTTAAAAAACTCTCTGGACTTACATAATTTCTGTATGAGTATTAGAAATGAGTAGATTTAATTTGGCTTGGATCTTCCCTCCAAGTCCAGATCTCAAAACAAGGCAAAACATCATCTTTACAGATGTAAGTGGCTGGCTCTATGTTCCCTGTTAAGTCTAACGATAGACCCAGACTGCAGCCAGGAACAGCAGGAGCTTTCAACAAGGCCCCTCAAAAGGATAATTGTATTGTGAAGTGGTTCCAGCACTTCCTGTGATCTAATGAAAATCTTTTCTTTTTTGTATTTTTCTCCAAAATTATATGAAAAAGAAAAAAAGAAAATATATTGTGTAAAACCATAACAATGTTGTATAAATCATGAAAGGTTGATATAAACTCACCCTTTAGAAGTAAGTTGTAGACGTTGGACCCAACTTTCACGATGGTCCTGCGGTGGTTGCAGAATGCAACGTTGGCCTTTAAGGTGAGGTCTTCAATTCCTCCCACACGTAGTGTTGTAAATGGGGAAATAAATACAACAAGCCTCCATGGTACAGATCAATTTACCCAATCCAAGATTTTACACAGTTTGCAGTGTACTCACCTTGACTGGGATATATTATACGCCTTGGACATTAATTTTCTCATCCCGATGTCCATCAGTATATTATTATGGGTCCTTATACCCAGTCCAAAAATAATTGTGGATATAGAATAATTTCTTTCTAAAACAGTAATTTATTTCTTAATCTATATATTTTAAAAACGTCTTAGCGGTATGTAGTTAATTTCACCGGACCGCAAAACACATACAACAATTTCTGTTTAAATTAAAATTTTAAATATATAAAAATGCAAAAATCAAAAAAATAAATAAATAAAGCAAAGAAAATTCCAAATCTTAAAAGTAGAAAAAGGAGAAATGAATGAGTGGAGGATTCTAATAATGAATACCTAGCAACATGTTTCTCAGATCCTATATCTGCTTCCTCAGGCTGGTAACTGAGAAATGAACAACCTGGCCCTTAAGTAGGGAACTAAGGGCATGTTTAATTAAGTTTAATGATGATTGACAGGAGCTATAATGATGTGTCTAAAACACCTCTGTAGTCATGTTAAAACTGCTGGGGACCATAAATCCCCAAAATATATGTATAAAAATATATATATAAATATGGAGGAGGGAAAGGTTATAATCACAAGATTGGGTAATTAGTGAAATAAATAGACATTGCAGCATTGACACATGAAAGCCTCTCTACCACTATGGTGAAAGATATTCATTTAACCAGGGAATAAACCTGGTAAGAAAAGGGGCAACCTGATCAGTGCTGCGGTGTACGACCCATCAGTGCGAACGGTTGCCTAAATGTGCAAGGTGTATAATCTGGAAGGGATGACAGTGGATGTATCTATATGTATTAAGTGTAAAAGGGATGTGACTAAGAGTGAAATGTGAGACCATATGTATGCTTACATATCTAATGTAAAGAAACATAAAAATTAGGTAATATCAGGAAATAACTGTGTGAACCCTGTGTTTTAATGTAGTATGTGGACACTGTATTGTGTGTGTGCTGAAATCCAAAAATATGTAGCCATCATACAGTGAAGGAAAATCAATAAATCATATCATGATCATACTAGAAAAAAATATATTAATATATGGAACATGTCAAAACAATTATATCTTAATATATGTAACCTATCAAAACAGTAATTTCTCACAGTCTGACCATACTGACTATATTGTTAGATAGTAAACATAGATAATAAATGCAGAGAACAATAAGGTAAATACAATAGGACTGTCACCTGTACAAATTCAATCTATGAGGATAAATATATATCTTTGAGAATATAAGGGAGAAAAAAAGGGGGACAAGAGAATCTAAAATCTAGGATAAAAGGTTTAGAGAAAAGCTATCAAGTCTATATCAATGTTCAATCCTAAAGGGAAGAGCATCTTCATTTTATAGATCCAATAGGTTTCTTTTTGAGACAATTTGTTTGCTCTGTCGCCTCCTCTCATCCCTAGATGGATCCGGTCAATGCCAATGACTTTTAGACCTTCTGGATTACTTGAATGAACATCAAGAAAATGTTTGGAAACACTATGGGTGGCCAAGCCCTTCTTTATATTTAAAATGTGTTCACTGATCCTGTTTTTCAGTGGTCTGGATGTTTTCTCAACATACTGTAGTTTACATGGACATTCAAGTAAATATATCACATAGCCACAGTTACAATTAATATTTTGTTTAATAGAATATTCTCGTTTGTTCACATTTGAAACAAATTTATTAGTCTTGAGTCTATATTTACAGGATATACATGAGGTGCATAAAAAGAAGGTAATATCAGGAAATAACTGTGTGAACCCTGTGTTTTAATGTAGTATGTGGACACTGTATTGTGTGTGTGCTGAAATCCAAAAATATGTAGCCATCATACAGTGAAGGAAAATCAATAAATCATATCATGATCATACTAGAAAAAAATATATTAATATATGGAACATGTCAAAACAATTATATCTTAATATATGTAACCTATCAAAACAGTAATTTCTCACAGTCTGACCATACTGACTATATTGTTAGATAGTAAACATAGATAAAAAATGCGGAGAACAATAAGGTAAATACAATAGGACTGTCACCTGTACAAATTCAATCTATGAGGATAAATATATATCTTTGAGAATATAAGGGAGAAAAAAAGGGGGACAAGAGAATCTAAAATCTAGGATAAAAGGTTTAGAGAAAAGCTATCAAGTCTATATCAATGTTCAATCCTAAAGGGAATCTTTAACCGGTTTCCAGAAATTTTATTAAGTGATGGTGGAACTGTAGGGGCCAGAATGCTTTTAATGTTGGGAACTTTTCTGAAGATCACTTGTATTTTGTTTGGAAGATGGGTGCCTAAAATTGGGTCACAAAGAAGAATGGGCCAGTGTCTGATAATGATTTTCTTTATATTTTTGGATTGATCATTAAATCCTGTGATGAAGGGTATAGAGAGCTCTTTAGTTGTGGTGGTGATCTTTTTTGAAAGTAAATCTTTTTGGTCTAGTCTTTCACAGTCGGTTCTGCACTTTTCCAGAAGTGGTTCGGGATATCCTCTTTCTTTGAACCTATTGGATAAATATGTGGCCTGTTCTTTATATACTTCTAGATCTGTACAGTTTTTCCTGATGGGGATATTCTGTACCCATTGAGGGTTATGGCAGCTGGTGGGCATTAGATAATTGTTGGAGTCCACAGGTTTGAAATGTGATTTGGTTTTAATATGTCCTTGTTCATGGTAAATATCCAGATTTGAAAACACAATTTTATTTTTACTCACAGTGTACTCAAACTTGAGGTTAAGATCATTGGTGTTAAGATAATTTAAAAATTGTGTTAAAACACCTTAATCTCCCTTCCAAATAAAAATTATATCATCAATATATCTTCGCCATAGGACCAGGTTTGCTCCAAAGGGGTTGTTGTTCCATATTATGTTGTATTCCCAATATCCCATGAATAAATTTGCATAACTTGGTGCAAACCTCATCCCCATGGCCGTGCCTTGTGTTTGCATATAAAATTGTTTTAAGAGTTTAAAATAATTGTGACTTAAGATGAATAAAATACTGTCCAAGATAAAAGAAATCTGTTCTTCATGTAATTGATTCTCTTTATCCAAGAAGAATTTTGTAGATTTGATTCCTTGATGATGTCTAATGCAGGTATACAGTGAGGAGAAATCTACTGTACATAATATAAAGTCATTTTCCCAATTTATATTTCTCAAAATGCTGATGATCTCTGTAGAGTCTTTTAAGTAAGAGGGGAGGGTACTAACTATGGGTTGCAGAAAGATGTCAACGTACTTTGATAGTCCAGATGTTAGGGAATCTATTCATGAAACTATTGGTCGGTCAGGTGGATGAACCGGATCCTTATGTATTTTGTGTAAAATGTAAAAATAAGGAATCCTTGGATGAGTGATATATATATATATATATATATATATTAATATTCATATTTGTGTAGAATTTCTTTATCCAATGCCTTCTTTAAGATTCCATATAATTCACACTTAAATAAAATAGTTGGATCACTGTCCAAAGTTTTATAGGCGGTTGCATCTTTCAACAGATGTTCAGTTTCCAAATAGTAGTCACTGCTATTCATAATTACAGTTTTGGACAGTTATGATTTTGGACTGGGTATAAGGACCCATAGTATATACAGACGGACATTGGGATGAGAAAATGAATGTCCAAGGCATATAATATATCCCATTCAAGGTGATTACACTACACATTGTATAAAATCTTGGATTAGGTAAATTGATCTGTACCATGGAGGCTTGTTGTATTTATTTCCCCATTTACAACACTATGTGTGGAAGGAATTGAAGACCTCACCTTAAAGGCCAACATTGCATTCTGCAACCACCGCAGGACCATGGTGAAAATTGGGTCCAACGTCTACAACTTACTTCTAAAGGGTGAGTTTATATCAACCTTTCACGATTTATACAACATTGTTATGGTTTTACACTATATATTTTCTTTTTTTCTTTTTCATATATTTTTGGAGAAAAATACCAAAAGCTTTTCATTAGATCACAGGAAGCGCCGAAACCAATTCACAATAAAAAACATCATCTTTCACAACCATCTCGACCCATATGTCCATGAAAGATCAAGTTTTGCCTCGTTCTGATATTCGAATTTGTCAGAAAGATCCAAGCCTAAAGCAAACCGCTAATTTCTAATAAAAATCAACCTGCCAATGACCACGTGTGTGAATGATTATCCAACCACACTAACAGTAGCTTATCACCATCACCATATGGACAGATCTATCCAAAATGGGACCCACAAGCAAGACAGAATTAGAAGTAGATACATTTGTGTACCCACTATAAACCATTAGACCAGTACAATCTGTGTTCTCGAAGTCTGTACTAGTTATTTTGCTACGGTCACTTCTAGGGGTAAATTTACTAAGCTGAGAGTTTGGGAGAGTTTGCAAACTCTGGAGAGTTTGGGCATTATTTCCCACTCTCAAATTTACTAATGTCCAACTTGGGAGAGAGATCTCCTTTGCTACGGGAAAAACTGGAGAGTTAGCAAACTCTCTTCAATTCACCATCGGCAAAACTTGAGAACCTTTTCACTGGTGAAGATAGGATTCTGGAATTTACCAAGCAGAGAGTTTCAAAACTCTCATGAGATGGGCAAACTCTCCTGTAAAAACTCGTGAAAAAAATACACCTGCCTGTGATCTGAGAGTTTGGCAGAAACATACACAAATCGCTGTGTTCCATGTATGTTTCTGGCTGTAAATATTATAAATATCAGAAAAAAAAATGACATAGGGTTCCCCCCTAAAGCTTAACCAGCCCCAGGTGCTGGTCTCCGCAGTAATCCAATGGCATTTTGAAAATAAAAAAACGATCTTACCGAACCCTGCACTGGGTATCAGTATGTGTGTGGCCACACATACTGATACCCCCCGAATGCCAGCTGACGGGACTGCATGGGCTTTGCAAGTCCCACCAGCCAATCACTGACCACGCTGACTGTAGAGAGGCCACTGATTGGCTCCGGCTACTGACAGTTCCCATGTGGAACCCCGGTGAAAGGGTCTCCGGGCTGTGGCATTGCAGCCTGGCCGTTTTGGGTCTGGTGCTAGTTTTAAATATAGGGGGGACCCAACGCAATTTCCCCCCCCTATATTTAAAATCAGGACTGTCCCTGCAGCCTGGTGTTGGTTTCTAAATTATGGGGGAACCCTACACATTTTGTTCCCCATAATCTTAGAAACCAGGACAGGCTGGCAAGCCTGTGGCTGATTAAGCTTTAGGGGGAGGGGGCCCTATGTCATTTTTTTTTTTACACTTTTAACCTGTTTTTATACAGGTACAACACAAGCAACTTACACATATCTCACTGATATGTGCAGGCTGCTTGCTCGGGAGAGTTTTGGAGAGAGAAAACACTGCAATCTCAAATGAGTCATCTCCTGCAAAAACTGCTACTCAGGGGAGAAATCTCCTGCAAACCCTGCTACTCGGCAGAGAAATCTCGTTCTGCTTCACCATCGGCCATCTCAAACTCCCTTCTTTGTAAATTTGAGAGTCTCAGGAGCTTCAAATCACCCGAGTTTAGGTGAAGCTAATCGAGTTGAAAAAAATGTAAACTCTCCCAGACTCGTTTCTTAGTAAATTTACCCCCTAGTCTCCAATTTCTAGACCATGAATGGTGATTATTATAAGACCAGTAAACTTACAGTGTGCTGAAGTACAAATGTCTTTCTTCATACAAGACAAATTAGTGCTATGGTGAGCTTGAAGTATTCATTCTGAAAATTAAAGCAAATAAATAAATGAAAAATACTAAATAACACTAGTAACATAATTATGTAAATAACCTCTTCTATAGAAAGCATGAGTAAATACCAAATTATTTATTTTGACTCTAGCAAGGTTGCCCTTTCTTTCAATGCTTTTAAATTTGTATGGATTGAACAATTAAAAATTAATGAATTCTAAGTCATTAATTAATTGATATAGATGTTTACAACTCAAATAATTAAATACTCTGGTCTAGTTTTTTTGCTAATGATCTGAGCTGATGCAGTTGTAATTGGCTTAAATAATCTTAATTGGGACTGCTGACCCACTGTACAGTATACTGTACAAATATATTAGCAATATTTTCTTATGGGCTATAATAATCACGATACAACAATCAATATACAATATACAGACACGTTGTTATTATGTCTTATTATGTTCATATGTTTTGTTTTTTTAAAAACATAGTTTCGCATCCAATTCAAAGCAAAAAGCTGAGATCCGCGACTTTTCGCCAGGCGGAAACTTATCTCCATATTCAATTGCTAACACCTCTCGCGTTCGCGAAAACGCAATGCTCTGTAATAGGCAAAAAAGATTTGCCTCTGAATAGGTGGAGGAAAAATGTGCAAAATTGCTATTTTGGGGTGCAAAGGTGGGGAAACCACTCTGCACCCTTAGGACAGCCCCCAAAGGATAACTATGTAAAAAAACCCTAAAAAAGTGAGGAACACCCCAAAAATGCACTTTGAAAAAGGGGTCACAAAAAGTGAAAAGTGGGGGTACAAACTTAAATACTAGCGAAATAGACTTTAGGGGGGTTTGCAAATATGGGTGAGGTATTTTTTTGATTGCAGGTCCTTGCTTCAGGTGCGTTTTTTATGTTTTTTAAAACTTTAGTTTAGCGACTTTAAACCATGCTTGCACCCATTTTCAAGTACCCCAAATTTGACAGGACTACTTATTTTCACAAAAAAAACAGCTTAATGCTATTCTTCACCACTTGTGCAAAAGCGCTAATTAGAAGAAATTTACACACCTTAAGTACCTCAAATTGCTTTCTTAGGGCTCTTCGGGGGCATGTCCATTGATCCACAATGTTTTTGCATCTTTTAGGGGTGTCAGCCTGATTTCCCCAATTCTGACAGCACTTTTCGTGTAGTTTTAATTCGCTGGGTTGCGTTTTTGCATCTTTTGGAATTGAATACGGCGAAACACGGGTACGCGCACGATAAGTTTCCACGGCTAAAATACGCGATGTACAGTAGGCGAAAAGTACGGCATGCGAAACAGTATTGCGGGTGCGAAACTAATTGAATACGGGCCATAGTGTATTTAATTTGCTATAATTTTTGCAAATACATGTAGTTGTCTACAGAAAGCTTTCTAGTCACAATAATAGTTGTATTGAGTGGAATAAAAAGGTTCGACTGTATTTAACAATACAAGAAGAGTTTCCATTACAAAACAATATGTTCATTGTATAAATAAACTGAAACGTAATCATCTTAGGGTTCAATCCAATAAGGTGCAAATGGCGAGTAGCTAGTTTGTGGGCAGCACAGATGGTGTAATGGTTAGCATTACTGCCTCACAGCACTGAGGTCGTGGGTTCAATTCCCACCACGGCCCTAACTGTGCTTGCGTGGGTTTCCTCCGGGTGCTCCGGTTTCCTTCCACACTCCAAACAATATACTAGTAGGTTAATTGGCTCTTACCAATCATTAACCCTAGGTTGTATGTGTGTGCGTGTACATGTGGTAGGGAATATAGATTGGAAGCTCCACTGGGGAAGGGACTGATAAGTAAAGCGCTGCAGAATATGTGTGCACTATATAAATAACTGGTAATAATAATAGTTTGTGTCTTGAAACTCGCACACTTCGCAGCAAAGCTCCCGAGAATTCTCCAATCCAATTATAAATGCCTATTCGCACTACTCACAGCGGAAGGGTGCGAATTGACTGCCAAATGAGACTTGCAAGAAATGCATGAATATGTGGGGAGACCATGCTGGACCCCCCAACATGGATAATTTCATTAGCAGGACCAAATAGAAGGCTGTTTATGGGCATTAGGAAGGTACTGTCGGTTTTTAAATGGTGTCAAATGCCTGATTTGTGGGGTTTTTTTTAATATAAAAAAAACGAACTTTTTTCATTTAATCTCAAACGAATTCAACAAAAAATGCAAAAAAAAGTAGAAAAAGGGTGGTTTTGGGGTACTTTGAGGGCATCTTGAATTTTAAAAAAAAAAATAAAAACAATTATTTTTCAACTAAAAAAATCTTATAAATAAATTTGGGGTACCTAAACTAATAAAACAGTTGATTTTGGGGTAATTAGAGGACATTTTTTTACCCCAAAAAATGACATGTAATTATTGGACAAATTAAGCTAATTGGAAACTTCCAAATGCCTACTTAATCATTAGGGGGGGGGGGGGGTGTCCAAGGGGTTCAGCACAGTGCGAGTTGCTAATTGGATTGCAAAACGAACTCGCTATGCAAATTTGAAGTGAAAATAGCAACTCGCACCTCGCAATTTGCACCTAATAGGATTGACCCCTTAATGTTTACACCAAGTAATGAACATATTTGATATCATATAACCATAGACAAACACTGCTGCTTTACTTTTTTTTTATAAGATATTGAGATAGTTCTGTTTGCTCAGACAGTCATTCACCAAACTTTGCCATATTTCTAGAAAGTCTTCTTAAATTTCACTGATTTTAACGAGAAATGAACTGACAGTATTAAGTCCAGTGTATGATATCTTACAGTATGTCACATTTTATTTGTATCTTACTGTACAATTTTTTTTTTAAACTTCAACCCTTCACAGTATTTCATCGACAACAAACTGTTTTTATTTTCCAACAATGTAAAATAAATAAAACAGCACCACAAAATGTTGACGTCACCAAGGCTGCTCCAAATCAGTGAAACTCAGGTTGCAAAGATCAGTGCAAATTGCACGTATGACTTTTACAACCATTTAACAAAGGTTACTGTGCTTGTTGGCAGTTCCCTGGAGGCAGGTACCATTGTGCCTCTGTATCCCATCTTTATGTACAGTAAATAACTTAGAAACTCTGAGAGTTCCTTGCCCAGGGCTATCCCTTCTATGAAGTGAGGGAAGAAATAAGCCTGAGGCAACACAATTCTAGTAGTGACAGAGACATGGTTATCACTTAACTTCTCAGTCTTTTCATATATCCATCTGTCCCAGTGCGTGACTGCAGGATGAGGTGTATGGTGATATGCATCCATCTTCTCCAGTGTGACAAGTGCGCTGATGGACAGGGGGTGTACGGGAGGTACAAGGGAGAGAGAGGACATTTTTGTTTCCTGCTCTGTATTGGAGCCACTGCAGTCACTAAATTTCCAATGACTGCAAGAAGAATCACACTATAATAATATAGCACAGTGTGCTTCCTCCTGCACTAATAGCCTGTGCTGGGATGCAGTTGAAATACCAGCGTGTGGGATGCCAGTGCTCAAAATGCTGGGCCAGAATCCCAAAACCAGTGAAAATTTTGGTGCCAGCATCCTGACGGTAAGAAGTGGGGTTAGGGGTTAGGGTTAGTCACTAATGAAAGAGTTAGGTTTAGGCATTAGGGGGAGATTAGTTTTAGGGTGTGGGGAGGGTGGGTTAGGGTTAAGTGTAGGGTTAGGGGTACGGTTAGAATACTTACCCCGACAGGTGTTGGTATCCTAACCCTGTCAGTATGCCAGGGTCAGGATTCTTATCGCCGGGATCCCAACCACCGACATCCTATACCCAACCCAACTGTGCTGGCTATAAACTGATGTGAATGGAGTGGTGTCCACTATGTAGTGCCTCAGGTGGAATAGGGACCGGAATTAATCTTTTCCTTGGTTCCTACCACACATTCTGGATTGTATACAGCTATAAATCTCTGGTGTTATAAGTTATAAGTTGTCTTACTTTATCCAAATACTTGCACAGTCCTTTAATAATCTGTATCCACTCTAACACTATAACATTTATATAGATAGACGAATTGCAATCCGCACTTTTTAACATATTACTTACAACTGAATTGTATCAGATGCATTTTACTGTACCTGGCTGAAAATCAGATCAATACAACGTTCACAGAGATAGACCAACATGTAGCCAATCAGAGTAACAGGACTTTCATAGAGCAAGAATAACCTGCATTGTAGCCAATCTGAGCAATCCGACTTTCATAGAGAAAGACTCACCTACAATCAGAGCAATACAACTTTCATAGAGCAAGGCTAACCTGCAGTGTAGGTAATCAGAACAATAGAATTTCACAGAGCAAGACTACCCTGCGCTGTAGCCAATCAGAGCAATAGGTAACTTTCACAGAGCAAGACTAATCTGCAATGTAGCTAATCAGAACAATAGGATTTCATAGAGTAAGAGTAACTTTCACTGTAGTCAGAGAAATAGGAATTTCACAGAGCAAGACTACCCTGCGCTGTAGCCAATCAGAGCAATAGGTAACTTTCACAGAGCAAGATTAACCTGCAATGTAGCTAATCAGAACAATAGGATTTCATAGAGTAAGACTAACTTGAATACCGTAGTTAATTATAACAATAGGTAACTTTCACAGAACAAGACTAACCTGCACTGTAGCCAATCAGAGCAATAGGTAACTTTCACAGAGCAAATTAACCTGCAATGTATCCAATCAGAGCAATAGAACTTTCACAGAGCAAGACTAACCTGCAATGTAGCCAATCAGAGCAATAGAACTGTCACAATCCTGGCTAGTTTTTACCTTTTGAGACTTACCTCTGCCAGCTGCTCCATGGATCTGTGGTTGTAATTCCCCTGGGAGATCTGCTCTGGCTGAATCATGCTGGCTGTGACAACCCTGTGTGTGCAGACTGCTCTCCTCCTCACACTGATTAATCTGTGAGCATTGCTAGTCTTAATTGGAATCACAGGTGTGGTCCGGATTCTCAAGGGCTGCAGAGATGATTACTCCCTCTGCATGTTGTGCCTTGCTCCACTCTGAATGCCACTGCCAGACCACCTGTCTGTATCCACCAATCACTGCCAGACTCTAGGTATATAGATCCTCCTCTAATAGCACTCAGTGCTTGAACATCTTGTTACGTCCTGTGGTGTACTACTTGTGATATAGCTGTACCTCTGTGTACCAGTATGTCCCAGGCTCCTGCTGGTTCCTAGACCAGTGTTATTCGTAAGCCTGCTGCGTTCAGCTATCCACGCTACCATCTCTCACTTACAGCTCCAAGGCCGCTCCAAGTAGCTTCCATGCTGCCAGCTTCTCCACACGGCTCCCAGGCCTCACCAAGTAGCTTCCATGCTACCATCTCTCACCTACGGCTCCCAGGCCGCTCCAAGTAGCTTCCACACTGCCAGCTTCTCCACATGGCTCCCAGGCTGCACCAAGTAGCTTCCACGCTACCATCTCTCGCCTAAGGCTCCCAGGCCGCTCCAAGTAGCTTCCAAGCTGCCAGCTTCTCCACACGGCTCCCGGGCCTCACCAAGTAGCTTCCACACTACCATCTCTCACCTACGGCTCCCAGGCAGCTCCAAGTAGCTTCCACGCTGCCAGCTTTTCCACACAGTTCCCAGGCCACACCAAGTAGCTTCCACGCTACCATCTCTCACCTACGGCTCCCAGGCCACTCCAAGTAGCTTCCACGCTGCCAGCTTCTCCACACGGCTATCCTGCCTCTCCACGTAGCCACCCATCTACCAGTGTCTACCCACGGCTATCCAGTCGCTCCACCTAGCCACCCAGCTACCAGCGTCTACCCACGGCTATCCAGCCACTCCACGTAGCCACCCAGCTACCAGCGTCTACCCACGGCTATCCAGCCGCTCCACGTAGCCACCCAGCTACCAGCGTCTACCCACGGCTATCCAGCCACTCCATGTAGCCACCCAGCTACCAGCATCTACCCACGGCTATCCAGCCGCTCCACGTAGCCACCCAGCTACCAGAGTCTACCCACGGCTATCCAGCCGCTCCACGTAGCCACCCAACTACCAGCGTCTACCCACGGCTATCCAGCCGCTCCACGTAGCCACCCAGCTACCAGCGTCTACCCATGGCTATCCAGCCGCTCCACGTAGCCACCCAGCTACCAGCATCTACCCACGGCTATCCAGCTGCTCCGCATTGCTACCCAGCTACCAGCGTCTACCCACGGCTTCCCAAGCCACAACAAGTAGCTTCCACGCTACCATCCATCTGCAAGCTCATCTGCTGGTACCCCGACCAGCTCAGTCAGCCTACCTGCCGGTCCCAGTCCGATCCCTCCAAGTTCCTTCTGGTCTCATTCCAACGTCTCAAGTTTCCAGTTCCAGTCACTCATCACCAAAGGCAGTTCTCACTGCTACCCACCTCTTACATTAAAAGAGCTATTCATGTTACCCATGGTTCCAGTCCAGCCGGCCTCCAGTGATTCCAGTTCATCACCTGATACAGGTAATTCACTAGCATCAACTGTGACAAGAACTTTCACAGAGCAAGACCAACCTGCACTGTAGTCAATCAAAGCAATTGGATCTTCACATAGTTAACCCAAGCTGCAGCCAATCAAAACAGTAGGACTTTCACAAAGTTAGACACTATTGTAGAAAATCAGAACAATAAGATGTTTGCAGCACTAGACCAACCCACAGCCAATCCAAACTCTAGAACATTTAGAACACAAAAGTAAACAGAACCAATTGGTAATGTCAATATAGAGATCCACAAAATATATTTGAAATAAGCCTCAATATGAAATAAATAATAACTGAAAAATCTTCTTGACACCATTATATTATATAAACTGAGGACTAATTGGATTGTATCACAAGAGCTCCCAAGAAGACATTGATCAGTCGTGTTCCCTTTAAATATCAATAATGGAAACCATCTACATAAAGTATATTATAAGATATAATGGTTGTTTCTTGTTTGACATTTATATGTATGATTAATAAAACAGTCACAGCTGTTCAACTGTCCAAAACGGAATCCTCAAAAAAATATAGAAAAGTTGTTGTCAGGCATTCAAACAAACAGACAGTGCCTACAGCTTGCTCTGCATTTGCCTTCATTATAAAAATATAAAGGACTTTTCACTACTCATCTGCAATTCAGCTTTGGGATTTTATTTTTCAACTATGGCATGACTTTAATGTCATACAATAACTCCCAGCTTGAAATAAATGTATTACCTTTCTGCTAGATTCCCTGTGGTTGTGATTTGTGCTTGGGTTTAAATTATTGATTTAGTTCAAAAAGAAATCCCATGCTTTAAAAAAATAATGAATGGCCTAACGGTTTAGAGTGGAATAATTATTTGTAATCCTTCCAGCTATAAATTAGTGCAACAAAATGTAAAATGTAAATTAGCATTTTATTTGTTTAGTATTTTTTTTCAAGAATATACCCTGCAACGCTTTACTGGAAACATTGGCAAACAATAATACAATATTAAATGTTTTCATTTTACAGATGTTGCCACTTGTAATACATATTATCCATGTATTTATCCTACGGTGGGGGGTGAAGCACAGTTTTAGTTATAGATGAGCAGATTATTTGTTTATTTTATCTCTGTTTTGGCTACAGTACTGTACTGTGGGCCTGATTCAGACCCATTCGCTATCTGCGTACGCTCGCTGGATGCGTATGCAAATTTTTCAAAGTGACGCCATGGGAAGCGATTGCTTGCCAAGGCATAAGCACGCCAACCATGTCTTAGCGAGCTGCCACTTGTGTATGCGTACGTCCAATCGCACAGGCAGAGCCGCCCACCAGCACCACGTCATCTCCAGGAAGTATATTAAAACATTGGTACATCGAGCACCATCGGATGTGAATGCAGTGCTTGAGGTAGCTTTACCCTACTGCAAGCATTGCGAGGAAATCAGTGTAAAAAAAGGCAAGTGACGTGTACTATGACGCTGCCTGTTAATTATGCACGCCTCTAAAACGGTGTTGAAACACTCGGGCACGCCTGCGTTCGCATCTCCAATCGCCCGTTATTAGTGTCCTGCCCCTGTTACCACCCACAAACGGCTTCTACTGTCACTCATTACCCTGGGCTGTCTTTGTGGGGCGAGCGAGCGGTATGCGATCGCAGTGAGTAGTTCGCGCACGCGCAGAATGAAGCATGTGCATGCACGTACGCAGAACATCGAGCCGCTTGTGAGTGCACGCATATAGCGAACGGGTCTGAATCAGGCCCAGTATGTTAGTTCTCTCAATTTGTGGTTTTGCAGCGTACAAAACAATATAGGGTTACAATATACGGTATATATAACCCTCATTACTAGAGGGTTAAATATTCGCAGTGCTAGGGTTAATAGTGCTGCTCAAATTTATTATATAGAGAAAAAAGATAGAACAGGCATGTTATGTTATTTAGTTATTTGGTTGGTGTTTATTTGGTACTGTATATAAACTATGACAATGTATCAGCTAGGGAGGATTTCTAAAACTACAAAATCCCGGCAGTCTTTTCTGCTAGGACTGGGACTGTGACAAGGTGGCTCTCACAGTAATTTGGCTGCTGGTGTCTGAAGTTAAAATGCAGTGAAGGAAAAGTAAAGTTCCTAAAAATCAATTTAAACTACCACTTAGTGACAACCTAAAACAGAGTGTCACCTACACTCCAAAACACAATCATTAAGACGAAACTTAGGTGTACCAAATTGGCGCTAAAAACGTCAATATAGAATATCAAATGTAATTAACAAAACATAAATTAAATTAATTAAAGGTGTATTGTTTTCCTTCAAAGCAGTCACACTGGATTAAAATAATTTAAATATTATTTTAGTACTGTATTGAATTCTTCTATTGGGATTTTACTCTTTACACCACTGCACCAGCATCGGTCCTGCAATAATTTGTTATCTACAGTATTTTAAATACGAGAATACAAGAATTTTTTTTGAGTCTCATATAAAAGACATCTTATAAAGCTATCTCTTATTTGAATTGGTTACCATCAAAGCCTATGGCGTGTTTTTGAGGCAATAAACAAGTACTGTACGCTTAACATGTAAATTCATTAATAACAAAATAAATAGTATTAAGTCCAGTCCTAATAACAGGCTCTTTCCCATTAAACAATTTTGGAATTGTGAATCTTTTAAACAATTTTTGAATTTTGAATCTACTTATTGCATCTATGTCCTGGAGTGTTACTACACTCTGCTGTATGTAGGCAGGACAACTAGATTCATAAAGATGAGGTTTCGGGAGCATAGATATATTATGAAAAAGATTCAAACTCAAAGGGGTTTATGTATCAAGCAGGGAAAAGTGTGGCGAAGTGGACCAGTAGAGAAGTTGCTCATAACAAGCAATCAGCTCCTACAGATGTAGCCACCGTCATCGTTGCCGTGATGCGAGTGCATCGCGGCATGGATGGCGCAACTAGTGTGCCCGAGTCTATGGCGGGCTCATGCGTATGCACGCACACGCCATACACTCCAATGGGTGAAAAGCTGGCAGCTCCTAGTTGCACCCCGGCGAGAGCTGCGTTATGCCGCGATGCGTGATGCTGTGCGCGCGCATCGTGGCAACGATGACGGCAGCTACATCTGTATCTATTATTTTATAGAGTGAACTTGATAAATGCTACTTCAAAGCTGATTGGTTGCTATGGACAACTTCTCCACTGGTGCTCTTCTCTGTGCTTTTCACTGCTTGATACATAAACCCCTTAGTGCAGTGGTGTCAAACTCTGGCCCTCCAGTTGCCGTGGGACTACTTATCCCAGCATGCCCTGCCACAGTTTTAAAATGCCCTAATAGCAAAACTGTGGCAGTACATTCTGGGATGTGTAGTTCCACTGCAGCTAGAGGGGCCCGAGTTTGACACCACTGCCTTAGTGTATCAACATTTTTCCCAAGTTCATGGAAGTAATCTTGAGGGTCTTGCCTTCACTATAGTGAAACAATTTGAGGGAACTAAACGAGGAGGGAATAGGTTCAAGAAATAATGCGTAGGGGAATCAGCTTGAATTTTCAAGTTGGGCACATTATATCCCAAAGGGTTAAATGAAGCATTAGATTATACATTGCTTGAGTGATATCAGTTTCTATCATAATATGGTGAAATAATTTTTTGGGAATCCTTATGATAGGTTACTAACCCTATGATCCATCCTCGTACCAGGGGAGAGAGTTACTAGCAGACGTCTATCACTGGGACTCCCTCTACCTGCTACTGGGTGTGTCTTCTCTCTGTGGCCTACAGTATATTCCTGGATCCCCGCCCCTGCCTCTATCCCCACCCCCTTTCCTCCACTTGTCTTCTTTTCTATTCTTTTTTTTTTTACCTTCTGTTTTTTTCCACGTGGGTTTTAATAAATATTTATTTCATTATATATTTTTGCGATCTTGGTTAGATGGATGCAATATTATTGGATAGGCTATTTAACATATAAAGGGATTAGGGAGAGAGTGAGAAACTCAATTATCTCTATGGTAGGGGACTATATTAATGAACATATAAAAATGAAACATTGTGTCTACTGTCTCTCAGCTTCATATAGATACATATTTGTATATACTTGTCTATATTATGATATATATTTTTCCAAAAAATGGAAAATGGAAATGATTATGTGTTGATAACATAATGCTGGTATTATAAGGCAAGAAATTTGATATATGCATGAGGCTTCTATCAATATATATTTTAATTCTGTATATATTGTTTATTTCATTTAAGATAAATAAGTGATTATAACATATTATAACATATAACATAACAGACTATATATTATAAATTGGCTAATAATTTGACAACATATCAAACAAAAAGGAACTAAAGCGTTAACTATAGAACACCGGTAACTGAGTTGGACACAAGTGATTACATACATATATATTCAACACTAAAATGAGACATAATGGACAAAAATTTCAGTCATGACAGTTGGAGCAAAATCCCTGTGAATGCAGAGGATCATGTCGACGCAAGTAGAAGCAGGAAGATCTCCGCTGTCTGACAAGCAGCTCCTATTGAGAAGGGGCAGACAGGGTCCTCCGTGTGCACCGGAGACACAGCACTTTCTCCAACCACCAAACATGCCATACACAGCTTAGTGGCATCCACTGGGAGAAAACCACAGTGGAGACTATTTGTGCAATTTTTGGATAAACGACACATACTGAGAAGGTAAAATCCCCCCTAATTAGAGGAATACCCTGCTTCATATAACTCTGCCTAGGAAAACGAGTCTGGACTTTAATAATCCCTCTTGAACAGTGTTAACAAAACAATATACCAGCTCCACTTTCTTCTTAAAGACTGTTGCAATACATATATTATTTTTTATATAATACCACTTTCACACAGAAAAAATACAGAAAACGGCTTTTATCCGGCATTAAATGCACTGTTTTTTTTCGGCAGTCCCAACCTTTTTTCGGCAGTCCCAGCATTTGGACCCGATAATTTGCAGTTCAACACAGGTCCCTTTTCTGTGTGAAACAGTCACCCCAGGTTTCATTTCCCGAGACTTTGACCCTGGAAAAAAACAGGAATTGCAATTCGGTTTGACCCTTTCACACAGAAAAAGGACTACCGTTGTACCGCAAATTATCGGGTCCAAGTGCTTGACCTGGCAATTTGCTTTTCTGTGTAAATGGGGTATATGTGGCATTTACTAGATGTTTAGAGTGTTGAAAACTAAGGGGTAAATTTACTAAGCTCGCATGAATTCGAATGCTGCTAAATCACACATTATATGCATATTCAGAATTTACTAAACGCTAAAATCATCCGAGTTTGTCCCATTCTATAGGGAAAAATTCTTGGAGTACACCTGAAACTCGGACGGTAACATGTTTTCGGACAAATAGGCCATCAATCCAACTTGGCAGCCTTTAGCCATAGACATAAATTGGACCTGGAAATTTACTAAGGATTCGAATTTGTCATCACGGCCGAAATATAGTGCAAATCGGCCCCAAAAGATGCTAAAATCAACCCAAATAGAAATCTGAAATAGAACACGTTTTTCAATTTGAGTTTGACATCTGAACATACTTATACATCACCGACAACTCAAATCTGTGGCCACTAAAAAGGGGTTAGGCATATGCATACACTTCTCTGCTGTTACAGAGAGAAACAAAGCATGGCAGAGTTTTCTGTGCTGGATGGAGATCTTGTGGGGGCTGTGAGATACCTGAGGCTCTGCCACAAGGCTGGAAGAAACCAGGGTCATGAAACTAAGCAAGGTCAGCATTGGCTGATGGCGTGACTCGGTATTGTGCAACTTTTTATCTTCAAATGCGTAATAGGTAGCACAAGCAGCTTCTGCTGATTAAAAGGATATGCAGCATGCCTATGTTTTGTATTGCTCACAGAATATAGGCATGCTGCATATCATTTTAAACAGCTGAAGGTGCTTGTGCTACATATTTGCATCACAAAGCAAAAAAGATGCATTTGAAGGGAAAAAGTCACACGAAATTCACTCTGAGCTCCCGCCTTATGTGTAGCGCAATTTGTAGCGCGTGGAGGATAGATGTATGTGGACACATCTGAAAGTAACCAGAGTTTTTATTTTAACAACAAAACATTACATTACATAATAGCAAACCAACATCATACAGTAATGTGTGCCACACACACGTATGACACGTGAAACCAATCACTCCCGGTCTCTTTCAGAACTTGCAAAATCAGCCGAGTTAGAGCGATTGCGTACGCATTGGCACAATGCGAACAGATGCAAAATCCTGCCATGTTTGGCCAAGATGATCAAAATCGAATGCAAAATGCGACTGAAAATTACAAATGGTTATGAATGAATACACCATCGATCAACACGAATGACAACAAATCGGCAGCTTAGTAAATTCAGTAACCTTTTCGAAAATTAAACACATGAACACGGACGATGTCATTCCAGATTGATCTCAATGACATAGAATATAAATCGGCATCTTAGTAAATTTACCCCTAAATATTTATGCTTTATATATGTGTTTTACAGGATGTTTTCTAAATGTGGTTAAGAATACATTTTATAATCATAACATGAAGCCTCTTGTATTTCTGACCTAAGAGCAGAGATAAATATATATATATATATATATATATATAAGCCTTCCTACCTATCTGTCTGTTATTACCCAGTTTTGTTCTATTAATGTTTCCAATTGTAAAGTGCAACGGAATACGCTGCGCTATATAAGAAACTGTTACTAAATAAATAAATAAAATTAAATATATATATATATATATATACGATTACTATTATATTTTGCCAATTTTAATGCAGTCATTATTCTTGTGGTTTGTTTTTCTTTATATTAATGCCAGAATAGCAACTGATTTTGTATGACTTGGTCTCAATTACTCAAATACTAATATAATAGTTACTTTCTGTCGGGGTCGGGATTGGAAATAACCAGCAACTAGCTGAGCATTTCCCTATCTTTTTATTTTGAGTCTCCTTTTCCTTATCCCTATTTCCAACCTAAACTTCTCAATGTAAACCACCTTTTCAATATTCCACTTATTCCCTCCACAGGTTCATACAATTATAAAATGACTGCGTTTTGTCTCTAGGCAAAAATGAACTACAGTATATAATTAATTAGTAGTAAAAACACACACCATGTACTGTATTATACTATGTACTTTTGAAATGAGAAAAAATGTGTTAACAAACAGTATGCAATAATATTAAAATTTGCAATATAAACATTTGGGCCCCATTAGTTTAAAGCAGCTGGCGATGGCAGACTTCAACAAAAGAAAGAACAAAATATTCTTAATTAAAAAAAAATCTATTGACCCAGCTCAAAGTGTTAGAGATGTAGAACGTACATTAATTTAGGACGGGATTTATGTCCATCTCTTTATGCCGTAATTATGACATAACTGATAATAATATGTGCCGCTTTATTTTTACCACTATTGTAAATAATAAAATCCTTTGAAGGAGATTTAACACAAGTCTCTCTAAAATACATATCTCCATGCATATATACACTACTGAACAGCCAATTGTTTAACATAGCTGCAGGTTTCTCAAGGGCATTTTAAGAGAGGATGGGGCCTGTATTCAGCCTCCGTGCGAAAGCCCCCTCACACACTGGTGCATACTCCAAATAGACTTTGGCATTATATTCGAGTCTGAGCAGTAAACAGAGAGTGATAAACAACAGGGGCTAAATCATGACCAAAGAAGGGGGTCACCTTCCTGCAGGGGAGTAGCTGGGAAAGGGCCTCACCTGTGTTTCTGTTGGGTCATCTGTAGTTTGCGTCTAGTGTTAGTTTGTTTGCAGTGGGCTCTGAAAGGCTGTCTTGTACATGGCACTAAGATACATGACCAGTCACACTCACCCCTTTTATTTCCATGTTGAGATTTCCTCCTGTAATACCCCTAGATAACACCCCAGGATTTTTCAATTTGTCCTAGGGACCAAAAACTCTAGTTATGCCTCTGGCATCAAGCTTTCATTTGCTGTTTGAAACAGCAGTAATCCGCAATAACACAGGAACTCCATGTTACACTGTGGTAAGTCATCAGTGATGATTAAAGCAATGCACTGAGCATTCACCACCCACTTCATGAGTCATCTTTGTGAGCCTGTTACCGTACGTCCACTTTTGATGCCTCTAAACTACTTTTGCAGAGCAGATGTGACACGCCTTGAAACAGTGGCCCTGATTCAGAGCCGGACGCTCTGACAGAGCACTCGCTCTGAATCAGGGCCATCCCTCCTCCTTTTTGGAGCGGCCTCCTGGCCGCTCGCATAGCTGTGGGTGACCACCCACAGCTATAGCGAGCAGCCAAAATGATGGTCGCAATGGTCAAGACCATCGCGACCATCGGGCTTGCGACGAGACCCTGCGGTAGAGTCTCGTTGCCGCAAGCCCTGGAGTGCTTTTGGCTCTATCAGAGCCAAAAGCACTCCCACTGACATCACTAGTGATGTCATTGGGGCCGGCCCCAGACGGTAGGCGTTCCCATGGGATTGCCTCCGTCTGGACAGCCACACCCCCGGCACACCCACCAAAGGGGGCGTGCTGTCAATCACCATCGACAGCATGCCCCCTTTGGTGCGAGACCCATAACGACGGCTTGGCCGTCGTTTTTTTTCGGGTCTCATGCATGCGCACGACGGAGCCGGCTCCCTCGTGCGCATGCGCACTTGGGCAACATCGACCCGCTTGCGAGCGCTCAGCGCTCGCGAGTGGGTCTGAATCAGGCCCTGTGTTCATTAACCTGGATCGGACCCGGGATTTAGGTGTGAAAGGGGTATAGTAACACATTGCTTAAAATTACAGGTCAGTCCTCTTCTGAAGGTACTATACAAGAATAATTCCTCTGCAAAAATATAAATAAGGGTAAAATGATCCAAATTACTCCTCAACTGTAGACAGTAAGTACCAGTATTTTATTCTGTTCATCTCCTCGTCATCTTATTTAGGAAGGATATCTTGTTGTCAGTGCAATATTTAAGAGCACCAACAATATACAGTATATTAATGTAGAATAGGTGCAGTATTTATCTCACCAATCCCAAGTAGAAATGTCCGTTCAGTCTGCACACACCAGAATCATCATTCTCCGATCACACTGACAAATACTGGTTTTCCTTCCCCTATACTGAAGGTCACCCTGGTGTGAGGCTTTGTCCTCCAGTTGCCCACAAAGTAGCCTTCTTGCCCCCGAATTTGTTGCTTAGTTAAGGCTAATGGTGCATACACACGTAACGATTTTGTAACCAACGCTTTTCTGTCAGATTTTCCCTTGAAAAAGTGAACAACTTTTTGAAGTGTAATGAACGATTTTTTGAACGACGAACGAATAATGTTCCTTCCCTTAATGAAAATCATCATGTTGGACAGTCTGAAATGGACGATGAACGATAACTGCAAACGGGAGTGCACATTTGTGATTATCGTTCATCATTATAACTCATAAACTGAATGATTATTTTGAACGATTTAACGATAACGATGTCGTTATCGACAAATCTTTAAAAAAATTGTTACATGTGTATGTACCTTTACAGTTTGCTCCCCTGCCCTCACAGCTCTCCCCAGCAACTGCCGCAGACTGTTCAGGGCACTCCTTTTATTAACACCTGTGCGTGCGCCCAGCTACTTCCTGCCAGTGGCACGAGTACCCGCAGGATGCAGTTTAACATCATAATGAACACACATAAGTTAGGTGTACCATGTTGGCACTTTAAATGTCAATATACTGTATTTGAATGGAAGTAAAGAAAAGATTTAAAAAAATACATTCCTTAAAGATGTGCTGTTGTCCTTCAAAACAGTCACTGTTTTGATATAGTGATTTTTTCTGATCTTAAATAGAGACAAAGGGGGAAATGACATACTGTACTGTAGCCTGCCACTTACAGGCATCAGTGAGTTTCCGGCCAGTCTACCGGATGTTTTAAGTGGCAATCATTTAAATGGAAAAATCAGGTTGGTTTTGACACAAATCCAGAAAACACTGTCTTGGTAATGCTGCACTCATGGCTGTTTCAAATCAGCATGTCACAGGATCTTTGGGGTTAGATGTACTAATCCTTAGAGAGAGATAAAGTGCTGAGAGATAAAATACCAACCAATCAGCTCCTAAATGTCATTTTTCAAGCACAGCCTGTAAAGTGACAGTTAGGAGCTGATTGATTGGTACTTTATCTCTCTCTACTTTATCTCTCTCCAAGGCTTAGTACATCTCCCCCTTGGTCTTTTACACAGATATGTCTCAACCCTGTTAGTCTCCCATTATTTTGGATGTGTGGCATACTGTATCGGGGGCACAGCTGTATGGCATATAAAGAATTTGGGGCACATGTGTGGCATATATATTAGGGACATTTTATAGCATAATTCACAGCTGTGTGGCATGCAATACATTTGGTGCACAGCTATGTGACATACAATACATTTGGGGCACAGCTGTGTGGCATACAATACATTTGGTGCACAGCTGTGTGGCATACAATACATTTGGTGCACAGCTGTGTGGCATGTGCATTGGAGTCATTGATGTGCATCATAATTATGAATTGGGGATACAGCTGTGTAGCATATAATAAATTTGTGGCACAGTTGGGGCATTTCTATATAGTATATTATTAATTTGGGACACTGCTGTGTGGAATATTATAAATTGGGGTCACTAATGCATGGCATAGTATTTTAGGGACAGTGGATAAAATGTTGCCTAGGGCGCCCAGACACCTTGTACCAGGCCTGCAGGACTGCTATTGCTATAAGGCCAGCAAACTTAAGGTGCAGCTCCCAGGGTCTACCTCCTCTGCACTCAGCTCACATCGAGATTGTTGAATGGTAAAAACAGCTGATGCTGTGTTGAATACAGAAAGTGACAGTCTACAAACAATTTGCCACAATACTAGTGTATTCAATATAGTGTATTGAAAAAACTAGATCAAGGCGGGTAGTTTGTAGACTGTCCTTTTTTACCACATCTCATGCAGCAGATTGGGCACAAGCAGAAGGGAAGAAGAAATCGTCTGAGGTGAAGGAGTACGATACGTAGGAGCCTGCCAATGTGAGCACACTGTCGTTTGTGTGTGTGTGTGTGTGTGTGTGTGTGTATTTAATAGAATTATATAGCACCACTTTGGTATAATTAACCAGTCTGGTTTATTGTCACACACAAGATACTGTGCAAGTAAGCCAGTATTAGCAGGACACTGACACAGGTTAACTGAATCATGGCAAATCAGGAATATGAATTGAAACAATGTCCAGGAATATACTGGTGAATGCAGGTAAATAGGAAATGCAATTAATGATACTGTCCATGCATGCACTGGTATATTCAGATAACTGGTAATGATACTGGATCAGAACCTCTATATACACCTTCCTATACCTTCTAATATCCTGCCTATACCTTCTAAGGATGACGCTAATTTGCGTACGCAGTCATACCATAAATAAAGACTTAGACGTGGAATCTGTGGTTCCAAAGCACAAGTGCCGGATTGCTTCTAAAAGATGTTTTATGTGTCAGGAATGTGCATCTGTTGTGCCTGCTGCTGTCATAAAATTTCTCAGATGCCATAGAGCCCCAAAATCGTGCACCACCCCGAACGCATACCTCGAGTCAGTGTAAATGTTAGCAGATTTGCCTGCTGCCAGTTCACATGCTCTAGTCAGTGCTACTAACTCTGCCACCTGGGCTGAGTGAGGAGGACCGAGAGGTTTAGCTTCTATGATGTCTGTGTCATTTACAACAGCATAACCTGTACATAATTCACCTATGTCTGTTTGTCTATGACAACTCCCATCCGTATAAAAAGTTACATCCACATTCTCTAAAGGTGTGTCATGTATGTCAGGTCTCGCAGTTAAAGGTCTGATTCAGATATGTCATACAATCGTGTGTATCATTATGTCTGCTGAACTCACCTCCCGCCAGAAACTCCTCTCCTTCCACCCTTTGTACATCATGTTGTACATATGGTAGGTTTGTTGCTGGATTCAGCGTACTGCAACGTTTAACAGTAATATTTGCAGGAGCGATTAGAGCTAGTTCCCATTTGGTGAACCTAGCTGAGGAGACGTGTCTGGTTTGAGCTGAGTTCAACAGAGCAGATACAGCATGGGGAGTGTAGACAATCATATCATGGCCCAATACTACGTCCTCACTTTTACTCACCAATAGAGCGGTAGCTGTTACACTTCTCAAACAGGTGGGGAGTGATCTTACTACCGTGTCCAATTGGCCACTGTAGTATGCTACGGGCCTACTGGCATCACCATGTTTTTGAGTAAGGACACCTGCAGCACAACCATTGGCTTCCGTACAATACAAATCAAAAGGTTTTTCATAATCAGGTATTCCCAATGCAGGAGCTCTTGTCAGACTGTCCTTAAGATTAAGGAAAGTCTCTTCTGATTCCTCTGTGTGTGTATGACACGATCAGGCTTTGAGGAAGAGACTAATTCCTGTAAAGGTAAGGCCAAAATAGCAAAACCTGGTATCCACATTCTACAGTATCCACACATTCCCAAGAAGGTACGAATTTGCTGTTGATTCTGCGGCAGTGTCATATTTTGTATGGCCTGGTTTCTATCTGTTGTAAGGTGTCGTAACCCCTGGGTTAAGCAGTGTCCCAAATATTTTACTCTGGATTGGCACGGCTGTAGTTTGTCCTTAGCCACCTTGTGTCCTGTTTGTGAGAGATGAAGTAACAAAAGTTTAGTATCATTCAAACATGACATAAACAAGTCAGAACATAGCAATAAATCGTCCACATATTGAATTAGAAAAGATCCATTGGCAGGTTGAAAAGATTGTAAACAGTCGTGCAATGCCTGGGAGAAGATACTGGGGCTGTCTATGAAACCTTGGGGTAATCATGTCCATGTGTATTGTAAACCTCTGTATGTAAATGCGAATAGATACTGACAGTCAGGATTGAGAGGCACAGCGAAGAAAGCAGAACAGAGGTCAATGACAGTGAAATGGGTTGCATTTGGTGGGATCTGCATCAAAATGACAGCTGGATTTGGCACTACAGGGAATTGGCTCTCTACTACCTTATTAACACCTCTAAGGTCTTGTACCAGCCTATAACCCCTCCCACCACTCTTCTTTACCGGGAAGATGGGACTGTTGGCTATACTAGCTGTACGGACTAAAATTCCCTGTTGTAATAATCGCTCAATTATTGGAAATACCTCTAATTCTACCTCCTGTTTTAGTGGGCACTGGGGAATTTTTGGAGCTTGCCTTCCGCTTTTTAAATTTACCATTACTGGGCTTACGTTTGCCATTAATCCAGTGTCCTGTCCATCTTTAGTCCAAAGGGAATCTGGAATTCGGGACAACATTTCATCTACCTGTGATGGAGTTTCTTTTAAAACTGTAGAGTGATACGTTATCCTTCGAGGAGTGTCTAACATATCCCGCACCTCGTATACCATTCTCTCTGGGATATCTAAAAATACACCATCAGGGGTGCAATATATAACACATCCCATCTTACATAGCAAGTCTCTGCCCAGTAGGTTAGTAGGAGCCGCAGCAGCCAGGAGAAAAGAATGCCTGGTATGCAACGGCCCAATAGTAACCTCTGTGGACTTTGTTAAAGGATAATGTTCCACTTTACCTGTTACACCCATTGTTGGTACTGTCTTGTTGGTCACCTGCAAATTAACGGGAGATTTTATCACCGACCTGGTCGCCCCTGTGTCTACAAGAAAAGGATATTCAGTACCAGCTACATCAACCATCATGACCGGTTCTTCCCTAGTACTTCCCGTTAACCTGACCATCTGTAGACTACAGGTATGACCTGACCCATAGCGTTGGCTACCATTCTCCAGTAAAGCATTTACGGCTACAATTGGAGCTGGTGCCTGCTTACATTTGCTGGCCTCTGTGCATATCCCTTATGGGGATATCTAGGTCTTCCCTGATGTGGGATCCCTACTCCTTTTACTGTACAGATTCTACTTAAGTGTCCTGTTTGTTTACAGTTAAAATATGTTTGTGTTTCGGGTGAAGATATGTGGTGTTGTGAGGTTTGCGCAGAGGGTAAAGGGGGTGGATATGGGTAAGGATAGGGAGGGTAAGGGTATTGTGGGGGTTAAGCAGTTGGTGGATAGCCTGGGACCTGTGGTTGCATCGGGTTAGTGGGATAGAATTGTGTTTGTTGTTGAGTGGGGTTAGTGAGAGCACATACTTGTTCAGACGTGAGTGTGTGTGCAAGTGCAAGTGTGTCTGTTGGCTGTGATATTACCGTCATTCCCTCCAGAGCTTGTATACTGACAGCCATTAGTTTTTCACTCTGGGCTTCTCTCTTTTTGGAGATGTTTTTATCATGTTCAATGGCAGTTTCTATGAGGGTATCTATTGTGAGTCCCCACCAGCAAGGCTGTGAGGTCTGAACCCGAGTTTTTAAACTCTCTTTCAGACCGACCACAAGTACTGTGACTATCATTCCCCTGTGGTGAGTGCTATCTTTAATATCCTCTATCCCACTGTACTGGGTGATAGCTTGCAGAGCCCGATCACAATAATCTTCTGCAGTCTCACTCTCTTTCTGCTTAATGGTGAAAATTTTGTTCCAGTTAACTACTACTGGAAAATATATACCCAATTGAGTTACAATGCGGGAAATGTTACCTTGGTTTACTTGGTCTGTTAAGGGAACATCACCATCCAATACACAATCCATGATAAATTTTGTCACGTCGGTATTGCGTGGCAGACAGGCCTTTAACACCACATGCCAATCTTTATTAGTGGGTTCATGTGAACTACCCAAATTTCTCAAAAATCTTTGACATTTGGCTAATTCCTTTTTGGGATCGGGGAAATCATTTATGATGGAATTTAGTTCTGCTCTTGTCCAAGGACAATGCATTACTACTTCCCTCGTGGGCACTATACCGTTTGCGTCTGCATTTCCATTTGGAACAGTTATTGTCCAAATGGGATGCAGACCGGTAGCGCTGCTACCTTTGACCTGATTACCTGGCTGGGGGTTTAGTCTGCTGCTGCTACGTATGGTATGAACAACTTCCTCTACGGGTGCAGAGGGCATTAACACTTCCCTTGCTGTTACCGATGGAGATGGAGGCACCACTCGTGATTGTGGTGATGCAGCATCTATCATCTGCACAGCATGGGAAATGGCAGACATTACAATAGGCTCATCATCCGTATCATGAACATATTCTTTATAGTTGCTTAAGAGAGGGTACAAGTTGCTTGTTACATTTTTATGGGTATTTTTGGTAACTGTACTTGCACCTCCATCCACATAAGGTTGTGGAGGTGAGCGTTAACTGCTGGCAATACTCTCCATGATGCTACCTTGCCACACGTGCGCACCATTTTATGGCTCGCCCGTATTGCAATTCAGCGTCGCGGATGTATTTTCTGGCAATGTGCTCACGACGCTAGTTTGCGTCATTTGCACATTTTTAAGCCACGCATCCCCTTCATGCTGCCACAGTTTTAAACATTCAAAATATTTAACCTTTTTCTCTCGGGAGCGCATCAAACTGATGTGATCCCGGACATTGTCTAACACATTTTTATCAAAACTACCAATTCTGGGAAACGGTCTAACACTCTTCCTCGTCATACTAATCCATAAATCACAATACCTTATTGCATAAGTACCGTACTTGGTATACATGATACGACGGGCCGATCCGATCGGTGCCTCCATTAGCAGCACATCATTGCCTAACATTTCTACTGTTTGCATGGCTCCCATTCTGAGACAACTCCTATGCTTTTCAATAAAGATTTAAACCGGTGAAAGACAATCAAGATACTTTCACTTACCTGTGGACGATTTAAGTCGGCGGCGCCCACACACCTGGATAAGATTTAGTAAGGCAACTTCCACACCTGGATAAGATTTGAAAAAGGCAACTTCCACACCCGGATAAGATTTAGTAAGGCAACTTCCACACCTATGAGAGTTTATATGTCGGCTACTCTCACGCACCTCTCTACAACAAAGACAACATGTACACCTGTTACTGTGTATAGAACGGTAAAGCTGCTTACCGACTGGCTAAACTAACCCTTGCACCTAGCCCTTAAGGATCATATGATACCCTTAACTTTGCTCAACAAATATTCACTGTTACACACTTTTTTCCTGCACAGAAAAATACACGTTAACCCAGATATTGGTAATAAAAAAAAAATGTAAACCTCAATGGCTTTGTTCAAACACGTGGCAGCACAACCGGAAGTACATATACGCTATTGTGCGACCAGTCGCATACACAATAATGCGGCTACTACACAACCGTATAATGGCTTTTTAACTGCGTACGCAGAAGTGCATCTTTGCTATGCGCAAACCTGCAACTTAGCCGCGTACTCAGTACTGCGACACCCCTTTAAATGTAAGGTTCTATCAACAGGGGAAAACAAACTTTTTCCTCTCTTGTCCAGGAATTCTAGTCAGCTTCCTTGATTCACATGGAGATGGATAGCGATCTTTCAGCACAAAGCGGTTGCAGGCAAACCCTGCATGTGGCCACTCCACCCTTTGCTGAAATATCGATAGATGTATGTACCATGTGAGCAGGTAAGTGACTTCACTACGAGCACCCAACTAACGATACTGGATCAGAAACTCTATATACACCTTCCTATACCTTCTAATGCCCTGTCTATACCTTCTAATATCCTGCCTATACCTTCTAAGGATGACGCTAATTTGCGTACACAGTCATAACGTAAATAAAGACTTAGACGTCGACTCTGTGGTTCCAAAGCACAAGTGTTATTCAGGTAAAAGTTCAGACAGTTACACGCAATTGATCCATACACAATTTAGGCGCGAAAGGAAATTATACAGACCCAAGTACAGTATACATACGCAGCGCTTCCGGACCTGGAGATAGGCATCAGCAAGAGACCCCTAGTCATACAGCATTCAGCACGAAGACTAAGAACCAGCGTTCGAGCACACATATTTATACCCCCCCAGAATAAACAGGACAATAGGGAAGTTTATTGCTGATTTCATTGGTTCCCAGGGGAGAAGCATCTGTTACAGCACATTTAACAGGCTGGTTCAAATAGACTCTCCCTGCCTCTAACAGCTGGGGATCTTCCTCTTCACGCCCCCTGCAACATTCTAACAGTTGTTCATGAAATATACATTTTGTTGCTTGTAGGCTCTGCGATCCATAACTTGAGTTTGCATGATGCGGCCTCCCCACCGATAACACCGGAATACTGTAAAAAGAGTACGCATCAGTACAAAACCAAACACGACTTGTTTAGCATGTATAATACCTTAGTTATCAAATACCTTTATTTCTCAGCATTTAAACTAACTGAACCAACTTAAATCATACACTTTAAAGCTTATTGAACCTTATGTGTGAATATGTAATGTGTGGGTATTCAGGGTTTGATATAAGGACGCTAGTTAACTTGGGGCAGATGCGTGCACATAAAGCTAATAAAACAGCGGTTTCATACAAAGCCCTATGCATTCGCTAATATGCGACCAGTTAACAGCGCAATTGGCGTATTAATGTGTGTATGAGAAATGGTGAAAAATGCAATCACTTGGTGCTAATAGTATCATCGCCACATGTACTAAAATGTGAGTTTATCTAAAATGGCGCTTAGACGGCCATTCGAAAAATGGCGTCTTGCGATCTCATTTCCAAGATTGCGTCTTGCGGCCAGTCGCAAGATGACGTCACCGCGATTAAATTTTTAAACTGAACTTGTCTCAGCCAATTATTCAGCTCCGACACTGGAATGTAGAATGTTGACAGGGTCAGATGCCCTTGGAAAAGCAGAATTCTGATGCAGGATCAGATCCACTTGAGAAAGCAGAATGCTGAGGAGGGTCAAATTCACTTGGAAAAGCAGAATGCTGAGGCAAGGTCAGATTCACTTGAGAATGCTAAGGCAGGGTCAGATATAATTGAGAAAGCAGAATGCTGAGGCAGGGTCAGATTCACTTGGAAAAGCAGAATGCTGAGGCAGGGTCAGATGCACTTGAGAAAGCAGAATGTTGAGGCAGGATCAGATACACTTGAGAAAGCAGAATGCTGAGGCAGGGTCAGATTCACTTGAGAAATCAGAATGCTGAGGCAGGTGTTCATGTAAGCACTGGGCGAGCCATACTCAGACAATATGGAGAGATCAGCAGTATCCAGCAAAGTAGGCAAAGGTACAGGAGACTGACATGGGAAGTCTCATACCAGGAGTCTGACACCACGAAACATACACAATGGTTCTGACTCAATGAACTGGCAGGCAATACAGTGTGGAGCAGGTATAAATCAAGGAATCACAGGTGCAACTCCATTCTGCTAATCAGGCAATTAACCAAGGCCTGCTGATAATGGACAGGCCACTGGTCTAGACTGGCTTGAAGGCATCACAGGAAAGAGCAACACCACTGGCAGGGAGTTGTTCTGCAACCGATTTTGACACACATTCTAGCATAATGAGAACTAGTGGCAATGTGGCATAATGTAAAAGGAGTCACTGTGTGCCACAATATGAACTAGACATACTACAATGAGACAATGTAAACTGGAGGCAATATAATGTACTGTATCATAATGTGAACTGGGGGTACTCAATGTGGCATTATATGACTGAGGCACTGTGGGACATAATGTAAATTGGGTGTAATAAAATGTGGCATAAAGTGATCAAGGGTCACTGTGTGGCATAATACAAACTATGTCACTACAAAATAGCATAATGTGAAGTGATGAAAACTACTATGTGGCATAATGTGACCTGAGGGCCTGATTCAGAGCTGAATGCTCTGACCAGAGCGCTCGCTCTGAATCAAGGCCCTCCTACCTTTTTTTGGAGCGTCCTCATGGACGCTCGCATAGCTGTGGGTTACCACCCACAGCTATAGCGAGCGTCCATGATGATGGTGGCGATGGTCTTGACCATCGCGACCATCGGGCTTGAGATGGAGACCCTGTGGTAGGGTCTCCCTGCCACAAGCCCTGGAGTGATTTTGGCTCTATCAGAGCCAAAATCACTCCCACTGACATCACTAGTGATGTCAGTGGGGCCGGCTTCAGACGGTAGGCGTTCCCATGGGAACGCCTCCGTCTGGCAGGCACGCCCCCAGCACGCCCACCAAAGGGGGCATGCTGTCAATCAACATCGACAGCACGCCCCCTTTGGTGCGAGACCCGGAGCGACAGCTTGGCTGTTGCAGTCCGGGTCTCGCGCATGCGCACGACGGAGCTCCCTCCGTCATGCGCATTTGCAGTCGGGAACATCGACCCACTTGCGAGCGTACTGCCGCTCGCGAGCGGGTCTGAATGACCCCCTGAGTTCACTGTGTGGCATTATGGGAACTAGGGCACTACCATATGGAATAAAATAAAATAGGACACCACCATAGGACATAAAGTAATCTAAGGCACTACTATGAGGCATAAATTTAACTACAGTAATGTATTACTTTGGGGCACAAATAGAACAATGGTTGTAGAGAGAAGTGCCTCTCTAGAAGCAGATGGGGGGCCTTCAACTTGTTGCTATGGACCCACAAAGTTCTAATTATGCCCCTTCTACCAACAATGTAAAAACACTGATTTGACTGATTAAATGATTGGTGTGATATGAATATTATAACTGTACTGGAATTGTGGACTATGATTGCCAATGAAATAACTTAAAAATTGCAAATTTCGAAGACTTTTGGGGACATTTACTAAAATGCGTTAGAGCAAACTGCTGGTTTTCTTGCACTTAATCTGCGATCTGAAAAGGTGAAAACTGCTAAAGACCAAACTGCAAAGCAAAGCCCATGAATGAAAACGGCAGATCCCCATTATCCACATCGTAAAAATACAAATTGGGAAATGTGTCAAGGTGCAGTTCATATAAGTTGAATTGCTCAATCCACATACTGTTTGAGCTATCCCGCCTATCAGTGCTGAATAAAAGTAGGGCTCACACATTGCAATATGCTATGCAGATAAGTACTGTAGGTGCACTTGCAAAAATAAAGATGCATTGTGGGTCCACAATTTTACATACTCTACAAAGAGACAGAGGTTAACTCAAACACAGCACAATCCAGTGTTAGACATGGTGCTTGGTACATGAAGCTGCACTCACATAACTGCTCACACTGTATGTTAGAGGGCAGTGCTGTTATTGCATAATTCATCACGTTCTATACAACTACCAGAAAATTGGGAAGTATGCCCAACTGAGGTATGCCCAACTGCACAGTAGAGTAGCGTTGAATGGGTGCCACATATACCTGCCATGGGAATATATATATATATTATATATATATATATATTAGGGGTGAGCGGGTTCGGATTTCTGAAATCCGAACCCCCCCGAGCCCCCCCGATCCGAGGCCGATCCAAGTCAGGCTCAACTTTTCCCGCCTGACTCGGATCTGAAATCGAGGCAAAACGTCATCATCCCGCCTTCCGGGTTTTGGATCCTATATAAGGTACCTGCGTCGGCGCCATTTTCTCACTCGGCTGTGGACAGTGAAGAGGGAGGGTGGGAGTTAGGGCTGGCTGGGCTGTGTAGTGTAGTGTAGTGCAGTGTAGTGTTGTGCTGTGCTGCGCTGTGCTGCGCTGTGCTGCTGTTGTCCATAGGGGCTGTGTCCACTCCTCCAAAGTCCATAGGGGCTGGCTGTGTTGTGCTGTGCTGCTGTTGTCCATAGGGGCTGTGTCCACTCCTCCAAATTCCATAGGGGCTGGCTGGACTGTGTTGTGCAGTCAGTTGTCCATAGGGGCTGTGTCCACTCCAAAGTCCTGTGCAGTGTCCCAGTCCTAAAGGGGTGCTGTAGTGTTGTCCAGGGGGTGCTCTGTCCATCAGGGGTGCTCCCCCCAAGTGCAAAAAAATAAATATTTTTTCCGTGTTTGTGAATTGTGTGTGCAGTAGCCGCACGTGCATCAACAAAGTAGCACCAAGCGTACGCCTGTGTCATAGGTAAAGGGCCGGCTGGCTTGACCATTAAAGGGTGCTGTAACCCCCAAAGTGCACTCCAAAAAAAATAAAAAAATATATTTTTTTGTGTTTGTGAATTGTGTGCACTGTGGCTGCATGTGCATCAACAAAGGAGCAGCGCCAAGCGTGCGCCTGTGTCCCATAAGTAAAGGGCCGGCTGGCTTGTCCATTAAAGGGTGCTGTAACCCCCAAAGGGTACTCCAAACAAAATACAAAAATATTTTCTGTGTTTGTGAATTGTGTGCACTGTGGCTGCATGTGCATCAAAAAAGGAGCAGCGCCAAGCGTGCGCCTGTGTCCCATAAAGGGCCGGCTGGCTTGTCCATTAAAGGGTGCTGTAACCCCCAAAGGGCACTCTAAACAAAATAAAAAAACATATTTTTTTGTGTTTGTGAATTGTGTGCGCAGTAGCAGCACGTGCATCAACAAAGTAGTGCCTAGCGTGCACCTGTGTCATAAGTAAAGGGCCGGCTAGCTTGACAATTAAAGGGTGCTGTAACCTGCAAAGTGCACTCCAAACAAAATAAAAAAATATTTTCTGTGTTTGTGAATTGTGTGCACTGTTGCTGCATGTGCATCAACAAAGGAGCAGCGCCAAGCGTGCACCTGTGTCCCACTTCCTCCTAGTGCTGTTGCTGCTGCTGGGAGTTGTTCATCATCCCAGAGAGGAAGTAGGAACACCACAACTTTGACTAAACAATTGACCCTCCAACAGTCCCTAGCGAGGAGGATGAAGTACGACAGCGGTCATCCTGAAGCAAAACAAATAACTGAGGCCTTGACTGCTATGTTGGTGTTAGACGTGCATCCGGTATCCGCCATTAGTGCAGTGGGATTTAGACAATTGATGGAGGTAGTGTGTCCCTGGTTCCAAATCCTGTCTAGATTCCACCTGCATCCTCAAAGCAGCAGCGACAAGCATGCGTCTGTCTGTTAAAGGGTGGTGTAACCCTCAAAGTGCGCTCCACAAACAATAAAAAAAGTCTTCTTTTTTTTCTGTCTTTGTGAATTGTGTGGGCTGTAGCCGCATCTGCATCCTCAAAGCAGCAGCGACAAGCGTGCGTCTGTCTGTTAAAGGGTGGTGTAACCCTCAAAGTGCGCTCCACATGCAATAAAAAAATTCTTCTTTTTTTTTCTGTCTTTGTGAATTGTGTGGGCTGTAGCCACACCTGCATCCTCAAAGCAGCAGCGACAAGCGTGCGTCTGTCTGTCAAAGGGTAGAGTAACCTCCAAAGTGCGCTCCACAAACAATAAAAAATTCTTCTTTTTTTTTCTGTCTTTGTGAAATGTGTGGGCTGTAGCCGCACCTGCATCCTCAAAGCAGCAGCGACAAGCGTGCGTCTGTCTGTTAAAGGGTGGTGTAACCCCCACAGTGCGCTCCAACCAAAATAAAATAATCTTTTTTTCTGTGTTTGTGTGTGAAATGTATGCGCAGTAGCCGCACCTGCATCCTCAAAGCAGCAGCGACAAGCATGTGTCTGTCTGTTAAAGGGTGGTGTAACCCTCAAAGAGCGCTCCACAAACAATAAAAAAATTCTTCTTTTTTTTTCTGTCTTTGTGAAATGTGTGGGCTGTAGCCGCACCTGCATCCTCAAAGCAGCAGCGACAAGCGTGCATCTGTCTGTTAAAGGGTGGTGTAACCCCCAAAGTGCGCTCCAACCAAAATAAAATAATCTTTTTTCTGTGTTTGTGTGTGAAATGTATGCGCAGTAGCCGCACCTGCATCCTCAAAGCAGCAGCGACAAGCATGCGTCTGTCTGTTAAAGGGTGGTGTAACCCTCAAAGTGCGCTCCACAAAAAATAAAAAATTCTTTTTTTTCCTGTCTTTGTGAATTGTGTGGGCTGTAGCCGCACCTGCATCCTCAAAGCAGCAGCGACAAGCGTGCGTCTGTCTGTCAAAGGGTGGAGTAACCTCCAAAGTGCGCTCCACAAACAAAAAATTCTTCTTTTTTTTTCTGTCTTTGTGAAATGTGTGGGCTGTAGCCGCACCTGCATCCTCAAAGCAGCAGTGACAAGCGTGCGTCTGTCTGTTAAAGGGTGGTGTAACCCCCAAAGTGCGCTCCAACCAAAATAAAATAATCTTTTTTTCTGTGTTTGTGTGTGAAATGTATGCGCAGTAGCCGCACCTGCATCCTCAAAGCAGCAGCGACAAGCATGCGTCTATCTGTTAAAGGGTGGTGTAACCCTCAAAGTGCGCTCCACAAACAATAAAAAAATTCTTTTTTTTTCTGTCTTTGTGAAATGTGTGGGCTGTAGCCGCACCTGCATCCTCAAAGCAGCAGCGACAAGCGTGCGTCTTTCTGTCAAAGGGTGGAGTAACCTCCAAAGTGCGCTCCACAAACAATAAAAAATTCTTCTTTTTTTTTCTGTCTTTGTGAAATGTGTGGGCTGTAGCCGCACCTGCATCCTCAAAGCAGCAGTGAGAAGCGTGCGTCTGTCTGTTAAAGGGTGGTGTAACCCCCAAAGTGCGCTCCAACCAAAATAAAATAATCTTTTTTTCTGTTTTTGTGTGTGAAATGTATGCGCAGTAGCCGCACCTGCATCCTCAAAGCAGCAGTGACAAGCATGCGTCTGTCTGTTAAAGGGTGGTGTAACCCTCAAAGTGCGCTCCACAAACAATAAAAAAATTCTTCTTTTTTTTTCTGTCTTTGTGAAATGTGTGGGCTGTAGCCGCACCTGCATCCTCAAAGCAGTAGCGACAAGCGTGCGTCTGTCTGTTAAAGGGTGGTGTAACCCCCACAGAGCGCTCCAACCAAATTAAAATAATCTTTTTTTCTGTGTTTGTGCGTGAAATGTATGCGCAGTAGCTGCACCTGCATCCTCAAAGCAGCAGCGACAAGCATGCATCTGTCTGTTAAAGGGTGGTGTAACCCTCAAAGTGCGCTCCACAAAAAATAAAAAATTCTTTTTTTTCCTGTCTTTGTGAATTGTGTGGGCTGTAGCCGCATCTGCATCCTCAAAGCAGCAGCGACAAGCGTGCGTCTGTCTGTCAAAGGGTGGTGTAACCCTCAAAGTGCGCTCCACAAACAATAAAAAAATTCTTCTTTTTTTTTCTGTCTTTGTGAATTGTGTGGGCTGTAGCCGCACCTGCATCCTCAAAGCAGCAGCGACAAGCGTGCGTCTGTCTGTTAAAGGATTACATCGGTGACAGCATCCAAGTAGGCATGTCAGACAGTCCGTACATGTACTGGCAGGAAAAAGAGGCAATTTGGAGGCTCCTGTACAAACTGGCTCTATTTTACCTGAGTTGCCCCCCCTCCAGTGTGTACTCCGAAAGAGTGTTTAGTGCAGCTGGGAACCTTGTCAGCAAAAGGCGTAGGAGGTTGCTTCCACAAAATGTGGAGAAGATGATGTTCATAAAAATGAATTATCAACTCTTCCAGGGAGACCAGCTTCCAGAACGTACAGAGGGACCTGTGGTGGTGGATTCCTGCGGGGACGAATTAATACTCTGTGAGGATGAGGATGTACACAACACTGAAGAGGGTCAGGAATCGGTAAATGAGGAGGATGAGGACGACATCTTGCCTCTGTAGAGCCAGTTTGTGCAGGGCCAGATTAATTGCCAGCTTGTTTTGTGGGGGCCCAAACGAACCAATCATTTCAGCCACAGTCGTGTGGCAGACCCTGGCGCTGAAATGATTGGTTTGTTAAAGTGTGCATGTCCTGTTTATACAACATAAGGGTGGGTGGGAGGGCCCAAGGACAATTCCACCTTGCACCTCTTTTTTTTCTTTGCATTATGTACTGTTTGGGGCCTAGTTTTTCAAACTGCCATCCTGTCTGCCACTGCAGTGTCACTCCTAGATGGGCCACGTGTTTGTGCCGCCCACCCGTGTCGCTTAGCATAGTCATCCATCTACCTCGGTGCAACCTTTTGGACATAAAAACACTATTGTGAGGTGTGAGGTGTTCAGAATAGACTGGATATGAGTGGAAATTAAGATTTTTGAGGTTAATAATAGCATAGGAGCAGAAAAATCAACACATTCTGTGATTTTAGCTGTTTTTATGCTTTTTAAAAAAAAAAATACAGATCCAAAACACAAAACCCAGAACCCAAAACACCGAAGGGTGGTTTTGCCAAAACCAATTCAGATCCAAAACACGAAGAAAGATCCAGATTAAAAACCCTAATATATATATATATATATATATATATATATATATATATATATATAATAACCAGAGCTCCCTTTTCAAAGAACAACTTGACACTCCCAGTCATTTGTGAAATCAAACTACATTTAAATCATTGATGTGGCATCTGTAGCATCGAGAGGCACTTGGCTTTAGTGGTTGCTAGGTAACCGCCTGTGTCATCGTTCCCGTCATTTCCAGTGTCCGGGCTGACGGGAGTCCCGCCTTCCTCTCCGTCGACAGCACTGCGGGGAGGGGATTGCAGCATGTTTGGGGTTTATAAGGTAAGACACTTGCACTGTTAATGTTGATTGTTTTTCTTCACCACCTGTGACTCATCCTGATGAAAAAGACCACATCCATGCTACAGATGTCACATTAATGATTTAAATATAGTTTGATTTCACAAACGACAGGGAGTGCCGTCTTATTCTTTGAAAAGGGAACTCTGGATATTATATATTTTTGAGGAAGGCACGCCTCAGATGTCTGTATTGTCCGGAGTGCCAGACCTGTTGGAGTATATATATATATATATATATATATATATATACATACACTGAATATATATATATATATATATATATACCCATGGCTTTAAAATAAAACATGTCTTATGGAAAATAAATTTTGGTCCAGGATATTACATCGTTAATAGAGAGGTTAGGAACTGAGTTCCTGCTTTATCCCTGCTGAAAAATAGCACTGGGTGTATTTAATAAAAAAATGAGGAGTCGGGGTAACGAAGGTTGCAGAAGTGCTAGGCACGTCCATGGGAGACATGGCTTTCCCCCAATATGGGGCAACCAAGGACAAACATGGAACAGCCACGCCCCTTATCACAGGGTTGCAGCCCATGTCACAATTCCAATATATTGCATGTTGGGTGGTTTGCTTTCATAGAGAATGAGAATTTGGTGTCATCACTGTAAGCTTTCTGACTATAGTTAAACTATTGTTTGGCCTCTACAATACTTATAAACCTTATAGTCAATCAACCTGAAAGTTAAACATTGATGGTGAGGTTTTGAAACATATTAAAACAATAGTTTGGGTAATTCCTTTCTGAGAAAAGAAGATTAGAATTTAGTGCTTCTATCCAGATATAACACCCTGAATTTGGTTACATAAGCCTATAATAACAAAGCAAATATTATCCAAAATATTATTCATACTCAGGTAGCCGCTGCAATGGGATTTCACATAATCCGTAATATTTATACAAACACCTGGATTTGTGCCTTTTCACATTTAATGGATTCAGTATTATTCCGTGATACAACCTGTTTCTGCTTTTTGCAATATTTAATGTATTAAATCAGTTTTAAAACAAGAGAATACATGTTACTGCATACTGTAGATATAAGTGAGTATACACGGGATAGGAAATAGAACAAAATGCAACAAATAAGATATTTTTTACATAAACTAAAAATACAAGAAAAATGTATAAAAAAATATGAGTAGTTTATTTTCTATGCATTCAGCAAATTCTGTGAACATTTAAATAATATAAGCAGCGAAGAATAACTCATATTAATCTCCCTATCAGTTACCTTCTTCACACAGGCCCCTTTAAATACTTATCTAGTAAAAAAAAAAAAAAAAACAGACAACAGGAGTTGGCATTTAAAAATTGATGGTCAAATTAAAACTGGTTAATTCTCATTAATGATTAAAGTTAATGATTAAAGTTAGTGTGGTAACGGACCAAGAACAAATGACAAAACTAAACAATAAATGTGTCACACATTGGGACTCCAGACCTTGTTATTTGACCCAGAGGTGCCACCTCATGGCTATCAGTGCTCCTACTGGCCACTGGAGACATCCCTGAGTTTTAAACCAGCCAACCAGTAGGGGGGGTGGCATCTTTCTGGATTAATCTCCTGCCACGGCTGAGCATGGCCGCTGACATCTTGGCCACTCATCTCACTGTTTCATTGCCAACTAGGTTCCAATATCTGCTCACCAGATCCACTTAGCCTATCAGGGGCAAGGTTGGCCTATTTAAACTAGGGGTGTGCACCGGCCACTTTTCGTGTTTTGTGTTTTGGTTTTGGATCTGGATCTTTCTTTGTGTTTTGGATCTGGATTGGTTTTGCCAAAACCACCCTTCCGTGTTTTGGGTTCTGGGTTTTGTGTTTTGGATCTGTATTTTTTTTTTAAAAAGCATAAAAACAGCTAAAATCACAGAATTTGTTGGTTTCTCTGCTCCTATGCTATTATTAACCTCAATAACCTTAATTTCCACTCATTTCCAGTCTATTCTGAACACCTCACACCTCACAATAGTGTTTTCATGTCCAAAAGGTTGCACCGAGGTAGCTGGATGACTATGCTAAGCGACACGAGTGGGCGGCACAAACACGTGACCCATCTAGGAGTGACACTGCAGTGGCAGACAGGATGGCAGTTAGAAAAACTAGGCCCCAAACTGTACATAATGCAAAGAAAAAAAAGAAGTGCAAGATGGAATTGTCCTTGGGCCCTCCCACCCACCCTTATGTTGTATAAACAGGACATGCACACTTTAACAAATCAATCATTTCAGCGCCAGGGTCTGCCACACAACTGTGGCTGAAATGATTGGTTCGTTTGGGCCCCCACAAAACAAGCTGGCAATTAATGTGTCCCTGCACAAACTGGCTCTACGGAGGCAAGATGTCATCCTCATCCTCCTCATCCACCGATTCCTCACCCTCTTCAGTGTGTACATCCTCATCCTCACAAAGTATTAACTCGTCCCCACTTGAATCCACCACCACAGGTCCCTCTGTACCTTCTGGAGGCTGGTCTCCCTGGAAGAGCTGATAATTCATTTTGATGAACATCATCTTCTCCACATTCTGTGGAAGCAACCTCCTACGCCTTTCGCTGACAAGGTTCCCGGCTGCACTAAACACTCTTTCGGAGTACACACTGGAGGGGGGGCAACTCAGGTAAAATAGAGCCAGCTTGTACAGGGGCCTCCAAATTGCCTCTTTTTCCTGCCAGTACAGGTATGGACTGTCTGACATGCCTACTTGGATGCTGTCACCGATGTAATCCTCCACCATTCTGTCAATGGTGACAGTATCATATGCAGTGACAGTAGACATGTCAGAAATTGTTGCCAGGTCCTTCAGTCCGGACCAGATGTCCAAACTTGGTCCTGCCTGCCCTGCATCACCGCCAGCGGGTTGCTTAGGATACCTAAGTTTTTTCCTGGCAGCCCCAGTTGCGGGAGAAAATGAAGAAGGAGCCGTTGACGTGTCACGTTCCGCTTCAGCTGACAGTGTGTTCACCAGCAGGTCTTTGCACCTCTGCAGGCTTGTGTCGGCCGGAAAGAGAGACACCACATAGGCTTTAAACCTAGGATCGAGCACGGTGGCCAAAATGTAGTGGTCTGATTTCAACAGATTGACCACCCTGGAATCCTGGCAAAGCGAATGAAGGGCTTCATCCACAAGTCCCACATGCCGAGCGGAATCGCTCCGTCTTAGCTCCTCCTTCACTTTCTCCAGCTGCTTCTGCAAAAGCCTGATGAGGGGAATGACCTGACTCAAGCTGGCAGAGTCTGAACTGACTTCACGTGTGGCAAGTTCGAAGGGCTGAAGAACCTTGCACAACACGGAAATCATTCTCCACTGCGCTTGAGTCAGGTGCATACCCCCTCCTTTGCCTATGTCATAGGTGGATGTATAGGCTTGTATGGCCTTTTGCTGCTCCTCCATCCTCTGAAGCATATAGAGGGTTGAGTTCCACCGCGTCACAACCTCTTGCTTCAGGTGATGGCGGGGCAGGTTCAAGAGTGTTTGCTGGCGCTCCAGTCTTCGGCACGCAGTCGCTGAATGGCGAAAGTGGCCAGAAATTTTTCGGGCCACCCAAAGCGTCTCCTGCACGCCCCTGTCGCTTTTCAGAAAATTCTGCACCACCAAGTTTATTGTGTGAGCAAAACATGGGACGTGCTGGAATTTGCCCAGATGTAATGCCCGCACAATATTGGTGGCGTTGTCAGATATCACAAATCCCCAGGAGAGTCTAAGTGGGGTAAGCCACTGGGCGATGATTTCCCTCAGTTTCTCTAAGAGGTTGTCGGCGGTGTGCCTCTTACTGAAACCGGTGATACACAGCGTAGCCTGCCTTGTAACGAGCTGGCGTTTCTGAGATGCTGCTACTGGTGACGCTGCTGCTGTTGCTGCATAAGGTGATACATCTACCCAGTGGGCTGTCACAGTCATATAGTCCTTAGTCTGCCCTGTTCCACTTGTCCACATGTCCGTGGTTAAGTGGACATTGTGTACAACGGCATTTTTCAGGACACTGAGGACACTTTTTCTGACGTTTCTGTACAGTCTCGGTATCGCCTGCCTAGTGAAGTGGAATCTAGACGGGATTTGGAACCGGGGACACACTACCTCCATCAATTGTCTAAATCCCACTGCACTAATGGCGGATACCGGACGCACGTCTAACACCAACATAGCAGTCAAGGCCTCAGTTATACGTTTTGCTTCAGGATGACTGCTGTCGTACTTCATCCTCCTCGCTAAGGACTGTTGGAGGGTCAATTGTTTAGTAAAAGTAGTGGTGTTCCTACTTCCTCTCTGGGATGATGAACGACTCCCAGCAGCAGCAGCAACAGCAGCAGCGGCAGCAGTAGGCGTAGCAATGCAGGATCCTCCGGAGGAATCCCGGATAGGAGAGTCAGTCATGCCAGTGATATGGCCTGCAGGACTACTTCCGATCCTGACTAAGGAGGAAATTGACGAGGAGGGAGTTGACGGTGTGGTTTGCAGGCGCTTGGATACAACAGGACAACGGGATTTAGGTGTCCCTGGACTGCTTACGGTCTGAGCCAAAGTTTCTGAACTTGACAGTAACTTTTTATGAACGCGCTGCAGGTGCCGTATAAGGGAGGATGTTCCTAGGTGGTTGACGTCCCTACCCCTACTTATTTCACCTTTACATATGGTACATATGGCAAGACAGTTGTTGTCCGGATTTGGATAGAAATATTGCCAGACCAAAGAGGTGGAATGTTTGGTCTTCTGCCCAGGCATGACCGTGATGGGCTTTTTCATCCCACGGACAACAACTGTCTCCCCCGGAGCCTGATTTAAACAAACCACATCACCATCAGAATCCTCCTCGCCAACTTCCTCCTCAGCGCCAGCTACACCAGTATCCTCATCCTGTTGTACTTCAACAGTGACATCTTCAATTTGCATATCAGCAAGTGGACTGTGGGTGCTCCTTTCAGCACTTGCAGGGGGCGTGCAAATGGTGGAAAGAGCCACCTCTTCCCGTCCAGTGCTGGGAAGGTCAGGCATCGCAACCACCACCACACTTGGACTCTCCTTGGGGATTTGTGATATCTTCTTAGAAAGCACAGTTCTTCGCTGTGCTTTTGCCAGCTTAACTCTTTTGATTTTTTTAGTGGGAGGAGTGCTTCCATCGTCATGTGAAGCTGAACCACTAGTCATGAACATACTAGGGATCGACCTTAGCCGTTCCTTGCCACTCCGTGTCGTAAATGGCATATTGGCAAGTTTACGTTTCTCTTCAGCTGATTTAAATGTCTTTTTCAAGGTCATTTTCCTGAACTTTGCCATTTGGGATTGTATGTGCCCTCTACTATGACATTGGGCATCGGCCTTGGCAGACGACGTTGATGGCATGTTATCGTCTATGTCATGACTAGTGGCAGCAGCTTCAGCACTAGGAGGAAGTGGTTCTTGATCTTTCTCTATTTTATTTTTATCGGAGAAAGTTTGGTCCTCCATTTATGTTATATCGATTTGATATATACGTGCGGCTAAACACAGAAAATAATTTTTTTTTTGGTTTGGACTGGAGTGTACTTTGTGGGTTACAGCACCCTTTAACGGTCAAGCCAGCCTGCCCTTTACTTATGACACAGGCGCACTCTTGGCACTACTTTGTTGATGCACGTGCGGCTACTGCGCACACAATTCACAAACACAGAAAATAATTTTTTTTTGGTTTGGACTGGAGTGTACTTTGGGGGTTACAGCACCCTTTAACGGTCAAGCCAGCCGGCCCTTTACTTATGACACAGGCGCACGCTTGGCACTACTTTGTTGATGCACGTGCGGCTACTGCGCACACAATTCACAAACACAGAAAATAATTTTTTTTTGGTTTGGACTGGAGTGTACTTTCGGGGGTTACAGCACCCTTTAACGGTCAAGCCAGCCGGCCCTTTACTTATGACACAGGCGCACGCTTGGCACTACTTTGTTGATGCACGTGCGGCTACTGCGCACACAATTCACAAACACAGAAAATAATTTTTTTTTAGGTTTGGACTGGAGTGTACTTTCGGGGGTTACAGCACCCTTAACGGTCAAGCCAGCCGGCCCTTTACTTATGACACAGGCGCACGCTTGGCACTACTTTGTTGATGCACGTGCGGCTACTGCGCACACAATTCACAAACACAGAAAATTATTTTTTTTTTGGTTTGGACTGGAGTGTACTTTCGGGGGTTACAGCACCCTTAACGGTCAAGCCAGCCGGCCCTTTACTTATGACACAGGCGCACGCTTGGCACTACTTTGTTGATGCACGTGCGGCTACTGCGCACACAATTCACAAACACAGAAAATAATTTTTTTTTTGGTTTGGACTGGAGTGTACTTTCGGGGGTTACAGCACCCTTAACGGTCAAGCCAGCCGGCCCTTTACTTATGACACAGGCGCACGCTTGGCACTACTTTGTTGATGCACGTGCAGCTACTGCGCACACAATTCACAAACACAGAAAATAATTTTTTTTTAGGTTTGGACTGGAGTGTACTTTCAGGGGTTACAGCACCCTTAACGGTCAAGCCAGCCGGCCCTTTACTTATGACACAGGCGCACGCTTGGCACTACTTTGTTGATGCATGTGCGGCTACTGCGCACACAATTCACAAACACAGAAAATAATTTTTTTTTGGTTTGGACTGGAGTGTACTTTCGGGGGTTACAGCACCCTTTAACGGTCAAGCCAGCTGGCCCTTTACTTATGACACAGGCGCACGCTTGGCACTACTTTGTTGATGCACGTGCGGCTACTGCGCACACAATTCACAAACACAGAAAATAATTGTTTTTTAGGTTTGGACTGGAGTGTACTTTCGGGGGTTACAGCACCCTTAACGGTCAAGCCAGCCGGCCCTTTACTTATGACACAGGCGCACGCTTGGCACTACTTTGTTGATGCACGTGCGGCTACTGCGCACACAATTCACAAACACAGAAAATAATTTTTTTTATGGTTTGGACTGGAGTGTACTTTCGGGGGTTACAGCACCCTTAACGATCAAGCCAGCCGGCCCTTTACTTATGACACAGGCGCACGCTTGGCACTACTTTGTTGATGCACGTGCGGCTACTGCGCACACAATTCACAAACACAGAAAATAATTTTTTTTTTGGTTTGGACTGGAGTGTACTCTCGGGGGTTACAGCACCCTTAACGGTCAAGCCAGCCGGCCCTTTACTTATGACACAGGCGCACGCTTGGCACTACTTTGTTGATGCACGTGCGGCTACTGCGCACACAATTCACAAACACAGAAAATAATTTTTTTTTAGGTTTGGACTGGAGTGTACTTTCGGGGGTTACAGCACCCTTAACGGTCAAGCCAGCCGGCCCTTTACTTATGACACAGGCGCACGCTTGGCACTACTTTGTTGATGCACGTGCGGCTACTGCGCACACAATTCACAAACACAGAAAATTATTTTTTTTTTGGTTTGGACTGGAGTGTACTTTCGGGGGTTACAGCACCCTTAACGGTCAAGCCAGCCGGCCCTTTACTTATGACACAGGCGCACGCTTGGCACTACTTTGTTGATGCACGTGCGGCTACTGCGCACACAATTCACAAACACAGAAAATAATTTTTTTTTTGGTTTGGACTGGAGTGTACTTTCGGGGGTTACAGCACCCTTAACGGTCAAGCCAGCCGGCCCTTTACTTATGACACAGGCGCACGCTTGGCACTACTTTGTTGATGCACGTGCAGCTACTGCGCACACAATTCACAAACACAGAAAATAATTTTTTTTTAGGTTTGGACTGGAGTGTACTTTCAGGGGTTACAGCACCCTTAACGGTCAAGCCAGCCGGCCCTTTACTTATGACACAGGCGCACGCTTGGCACTACTTTGTTGATGCATGTGCGGCTACTGCGCACACAATTCACAAACACAGAAAATAATTTTTTTTTGGTTTGGACTGGAGTGTACTTTCGGGGGTTACAGCACCCTTTAACGGTCAAGCCAGCTGGCCCTTTACTTATGACACAGGCGCACGCTTGGCACTACTTTGTTGATGCACGTGCGGCTACTGCGCACACAATTCACAAACACAGAAAATAATTGTTTTTTAGGTTTGGACTGGAGTGTACTTTCGGGGGTTACAGCACCCTTAACGGTCAAGCCAGCCGGCCCTTTACTTATGACACAGGCGCACGCTTGGCACTACTTTGTTGATGCACGTGCGGCTACTGCGCACACAATTCACAAACACAGAAAATAATTTTTTTTATGGTTTGGACTGGAGTGTACTTTCGGGGGTTACAGCACCCTTAACGATCAAGCCAGCCGGCCCTTTACTTATGACACAGGCGCACGCTTGGCACTACTTTGTTGATGCACGTGCGGCTACTGCGCACACAATTCACAAACACAGAAAATAATTTTTTTTTTGGTTTGGACTGGAGTGTACTCTCGGGGGTTACAGCACCCTTAACGGTCAAGCCAGCCGGCCCTTTACTTATGACACAGGCGCACGCTTGGCACTACTTTGTTGATGCACGTGCGGCTACTGCGCACACAATTCACAAACACAGAAAATAATTTTTTTTTGGTTTGGACTGGAGTGTACTTTCGGGGGTTACAGCACCCTTTAACGGTCAAGCCAGCCGGCCCTTTACTTATGACACAGGCGCACGCTTGGCACTACTTTGTTGATGCACGTGCGGCTACTGCGCACACAATTCACAAACACAGAAAATATATTATTTTTTTAGCACTTGGGGGGAGCACCCCTAATGGACAGAGCACCCCCTGGACAACACTACAGCACCCCTTTAGGACTGGGACACTGCACAGGACTTTGGAGTGGACACAGCCCCTATGGAGAACTGACTGCACAACACAGTCCAGCCAGCCCCTATGGACTTTGAAGTAGTGGACACAGCCCCTATTAACAACAGCAGCACAGCACAACACAGCCAGCCCCTATGGACTTTGAAGTAGTGGACAACAGCAGCACTACACTACACTACACTACACAGCACTAACTCCCACCCTCCCTCTTCACTGTCCACAGCCGAGTGAGAAAATGGCGCCGACGCGGGTACCTTATATAGGATCCAAAACCCGCGAGACTCGGAAGGCGGGATGATGACGTTTTGCCTCGATGTCAGATCCGAGTCAGGCGGGAAAAGTCGAGCCTGACTCGGATCGGACTCGGATCGGGGGGGCTCGGGGGGGTTCGGATTTCAGAAATCCGAACCCGCTCACCCCTAATTTAAACCAGTTCTTGTGTGCACCATTGCCAGAACAACTTCTCTCCATGGGACCTGCTTCCTTGCTACTGGCTCAGTGTGCCTGCATCTGTTCCAGTCCGTTCCTGTTTGTGTACTCTCCTGTATGCTATACACAGCTAGTTCCAGCATCCATTCCAAACTGTGCACTATACAGAGCAAATTCCAGCATCCATTCCAAGTCATGGGCTACATACAACAAGTTTCAACATTAAATGTATACAGTACTGTGAGCTATATACAGCTTACATACATCAATATCAATTCCAGACTGTACTCTATACACTCCAATACTTATTCCTGGCTTTGTGGCATATTCAGTTTGTGCATTGCTCCTAGCATACTCAATCACTAGTGCCAGACAGTGATGCAACCAAACCGCTTCACGATACTGCACTTATTAATTTGATATGCAACACTTGTATATCTATGTGCAACTGAGTCTGATTGCCATATATCAAATTAAATAGTGCAGTCTCCTGAAGCAGTTTTGGCACATATTGTTGCGACTAAGATGCACATGCAAGTAAAAAAGAAAAATATGCTACACCGCTCAGTGCAGCTCACTCACGCCAGGCACCTAGTGCCACATGGCATATAGAGGCTAGGTCTATTACATCATACATCATAAGTGAGGGACGGCAAGGCACATGAGGTAAGATGGACCTGCTTGTGAGAGCTTACAGTCTAAAGGGGAGCGGCAGAAAGACAGGAGCAGGGGCTGGCTGGCAACTTTCAGCCTGGGGGCCAAATACACAAGCAAGTGGCCCCGGCACACTATATGTCTATATACAGTATATATACACATATACAAACATATATATATATATACATACATATATATACATGCATATATATATATATATATATATAATGTACACACACACACACATATATATATATATATATATATATTATTTATGTGGCACCACAAGTGTTCTGCAGTGTCTTACAAAGTACATAAACAAATAATTTGACAAGTGACTTAAACAACCGAGTGCTAGGTGCTCTGGTGGGGGTTAGGAAGTAGATGAAAGTAAAGTAAAGAGAAGCACAAGAGGGTAGAGGCCCTGCTCCTAAGAGCTTACATTCTAAAAAGGGGGGGACAGACAAACAGGTGTGACACAGATGGGCTAAACAGGGAGGAAGGAGCATGTTGCAGCAGGTTAGAATGGGAGCTGGAAGGCTTTGATGAAGTAGTGGGTCTTAAGAGCCCGTTTGAAGGATTGTAAAGAGGTGGAGAGTCTGATGGGGAGAGGAAAATAATTCCAAAGGTCAGGAGCAGCATGGGCAAAATCTTGAAGGCGTGAGTGAGAGGAAGTAATCAGTTGGCATGAGAGGCAGCGTGCATTTGTTGAGCGAAGAGGACGTTCAGGAGAGTGAAGGGAGATGAGGTCAGAGAGGTAAATGGAAGAGGAATGGGTGAGGGTTTGCAAGCAAGTGTGAGAAGATTGAATTGGGTTCTAAAAAGGAAGGGGAGCCAATGAAAGGGCTTGTAGGAGAGGGGATGCAGATGTAGAGCGTTAAGAGAGGAAGATGAGTTGAGCAGCAGCATTGAGGATAGACTGGAGAGGAGAGAGATGGGATTTGGGGAGGCCAGATAGGAGGAGGTTACAATAGTCCAATCTGGAGATGACCAGTGAGTGTATGAGGGTTTTAGTAGCATCCTGGGTGAGAAAGGGTCTAATCTTGGAAATATTTTTGAGATGGAAATGACAGGACTGTGAGAGGCTCTCGATATGTGGTTTGAAGGAGGGGGAGGAGTCCAGGATAACTTTGCGGCTAGAGCAGATAGTTGTGCTATCAATTGTTAAAGAAATAGTGGGAAGTGAGGTTATGATGGAGGGTGGGAAAATGATCAGCCCAGTCTTAGACATATTAAGTTTAAGAAATCACTGTGACATCCAGAAAGAGATAGCAGATAGACAGTTGGAGATACGAGTGAGGAGAGAGGGGGAGAGGTCAGGGGAGGACAGGTAGATCTGAGTATCATCAGCATAGACATGATAATGGAGGTCAAAAGAGCTGATGAGTTCACCTAGAGAGGACGTCTAGAGGGAGAATAGTAGAGGTCCAAGAACAGAACCTGGGGGAACACCTACTGCAAGAGGCTGTGGCAGGGAGGAAGAAGAGTCATGAGAGGAGACACATATATATATATATATATATATATATACAGTGTATATATATATATATATATATATATATATGAGAGATGAGCGGATTCGGATCTAAGAGATCCGAACCCACCCGAATTTTGGGGATCCAGCGCGATCCAAGCGCAGCTCAGATCTCCCTGCCTGCCCCGGATCCCTGACCTGAGGCAAAACCTCGTGACCCCTATGTCGAGTCACTAGTTTTGTTTTCAGCGGGCTTAACGCTGATTGGCTGAGAGAGCCGTCTGTCACGGCTCTCAGTCAATCAGCATTAAGCCCATTGAAAACAGCACAAAAGAAGAAAAAGAAGATGGCACCCATCATCCCCTGCCGCCGGCAACTGACACTGCCGGCACCCCCACTGGCAGCATCCCCCGCTGCCGGCACCACCACTGGAGACACTCCTGCACTGCTGCCCAACGTACTGAGGACAACGTCAGTGACCCCCACACTGCCGACACTGCTGATACTCCCACACTGAGGACACCACCAGCACCCCTGCACTGCTGACACAGTCAGCAAACCTGCACTGAGGACACCACTGGCACCTCCGCTCTGCTGACACCGCCAGCACCCTGCATTGAGAACACCTCTGCACTGCCGACACAGTCACCAAACCTGCACTGAGGACACCGCTGGCACCCCTGCACTGCCGACACAGCCAGCAAGCCTGCACTAAGACACCGCTGGCACCCCCACACTGCCGACACAGCCAGCAAACCTGCACTAAGACACCACTGGCACCCCCACACTGCCAACACAGCTAGCAAACCTGCACTAATAGACCGCTGGCACCCCCGCACTGCTGACACAGCCAGCAACCCTGCACTAAGACACCGCTGGCACCCCCGCACTGCTGACACAGCCAGCAAACCTGCACTAAAGACCCCGCTGGCACCCCCGCACTGCTGACACAGCCAGCAAACCTGCACTAAAGACACCGCTGGCACCCCCGCACTGCTGACATCACCGGTCCCTTCACTGAGGACACTGCCAGCACCGCAGCACTGCCATTCCATGTACTGAGGAGGACACCATCAGCAACCCCGCTCTGCCGACACTGCTGTCACAGTAAGTGCACTATTGGTGTATCCAACCCACACTATATAACCCACTGTATCCGTGTTGGATATTAGAAACTGAACAAGCCCCCCTTACCAATATCATCCACTACACACATCAATCACTGAAAATGGAATGTCACCCATATAGGCTTGGCAAGGGTTGGACTCAATTGCTTAGCAGGAATTCTGGGAGCTTGATAGACAACTATATGATTTATATTACCCAGTAGCGTCCCTCCCCTGGGTGGCCGGTGCAGGTAGGGAAGTTGTGTGTGCAGCAAAGCCATGTGCTGGTAAAATGGGGAGTGGCATCGCATGTAGGGGTGTGGCCTCATGGGGAGGGGCATGGCCATGCTGCCCAAACCCCTTTTTTAGTCACTCCGGGGGTGCCGATGATGCGGACTGCCCCCGGGGACCAGTCTGTGTGCAGTACCGGCTCCCTCACTGTGTCAGAAGCTGAGTGCTGCATGTAATGCTACAGGGCAGCACCCGGCTCCTGTCACTGTGGAGGAGTGGGCACTTTGGTGTCACCCTTCGGCAGGTGACCCCCGGACACTCCTTGTGACGCCACTGATATTACCAGTATCTTGAATTTGTAAGAAACAGCAGTCTTAGATCCTCTATTGACATTCAGCCTTGTCTGCACTAACAAACAAACTCACAGGCTGCTCCTACTAATCAGATTATCCCATTGGCTTCAGCATTAAATTGTGACAAGCTGCCTGGGGATTGGATTCGGCCCTCTGAACCTACACTTGTGGCCCCCCAGCTCCTTCCTGCTTTATGTGTCAGATGTGTTAGTTATAGTGTGTAACACTTGTGTAACATACCTGCTGTTATGTTATTATAGATACAGTAGGTGTTTATTTGATAAAATGTATTGTTTTGACCTGTTATTTAGCGTAAGACTATGGTGGGGCCCTTGGAAAGATTATAGGCATAATTACCGACATTTCACTCCCTCCTTCCGGGATGGAGCTGTCGGGCATTCTCTGCAGGGGGCGGGTCGCTGCAAAAGGGGGCATGGCCAGACGATTACACAAATTTTGGGGCTGAGCATGGGGGCATGACATCACGATCGCGCCATCGTGGCTCCGCCCCCTCTTCACAATGCCGTTATTAAAGACATTGTGAAGCAGGGGGCGGGGCCGTGATGACGCGATTCAGCATGAATCGCGTCACTGGCAACTCTGCTGCCGGGATTTAATATGGAAAGTGCAGAGCCAGTCAGGTCGCTGGAGCCCGGGAGGCTTGCCTGCCTTTCCGGGGGGCCGGGAGCGTCACCCGATTTTCGGGAGGATCCCGGCCGAATCGGGAGGGTAGGCATGTATGGTTATAGGGCTATCCATGAAGTGTATCAGGTTAGCTATCAAATCATGTTTTGTCCCTATCCACTTCAAAACTGAGGACTTCAGCATGAGCAGGAGATGAAGACTGAATCGATCCCTGCAAAAAGCATCTTACAAATTGCATGATGATAACCAAACCCCATTACTCTCAGGTCTTATTTTCATTTAGCAGCTGCCGTGTAAGTTTTGTCCAGTTCTCCTCTAAGAAACTTAGTAAAACATTGATTTTCAGACACAGTGATTCATTTAACAATGTCAGACAGATAAAATAGATATAACTAAGTATGTATTACTTAATAGCACTTTGGCCGGTTGCCATGTTCTTCCGATGCATATTTCATACTATTTCATTTTTATTTTGCTCATTTGCAGATTTGTGACCATGATATAAATCTGCTTTATGGGTTTGATTTATGGAAAAAAGAATGCTTAGCAGATAAGGGCACATCTAGTCTACACTGCTAATGAACAGTATAATACAGTATATTGTACGTAAATCTTACAAAATATATACTGTGCACCATTTACAAATCTGTCTCTCAATGATTCATACTAACTATGTAAAACCTGCCTCCCTTTTCTACACAAAACTGACAATTGCCAAAGTTTAAGAGGTTTCATACTGACAATGAAACTAACATTCCAGACAGAAAAAACATGGCTCCCAGAAGCTTTGTCCAGAGTCATCTAGGAGGAGATTTGACAAACCATCTAATGAAGACAAGTAGAGAAAGGGCTGTATCTAGGGTAGTGCGATCAGTGCCATGGCACAGGGCACCGCAGGGCAGGGGGCGCTGTTTGGGCTTGACAATTTTCCTGTTTATTATCATTCTCACTTGTAGCTTCCTCTTCTTTTATCCCCAGCATCGCCTGGCCTCCTCTATCTCTTTCCTGGCCCTTCCCAATGAGGCCATGGCGCCTTTTTCAGGTGCACTACTTTATTTAAAAAAAATGGGGGGGGGGCAATGCTCTCTCTGGCACAGGGCACCAAAAAGTCTAGTTACAGCTCTGAGTAAAGGTATTGCCCACAGCAAACAATCAGCTTCTAGCTAGCATTTTATAGAAAGTACTACTGTAGATAAATGATAGGTAGAATCTGATTGGTCATCAAAAGCAACACCTCCACTTGTTCTCTTTAGGTGGTCTGATAACTCTCCCCCATAGTGTGCAAAGTAAAATGCTGTTTCCAGGTTACTAGAGTATTTTAACTTAAAAAATATTACACCCATCATTTATGTGTCACAGATCTGGGTCCAGATCCCCGTTACTGGGTCCAGCGGTGTCACCTAACTGCCATCTGTGGCACTCTTCTGCATACGTGGCTGGTATCCCACTCACGGTGTTTCTCACCATTCTGGACCATGAGCACTGCCATCTTGGATATGTTCACATGTCAGAATTCCAATGCCAGTATCCCGACATGATTATGCCGATACCTGTCTGTAGGTATCCTAACCCTCCCACTAACCTTCCCTCTTACCCTAACCCTCCCTCCTCGCTGCCTAAACCTAACTCTCCCCCCTAGTGCCTAACCTTAACCCTCCCCCTAGTGGCTTCAAGCGGCGTGGCCTAATCACAGGAGGTGTGGCCATGCCTCCTTCGAGGAAAAAAAAAAGTTTTGCAGCGCTTGACGAGGGGGGCGCTCTGAGCCCCCTCAGCCTGGCGCATAACCAGTGGGGGGCGCGATCAGCTTAATCGCTCCCCCCACAGGCATAGGAGAGTGCTGTGGCTGCAAGCAGCAGCTGCAAGCAGTCTCCCAGTACAGCCCAGCACACAGCAGCGTGTGCTGGGCTGCTGTGATGAAAGAGAGGGGGGAGTATTGCCAGACCCGGGCCCCTCCAGCAAGCCCGGGCCCGTGTAATTTGTACCCGCTCCTCTCTCTCTCGGCACCCCTGAGTGCCTTTCCCTCCCCCTAACCCCACTAACTGCCAGGATGCCGGCGGTTGGGATGTTGGTGCCGCAATTCTGACAGGTGTCGGGATTCCGGCGCTGGCATTCTAAGCGCCGCAATCCCAACTGTCGGTATTATAACTACATTCAGTAGGTACAAGTCACTGAAAACATTGCGAACATTCAGCACTAACTTTCCTGTGAGGCCAAACGTAAGAAAACTATTTTGTAGGGACTAATTCCAAATACTGTTATTACGTTACATTTCGGCTTAGATTATTTAAAAATCTAAATTATTTGAAAGAAAAAATTGTTTTTTTTTTTTTTTTTACAGCAATAAAGACATGACTTGCCCATTAAATTCAGGGTTGTTTTAATAAAGGACAAATATCAATTTTCCTTGGCAAGGGGCAACCATTAGTTTTGCTAGGGATTTGAATGAGGGGCTCATACAGGGGCTGATTGCGAGTCGGACGGATCTCTGTGCATGGATGTAGATTGCGAGTCTTTGCATAGAGCACATACGCAGATGCAAATTTATACACATATGTGCATCTCTGTCCTAGTCTGAGTCAAGGGAACCCGGTCGATTCTGTCTTTTTGTGAAATTGGGCGTTACAAGGCGGCAACTAGGAAGCAACAATGTGAGCGCACAGTACAGCCCTGACTTGTGAGACTGGCACTGGAGTGTCATGGACGTGAATCTAAAGCTGACGTATCTCTTGAAACTAGCATGGGGTTGGTGCAAGTGCCAATGCTGATGATGACAGTTGCAGCACCTGGCATAAAATCCGTGGGCGGCACCAATTTCCTCTTGCCGACTTAACAAACAGCCCTACGGATTTTTGCATTAGCTTTAGGTAGTAAATCAGGCTTCGTGGCTGTCGTCAGCTACAGCCACTTTGCGTGGGACTCAGTAACAGCCTCACAAGTATATAAGCACACATGCCGACCTTTTGGTCGGTAGTGCAGGAGGTGGGGCTCCATGGAGGAAGGCGGGTCTTGGCTGTGATGATGCGATCACGTCATGATAGCCCCGCCCTTGCTATGCAATGCTAAGATTATTGGCAGCAGGTACTCCTAATCACAGATGCAGCTCTGGCGCTCTTGAAAAATTGTGTTGTTCTTGGAGTAGGGCGTGAAGCCACAATGATGTTATTTAATGCGATTTGCGTCATCAGCCGTCTGTGCTGCTCACTTCATTGGGGATGTGGGAGGCCGCATCTGGGTGGCCCCAAACCCACGAGACTTGTCCACCTTTCTGGGTGGCTGGGAGTGCCACCCGATTTTCGGGAGCCTCTTGGCCATTCTGGGAGGGTAGGCAATAATGATCTAAGCTTATAGCTAGGCTACTTACATATTACTTTAAATACAATGGAAAACTGAGATGGAAAAGGACCTAGGAACACAATCTGTCAGACAGCAGAGCCGCACACAGTGCCAGGCAGCAGTTGCAAAAGGCGTAAAATGATTGAGTAATGAACATGATGCAAACATAGTATTACCCTTAAAGAAGTTGCTAGTCTGGCATATTATATGTATATGGGGTTCAGTATTTGGCTCACTACAAGAATTATGTTGTTACAGAAAGAACTAGAAAGGATTCATGTAAAGACAACCTCAATAATAAAAATAATTGAAAAGTTAACATATAAAGGTCCTGATTCAGAGTTGCGCCCAAACCCAAAGGTTTACGAACAACTCTGATGTTTAGCGATGTGCACATGTGCTGGATCTGTACTGTGCATGTGCGGGACTGTGTCTACGATAACAGTATAACAGTTGCAGTTGCTTTGGCCTTTTGGGGGCAGGGAAGGGGCAGCAACATGGAGCTTCCCAGCAAATGGGGGCATGCTGGCCCCATTTTCGGGCATGCTGAGGCTAGTTGCTGTGTCAGACCCCGGCAGTGTGACTTACTTGGACATACTGAATAACCTGAGGATTACTCAGATATCTCATAGTTACGCAGTTTATCCGATAGCTGCATCTCTGGATCACATAAAGCCGGCATATTGTAGTCATTCTGCTCATGTGCAGAACGGGTCTGCGATACCGCTCATAGACTGGCAGCAGACTATCAGTGATTGACAGTCTGCTGCCATTTATGGATGGGGAGGGGGTGACGATGCCCTCCAGTCCACGAAATTGAGGCATGTCACCGTCGTTGGGGGGGTGGGAAGAAGCCAGGATCTCCGCCGGTTGACGGAGATCTCCTGGACACTTCATCTCAACTGCGGCGGTCGGCTGCATGACTCTATGGGTCAACGCAGCCGGGCCGATGGTACGCAGATCCATCCAATGCTGCTTTGGGCAATGCAGCTCAGATACGTAATGCACAGGAGGCATGAATGCCTCCTACTGCATTACCACATCTGCAAGGATCGTAATTGCAAAGCTGCCTGCGTGCATACATCATATATCTATAGCCTGCATGCATACATCATATATCTATAGCCTGCGTGCATACATCATATATCTAAAGCCTGCGTGCATACATCATATATCTATAGCCTGCGTGCATACATCATATATCTAAAGCCTGCGTGCATACATCATATATCTATAGCCTGCGTGCATACATCATATATCTATAGCCTGCGTGCATACATCATATATCTATAGCCTGCATGCATACATCATATATCTAAAGCCTGCGTGCATACATCATATATCTATAGCCTGCGTGCATACATCATATATCTAAAGCCTGCGTGCATACATCATATATCTATAGCCTGCGTGCATACATCATATATCTATAGCCTGCGAGCATACAGCATATATCTATAGCCTGCGTGCATACATCATATATCTATAGCCTGCGTGCAGCTTTGCAATAGTGATCCTTGCTGAATCAGGCCCAAAGAGTTGTTAGAAAAACAGCAATTGTTTAATTTAGAAGAAAGGTGCATATGACCTTATTAATGCCTATAACTATATGCAAGGTCAATACAAAGATCTAATAAATTTTACATACCCTAGACAATACAATGTAAGTGGTTACGCTGTGGAATTGTTTATATGAGGGGAAATGGCAAACGCACTAAACAAACAGAATATACATTAATGTGGTAATTAATTAATAGAATTTGCCAATTTTGGGGTTAGAAAGACATTTTTTTCCCTATGAGACTAATTAGGAAATTGTTGCACTGTTTTTTGTTTTTTTTATTATTTCTCTTCAACAACGTAATTAGGATTTATGAAAACTTTAGCTTTGCAGAAGTCTTGGTATAATAACAAGTAACATAAGACTCCTGTTATTTGGAGAACATAAATGAGTAGAGATTATCCATCAGAGTAGCACATATGTATTTAAAAAAGCTAAAAGCATATACAGGTGAACTTAATAATGCAAAATATCCACATGTATCCACATATCCAAAATTGCTGCGCTAAATTTGAAACAGTTTATTTATTATCTTGTTTGATGCCACAGCTTTGGCCAACCACTCCTTAGAATTTTTAAGCCTCCTTCGGCCTGAAGTTGCATGGTTTCAGAGTGAAGCTACACTTCACAGCCTGAGTTAGCCAGCCAGCTTCCACATGCACCATTGGATCATAGCTGTCCATGTTAGGAGTGGAGCTCCGACTCATCTGAATCTGTGGTGCATCAACTCCATGGAGTTTCTGGTGGTCTTCTACTCTGGGTCCTGCTGCCATTCAGCATTAGCTGGGGACTGACTGTCTTTCCTGCCCACCAGCAACTTTAGATCCATTGAGGTTGGCTTTGCAAGTGGACCCACGGGGTGGTTTGCTCTTTTTGCTTCCATGGACTGTCTTTCGCTTCATGGCTCTCATTAGAAACAGGCATGAACAAAATCCTAGTTTAGTACCTGAATCTCAACTACCACAGTTTCCTCAACCCAGTTTTTAAAGGTATAAGCCCAAAACTGGTCTCTGACTGGCTACTGTACCACCATTTTTTCAGCTTTCCTCATCAATCCATCCTGCTTCTTTGAACTCAATCCATATCAAAATAGTCCCTGGCCCTCCAACATCTCTTTACACTTGCTCAAGTATACCCATAACTGTTACTTATCTGTATTACCATTGTATTCATCTGTATTAACATGCTATTCCTTTGTACTATCTGTATTTTTACTTTTCACCTTCACAATGTGTACTCATATCTCAGCATATTGCGTGCCTCGCCAATTGTAAACTTTGATGGCTGCTTTGCCTGGTACTCTCATGGGTAGAGTGAGCAATCTGTAGAGTTGATGGTTCTTTGAGCATCTTTTATCTTATATGTTGTATTTCAGATTTTTCTATTTACCCACTTTAACCATTCAAGTGCACCCCAGATGGTAACTTTCTATGGTTCCTTTCCTGTAAGTGTAAAGAGCATTGAATCCTTTTGGAGAAATATCTATATAAAAACAGATAATAATAATAATAATAAATAATAATAATAATAATAATAATAATGATAATTATTATTATTATTATTACCCCACATGTGATGTAAGATACAGGGGCCTATTCATCATTGGAGGCCATATGATTAGTATTGAACTTGCTGCAAAGGATACTTAAGTATCCAACTCGCAGTGGGGGATAGTTTACATTGGAGCAAAATTCATCATTGCTCTGGTACGGGGACAGCTGTCACCTCGGTTAGTATCATAGCTACAGAATTGACCTCCCCCATGTTGGCCCGGCTACGCATGCATGACCCCAGATCATGCATCCGCACAGCCACCAGGGAGTCCATGAGAAGGCGGCAGAGGGATCCACCCGGATCCCACTTCACATCAGTGGCGGGCTGGGCTGGGGGGCAGCGTGCCATGTGCAGTCTGTTGCTCTGTGACACAGGCTGCACCACACGTGTAGCGCTGACCGGACAGAGTTCAGTCAGCGTACACAGTGACTGACAAACACACAGCCGCCGGCAGCTGTGTGTTTGTTTTGAGTGGCAGCCAATGAGAGTCTGTCAGACTCTCACTGACTGCAGCTACGTCCATTGCAGGAGCCGCTTCATCTTTCGGGTCCTGCAGTGGGTAATGGGAGAGCTGTCATGACGTCTCTCCCATAATGCAGAGCAGCCCAGCCCGGGAGGATGAATGGAGAAGCGGATGGCGGCGGCGGGAGCGGGGATTCAGGTAAGTGTTTTTTTTTATCCTATTACGTGTGGCACTACAAGGGGGAGAGCACTACTGGGGGCACTAAAAGGGGGAGAGCACTACTGGGGACACTAAAAGGGGGAGAGCACTACTGGGGACACTAAAAGAGGGAGAGCACTACTGGGGGCACTACAATGGGGAGGCTACTACTGGCCACTACAAGGGGGATTACTACTGGGGACACAACAAGGGGAGGACTACTACTGGGGGCACTACAAGGAGGGATTACTACTGGGGGCACTACAAGGGGGAGAGCACTACTGGGGGCACTACAAGGGGGAACACTACTGGGGGCACAACAAGGAGGGGCTACTACTGGGGGAACTACAAGGGGGGATTATTACAGGGGGCACTACAAGGGGGGGACTACTACTGGGGGCACTACAAGGGGGGGCTACTACTGGGGGCACTACAAGGGGCTGGACTACTACTGGGGGAACTACAAAGGGGAGACCACTACTGGAAACACTACAAGGGGAAGACCACAACTGGGGGCACTATATAATGGGCTTACTACTGGGGACACAAGGGGCACTGCACAGGGGGAACCACTACTGGGGGCACTGTATAAGGGGCACTGCATAGGAGGATCACTACTGGGGGCACTACTGGAGGCCTACATAAGGGGGTCCTCTCCTGGGGCACAGGGGGCACTGCATATGGGCACCACTAAAGGGGACTGCCCCTAATCTTTATTTTTACTTTACATTAATTCCATATGGACCCGCCTCCTCCTCCCTGGAACACTTGAGAGAGGGGGGCGCCATAGCACGCAAGTGCTCCGGGCACCCTGGCTACACACTACTCCTCTGCCAGGGCCACCTGCATGCATTTGCCCCCCAAGCTAAAAGTTGCCAGCCAACCCCTGCTTCACATCCCTGGAACTCCTTCTCATAGGAAGGAGCAGGGCTACGAGAGCAAGCGCTGTCTGACTTCTGACCCTCGATGATAAATAGCCCAGTAACTAATATATGTGGAAACTAATGTTTCCGCATGGTTACTGGGCAATTTATCAATGATGAAGAGGCCACACATTTCTGTAACTGTCATTGAAATAAATGGCTTGCAAGTAAAATAGTTACTAACCTCAAGATGGCGTTTAGATGATTGGTCTCAGTGTTGTTGCATAATCTTTTGTCTTCTGGGGGTAATTTCACCTAAGTCACGAAGATGGTGACTGTCCACCAGAGGTTGCAATGGGAAAACACTTGAATATACTGCTATCTTATATAGCAATTACAATTACCCTCTCTTACTTGGTTCTTATGTCCCCAAATAAAAAACAGCACACAACACGTGATGCAATTTATGATTCCCTTTGTTCTTAGAGGGAGATTATACATTTATCCATGATCTAAATAACACCAACCTTTTGCCTAAAAGCTTCACTCCTGATGTGTTTGATATTATTAATATTAAATATACAGTATATCCAAACATCAAATTTGTATGACCATTTTTTTCTTTACCCTTTCGCTGCTGAGGGGTTTCTCACCCTTGTCCGTAATTTGTTCACATTGCCCTCCTCTCATTACAACATCAATATCAATGATTAAACTGGTGCCCACACAAACTATACCTTGGTTTTTTTTTCAGAAGGTTTTGTATTTTCAAAAAATACCATTAGTCTTTTTGCTCATTCTAACATGTCAAAAAAAAGTGTAACCCAAATGGCCCAATAAGTGTTTTTTATTGAAATCTTATATACACCACAATTAAATACTGTGATTCCTATTTCACCAATAATCCACCTTTCCAAAATAGTAAAAGACAAGATTCTATGGGGTATATTTACTAAAGTGCAGGTTTATAGAAGAGGAGATGTTGCCCATAGCAACCAGTCATATTCTAGTTATTATCTACTAAAAGGTGCTTGTTTAGTAGAATCTGATTGGTTGCTATGGGCAACATCTCCACTTTTAAAAACCCGCACTTTAGTAAATATACCCCTCTGTGTAGATAGAAAAAATAAATCTGCACTTGAAATGATATGCAATTTTTTGTCAAATCTTTACTGTCACAATTTAAGAGCTTACTATGTGTAGGAAGAATATGGTAGCACAACAAGGCCTACCATTTTAAAACTAAACAACCTACCGCATTAAATGATTGATCACATTTTTTTAGTTGACACAAGATGGGGGAGATATGGGTTTTATTTTCCCCTACCTGTGGAAAATTAGATTTTTTTTGTGTACTGTTTCAGTTGCTGCCTGGTGATCGCAAGATCCCAGGTTGGGGGAGATCTTCCCCCATCCCTGGACACCATTTTTCTCTAGTGCAGGGGTTAATACCTGGTGATCACACTGATCACCAGTTATACATTTCTATAGAGCAGATAGCTTGAAATAAGCGGGCTTCCATCTTTCAATTAAAAATGCCTTCATCTTTCTATCTTATATGGTGGAGGAGATAGAAAGACTTAAAATCCCTCACCCTACCTTTTGCATTATTTTTTTTTCACAGTTGAGTGCCGTCACCGCATGTGTGCGTCAATGGCACTCCCAGGAGCTCACGGCAGCTGTCCGCATTGCCCCACCGGTCATCCGCACCAGTGGGGAAAGTACGTTTTATTTATTATTTTTTACCCCCACTCAAAGCAGATGACGAGTCCAAATTGTTATGTGCAGTGAATGAGGTTAAAGAGCGACTCTTTGCTTGTTCCTATTCACATGCAACGTGAATATATAGTTTTTTATTCCTCCAATAGTTAACTTAGAAGTTAGGGTTATCACCCTAAAAGCCTGACGATGAATCCTCAATATAAACTCATAATCTGGTTTTAAAATCATGTAATTTCCCCAAAACACACAACACTTTTACTCCTCATCTACATAATAATAATACAATATTATTAGGCACCCACTCTCCACCTCTCCACTGCCATACCTCCCACCCCAGAGATTCTGTACCCCTAGCTAAATTTTTTTGTCTGCCTTTTACGGGTTAAGGCTCATACACACTGGACGATATGAACAATATATCTATCAAAGATGTCGTTATCGATCATATTGTTCATAAAAATTGTCCAGTGTGTATGGGGCTTAAGAACCTTGTCTTCCGGGATCCTGGACTGAACCAGTTCCTGATCCTTAGACCACTCCCTGATGCATCATGGGGATGTAGTCTTTGTTCTGTGGCCGAATACAGTAACCGCAGCTGACTTGGGGCACTGAAAAGCTCTGATGCAGGGGAACTTCTGTGTTGTCCCTAGACACATGCCTAGTCAAAAAATCAGCACTGAATATTAAAATATTTATACCACGCATTTAGGATCCTAAACAGAAAAGTTGTACTAGTGTCAGACTGATCTCTATTATAATTATTAGTTAACCAAAATATGTTCTCTTTCTTAGGCAGCTCCAGTTGGCGTGCTAAAAGTGCTGTATTCCTGACGCCTAATAATACATGACCCAGGTCATAAATATTTTAAAGTCCGTGCCCCCAATTTGTTTCCTCTCTCGTAGTATATTCTTGTATAGTGAATTTGTCATTCGTATGTATAGTACTGGGATATACACTCTCAAAGACAAAATGTTTTGAATGCAGCCTCTTACATTGTTCCTGTGGCATAATATAAGATAACTGTCTGGAATATAGGGTTAATACGGATTTCTTTACACAGCGCTAACGCTCCAGCCTTTTAGTAACTAACAGTGCACCATAAATTGAATGTCCTTTTCTAGAACTACAGGCACATACTGATCAAGAGGGAAGACTCAGTCTGTGTGCCACATTGTTTATTACTTGGAACAGCCAAGACATTACACTTAGTTATTATGGATCTACTTTTGACTTAATATGGCAACTGATAAATATTTATTTTTCCTCAGAAATTAGCTTTTTAGAGTAAATCTATATAATGCAGTTGTATGAGAAAGACTTTTACTGGAATATGGCTGCTGCATCAGAAATCTATGGCCATTGCTAACCATTGGACGCGATGCCGCCAGTCTAAATCCCAACTCATCCTGCCCAACAAGGGACTTAAGATAGGCATCAAAATGCCGAACCCTATCTTAATCCCAATGCTGGAAGACTGACCCCCACCATCCCGATCATCCTCTGATGGGTAAGTATAACACTTAGCCTGGGGATGGGGGGGGTTAGGTTTAGGGACCCCCAGGGGGAGTTAGGGTTAGGCAACCCCACGGGGAAGGTTAGGGTTAATAAAGGGGAAAGGGGGATTAGGGTTAGGCACTAGGGGGTGAGGTTATGATTAGGCAACCCCCCAGGAGGGTTAGGTTTAGGGTGCGGGGAGGGGGGGGTAGGTTTAGGCACCCCTGGGAGGAGTTTAGGGTTAGGCACTAAGGGGGGAGGTTAGGGTTAGGCACCCCTAAAGGAGGGTTAGGGTTAGGGGGGGGATGAATGGAGGGTATTAAGTAGGGGTGAGCGGGTTCGGATTTCTGAAATCCGAACCCCCCCGAGCCCCCCCGATCCGAGGCAGATCCGAGTCAGGCTCGACTTTTCCCACCTGACTCGGATCTGAAATCGAGGCAAAACGTCATCATCCCGCCTTCCGAGTCTCGCGGGTTTTGGAACCTATATAAGGTACCCGCATCGGCGCCATTTTCTCACTCAGCTGTGGACAGTGAAGAGGGAGGGTGGGAGTTAGGGCTGGCTGGGCTGTGTAGTGTAGTGTAGTGCAGAGTAGTGTTGTGCAGTGCTGTGCTGCGCTGTGCTGCTGTTTGCTCTACTTCAAAGTCCATAGGGGCTGGCTGTGTTGTGCTGTGCTGCTGTTGTTAATAGGGGCTGTGTCCACTACTTCAAAGTCCATAGGGGCTGGCAGGACTGTGTTGTGCAGTCAGTTCTCCATAGGGGCTGTGTCCACTCCAAAGTCCTGTGCAGTGTCCCAGTCCTAAAGGGGTGCTGTAGTGTTGTCCAGGGGGTGCTCTGTCCATCAGGGGTGCTCCCCCCAAGTGCTAAAAAAATAATATTTTTTGTGTGTTTGTGAATTGTGTGCGCAGTAGCCGCATGTGCATCAACAAAGTAGTGCCAAGCGTGCGCCTGTGTCATAAGTAAAGGGCCGGCTGGCTTGACCATTAAAGGGTGCTGTAACCCCCAAAGTACACTCCAGTCCAAACCAAAAAAAAAATTATTTTCTGTGTTTGTGAATTGTGTGCGCAGTAGCCGCACGTGCATCAACAAAGTAGTGCCAAGCGTGCGCCTGTGTCATAAGTAAAGGGCCGGCTGGCTTGACCGTTAAAGGGTGCTGTAACCCCCAAAGTACACTCCAGTCAAAACCAAAAAAATATATATTTTCTGTGTTTGTGAATTGTGTGCGCAGTAGCCGCACGTGCATCAACAAAGTAGTGCCAAGCGTGCGCCTGTGTCATAAGTAAAGGGCCGGCTGGCTTGACCGTTAAAGGGTGCTGTAACCCCCAAAGTACACTCCAAACCAAAAAAAAAAATATTTTCTGTGTTTGTGACTTGTGTGCACTGTGGCTTCACGTGCATCAACAAAGGAGCAGCGCCAAGCGTGCGCCTGTGTCCCATAAGTAAAGAGCCGGCTGGCTCATTTCTTAAAGGGTGGTGTAACCCACAAAGTGCACTACTCTCCAGCAAAAATTTAAAAATATTTTCTGTGTTTGTGTGCGCTTTAGCCGCACGTATATATCAATATAACATAAATGGAGGACCAAACTTTCTCCGATAAAAATAAAATAGGGAAAGATCAAGAACCACTTCCTCCTAGTGCTATTGCTGCTGCTGGGAGTTGTTCATCATCCCAGAGAGGAAGTAGGAACATCACTACTTTTACTAAAGAATTGACACTCCAACAGTCCCTAGCGATGAGGATGAAGTACGACAGCAGTCATCCTGAAGCAAAATGTATAACTGAGGCCTTGACTGCTATGTTGGTGTTAGACGTGCGTCCGGTATCCGCCATTAGTGCAGTGGGATTTAGACAATTGATGGAGGTAGTGTGTCCCCAGTTCCAAATCCCGTCTAGATTCCACCTGCATCCTCAAAGCAGCAGCGACAAGCGTGCGTCTGTCTGTTAAAGGGTGGTGACACCCTCAAAGTGTGCTACACAAACAATAAAAATATTGTTCTTTTTTTTCCGGTCTTTGTGAAATGTGTGGGCTGTAGCCGCACCTGCATCCTCAAAGCAGCAGCGACAAGCGTGCGTCTGTCTGTTAAAGGGTGGTGACACCCTCAAAGTGTGCTACACAAACAATTAAAATATTGTTCTTTTTTTTTATGTTTTTGTGAAATGTGTGGGCTGTAGCCGCACCTGCATCCTTAAAGCAGCAGCGACAAGCGTGCGTCTGTCTGTTAAAGGGTGGTGACACCCTCAAAGTGTGCTACACAAACAATAAAAATATTCTTATTTTTTTTTCTGTCTTTGTGAATTGTGTGGGCTGTAGCCGCACTTGCATCCTCAAAGCAGCAGCTACAAGCGTGCATCTGTCTGTTAAAGGGTGGTGTAACCCTCAAAGTGCTCCAAAAAATAAAAAACGATTTTTTTAATGTGTTTGTGACTTGTGTGCGATGTAGCCGCACGTGCATCAACATAGTAGCAGCGCCAAGCATGCGCCTGTGTCATAAGTCAAGGGCTGGTTTGGACATCTGGTCCAGACTGAAGGATGTGCCAACAATTTCTGACAAGTCTACTGTCACTGCATATGATACTGTCCTCAAAGCAGCAGCGACAAGCATGCGTCTGTCTGTTAAAGGGTGGTGACACCCTCAAAGTGTGCTACACAAACAATAAAAATATTGTTCTTTTTTTTCCGGTCTTTGTGAAATGTGTGGGCTGTAGCCGCACCTGCATCCTTAAAGCAGCAGCAACAAGCGTGCGTCTGTCTGTTAAAGGGTGGTGACACCCTCAAAGTGTGCTACACAAACAATAAAAATATTCTTCTTTTTTCTGTCTTTGTGAATTGTGTGGGCTGTAGCCGCACCTGCATCCTCAAAGCAGCAGCGACAAGCGTGCGTCTGTCTGTTAAAGGGTGGTGACACCCTCAAAGTGTGCTACACAAACAATTAAAATATTGTTCTTTTTTTTTCGGTCTTTGTGAAATGTGTGGGCTGTAGCCGCGCCTGCATCCTTAAAGCAGCAGCGACAAGCGTGCATCTGTCTGTTAAAGGGTGGTGACACCCTCAAAGTGTGCTACACAAACAATAAAAATATTCTTCTTCTTTTTTCTGTCTTTGTGAATTGTGTGGGCTGTAGCCGCACTTGCATCCTCAAAGCAGCAGCGACAAGCGTGTGTCTGTCTGTTAAAGGGTGGTGTAACCCTCAAAGTGCGCTCCACAAAAAATAAAAATATTATATTCTTTTTTTCTGTCTTTGTGAATTGTGTGGGCTTTAGCCGCACTTGCATCCTCAAAGCAGCAGCGACAAGCGTGCGTCTGTCTGTTAAAGGATTACATCGGTGACAGCATCCAAGTAGGCATGTCAGACAGTCCGCACCTGTACTGGCAGGAAAAAGAAGCAATTTGGAGGTCCCTGTACAAACTGGCTCTATTTTACCTGAGTTGCCCCCCCTCCAGTGTGTACTCCGAAAGAGTGTTTAGTGCAGCCGGTAACCTTGTCAGTGAAAGGCGTAGGAGGTTGCTTCCACAAAATGTGGAGAAGATGATGTTCATAAAATGAATTATCAACTCTTCCAGGGAGACCAGCCTCCAGAACGTACAGAGGGACCTGTGGTTCCAGCGGGGACGAATTAATATTCTGTGAGGATGAGGATGTACACACTGAAGAGGGTGAGGAATCGGTGGATGAGGAGGATGAGGATGACATCTTGCCTCCATAGAGCCAGTTTGTGCAGGGACAGATTAATTGCCAGCTTGTTTTGTGGGGGCCCAAACGAACCAATCATTTCAGCCACAGTTGTGTGGCAGACCCTGGCGCTGAAATGATTGGTTTGTTAAAGTGTGCATGTCCTGTTTATACAACATAAAGGTGGGTGGGAGGGCCCAAGGACAATTCCATCTTGCACCTCTTTTTTTTCTTTGCATTAAGTACAGTTTGGGGCCTAGTTTTTCAAACTGCCATCCTGTCTGCCACTGCAGTTTCACGCCTAGATGGGTCACGTGTTTGTGCCGCCCACTCGTGTCGCTTAGCATAGTCATCCAGCTACCTCGGTGCAACCTTTTGGACATAAAAACACTATTGTGAGGTGTTCAGAATAGACTGGAAATGAGTGGAAATTAAGGTTAGCATAGGAGCAGAAAAACCTACAAATTCTGTGATTTTAGCTGTTTTTATGCTTTTTTTCAAAAAAATACAGATCCAAAACACAAAACCCAGAACCCAAAACACGGAAGGGTGGTTTTGGCAAAACCAATCCAGATCCAAAACACGAAGAAAGATCCAGATCCAAAACACAAAACACGAAAAGTGGCCGGTGCACACCCCTAGTATTAAGGCAGCCGGCTTCCCAATTGTATACCCTGTAGTCCTCATCAGTCCCAATATGCCGCTGGACTCACCATAAATAAACAATAACCAACTGTTCAAGTAGCACATCATGCTTTGTCTCTATAGTTTTTTTTAGATTGTAACAGAAACAGTGAGATTACCCACATCATCACTAATAATCAACCCGACAGTAACAAGTAAATCTGACAGTAAAACAAAATGAAAAAAACAAAACTATAAATGTAAAAAACAGAGATAAAGAAAAAATCAGCTATTTTTAAATATCATTGCTGATATGTAGTCAGTGACTTCAGTACAAATGTTTGTTTTGTTTTTATTAATATACTCTAGATGATCCACAATTACTTTGAATCGTTAACAGTATTTAATGTATATAGTGGCAGTGCAGACATATATCTTAATATTTAATACAGTAATATGTTGAAGAGAGCTCTAATAAAATGTTTAATATAACACAAATATACTGTATATAACATGAATCATCTAGTCATTAAAGTTAGTCAAACAGTCTTTGCCTATAAATGAAGTTACAATGTTATATGTTTCATATTCACCAGCACTATTTTACATTAAAAACGACTTGAATTTATATTAAACATGTCTTGTTTTAATTACTTAGCAAATGTAAGGATGCTGCAGAGGACTTTAGGGGATCACAACAACAATTTAATATGATGAATAGCTACTGCTGCTCATAAAAATGTACAGTACATTTCTGGTGTATACAACCCTCATCTCTGGGGATATATAAATAATTGAATTTCATTGTTTGAAGAAAAACAACATAGAATAACTCCTGTGTAACTTAGTTTTCCAAGATAGTTCCATTTTCCATTAAAACACTTAACCTGGAATTATTTTTTTCCTACGATTCAGACTCCTGGTACGTCTTGATTAACATGATTTATTATACATAAGCAATCAGAAGCATGTATTAACTTAATGATGCAAGGATGTCCTGTCTTACAGCATCAAAAAGCTGTATCTGTCAAATGTCTGATTGAATACTTAAAACATTTGACCTTCAACTTCAAATTTTTGTTTCTTTAAAATAACAGTTACACTTGCTTTAAATTGACGAAGATGGCACGCCAAAGAATGGGATGTTATCCACCCTTTGTTTGACCATAGGAGACAGTGTCTCATAGCAACTAACAGAAAGGGGCAAATGGCTCTGGAAAGTGATAAATTGGAGAGTGATAAAGTACCATCCAATCAGCTGCTAACTGTCATTTTGAAAACACAACCTGTAAGATGGTAGTTAGGAGCTGAGCGGCTGGTAGTTAATCACTTTCTAATTTATCACTTTCCAGAGCTTAGTACATCTCTCCCAAAATGTGTAAGAAGAGTACCCCATGTCTAGTAATTTATGAGAGGGAGTCAGAAAAAACCCCCATAAGATTTGCTACAGTAGTTTAACTAGAAAATATCCACGTCCAATTGTAACATCTTATATTAGCTGCTTCCCGAAGAGAGAAGACATTGCCAAACACAAAAGGCACTACCAGTAAGGAAGAAGAAATAAAGCAAGAAAGAAGAAGCAAAACAGAGAACTCAAGAAAGAAGAGAAGCCGAACGCAATTGGAGAATAGTCCCAGGAGAAGAGCAGAATTATTTTGTGGAAGAACTGACACTTTGCCCTCTGAAGACCAGTTGAAGACACTGGGACCAAGAGAAGGGCTAGGCATCTCGTATAGGTAAGTCATTCAGAAAGTCTACTTTATTTGGTTTACTACTGCACCACCAGCGTGCATCTAGAGTCCCATCCTAGTTGCCAAAGTACCTTTTGGCACTAGACCCAGTAGGTTAGTTTGCGCATAGGCCCATGGCCATTTTGAAGTAAAGTCAGCAGGCATTTGGCTATCTTGGTGGTGGCCCAAGCCTTCGACAAACACTTTCATCATAGTCCCTTAATCTACCACTGTTTAATTAGGTCCCAGTCTGATAGGCCAGACCACCTTTCCTCCCTATACTTCTAACATGTACCTGTACATTGCCGTGGCACTGTCACAAGCGTGGAATTTAGGAGCTGTGTTCCCGGACTGGGCCTTGGATCTGTATTACTTGGCGCAGACGCTCGCTGGAGGAGACTTGGCTTAATGAAGTTTCTCCGCATGAGAGGGTGCAGCGAACTGACAGGAGTTTGAGGAATGCGGCAGTAACGAGGTAGCTAGGAAGCTACGTGGAGCGGCTGGATAGCCGAGGGTAGACGTTGGTAGCTGAGTGGCTACGTGGAGCGGCTGGATAGCCGTGGGTAGACGTTGGTAGCTGAGTGGCTACGTGGAGCGGCTGGATAGCCGTGGGTAGACGTTGGTAGCTGAGTGGCTACGTGGAGCGGCTGGATAGCCGTGGGTAGACGTTGGTAGCTGAGTGGCTACGTGGAGCGGCTGGATAGCCGTGGGTAGACGTTGGTAGCTGAGTGCTATGTGAAGTGGCTGGATAGCCGTGGGTAGACGTTGGTAGCTGAGTGGCTACGTGGAGTGGCTGGTGAGCCGTGGGTAGACGTTGGTAGCTGAGCGGCTACGTGGAGCGGCTGGTTAGCCCTGGGTAGACGTTGGTAGCTGAGTGGCTACGTGGAGCGGCTGGATAGCCGAGGGTAGACGTTGGTAGCTGAGCGGCTACGTGGAGTGGCTGGTTAGCCATGGGTAGACGTTGGTAGCTGAGCGGCTACGTGGATCGGCCGGTTAGCCGTGGGTAGACGTTGGTAGCTGAGTGGCTATGTGGAGCGGCTGGATAGCCGTGGGTAGTTTGCTTAGCTAAACTAAGAAACTAGTTGCACTGGCAACTTGTGTGAGCATTGGGGATCCTTTTATAGTGGACACTGGGAGCTGACAGGCTGAAAGAGAAGGAGAAGGCTCCTCATTGGTGGTAGTGGGGTCACATGGGCAATCCAAGATGGCCGCGCCCATGGACCGGAGGACAGCGCTTCCTGGAGGTAGTCAGCAGGGACCAGCGGTCAGCAGGAGCCGGCGTGGGAGCAGCACAGCAGCGGGACCCTCCAGAGGACAACAGCGGAGACTGCCTTGGGAGAAGAGGAAGGAGCGTACAGCGCGGGAGCCGGAAGACAGCGCGGGTCAGCGCCCGCACAGGTAAGCGACGGGGTCTGATTCTGGGGTCTCCAGGCCGGCGTGTGACAGTACCCCCTTCTTCAAGAGTGGCCACCGGACACTTCCTTGGTTTATGAGGAAATTTCACATGGAACGCTTTGACCAGACGGGGTGCATGGACATCGGAGGCATTTATCCAGATTCGTTCCTCCGGACCATAATTCTTCCAGTCAATGAGGTATTGAAGACGGTTGTATCGACAACGGGAATCTAAGATTCTGTCAACTTCGAACTCCTCTCCCTGCTGTGTTTGAACACTAGAAGCTTTAGGCAGGACCTTCTGAAATCGGTTTAAGACTAGTGGTTTTAAAAGAGAAATATGGAAAGAACTTGGAATGCGAAGAAATGGAGGAAGCTTTAACTGGTAAGCCACAGGATTCAAGACTTTGATGATTGGGAATGGACCAATGAATCGCGGAGCAAATTTCATCGAGGGTACTCGGAGTCTTAGATTTCGGGTAGAGAGCCAGACCATATCCCCAGGTCGGAAATTTGGAACCGCTCGTCTTTGGCGGTCAGCAAATCTCTTGTACCGGGCTGACGTTTTAGTCAGAGAGGAACGAACCTTTTCCCAGATGTTGGAGAACCGTTGAAGAGACATTTTGGCTGCAGGCACATCTAATGTGGGAAGAAGAGGGAAATCTGGCACTCGAGGATGTTGACCAAAAACTGTAAAAAAAGGAGTTGAGCTGGTGGACGTGTGATAATGATTATTGTGGGCAAATTCGGCCCAAGGAAGAAGTTCAATCCAGTCATCTTGGGAAGAGGAGACAAAAGTGCGCAGGAACTGTTCCAGGTCTTGATTGACCCTTTCGGTCTGACCGTTGGTCTGGGGATGATAAGCGGTAGAAAATTTGAGTTTTACCTGAAGGGCTGAGCAGAGTGACCTCCAGAACTTCGCTACGAACTGTACTCCCCTGTCGGAGATGATCTCTTGAGGAAGGCCGTGGAGCTTGAAGATCTCTTTTATAAAGCTCTGGGCAAGTAGAGGTGCAGACGGAAGCCCAGTAAGTGGTACGAAATGAGCCATTTTAGAAAAACGATCCACGATAACCCAAATTGTGTTGTGGCCCCGAGATGGAGGAAGATCAGAGATGAAATCCATAGATAGGTGAGTCCATGGCTTAGATGGAATTGCAAGAGGTTGGAGTTGACCGTGTGGAACCCGCCGAGGTATCTTGTGTTGGGCACATTTGATGCATGAAGACACATAAGACCTGATGTCCTTTTTCATTGAAGACCACCAATAGGACCGCTGGATAAATTCTAGGGTTTTATCCATACCCAGGTGACCAGAGAACCAGGAAGCATGAGCCCAATGCAGTAACCTCTTGCGGGGTTCCGGAGCGACGAAAGTCTTCCCAACCGGGAGTATAGAAGATAATTGGGTAGAGGCAAAGAAAGCTGAATTCAAGATTGGTTGGGGCTGTTCCATGGGTAGATCAGGGTTGCTCGTCATGGAACGGGAGAGTGCGTCGACTTTGAGGTTTTGTGAACCGGGGCGATAGGAGACTTTGAAGTTAAATCTGGAGAAAAACATTGCCCAACGGGCTTGACGAGGGTTCAAGCAATTTGCAGATTTAAGATAAAGGAGGTTCTTATGGTCAGTAAAAATGGTAATGGGGTAATGAGCTCCTTCTAGAAGATATCGCCATTCTTCGAGGGCTAGTTTCATGGCGAGTAACTCTTGATCTCCAATGGTGTAGTTCTTCTCTGCAGGCAAAAACTTCCGGGAAAAGAAACCACAGGGATGAAGTTTTTCATCTTTAAATCGCTGGGAGAGCACTGCACCGACACCTCCAGGATAAAGGGCCAGGTGGAGTCTGGTTGCTTTAAGATGGGAGCGGAGATGAAGGCTTGCTTAAGAAGTTGAAATGCAGAGGTAGCTTCGACGGGCCATATAGTTGGATCTGCTCCCTTGCGGGTGAGGGCTGTAATCGGAGCTACCAGAGTCGAGAAACCTTTTACAAACTTGCGATAGTAATTGGCAAATCCTAGGAATCTTTGTATGGATTTTAAGGAAGAAGGAAGAGACCAATCAAGAATGGCTTGTAGTTTTGACGAATCCATTTGAAGGCCTGTTCCGGAGATAATGTATCCCAGGAATGGTACACTTGAGACCTCAAACAGACACTTCTCTAATTTGCAAAACAGTTGATTGGACCGCAACCTCAGAAGGACTTGTTTGACCTGGTCTCGATGAGTTTGGAGGTCTTGAGAAAAAATCAAAATGTTGTCTAAGTAAACGACCACACACTTGTACAAGAGGTCCCGGAAGATTTCATTGACGAAAAACTGGAAGACGGCCGGAGCATTACAGAGGTCGAAGGGCATAACGAGATACTCGTAGTGCCCATCCCTGGTATTGAAGGCCGTTTTCCATTCATCGCCTGGACGGATACGAATTAAATTATAGGCTCCTCTTAGGTCGAGTTTGGAAAAAACTGTGGCTCCCTTGACTCTATCAAATAACTCTGTAATGAGAGGAAGAGGGTAGCGATTCTTAATAGTTATTTCATTAAGACCCCGGTAGTCAATACACGGGCGCAAGCCACCATCTTTCTTTTTTACGAAGAAAAATCCAGCCCCTGCTGGAGATGTGGAAGGTCGAATGAAGCCTTTATTTAAGTTTTTTGTAATGTACTCCGACATGGCCTGAGTCTCAGGGAGAGATAGAGGATAGGTTCGGCCTCTAGGAGGATTCTTCCCGGGAATCAGATCTATGGGACAGTCCCAATCACGATGGGGAGGTAACAGGTCTGCGCTCTGTTTGCTAAAGATGTCCTGAAACCCATCGTAGGCTTTGGGCAGGTCTGTAGAATCCCGTACAACGGAAGATCTGATAGGTATTACCCGCTGAAGGCAACCTTTGAAGCAATTGGAACCCCAGGAGATTATTTGCATGGTGGTCCAATCGATTTGAGGTGAATGTCTCTGTAGCCAGGGTAATCCGAGAACTAAAGAATGAGAGGCTTTGGGAATCACTAGGAAGGATAGTTGTTCAGAATGGAGCACCCCAATGGTAAGTTTAAGTGGTGTTGTACGATGGGTGATGGTTCCACTAGAAATGCGACTACCATCGATGGCGGTTAAAGTGATGACTCGAGGCAACGCTTCCATGGGGATTTGATGCTTCTGGACAAATTCAGTAGTGACAAAGTTCTCTGCCGCTCCGGAATCCAGGAGAGCTAATACAGCTTTGGAACCTCAAGGACACTTTAAATGAGCCTGGATGGTGGAATCAGACTTCCTTTGTGATTCAATGGCAACTCCTAACTTAACCTCTCTTTCATAAGTTAGGAGGAGGCGTTTCCCGGACGATTGGGACAAGTTTTAACTAAATGTTGAGGAGATCAGCAGTACATACAGAGGTTCTGCCTCTGCCTTTTCTGCCGCTCCTCAGCCGATAAATGAGAGCGGTTGACCTGCATGGGTTCTTCGCCCAGAGGAGGAGAGGGTAAGCGGGAAACTGGACGTGGCCTTCCACGATCAAATCTGCCTCTTTCCAAGGCACGCTCCCTGTGACGGAGATCCACCTTGTTGCAGAGAGAGATTAACCCATCCAAACTGGTTGGAAGGTCATGGGAAGCTAGGTCGTCTTTGAGCCTTTCAGAAAGGCCTTCCAGAAGGCAGCAATGAGGGCATCCTCGTTCCAATTGAGTTCTGAAGCCAGAGTCTGGAACTGGACTATGTATTGGCCGACGGTCCTGCTGCCCTGATGGAGGCGTAGAATATCAGCTGATGCGGAAGTGGTTCTTCTGGGTTCATCAAAGATTTTGTGAAATGTAGCAACAAATTCGGGGTAGTTGGAGAGCAGGGGATCCGACTTCTACCAAAGGGGCGAGACCCAATCGAGTGCTTGGCCAGAGAGTAGAGAGATGATATATGCCACCCTGGTTCTGGCCATCGGAAAGTTGGCGGATTGTAGCTCAAATTGGATTTCGCATTGGTTTAAAAAACCCCTGCATAATTTGGGGTTGCCATCGAACTTGCTTGGAGGGGAGAGCTGAAGACGAGCAGGAGGTAGAACCGGAGGAGCAGGTGACACCACAGGAGGAGAGGCGGCTTGGGAGCCAGCGGGAGCGGGATGAGCCAGTAAGGACTGAATGTTGTCCAGGCGTGACGACATATTTTGGATAAATTGGATCAGCTGAGCCTGAGAGGTCTCCTGTCTTTCCAGACGGGATAGTACATCCTGCGAGGCTTCTATCCCAGATCCTTGACCACTTGCCGAGTCCATCTGGCCAGTGCAAACTGTCACAAGCGTGGAATTTAGGAGCTGTGTTCCCGGACTGGGCCTTGGATATGTATTACTTGGCGCAGACGCTCGCTGGAGGAGACTTGGCTTAATGAAGTTTCTCCGCATGAGAGGGTGCAGCGAACTGACAGGAGTTTGAGGAATGCGGCAGTAATGAGGTAGCTAGGAAGCTACGTGGAGCGGCTGGATAGCCGAGGGTAGACGTTGGTAGCTGAGTGGCTACGTGGAGCGGCAGGATAGCCGTGGGTAGACGTTGGTAGCTGAGTGGCTACGTGGAGCGGCTGGATAGCCGTGGGTAGACGTTGGTAGCTGAGTGGCTACGTGGAGCGGCTGGATAGCCGTGGATAGACGTTGGTAGCTGAGTGGCTACGTGGAGCGGCTGGATAGCCGTGGGTAGACGTTGGAAGCTGAGTGGCTATGTGGAGCGGCTGGATAGCCGTGGGTAGACGTTGGTAGCTGAGCGGCTACGTGGAGCGGCTGGTTAGCCATGGGTAGATGTTGGTAGCTGAGCGGCTACGTGGATCGGCCGGTTAGCCGTGGGTAGACGTTGGAAGCTGAGTGGCTACGTGGAGCGGCTGGTTAGCCGTGGGTAGACATTGGTAGCTGAGTGGCTATGTGGAGCGGCTGGATAGCCGTGGGTAGTTTGCTTAGTTAAACTAAGAAACTAGTTGCACTGGCAACTTGTGTGACCATTGGGGATCCTTTTATAGCGGACACTGGGACATGACAGGCTGAGAGAGAAGGAGAAGGCTCCTCATTGGTGGTAGTGGGGTCACATGGGCAATCCAAGATGGCCGCGCCCATGGACCGGAGGACAGCGCTTCCTGGAGGTAGTCAGCGGGGACCAGCGGTCAGCAGGAGCCGGCGTGGGAGCAGCACAGCAGCGGGACCCTCCAAAGGACAACAGCGGAGACTGCCTTGGGAGAAGAGGAAGGAGCATACAGCACGGGAGCCGGAAGACAGCGCGGGTCAGCGCCCGCACAGGTAAGCGACGGGGTCTGATTCTGGGGTCTCCAGGCCGGCGTGTGACAGGCACTAAGAATACTGTGCATTTGAATCCATTAGCGCTGCAGGCATTAGGAGACTCCCTATATTTTTGTGTGTGGATAGGGCAACCATGGAGTAGGTTTGTCATCAAGTAGAAGCACAATTTAACTGGCAATGCCCCACACTAAATTTCCCACCAAAAAGCACAGATTTTCCCACCAAAACAGGTGCACATGGACATTAAAGGATTAGTTCCATTTTAGGTCCAAATATTTGGAACACAAATCCTCCCAGATCACATTGCAGCTACATTAGGTTTCCCAGCAACTAGAACTCCATTATAGGTAGGCTGTTGATGTATTACTTGTTGTGTATTGTTCATTGATTGCCTTACTATTCTGCATTGTAATCTCTGGGCCTGCGTGATTGTGATAGCAGTAATTGACACCTACTGCTATTTTTATTAATGTCCCTAAGTTTCAAAAGGTTTTTGCTTTTTCTTAGGACTGCGATAAAATATCATAAATGAGTTATTTTCAGATTTGTCATTTATGAAATAGCATGCTTGTAATTTATCTTCCACTCAACACTATACTTGTGTAATGTAAGTACATTTTCTTCCATGTGCCTTACAAGTCTCATGAGAATGGTAGCTAGTATCTGGTGGTCATAGGAACCTGTGTCTACCGGCTTCCGGAGATTATGTTCTAAACTGATAACATTGTTTTATTGTCCTTTACACTGGCAGATCAATGCTTTGCCTTTACCATTACATTCATATTTTAGGGCAGTGGTTCCCAAACCCTCTCGAGTATCAGCATCTTTTTCACAGCACCCCAAGGCCTAATGGTTCTCAGTGAGAAATTCAGCAAAATATTTAAATTAAGTGACTGTACATGTCATCCTTAGGTTTCGTTTTGTGTGGTGGAAAGGACGGCACTTCTGTTTGTCCACATATTGTATTATTGGCAGCCACCAACCCTGGGTTTGTATATCACATGGACCATAAATAATTTGATTTGGTCCTGAACCACCAACCCGTGCCACCTCAAATGCCCCGCAGCACCCCAGGATGCCACGGCACCAAGTTTGGAAACCATTGCTTTAGAGTATATGTAATTACCTGTGAGTTGCAGGCATCTATAAAAACAGCTAAAATGTCCGAATCCAAAACCTGAGTTTGGTTTATATATCTGAGTTCCGAACAGGGTCACAAAAATGAATCTGAACCTTGCCTCCAGTCCTACTCCGAACCCCTAAATTCGGGTGTGTTCAGATTTCAGAAATCTGGCACCGCACATCTCTAGTACAGACTATAGGGTTTTCTTTATATATATATATATATATATATATATATATAGTAATCCATAGACTGGCACTCAAAGGGCTGTACATCCTGTAAATTGGCTCCGGTGCCCTCCTATAGGGTAACAACAACGTGTCCCAACTATAGATCCAAGAAAGCAGCACTCAGAGACTTGAAAATGCAGAAAAAACTCCAGTTTAATTGGTCGACGTTTCGGAGGACGTACCTCCTTTCTCAAGACACTGACATGAACAAACATAAAACACAAACGCATTTAAATACCTGACAAACACAATTGAAACACCTCCCAGTGATTGAGCACGCCGCGTGTACTTCCGGTGAACGAGGCGGACACCCACGGGACATAGTCACGTGTATCCACAATCGTCACAGCAAGCCGCGTCAGGCGGCTCCACCAATAGCAATAACTGTTGCCACATGCATCCATGGCAACCAACGCTAGTACGGAAGCCAGATAATGCATCACAACAGACACCAGTTAAAATCAATTAAAAACAAACATAGCATAAAAGACACAGTGTTATAATATGTTATAGCATAACACATTGGGAAAACAATCTCACCTAATATAAGAAGGGGTCCACCCCAGGTAAATACTAGAAAATAAACATTGGAAGGGACAAGATGTCACATTAGCACCCCTCTTAAACCTAGCCTCCAGTGCAATAATGCACGGAACATCTTAGAAAGCAAAACATTGCAAAAACCAATATACATATAGAATAAAATGTAGCCCTATATGTTATATCCTAAATGGACAGGCAATATTGAACATGAAATTGTTACTATTGATACGCAACTAGAACTAAAGTGGAAATAAAAGCTATTATAGGAAACAACTTAATCCAAGTGATTCATTAAGGCCCCTAGGAACAATCGTATCCAACAAAAATATCCATCTGGATTCAAGTTGTAATAATCGCTTAGATCTATTGCCACCACATAAAGACTGAGGGACATGATCTATAATACGATATCAGATTGTGGCTACTCCATGTCTTACTTGGGCAAAATGACGAGCCACAGGCTGCTCACTAGAGCCAGTGGCAATTGCTGCCCTAATCGCCGAGCGATGTTGTGCCATGCGCTCCTTGAACTGCCTCTCTGTCTTGCCCACATAGTGTAACCCACATGGGCAAGAAAGAAGATAGACAACAAATCTAGAACTACAAGTTAAAGTATGATAAATCCTAAATTTTTTCCCAGAATAAGGATGTAAGAAACTGTCACCTGTGACCATATAACGACAAGTTAAACACCCGGTGCATTTAAAGCAACCATGTTTATGTTGTAAAAAATGGGTAGGGGTCATCTTGGAAAATCCAGTAATATCTGTTTTGACTAAAAATTCTTTGATGTTACGGCCCCTCGTATAGCAAGGACGAATCCTGGTATCCGCCAGAAACAATAGCTCAGGGTCAGACTGAACCAAAGGCCAGAGCAGTTTCATCTTTTTATTACTAATCCTGCTGCTAGTGCTGTATCTATTAACCCATGTAAGTATATTTTGGTGAGAAACTTTAGGACGTGGACTTAATAAATCTTTATCCCTAGATTGAAGTAACTCTTCAAGACGATACCCTCTATCAATAAATTTTTTTATCATAACATCTAGCTGTTCATGTAAGTCATCAATCTCACTAGTAATCCTACAGACCCGGAGCATCTGTGACTATGGTAAAATGTGTAATGTGGAGGTAGGATGAAAGCTGTTATGACGAAGGATGGAATTACGATCTGTTGATTTAACATATAAGGATGTCTGTAAATGACCAGCAAAAGACTTAATCTTAACATCAAGAAAGGTGACCTCATGGATGTTAATAGTGTAAGTCAACTTAGCAGCTACATCCGAGGAGTTATGTGCCAAAATTAAATCATTGAACATTTGTTCTGTGCCAGTCCAAAAGATGAGGATATCATCTATATATCTGAGATAAAGAAACACGTGCTGTGTAATACTAGGATCAGTGAAAAACAATTGCCTCTCCACTTCACTCATATAGGCATTGGCATACGATGGGGCCACACAGGACCCCATCGCACACCCAGCCAGCTGCACAAAGAACCACCCATCATACAAAAAATAATTGTGAAGGAGTGTATACTCCAATAAAGTCAAAAACAATGGGACACTTGGACCTTCATATAGTGCATTGTTAGAAATCAAAATTTTAACCGCCGCAAGTCCCTCACCATGTGGAATACATGTGTAGAGGCTTGCGACGTCACCGCTACATAGAAAACAATTATCTGGTAGCTTTGATATCGTAGATAACCTTAACAACAAAGACGAAGTATCCTTCAAATAAGAATTGAGACTTTGAATGCAAGGTTGTAAAAATACATCCCAAAAAACAGCAATAGGTTGGCACAGAGACCCACGGGCAGAGATAATAGGTCTGCCCGGGGGACTCTGTGCATTTTTATGATTTTTAGGAATAGTGTAAAACACTGAAACAACCGGATGTTCAACACTTAAGGAGTTAAACACTGAGGAGATCCGGGTCATGGTTCTGATGTTTTTGCAGTTCGGAATTCAGATTTTAAATCCAAATTTCAGGTTTTGGATTGCCTATATTACATGAATTTAGCTGTTTTAAAAGCTTTTTATCTATTTTTTATTTTAAAAATCCAGATCCAAAACCAAAACCAAAACACTTGAGGGTGGTTTCCAAAACCAAATCCAGATCTAAAACCTTGGAGGAGATACAGATCTAAAACAAAAACCAAAACATGGGGTCGGCGCACATCCCTAATATATATATTTAATATATATATATGTATATATATATATATACATATATATAATTATATATATATATATATATATATATATATATCTCAGCAAATGTCCAGAACACCAAACAACCAGCACACCAATGTATATGCAAACAATATTTATATCGTCCTGGTCATTTTCAAGTGCTAACAACGTCCGTTCACTAAGTTCAAAGTGCAGCAGTGCAAAAATAACAGTTCCTTTCTAAGTACTCATCGTGTACGACGAACCCTCGTTGTAGCGTCAGTAAGTGCAGACCGGCCCGTCAGCTGTTTCAGTACCCTCCGGTACCTTCTTCCAAGGGCATAACGACAACACTAAGGCCACAGGTCTTATAGCCCCTTGATTACCTGCAACTGGACTAAACAGCACCAATAAATGGCACTCACCTGTAATAGATCATCTCATCTCACCTTGAACCTTCGTGTGGTGCGACGAATCCAGTGGGGACCCGGAAGCGACATGTGCGTTCCACCGGAGCTTGAGTTCCACAGACATATAATTACATTCTGGCTGTCGGGCAGTGTATGTACAGTCAGGTGCATAAATATTGGAACATTGACAGCATTTTCACTTCAGAATTCATTCTGCTGCTTTTGTCAGCAGTCACATCATCAATAAATACAAGGGAACCAGTTCCATTGGCAGCCATACATGCCCACGCCATGACACTACCACCACCATGCTTCACTGATGAGGTGGTATGTTTTGGATCATGAGCAGTTCCTTTCCTTCTCAATACTCTTCTCTTCCCATCACTCTGGTACAAGTTGATCTTTGTCTCATCTGTCCATAGGATGTTGTTCCAGAACTGTAATGGCTTCTTTAGATGTTGTTTGGAAAACTCTAATCTGGTTTTCCTGTTTTTGAAGCTCACCAATGGTTTACATCTTGTGGTGAACCCTCTATATTTGCTCTTGTGAAGTCTTCTCTTGAATGTTGACTTTGACACATATACACCAACCTCCTGGAGAGTGTTCTTGATTTGGCCAACTGTTGTGAAGGGGTTTTTCTTCACCAGGGAAATAATTCTTCTGTCATCCACCACTGTTGTTTTCCATGGTCTTCCGGGTCTTTTGGTGTTGCTGAGCTCTCCGGTGCATTCTTTCTTTTTAAGAATGTTCCAAACAGTTGATTTGGCCACACCTAATGTTTTTGCTATCTCTCTGATGGGTTTGTTTTGATTTTTCAGCTTAATGATGGCTTGCTTCACTGATAGTGACAGCTCTTTGGATCTCATATTGAAAGTCAACAGCAACTGATTGCAAATGCAAATGTCACACCTAGAATCAACTCCAGACCTTTTACCTGCTTAAATGATAATGAAATAACGAGGGAATAACCCACACCTGTCCATGAAATAGCTTTTGAGATGATAGTCCCATTACTTTTGGCCCCTTAATAAGTGGGAGGCACATATAGAAACCGTTGTAATTCCTACACCATTCACCTGATTTGGATGTAATTACCCTCAAATGAAATCTGAAAGTCAGCAGTTAAAGCCATTGTGGTGTTGAATAGAGGCCAAAATATGAAAATTCTGTCAATGTCCCAATATTTATGCACCTGACTGTAAATACATTATACATTATAAACATTTTTAAAGATTACACTGCCATATGTCATATTGTCCAAGTCCAAGCCATGCATCAAGGTGTGCCACAAGAACACACAAACATTTATATAAAATGAAAAGCAAAAGGAAAAAAGAAAAAAACATTGCATCAATATGAAAAATATTCTTATAAGAAACAATTCAAATTAAGTTCTTCATTTAGTCCACAAGGTGAAACTATGTGCAGGTCGTATATCCAATGACATTCACTCTGTAATAAGTATTTGTTGCGGTCACCACCTCTTATAAGTGGGGGCACATGATCTATTGCCATTACCCTAAAGTCTAAGAGGCTATGACCCATTTCAACAAAATGTTTTGCAACTGGTGGAGTGTTACTGTCAGTTCCCACAAGTGCTTTCCGTATGGAGGATCTATGTAGAGCAATACGCTCTTTCAACTTATGGACAGTCTTGTCTACATAAAGTATAGTCGATTACATGGGCATTTTATAACATATACAACAAATTTGCTTTCACAATTCAAACGATGTTGTATCTTGTAAATTCTATTCTTTTGAAGATCTTTAAAGGAATCACCCGTCATCATAAATCGACAATTGATACATCCAGAACAAGGGAAGACACCACTTTTCAGTGTAAGCCAAGCCAAGTATTTTGTTTTCTGATCCCCACATCTGATTTTTTCACAATATCTTTAATATTATTGCTGCATCTGTAGCTGATTAGTGGCGGATCTTTACAGCTGATTGATAGGGCCGGGTCCATTTGCCAATGACGCAGGATTGCCTTTTTGTTAAATAGTGAGCAAGTAGAAAAAGTTGTTTTAAAAATGAATCTCTCTGATTTTGCCTCTTTCGCTTCATTTTTATTCAACAAGGTAAGTCTGTCTATTTGTATGCATTTTTTCTGTTGCACATTTATTTTCACTGGGGTCATAGCCTCTCTCTATAAATGTTTTGCCCATTTGGTGTAGATCATCAGGTAACTCGTTACTATCAGAGGTTATCCAAGTCACATGTAGATGGTGTGAATAAGGCAAACCCTTTTTCAGGGGCCAGGGGTGGAAAAAGAGTGTTGCCAAAAGAGTGTTTTTATCAGTTATATTGGTGTAAACAGATGTCAAAAAAACCATCTGCAACACTAACCGTAACATCCAAGTAATTGATGGTTAGTTTACTAAAGTTCAGAGTGAATATGATAGTACTTTCAATAGAGTTTAGGTAATCAAAGAATTCCAATAGACTTTTCTCACCTCCAGACCACACCATGAAGACATCGTCGACATATCGTACATAAAATAAGATTAGTTTTGATAAAGAATGAGACATATATTTTTTTTACCTAAATATGCATAAATAAATCAACATACACCGGGGCCATGATTGAACCCATTGTGGTTCCCCGGCGCCGCAAGAAAAATGTATTATCAAACAAAAAGTTATTTTTATGTAATATAATATCTATCAGTAAAGTAACAAAATCGACTGGTGGTCCTTCATAGTGTTTGCTGGAGGTGATCATATCTCTTACGGCCTGCATTCCATCAACGTGTGGAATATTTGTATACAAATTGACAATACCCATTGTGACCAATAATACATCATTAGTAGGGAGAGAAAAATCTCTCAACATATTCAGAAAATGTGTAGTATCATGTACATAATAATCAGTACTCTGTACAACTGGCTGCAATAAAAAATTAACATATTGAGAGATAGGTTGACATAGTGACCCCTGTGAAGAGATGATAGGTCTACCCGGCGGACAACAGAGAGATTTGTGTATTTTCGGTAAGATATATAGTAATGGAATGATTGGATGTTCTTGAACTAAAAAAATAGCAAGTGTCTCATCAAGCCAACCATTAGACAATCCCATGTTAATAATACCTTCAATCTCTCTCTTGTACCGCCAGGTAGGGTCACTAGTCAACCTCTGACAGCAAAAGTCACCCGCTAGCTGCCTATATATTTCATTTATGTAATCCAAATGATCCAAGATTACCACACCCCCACCCTTATCGGCGGGCCGTATTATTATATTTTTATTGTCTTTTAATGTTTTAATAGCTGCGGTTTGATCAAGAGTAAAATTATAGTAGGAAACTTTCTGTTTACGTGCAGCAGGCAAAACATCTCTTCTGACCAATTTTAGGAAAGTATCAATAAAGGGGCTATTTACTGCAGGATTAAAAGTGCTTCTGTTTCTAAAAACTTTTTTCTTAGGAACATAATTGGAACTTTATTGCCAATTTTTTTTTTTAATTTTAATTGTCTCTGAAATTTATATAAGTCCACTTCCAAATCAAATAGTTTTTGCTTAAATTTTTTTACAAATGAAAGCCCCTTTGATAACACCTCCAATTCATGAATTCTGTAGATAGAGTGTATTTAGACAGATTGAAGACTATCTCTTTCTGCCCCTGTTCTTGCCTCTGTTGAGTCTTTCACTGTTTAAGTTTGAACCTGCTGCCTCCCCTCCTACAGGGTTTTCGTTTTGTAATTTGTTTTTGCTTCTTGTAGAGGTGTTTCCCTTCACTGTGTGCTGTCAGAGTCACTTAATGAGGTGTATGATCTGTATTACCCCTTTCAGACATACGACCCGGGAAATTTCCTGCTCAGACCCAGGAATTTCCCCTGTGTAAAATCCCGGGTATTTGGCGGAGACCCCCCTTTCACACTACATAGTCTACCCGGGAAATTCCCGGGTAGACCCCTTTCAGACACAAGCCGGGTATTTCTGTTTTATACACACTGGATGTCTGATAATACCTAGTGTTGTAGGTACTTATAGAAAGCAAGATGACTGAGACTGCAGTGTGACCGACATTTATCCCACGCTGCTGCCGTAGCTTCCCCACCTCTCACTTCCTTCTCTGACATGTCAGCGCCACAGCCTAATCCGGACATGTCCCCCGAGATGTGCTAGGGGAGAGCGGGGAACTAGCCAGGCTGGAGCCAGTACTGCCATTCTGTAATGGGTCCCCGGGCTGCAGTGACAGGGGAGGCCCACTCTTGGAGCCAGGTTGATGGCGCTGCACTAGAGCCGAGCTTGGTGACCCCGTGAAACCCCCGCCTCAGTGACCCGGAGCCGCCTCTTCTAGCATCCTGCCCCTCACATTGCCCCTCACAATAGGGGCAGTAGTGGTGGTCCAGCGGAAGTGTGGACGGGTGGTGAGCGGCAGCGCTGAGCATCCTATAGGACGCTCTGCACTGCCAACTCAGAGCAGCAGTGCTGAGCATCCTATAGGACGCTCTGCGCTGTCGGCTCAAAGCAGCAGCGCTGAGTGTCCTATAGGACGCTCTGCGCTGCCAACTCCATGTAAAAGCTGCTTGGTGCTGCCCGGGAGTAGTAAATTCCCGGGTAGCACCATTCAGACAGAGGGAGGGTAATTTCCCAGGACTTAAGTCCCGGGAAAAACCCTGGTCGATTGCAGGGGCGGCTACCCGGGAACGTGTTCCCGGTAGGTACCTTTCAGACAGACTTGGCTTCCCGGGAATTTGGCTGAGGCAGGCCAAATTCCCAGGAATCTTGAGATGTCTGAAAGGGGTATATAAGACCCTGTTACTCTTAAATGTAAGTAAGTCTGATCTAAAGGCTGAAACAGCAGTTTCTAGCCTAGACAACCAATCCACTTCAGTATCATTTGACAATGTTTTCAAACCAACATTTTCACACAAAGCAATATCCTTTTCCAATGCTACAATCCCATTATTCACTTGCTGGATAACCAATATCATAAGGTCAAATGAACATTGGTTAAGGATTAAACACCATTGGCGGCAGAATTCGTGATTGCCCTGACCCAACGTAGGTTGGTTCTTAATCCTAAACCCTAGTGGGATTACATTTTCTTTATGATATTGGGATAGGGTTAAGCCATGCAAAGTTAATTCCACATGTCTTTTTTTCAATTTAATCAGATCATTATATATTTCCCTTGGGCTATCTTTATCGAATTCTAAAATATCAGCGTTAGGGAATAAGATTTGTGAGATGTCTTGGTCACAAAATCAGGGGCTATAAGACCAGTGGCCTCAGTGTTGTGGTTATGGCCTTGGAAGAAGCTACCGGAGGGTACCGAAACAGCTGTCAGGCCGTGCTGCACTCACTGACGCTACAACGAGAGTTCGTTGCACACGATGAGTACTTAGAACGGAACTGTTATTTTTGCACTGCTGCATTTGGAACTTTGTGAATGGATGTTGTTAGCACTTGAAAATGACCAGGATGATATAAATATATTTTCCATATACATTTGTCGTGCTGGTTGTCTGATGTTCAGGACATTTGCTGCTATTAATCATTATAACTGAGCACCCACAAATTTTTTATGAGTTTGAGTGTGCAGGATTTGCGATTTATATATATATATATATATATATATATATATACCTATATGTACAGGATGTTTGTATGTGTGTCTTTGTACTGTGCTTTCTTATTGCTATACAGTTCATTTTATTCATGTATGAATGGGCAAGACAAAAGACTATAGTTGGGAAATAATCATATTTTCTTCAATCTTCAATCTTCAGCCTTGTCTCTACTTTGTTAATAAACACATAATAACTAACATCAACTGTGCAGCGCTGCAGACTATTATCTTAATAACTGCTTTATGTTTGAGAAGCTGAAAAGCTCTCCTGCCACTGACAAGTTTCTACCTAATTTATCAGCCATTCATGCAAGACAAAATCATTATATTAGTTTGTCTGTGTATGTGTTGAATATCAATGTGTTTCTTACATTCAATTCAGGTGTTTTTGCTTATGTGAAAAATTAATTATATATCTTAATAATGGCAGGTTTTTATTAGGGTGACATTGGTATGTTAAAGGAGCGTGAAGAATTCGTGAGTAAATGAGCTTGGTAGGAATAGGCTCATACTTGACAAAATATATTTAACAAAAGTAACCATACAGTATATTTTGACAAAAGGCTATACATTTCACTGCAATCAATTTCAACTAAATATGAATATCTTCAAGACAATACTATTATTAATTGGCTTACTAATCAAGATCGGCTTACTGACTTTCATAGCCCCCAAGGTACCTGAAGCAGTTTTTGATTCCTTACTATCCCACTCGATTACTGCAATCTGTTGATGAAGGACTATTAACAGTACCTAGAAGCTCCCAGAATTTGTCTGGGGGTCAAGCTTTCAACTTTGTGGCTCCGACTTTATGGAACTCACTTCCCCGCACAGTTCGAGAGGCCTCTACTCTAGAATCCTTCAAAAATAGACACAAGACTCACCTATTCACCCAAGTATTTAACTAATGTCCCTTGTTAAGCTTGTTTTGTATTTTGTACTGTAAAGGCAAATGTAAAGCACTTTGAGTCCTTTAGGAAAAAAGCGCTATATAAATAACATTATTATTATTATTATTATTATTATTATTATTAGAGCTATGCGGAGACCCCTGTGTTTTGGTTTTTGGTTTTAAATCATCATCTTGTCTTAGTTTTGGCAAAACCACCCTCAGGTGTTTTGTTTCGGATTCGGTTTTTGGATTTCTTTAAACATTTATAAAAACAGCTACAATCATCTAATTAGTACCTGTTTTTAAAAAGTATGGTGGTCGCTCATATCAGCTTAATGACATTACACAGGTGCTTGTAAAGGGCGGAGTTTAAACTGAACCACAGAAAAAAAAGATTCCCTCCAGCACACTGCAGCAATATCAACAAAAAATACTTAAATCCTACATGATAATAGAGATACAGAGGTATTAGTTACATACATTTGCAAATATATGAATAAGTGCCAGGACATCGTCATGGCTCATCTATACTGGCATCCCTAACATTAAGGGGTTCACGTCCGAGAAACAAGGTACCCAAAAAAATTCCAGCCAAGGACCATCCCCAGGGCATCCCACGAAATGGGGAAAAAAGGTGCTAGTGAAGTGTAAAGAATAGATGTGTAAAGATAAATCAATAAGTGTTAATGAAATGAGAAAGAATTAAAATTACATAAATAATAAACAAACAATTAGAAAAGTGATAAAAAAATATCTATGTGAATTAAGTGGTGATGCCCTGAAAAATGTCCAGCCAGAACAACTCCGGTGGCCCCACTTCCAAACGCTCACCCCAAAATAATTATTGCTACATAATAGTAGCACCCACTCTGGGTCATATAATTACAAATTAGTGTACTGCATAATAACAGCACATGTATAAGCTGAGAGCTGACTCAACTTAGAGGTACCCCAGAAACCTCCACATGGCACTATAAGGACCAGCACATCCTCCCAATGCTGGCTCCCTTCATGCCTCTCAAGACTGCAAACAAAAAGTATGGTGGTCACTCATATCAGCTTAATGACATTGCACAGGTGCTTGTAAAGGGCGGGGTTTACACTGAACCACAGAAAAAAAAGATTCCCTCCAGCACACTGCAGCAATATCAACAGAAAATACTTAAATCCTACATGATAATAGAGATTCAGAGGTATTAGTTACATACATATGCAAATATATGAATAAGCACCAGGCCATCGTCAAGGCTCCTTTCTACTGGCATCTCTAACATTAAGGGGTTCACATCCGAGAAACAAGGTACCCCAAAAAATTCCAGCCAAATTGCTGCAGTGAGCTGGAGGGAACCTTTTTTTCTGTAGTACCTGTTTTTGTTCCTTTAGTATTATTAACATCAATAGCATTCATTTCCAGTCATTTTCAGCTAATTTTGACCACCTCACAGCATGAGGGAAAGACTTAAATGCAATCCAAAATATGCGAGATCCGGGGTTTAAATCTGAGTTCTGAACTTCAGGACTCTGTTCTATGTGGAACCCCAAAGTGATTCCGAACTGGGACTCAATTTAACCCGGAACTTCTAATTTCAGTACTGTTCAGTTTGCAGGGAAACCAAACTGCTCATCTCTACTATTAATATCTACTACTAGCTTTGTGAATGTTCTTGATAATTATTTGCCCTTTCATTCAATAAAAGTGAACTAACATAGAGCGCTGTTACTATATGTACATACAAAACACAAATGTATATAAGTTTGATTTTGCAGGTACAGTTACTCCTGGAATATCACTGGGACACTTTGCAGCTCATTAACCTTCACCTCTGCATGCTGTGCAGCCCTACTGAATTCAATTTGGTCACCTGCAAGTACTTAATCTTAAATTAGGGGATTTATACAGTATATATTTTTTGCTATAAAGCCTGAATTATCTGAAATGCATAGCAATTACTGTCATACCAACAGGGGGTACAGTACCATATTCCCCATTTAAAGCTAAATGACCCCTAAGTATCTCAACATCACTACAAGATGGCAGTGGAGCCTCAGGGGGGCCAGGAAGACACCTACTATTAATTTTATAGATGATTAAATCTGAACTCTTTCGTTATACATGTATCAGCAGCAATGGTGCAGGATGTTTAGGCTCATTTAGTATGATATAGAGTATTTTGTGCACTGGGGGGGGGGACAGATAACTGCAGGTCTGGTTCCAAAAGGAGACATTCGATAGAGATTTCTGAATGTGCTGAAATGCACATTTATTGCCATCCACCCGTTCCCCTGTCCTGATACATTATTTATTGTGTTGTTCATACAATCATTCAATTAGGCAACTGAAAAACACACACAGCACTGCGAATAATGTAGGCAGTGGGCATGTGACTGTGCAGAACTATCACCATAGTATTGTACATTAGACACTATTTTCCATTGTGTATTATTACATTGTGTGTGTGCAATTTTCTCAGTAATAACAACTCTGTAGAAGGCACTATTTTTTCTTGCATATTATTTAATACTTTACATTATATCAACTATGTATAAGGCTATTATTATTATTATTATTATTATTATTATTATTATTATGTTAGCTGATTGTGAAAAGTGGAAAATTACTTTTTTACATGATAAATTCACAAACAACATTAAATATAGTAAGAAAAAAAACACTTCCCAAATGTATTCCATCTCATTCCCCAGGGTAAACCTTATGAAGCCCATTTGTTTTGTGGATAACATTCATGTTTGAGATCTTAATCTTGTGTGCAGAACCTAAGAATGATACAAATCTAATTATTTAGAGTAACAATACACTACTGTATATTTAATTTTTTTATCTAATATTTCAAAGATATTTTGTTTTGCACCATTACGGAATTGACTTTTTGTTAGAATGTTTTATTTCTAATTTGGGGCCTGATTCAGACCCACTCGCGAGCGGCTGTCCGCTCGCAAGTGGGTCGATGTTATGGACTGAGCATGCGCACGACGGAGGGAGCTCCGTCGTGCGCATGCGCCAGACGCGACGAGCGAAGGAAAGTCCTTCACTCGTTGTGTCCGATCAAAGGGGGCGTGCTGTCAATGTTGATTGACAGCACGCCCCCTTTGGTGGGCGTGCCGGGGGCGTGCCTCCCTGACGGGGGCGTTCCCACGGGAACGCCTCCCGTCAGAAGCCGGCCCACTGACATCACTAGTGATGTCAGTGGGAGTGATTTTGGCTCTGATAGAGCCAAATTCACTCCGGAGCTTGCGGTTGAAAACCTCAACCGCAGGCTCCGGCTCGCAATTTCGATGGTCGCGATGGTCTTGACCATCGCGGCCATCACAAAGCACGCTCGTATATAGCCTGTGGGTGGTGACCCACAGCTATACGAGCGTCCAGGAGGACGCTCCATGAAAATGGAGCCCGGCCCTCATTCAGAGCGTGCGCTCTGCTCAGAGCGTACGGCTCTGAATGAGGGCCTTGATTCTTTGCAACCTGTGCGATTCTGTTCACATAATTAATAATAAAATATGTACTATAGAAATATGCCAAAATGTCTCCTTCACCTGGTCAAAAATGCACTATCTAATGGTAACACAACTTTATTACCTCTGTCCTACTAATGTTTAGGGAAGTTCATTTGGAAAAAGTATATTCAATATCTCGCAGCATAGTTTGAAAAATAATTCAACTGACAGTTTGTGATCAGGGCCGTAGCTAGGGTAATGAGGCCGGTGCCATCGCACTGGGCACCACAGGTCAGGGGACGGTGTTTGGGTCTGTCAAATTTCTGTTTATTATCATTCTTGCTTGTAGCTTCCTCTTATTTCATCCCCAGCATCTCCTGGCCTCTCCTATCTCTTCCCTGGCCCTTCCCCATGAAGCCATGGCCCTTTTTTGGATGTATTATGTCCCTTTGAAAAATGAGGGAGGCACCAATGCTCTTTCTGGCACAGGGCACCAAAAAGTCTAGTTACAGCTCTGTTTGTGATAAGTGGGTTTTGGATGATATAATTACACCTGGGTTGATTATTAAAGAAAAAAGTAATAATTTTGCAATTAGAGATGTGCGCCCACCCCCGTGTTTTGTTTCTAATGCATCATCGTGTTTTGGTTTTGGATCTACTGTATATATGTTTTTTAAATGATAAAAACAGCTACTCACATAATTATGGTCTGTTTTTGTTCCTACAGTAAAATTAACCTCAGTAACAATTTTCAATTATTTTCAGTCAATTTTGACCACCTCACAGCTCACAATATTGATTCCATCCAGTTTAAGCCAAAAGGTTACATCGAGCTAGCTGGTTGAATAAGCTAAGCGACAACAGTGGGCGGCACTAACATGTGGCAGTTCAGCTTCCAACATGGCACCGCTGGTGGCAGGGCAAATTAAACTGTTCTTGCAGTTGCTGAATGGCGAATATGTCCCAAAATTTTCGGGGCTAATACAGCATCTGCTTCATGTACCTGTCAATTAAAAAAAATTCTGAACCACCAATTTGTGTGCAAAACATGGGACATGTTCAAATACACCCAGTTGTAAAGCTCCCACAATATTTGTTGCATTATCAGAAATTAGAAATCCTGAGGAGAGTCCTAGCAGGGTAAGCCATTTTGCTATGACATCCCTTAGTTTTTCTAACAGGTTGACACAGGTATGCCTCTTAGTGAAGCTGATGATACAGAGAGCACTGTAGCCTGCCTGTGAATGAGTTGGCATTTTTTTTAAATAAATGCTGCTGCTGTTCTTGCTTCCGAAGGTGATACACCCTTCCAGTGGGCTGCAGGCCCGCCAAGAGCCGTGGCGGGTCCCGGTAATAGGGGGCATGGCCTAATCGCGGGAGGCGTGGCCACGCCCCCTTGCCGAGAAAAAAAAAAAGATTTGCAGCGCCGCGTAGCAGCGCTGCGCGCTGGGGAGAGGGGGCACTCTGAGTCAGTGTGATCGCTCCCCCGCACAGGCATAGGAGACTGCCGTGGCTGCTGCTCAGCAGCCACGAGCAGTCTCCAACTGCAGCACAGCACACGCTGTGTGCTGGGCTGCTGTGAGGGGGGGGGAGAAGCACTGGACCCGGGCCCCCACCGGGCCCCTCAGGAAGCCCGGGCCCGGGTAATCTGTACCCGCTCCCCCCCTCTCGGCGCCCCTGGTGGGCTGTCACAGTCATGTAATCTTTCATTTGGCCAGTACCACTTGTAAACATATCTGTGGTTAAGTAGATAGTGGGTACAACGTCATTTTGTAGGGAAATAATTTTTCGTTTTAACGTCCAGGTACAGGCGAGGAATTGCTGTTCTTGGCAAATTGAATTGAGATGGAATTTGGTAGAGGATACATAGGACCTCATTAACTGTCTAAAGACAGATGCATTAATTGTGGCTATTGGATGCAGATCTAATACTAGCATAGCTGTCATGGGTTCAGTGATCTGCTGTACAACTGGGTGGCAGCTGTCATATGAGGGGGCATGGCCTAATTGTGGTAGTCGCATCCACGACCACTTAAATTTATTTAATTTAAATCCCATTTGCAGAGCGCTGTGAGCCCTCAGCCCTGCGCAATTTCAGGGGGGGCATGATCAGTGTGCTCCAACCCCCCCTTGCTTTCTCTTGCAAAGGACTGTTTCACAGTCAACTGTTTATTGAAACTACTAGTAGTCTTCTTGGTCCCTTTCTGGGATGAAGATCCACCCCCAGCACCAGCAGCAGGCCTAAAGCACAAGGATTCCTCTGAGGAATCCTGGATAGAGGAGGAGGCAGTTAGCCTTAGCAAATAGGATACAGGACTTGCTCTGATCATTAATGAGGAGATTTATGATGAAGGTGTTGGCAGTGGAGATTACAGATGCTAGGATCTAGCTGAGAGAAGGGATCTAGCTGATGTTGGACTGTTTGTCATTACTTTTTTAGCATAAGTTTTTTATTTATTTTATTTTCATATTTTTTACACATTGCTTCAACTATTGTAATGGTGGCACACTGGCACCTAATGGCACCTAAACAAAGCTCTAATAGACAAACGCAAAGGATAACCACAGGGATTAGAGCATGGCTTTAGGGGAGCCTTTAATTACATTTGCAGGAAAGTTATGATATAGTGTAGAAACAGTATCTTGTATGGGAAGCTAATGAATTATTTTTCCAAGATTGTTAGACAACTTCATAGTTTATCAACCCAAGTGAGCAGATAAGCAGAAGTAGATTTTTTTCTTATTAATCAGGACAATGCTTTTTTTTTTCTGTGTGCCACTGCCAAGTATAATATACAAGGGAAAGGTCAGTGTAGTACAGATTGAGAAAGACTGAACTGGAATAGGACATGTTTCTCTGGCTGAGCTACATTTAGTTTGTATGTTGTGTATCACTATCTATTATATCAAGAAGCTCTGACATAAAGAACATTCTCTTTGAGCCTTTTGCATAAAGTCCTTTCACTTCTCCTTGCCTCTCCGTCCAGCGTCTGCTATGAAATGGCGTCAGAATCACAACTGGAGTGACTTATATGGGATCCAAAACACGCGAGATCCAATGCCGGGAAGATGGTGTTTTGCCTTGTTTTGGAACCCGAGCCTGGTGGGAAAACCCGAGCTATGGCCTGGATTCACTCATAATCAGTAAGTTTGGGTGGGTTTGGTTTCTAGTAAACTGAACCCTCTCATCTCCTCATTCAGTTATGAGGGAGAAACTTTGAAATGCTAGATAATCTCTGCATTTACATATATTTGGTGACAGATTGTGTAACCTTTCCCACCTAATGAGTACAGCCATGTGCATACATGTGACATTTACATTTTATATAAATTAAAGAATATACACATTAGTAGGGGTTCTCCTCCCGGTATGCAGTCGGGAAGCCGGCGGACCTAATCCCGTCAGCCGGCTTCCCGACTGTCATATTCCGGCAAGGGTCTACAGGCAGGCATCGATATGCCAACGCCTGTCATTAGACATACGCCGGGAGCCCGACGCCTGGCATCCCGATCGAAGGGACGCCGGGTGCCAAGCGGGGATAGCTGCGCGGGGAGGAGGGTTAGGTTTAGGGTTCCCAGGGGGGACTCAGGGTTAGGCACCCCCCGGGAGATTAGGTTTAGGCTAGGGGAAGGGGGGGATTAGCATTAGGCACCCCTGGGGGAGACTTAGGGTTAGGAACCACCCCAGGGGTCTAAGGTTTAGGCGGAAGAGAAGGGGGGTTAGGTTTAGGCACTTAGAGGGGGGATTAGGGTTAGGCACTGGGAGGAAAGGTTATGGTTAGGCACCCCTAAGGGGGGGTTAGGGTTAGGGGGTAGAAATAGGTTAGTATATACTTACCTTAGGATGATCAGGATTTCCACCTCTGCCGGGATGCCGCTGTCGGGATTCCAACCGCCGGGCATGGGTCTGGTGGTAAATCATACCGATTCCCTCCTCCTTGATCACCACTGTTAAGTGGAAATCCCCTCAATTTCACCCAACTCTACGAAACAGGGCTGGCTCCATTCTCAATAGTCATGGTTGGTGGGGGTACCTCCTCAGGGTAGGGCTATCAATAGCTCCTCCTCCTCAGAAGCCTCCTCCACAGTGTGGCCTTGCATGCTGAAAGACATAATACATGTACATTTTAATGTTTGGTGGCATATGTTTTGCAGTATATATATAAAAAATTGTATCCTGTATATGAGACATTAATAAATTAGTACAGTTTAGACACTAAATAAATAGTAATCACAATAAGATACATTAGTACCTTAGACTATGGAATATTGATCTATTGTTCGTTTCTGAAAAATGATGTTTTTCCTTGTTTCCCTCTTTCTTTATACTACCTGCTGTTCCCTTTCTCTTGCTTGAGGGAGTGATTGTTTTTAAAGAGCCTGTAACCAATCCATGCCCGTCTTCTATTTTGATGGATTGTAGCTATAGCTGTTTATATAGAAATTAATAGTTTACATCTATTAATAAAGCTGGTGAACAGATTGATAGCTTAAGTATGAACAGCAACATGATGACCAGTGACATATATTCTCACTATTGATACAAGCAGCTTCACAGTATAGAGCTATTTAGTATCATATAATAAAATAAAATATTTTACTAAAGCAAAACACAATACATCTTATTATAAGCTTAGGCTTCTTTCATTTTTTGTAATTATCTTCTATACAGTGTTCCGGTGAGGAATGGAAACTGCATATCACAGTGTCCAAATCTCCATATGATTCATCTCATCTGTACAAGACATAATTTTATTGTGTCCAATCCAATAGTCTAGGTTATATTTCAGGATTTACCCTATTAATATCATTCTTGTGTACATGGTCTGCGGTTTAGAGATGAGTTATCTGTACGTGTTATGATCCATGATTGCATTGTCCATTTTGAGTGACACAAAGGAAAATGGATTTATGTTAATATTCCTATTTTTCTGCATTAAATATCCTGTATGTTCATTCAGGATGATTAAGTTCGTGTTTCTGGCCAATGCTATACAAAACCATAATATAATATGTATTAGGTTCACAATTCAATTGTTTGCACGGTGACTATTAACTTAGGGTACCCCCAGGAGTGTGCGAGCAAAAATGTGGGATAAGCATGTGGTTAGGGTGCCCTAACCAGGACTTTAGATGGATTAAACCCGGTCTGATAGGGCGTGAAGACCGTGATAATTAATGGGAGCCCAAAACAATTGAATTGCAACACTGAGCGCCCAGTAACTGTCGCCGACCACACAACAATTGAATCACCCCCATGGTGCCTAGTTATTTAATTCAATTAACCATTCCTTTAAATATCCTTGTGTAACAATTTCTTTACACCGCATGAGTTTAGATAGCATCTGTGATCCTTATGATAATATTCAATAGACCTACAACTTCTACTACTGTATAATATAATATATGTGAATTACACAATATAAATCGAATGTGTAAAGTGCCCTAAATTGTATAAACTGTGTCTTTGTGATGTTGTGATAAGATCAATATAATAATGGAACTCTTCTATTCTACAATACAGCTAACATATAGTGATATGCCGTTATATAAAATACTATTTGCATGATTAAAACAGATATCCATCTTGATAGTTCCATGCCATCAAACTCAATTTATTACAAACATTGCTATTGTCATCTTAAATAGTATATTATCTTTCCATATTAGGTTATTATTCATTGTTGCCATTGTTGCCAGGTCATATCTTATGGATCATGAGCCAGATGGCACTTCATCCATTAAAAGGGATTTCCCACTTACAGTATGTATCAAAACTATGTTTTATTTTATATTTTTTACTATCTTATTTTTTAATAAATGTAGAATACTGTAGTTGTTATTCTCATTTAGAACCTGTGGCTTCTCATTAGGAAGATCAGTTGAGATACTCTACTTAGTAATTGTTGGTTCATATCCCCTCCTCTTGGGTCTGATTGTGAGTGGAATGCAAAGTGGCTTTGTTTGGATGATGCCGTGGAAGCCTGATTTACTACATTACTGTTAATGTGAGTTGTCATGGGGTAATGTGAGGATCCATAGAAGCAATTTGAGGATCTGTGCGGCTTCAAGCGGGAAGCTTCCCCACCCGCTGTTTTTCCATCCACAGCCTCAACCGTCAACATTAATATCGGCATTTGCCCCATTCTGAGGAGATCTGTCTTTGGGCTTCCCTTCTCCATATGCACAACACAGAATCGCAAGGAACTCAAGCTACAGTGCACGAGCATGACACTACCACCAGACAGAACAGCTCTATGCGATAACATTGTTCTCGGCCAGTTCCCGCTCCATTGCACGGATAGACAGACCTGACACAGACCCATCCGACTCAGAATAGGAAGGAGATAAGCAAAAATGTGTAACTGCATATGTGCTGTATGCCAAAACTCGCTATTTGTGACCGTTCAGAGAGCTCCATCCAACTCAGATCAGCCCCCTTCTGGGCATATGAATTATTTTGGTACCAGAGGGTGCTTACAGTTCAGATAACTCTTATCTCTTTTTGGAATCTATTACAGACTTAAAACGTCTGCTGTTAATACACTTCACAATATACTTTCTCTTAGCTTTTAACATTAGTAAAGCAATCTCTACTTTATGTTTCGGAGACATAGTTTTATATGGTGGTGACATTTCCCTTTCAGTACTTCACGCACAGCCATATGGTACCATTTTCCCTCCCAATATGACAATTTGTCTTAGTCGCAATATAATTATATTTTATATTACAGACTCACATTCAATAAGCCATCATTTATAAAACACAGAATATGAGACAATATAATAGGAAGCAAGGAATACACTTTCATTATAGTATTTGCAGTATTGAAATTGAAAATGTACTGAATTCTATATAATATAATTAGCTAAATGCTGGGAGCAACATATTGAAATCTGTATTGTTTTGCTTATTTACAACAATAAAGTGGTTTCAAACATCCCATCAAATGAAAATGTTCTATCTGTTAAGAATAAAAAAAATCAGATTTAATCTTAAATACTTTTATTGCAAGCAAAAAATGTCAAATGCTCTATCTCAGTGCTTGTTTTTGTCGTACAAAGTACAAAAATAATCCAGTCTACCTAAAGATCAGGAGGACGCTGCCTGGATCTTATCCACTGCATATGGCTTGCCTCAGGAAATTATATTTGAGAGCACTAAATAATATCCCTTCAAACACCACAGAGCTTCAAAGCTTAGGACATTAATTTTAAAGATTGGGAAAGGAGTGGATGAACGCTGATTAAAATTATAAATAACTACTTATATAACAGGGAAGTGTCCTGGGTTTTATCACTTTATTGGCTGCGGTTTGATTTAATAACAATGTAAACTACCTCCAGTACTTTAATTTTAAAGTCTTAATTTCTTCATTGCTTGCTTGAGAAGAGTGAAAGACAACCTAAAAGACAACAACAATAACAAATAAAAAACAAGTTATACTCCTCCAAAGGTCAGCCATAAAATAATGATACACAGTAATTATTCCAACAAGGTTGAAATTATTATCTAAATAAGGAGCTGATGCAGAATTGATTGCAAGCCTTCCATAATTACACCCACATTGCGTGCGCAGATAGAAATGTGTATATTCATCCGTATATAGGGTTGTATGCATCTATGCGACCACATTGCCCCACCCCTATCCATATGCCTGGTTTCATAGCCGTCATCAGTGTGCACTTGTTTCAAGCTATCCATCTGAAAACAGACATACAACACTGCATAGTCCACATATCTGTCGATTTGCCCAGAACCGGTTGGGTACTATATGACGGCGGTCAGAATCTCGGCGGTCACAATGCCGACTTCAGAATCCCAACGGTCACAATGCTGACTCGAGAATCCCGACGGTCACAATGCTGTGAGTATTGTAACCCTAACCCAGCCCTCCTGCAGCCTAACCCTAACCATCCCCTTTGGCAGCTTAACTATAACTCACCCTTTCCGTAGCCTAACCCTAACCATCCCTTACTGCAGTCTAACCCTCCCCCTAGTGCCTAACCCTAACCCAGACCCTATTACTCACTGTCAGGATTCCAGAGTCGGCAATATCATGACCATTGGGATTCCGGAGCCGGTATTATGACAGTGGGGATTCTGACCGCCAAGGTCCTGACTACATCCCGCTCTGAAACACCCCTTGCTAAATCTTGTCTTCCTGCCACCCAGTTACGCCCCTTCAAAGTGTAGTTTAGTGGTTAGAATGGTATCTGGAAAGAATGTCGCCAGTCAGAATGTCCACATGGACATTATGTCAACATGTAACATGTCGACATGCAGTAATGTCAACATGGTCATAATGTCTACTTGGTCATAATGTCAGCATTGTGAATGTCAACACTCAAAATGTCGACATAACATTTTAGTGGTAGATTCAGGTTTAGCTGTAAGGTTAGGCTAAAATAGAGGAAAATGCTATGTCAACATTTTTACTGTCTACATGCACAATGTTGACAAAATGAACATGTTGACGTTATGACCATATCGATATTTCTGCATGTCAGCATGTTACATGTTGACATAATGTCCATGTCGACATTCTGACTGCAACGCGATGGTGAGGTTGCAGAATGGGATCACAAATGCATCAAGGAGGTGTCTGACACTTCCTACTGCATGTGCATCTGAGATGGATGGATTTGCACAGACGCTTGTGTAAATCCGTCCATCTCTGTATTAGGCCCACTCACTATCTGTAAGGTAGTGTGACAGTCTTTGTGCACATTTTCCCTCTACTTGTGTTGTAATCAGCTCTCTCACTGCACTTTTATTTGACAATGTTCTGAGTTTCTTTTTTCTCTGTCTGTGTCTTTTTACTTGTTTCTTTATTCTCATGCAATTTCTTTAAGCTGCTGTTTGTTTCTCTCAGCGTGATGTCTTCCTCTGTTATCTAATGTTTTCTGCTGGTGGCACTGTCTTCTTTATACCCAGAGCTCAGCTCGTGACTCTTCCTCATGCAGCTTACTTTCTCCATCTAGCACTTCTGCAAACACTAGAGTACATTTTATATATGTGTATTACAGTTCTACCCTTGTCTGTAAGATTTTTAGTGTTCTGATGCATCTTAGCTCTAAAATTGTTTATATTCTGAATTTCCCCAGCTATAAGAAAATGCTGCAACATATTTGAGTCATGTGCCCCCTGCCTACTTTAATAATTTCTGGAATACTTTCTCCACTATGTGCCACATGCCTACTTACCTGCTAAATGCCCATCCTGTCCTCATGTCTTCCTTGCCCACTTGCATACAGTATATTAGGATGCCACCTGAGTTTTTCACAAATGTTTCTAATAATAAATGGTACCCTTGTTATGATTATATGAAGAATCACAAGATATTAGGTAAATGTAATGGTGGGTACACACTGGGCGATATTACTGAGCGACTGCACGATTACGACATCGTAATCATGCAATCGCTCAGTAATCATGCACAAATTGTGCACTTTTATGTGGGAAACGACCAGTGATGCGCACTCCCTCTGGTCGTTTCCGACATTGCCCATCGCCTGAACATGCAGCACAATCTGACGACCTCATCAGGTTGCTGCATGTCGGGGAATGGGAGAGAGAGCCCGGCGCTGAACGATATCGTTAATGATATCGTTCAGCGGCTGTGCTCAATGTCATGAATGACATTGAGCACAGCCTGCCGGGGACACACTACACGATATCGCTCAGGCAGCATATCGTGTAGTGTGTACGCACCATTACTCTCTATGTTTATAACTCTCTATGTTTATTGAGTGTATTTACTTTAATTACCAGCATGATGACCTGCGAATTAACCTTGATGTGTATGTCCAGCTACAGGTTTAAATATTTTCTAACAAGATGCCATGTGAGGGGAAGGCTGGCAGATTTATGTATAGCCCATTAGGACTGCAAGCAAATAATCCAACATTCAGATAACGGTAAAGTTATGGGGTGTTGTATATTCCAGGCTTGCCTTTCTCACCAACATAGGGCTGGCCTGGGGAGTGCCTCCATACTGTTGTGTCCAGCTTGGGCCATAAAAACTAATTACTGTAGCATCTATGCTAGCCAGTGAGCCTGCAGAAGGATTCCTACTTGTAGTGAAGCAACCTTAAGTGGGGGCAGACAACTTAATAGTGAGTGGGAGACCTACTGGGGAGTGTCACCATTTCTGTAGACATACCAAGTGGTTGTTTATTTTATTAACTCTGTGTCAGACCCACATCACACAGGTTCAAGTGAGCGCTGATCTTGACAGTGGTTAGAGGGTTTCATTCAGAGCCGCTCGTAAGTGGCCGCTCGTTCGTTCCGAGCGATGTTCGCACAACTGCGCATGCGTACGGATTGTAATACGCATGCGCAAACCATTCAGTGCGGCCGAAAATCGTGTGCTCGCTAAATAGCGAATGTCTGCTGTTTTGAGTGACAGGATGAGGCGTATGTGGGTGGTAACAGGGGAAGGTGCTTGAAAACGGGGAGTGAAAATCAGAACAAAGGCGTGCTTAAAGGTCAAAACGGGCATTTTAAGGGTGTGCATAATTAATACAGCAGCGACATTGCCCACGTCATTTGGTTGTTTTATAGTCAGAACTGCTCGCAACATTGCGGTAGGAAAATCCAACCACAAGAATAGCGAGCAGTTCATATGCTGTTCGATGTACTCGATTAATCTATTAAATAGCAGACAGGACGTATGGTGAGAGCGTCCAGGGGGCGTATTTTTCAAAGAAACGACCGCATGTTTTGTTCGCTCGTTCAGATATGGAGGCGTGAACAGACTGCAAAGAGCGAACGGTTCATTTGAATAGCCACCCCCTTTTCCTGAAAGAGCGACTGCAAATAGCGTGTCCGGCTCTGAATCAGACCCAGAGATTAGAGTATCTTGCAACTGAGTCTGTGACAGCTCTCAATGCATCTTCAGTTTTCACCTCTGCTGGGCATTTATTTATTATCCTGTATAATATAAGGTACATATTTAGTGCATACTCTCATGGAGTTGATCTAGCATCATTGCACATACTGTAACTTCTATTCAGGCCCACAGTGACCCTCCACCCCTACCGAAAGCATAGCCTATTTTCTTTCCTAATAAAAACTCACTGAGGGGGATAAGTATCAAGCCTTAGGGGTCTATTTACTAAGCGGTGTTAGCAGACAGAGTGAAAAGTGATGAGAAAGTGATAAGGTGCCAGCCAATCAGCTCCCAACTGTCATCTCACAGGCTGTGTTTGAAAAATGACAGTTGGGAGCTGATTGGCTGGCACCTTATCACTTTCTTATCACTTTTCACTCTGACTCATAACACTGCTTAGTAAATAGACCCCTTAGAGAGATAAAGTGGAGAAGTGACTTATTACTACACTCATGGTTGAGTAATTCCTTAATTTGCCTATAAAATATGCGGAATAACTATACTCATTTATAGGTATGATTCAGAATTACAGAGAAATAATATCATTGTGTAAATGTACTGTACCTTATTATTTCACTTTTTACAGTATCTAAAAGATACATTTTGAATTTACAGTTTATAAGTTAACAATACATGCTCATCTCTATGCAAACAGATAGGGCCAAATCTATTAGCCCAAAATTTTTGAGAGCCGCCGTGATTCCAGTGAGGTAGTCACTAGATTTAAAGCAGCAATTACTTTAAAAAGCACAACCTTGCCTTTAAACTGCGTAATTGCCACTTTAAATCTATAAATTATCTCCCTGGAACCGCACAGGTTCATGCAAACCGTGATCTATTACATTTGGCCCATAGTGGTAATTTGATAGACGGAAAGTTGGTAGAAGGACGCGTCCTACTTATTATTATCAATAGCAAATATTTAAGTTATCATAAATAGGTGACTGTGAATGGGGCTATGAGTTGATTGTTACTGTTACTGAGTTTACCATTAAAGATTTTAAAACAGGTCTTCATTTTACAAAGTAACAGTATTGACGCTATAAGACTTATGTAAAAGTGAATATATGCACAATATATAAAAAAGATGGCATTTAGACTATTTTAATTACAGTACATTGCATTTAGCTGCAATATTTACAGTAAACCATAGCTAACAAGTAGGCATAGGCATAGCAGGGGCTGCGTGCGATCATGCAGGACCCACTCTGCACGCACATGCAGATTTCTGATAGTCGGACTCTGCGTTCAGCATTGCACTTACGTGCAATGCAGAATCAGGCCCTGATTTCAATGTAAGTAAATTATCCATTCTAAGTAAATTATCCATTCTGTATGTACATTTGATATGAAGCTGAGTATAACCAATTGTTCTCTGTTTAACAACAGATCCAGACAATAGAGGCTGGCTACAGTCTACAGGATGACGCTGTGGAGGAAAATAAACTCCATCCAACATGAAAAGTTTACTCAAAATATCTTCAGTTCTGTTTATCTCCCCAATAAAGGGGTCCCCCCTCTCCCGAGCACCCCAGGTTTAAGCTGAAGCCCAGGGCTCTTCCCCACACCCCTGGGTGGTGGGTGCAGGGGTAATAGTGTTGAAAATAGAATTAAACTATTGTTTTTTACAGTGGAACTACAGGTGCCAGTGTGACTGCCCTTTGGCACTTGTGGAACTACAAATGTCAGCAGGTGGCCGGCACCTGTACCCCCGCTGTAAAAAAAAAGTAAGTAAAATGTTATTACATACCTACGACAAGTAGAATTCCAATGAGAAGAGCTCCGGTCTTCAGCTTAAACCTGGTGTGTTTGGGAGAGGGGGACCCCTTTATTGGGGAAGTCCCCACCTCTCCTGAGATCCCTGGCTTAGGCTGACTGGCTTGGGGTTATAATGCTTTGGCCGGGGAGACCTGGTGAAAGGATCCCCTGGCGGTGGCATTACACCCCGGCCAGATTTGAGTCCGGTGCTGGTTTTAAAAATAGGGGGAGCACTACGCAATTTTTTACCCCTATTTTTAAAACCAGGACTGGCTTAGCAGCTCAATGCTGGTTCCTAAAATATGGGAGAACCCTACTCATTTTCCCCCCCAGTATTTTTAGGAACCAGGAGTGGCTGAGCAACCCGGGGCTGGTTATGCTTTTTGGGGGGACCCTGTGTCATTTTTTTTTTTAATTAACCCTTTTATCACATTAAAAAGTCATAAGCAACCTTCACATATCTAATTGATATGTGCAGGCTTCTTGTTCGGGAGAGTTTGACTGCGTTCAGAAATGTGCAACTCAGGGGAGAAATCTCGATCACATACACCATCAGAAAACACGATCTCAACTAAAACACGCTTATTGATAAATGTGAGTGTTTCAGAAGCCTAAAATCACCCGAGTTTCAGCGATGCAAATCGAGTTTCTAATCTGCAAAACTCGATCAGACACGTTTCTTAGTAATTTTACTCTCTACTGATGTTGTCCTGGCTGATGGTGATCAGAGTGGTGGTATTGATGCAATGATTGTTCTATGGTTGAACCTGCATCTGGTGACCATTTTGCATATTTCCATGGAAAAAGTTGCTTAGATGCCACAACTCTTCTGGGCAGGTGTAGCAGGAACGCATTCAATATACGGCAAACCAACTGGTATAGTACTCACTTTTTATTACCCACATACTGTCATCAAGTTTTTTTGCAAGACTTACATTGTAATTGTAACTGCAATTATAATAATGTATACTGTCTCATGTCAGTCCAGCATGCTACGGTGCACTAGAGGAATAAACCAAAAATAAACAATTGCTCACATTTTTGGAAGGATTACTGCATATTAAGACACTGGAGGCTGGTTATGAAGGACATTCATCAGGAATCCCTCAAATTCAACTCACCCCCTATAAGCCGGCTACAGAATGTCACCTTCTTCGCCACTTAAGTTTTGAATGTAGTATTACCCTCCTTGCTACGCCACTACACCTAGATATTTGCTGCATGAACCACCTAGGAAAAACCAGTGTGCTTGTCAAATGAGGCCTGCAGAAAGCTGCTTTGACACTGTCTAAGAGGTTCTTCAACTACAGAACCACAACATCTGTCAGCTTCCAAATGCCATTTTTATCTTGTAGAATTAAAAAGGTTCATATGACTATGAAAATGTCAATGAAAGTACAGCCATGGCCAAAAGTTTTGAGAATGACATAAGTCTTGGTTTTCACAAAGTCTGCTGCTTCAGTTTTTATGAAGGCAATTTGCATATACTACAGAATGTCATGAAGAGTGATCCATTGCCATGACAATGAAATTAATTCCAAAAACAACATTTCCACTGCATTTCTGCCCTGCCATAAAAGGACCAGCTGACATCATGTCAGTGATTCTCTCGTTAACACAGGTGAGAGTGTTGACGAGGACAAGGCTGGAGATCAAACTGTCATGCTGATTGAGTTAGAATAACAGACTGGAAATTTAAAAGGGGGGTGGAGCTTGAAATCATTGTTCTTCCTCTGTTAACCATGGTTATCTGCAAGGAAACACGTGTAGTCATCATTGCTTTGCACAAAAAGGGCTTCACAGGCAAGGATATTGCTGCTAGTAAGATTGCACCTAAATCAACCATTCATCGCATAATCAAGAACTTCAAAGAGAAAGGTTCAACAGATGTGAAGAAGGCTTCAGGGCACCCAAGAATGTACAGCAAGTGCCAGGACCGTCTCCTAAAGTTGATTCAGCTGTGAGATCGGGGCACCACCAGTGCAGAGCTTGCTCAGGAATGGCAGCAGGCAGGTGTGAGTGCATCTTCACGCACAGTGAAGCAAAGACTTTTGGAGAATGGCCTGGTGTCAAGAAGGGTAGCAAAGAAGCCACTTCTCTCCAGGAAAAACATCAGGGACAGACTAATATTCTGCAAAAGGTACAGGGATTGGACTGCTGAGGACTGGGGTAAAGTTATTTTCTCTGATGAATCCCCTTTCAGAATGTTTGGGGCATCTGGAAAAACGCTTGTCCAGAGAAGGAAAGGTGAGCGCTACCATCAGTCCTATGTCATTCCAACAGTAAAGCAGCCTGAGACCATTCATGTGGGGGGTTGCTTCTCAGCCAAGGGAGTGTGCTCACTCATAATTTTGAACACAGCCATGAATAAAGAATGGTACCAAAACATCCTCCAAGAGCAACTTCTCCCAACCATCTAAGATTGGTTTGGTGACAAACAATGCCTTTTCCAGCATGATGGAGCACCTTGCCATAAGGCAAAAGTGATAACTAAGTGGCATTGGGAACAAAACATCTAAATTTTGGGTCCATGGCCAGGAAACTCCACAAACCTTATTCCCATTGAGAACTTGTGGTCAATCCTCAAGAGGCGGGTGAACAAACAAAAACCCACAAATTCTGACAAACTCCAAGCATTGATTAAGCAAGAATGGGCAGCCATCAGTCAGTATGTGGCCCAGAAGATGATTGACAGCATTCCAGGGTGAATTGCAGAGGTCTTGAAAAAGAAAGGTCAACAATATTGACTCTTTCCATAAACTTAAGGAAATTGTCAATAAAAGCCTTTGACAGTTATGAAATGCTTGTAATTTTATTTATACTGTACCATAGTAACATCTGACAAAAAGGTCTCAAAATACTGAAGCAGCAAACTTTGTGAAAAACAATACTTGTGTCATTATCAAAACTTTTGGCCATGGCTGTAGATAAAGTCACTGATATTTTTTTCTGTTGCTCATATCAGAAACAATAAAGTGATGCGAGAACTCCCTAATCAGCTCAGTATCGCTATATTCATTAAATATTCATTATAAATCCCATATTATCACATCACATATGACTATCTAGTAGCTCCCTTCCTCATTGTACAATAAATAGCACAGTTAGCAGAGCTGGCCCATCTCCTTGAGCTGGTACCCATCTCAGGCATGTAAACTGAAGCAACACTATCTGCTCATTGGAGCCTGATTCAAAGTTAGAAGAATTTGAATGTCGGTATAACACTGCATGTGGGACAGATTTGTTCACTACTTGCAAAAGCACCTGTCAAAGTTCGATTTTGGTTGATTTTGTGTTTTGGGTGATTTTGCATTAGATTTGCATTCGATTTTGGGCATCAGAGATTTACTACAGTCATAATCGAATGTGAAATTGAATATAAAACCAAATCCCCTTCACATTCAAATATTGTCTAAACATCTGTACTTTTACCAACATAGAAGCCCCTGAATAACTAATATTCAATATTAAATCTAACACAAATCAAACTGAAAATCCCCAAAATAATTGATCAATATGATCTGTGCATGCTTCTGTGTGAAAAAAAACTAATTGAAAGTGTAAAATTAAAAAAAGACATGGGGCACTGCGAGCGCCAGGTTTTTCTGAGCCGAACCTGGTTGTAAAAATACGGGGGAAAGTAGCAATCCCACGTATTTTCATCAACCAGCACCAGATTCAGTGAGCCAGTCCTGGTTTTGGAAATATGGGGTAGAGCTCCCCAGTATTTTCCAAAACCAGCACCGGACTTTTTCTAGTGGGGGTGGAATGCCACAGTCGAGGTACCCTTTCACTGGATCCCCCGGCAAAAGCATTCACACATGACTGCTAGTCAGCCAAGGCTGGGGATCCCTGGGTAGGTGGGGACCTCCCCATTTAAGGGATTCCCCCTCTCTAGGGCACCCCAGACCGAGGCTGATAGCTCGGGGCTATCCCACAAATCCATGTGCGGTTTGTGCCAGTTTGAAGTAATATTGTCTTTTACAGCAGAACTAGAGGTCCCAGCAAGCCTCCCCCGCATGCTGGTACTTGGAGAACCACAAGTACCAGCATGCAAAACATTATGGGTCCACTGATACCTATAATTCACCTGCAAAAGAAATATTAAAAAAAGGCAAGACTCACACACTGTGAAAGTACAACTTTATTACACTCACACATACTCACCTACAATCCCTATAGCCATTCACATCCTCTTCTCCATGTAGGCATCCACATCCTCTTCTCCATGTAGGCATCCACATCCTCTTCTCCATGTAGGCATCCATGTCCTCACAAAACATAAAAATGTCAAGACCCGAGCCACGGATTTAAATACCATTTTCTCAGGATGGTACTCCCAGAATGATGGCTCAGCCCATGAATGCATGGGCTGAGCATTCATTGGCTGAGAGAGGTTAGCCTCGGCCTCTCTCAGCCAATGAGTGGTTCCCATCATTGACGTCAATCGTGGGAACCGCGATTATTAAAGTTATTAAAGAGGTAAGTTTTCAGGAAACGCTTGAAGGTTTTGAGACTATAGGAAAGTTTATTTGTGTGTGGGAGGGCATTCCACAAAGTGGGTGCAGCCCGAAAAAAGTCCTGCAGCCATGCTAGGAGCAAGTAATGCATAAGGATGAGAGACGCAGGATGAGAGGTTGGTTTGGAAGATAATACCTAATATACTGTAATATGATTTAATACTGAATGTTTATGCTAAAAAATCTTAGTTTCTAATATCATTAGTAGAATTTGAAATCATTAATCAGTTGAATAACTTTTTCTGTTGTTTTGGTTCTGTTGTTATATTGTTAAAATAAACAAAATTCACATTTGAATCACTTTATTCAATAAGGTTACGACTTGGCATACTGGGGATTAAGATTGCCATCTATAAACTTTCTAAAAATCTCCAGCAGGCACGCACATGACCTATGTGCATGAGAGCTACCATGGGTATGAGATGCAGCACATTTAGATCATAAGGAAAGTAATTTTAAAATCATTCTCCCTGCCTTCAGCGGAGGATCGGACGCTTGCCTCTACACCTCCTAGCTGTAGCTATGTGGCAATCCTGTTCCCTAGAACAAGTACTGTTTGCATAGATTCATAGATTTCTGCAAACTACAGCCTTGGCAGTCCCCTTGTGCATGCGCCCACAAAAAAGGCGTGGCCTCATCACAAAATGGATGTGGTTACATCTCATGGGGGCATGCCGCAAGTCAAGGGGGGTGGGGCTGTCCTCGTTTGCATGCCCCAGTATCCCGGCCGAGCAGAGTGTCGGGAGGTGGAGCTGCTCGGACAGGGTTTAACACCGGGCCGGCTCATCTATCCATCGGCTCTTCTGGCATTCGCATAACAATCTACAAATTCTTATACAAAAATGTATGGCTGTCTCTGCAGATATCTAATTAATCTGCATTATACAATATTAGCTAGGATACCAGGCATTGCCTGGTATAAAATTGGACCCTGAAATACACCTGCAGCATTTATTTGTTTACATTTACTTCATCTATAACCCCTGAAAATGACCTCACTGTTTGCTATCATGCATACAAACAGTGGCATAACTACCGTGGGTACAAGGAGTGTGGCTTCTATGGTGCTCGAGCTGCCTCTTTGGCCCATCGCTTCCCCTGCACCCAGTCACGCACAAAAGGTGGGCCAGTCCAATCAGGGCCGCCAAGGGGGGACTGGTGTCAGTGGTGTTGATTTGTTGCTAGCAGGCAGACACAGAGAGGCAATCAGAGCTGGTGGAGCAGCAACCAATCAGCAGTGGCTGCTGACTGGCTGCTGGTCTGCGAGCTCCAAATGGCTCACAACCGGCGTCAGATTCAAATTGCTCCGGCGCTGTTTGTCCATGTCTGTTGCTGCTTTCCAGTGTGCCAGATGTAATTAGCTGGCAGCCCGGCCCCAAATCCACACCTGCTGGCTACTGATGGCAGACAGGGGGAGATGAGAGGCTGCAGGAGGGAAGGAGTTGCTGGGGGGGCATAATGTGTAAGGGGCATTACTGTGTGGCTTAATGTTATAAGGGGCATTACTATGTGGCATAATGTGTAAGGGGCACTACTATTGCATGGAATAATGTATTGTATGGGGCACTACTACTATGTGGTATAAGCTGTAAAGGGCATTACTGTATGGTATAATGTGTAAAGGGCATTACTGTGTAGTGTAAGGGCCATTGCTGTGTGGCATAATGTATAAGGGGCACTACTACTGCGTGGCATAATTTGTATAAGGGGTACTACTGTGTGGCATAACCTGGATAGGCTCTGTGTGGCATACCATGAATGGGCTCTGTGTGGGGGCGATATATAGTAGTCGATGCAATCGATTGGAATGATATCGCAGCTATATCCTTCCATGTGTGGGCATGATATCATATGTTGTGCGCTCCTGTGGGGTCGTCCGTCACTTCTCCAGATCTCTCTGCATACACAAGAGATCTAGAGCGATGTACAATCCCATGCTTGTCTATGTGAGGGGGGAGGGGGTGCCGTAGTATATATTGGGCGGTCGGTCAGATCGATCTGTGTGTGGGGACCACCCGATATGCTGGCCGTCGGACCGTGGATCTCATTGCTGGGTACACATCTTCCCATGTGTACCCAGTTTAACTTTAGATTTAATGTGACCATAAGTCATAAAGTTTGACACTTGCTCACTGTGAGGTTAAAAGGATACATTTGTAGCATTCACACAGATATTTTGAAGACTGCTACTTTCCACTGGTGCCAGGCCCAGAACCTGTGTAATTTAAATGTGTCCCCATTTTTAGGGATTACAAACAAACAAAACAAACACATACCTATGACTATGTGTTATCTACTGTACAAACTGATGATTAATCAAAGCAGATCAATAAAAACAAGTTGAGATTCATATATTGTAACTTTAAACATGACCATAATGTCGACATTGCACACTGTGCTGGGCTGCACTGGGAGACTGCTAAGCAGCAGCAGCCGCAGCAGTTTCTTATGCCTGTGGGGGGAGCGATCACACTGATCGTGCCCCTCACTCAGTGTCGGACTGGGGCATGAAGGGCCCACGGGGAGAATACAGTGATAGTGGCCCATAATTAGGGGTGTGGCCAGCCCCTAAAGGGGGTGTGGCCAGCCTCCACAGAGGCTTGGCTAACCATTAGAGAGTGCATGGACTGGGTTCCTTAAAATGTGTATATATAGTAAATTCTGCTAGTGCATGCATGATAATGTACCAGATTAATAACAGCAATGCATTGTATAAAATACACCATAGTCATTTGCAGTATAATGTAACATATGTATAATGTGTAGTTCAAGTGCACAGTCTTGAACCTGATCCCTAAAGGAGGGGAGGGCCCACAGGCAGTGGGGCCCACCGGGGGATTCCCCTGTACCCCTGTGGGCCAGTCCAACCCTGCCCTCACTGGTTATGCGCCGTGCTGAGGGGCTCACAGCGCAGCACTGCAAAAATCTTTTTTTCCCCTAAGGGGGTGTGGCCACACCTTCCACTTAAGCCGGGCCCAGCTGCCAGCGCATCTGCACTTATACATGTAAGCATGTGTGCCTTTTTGTGTGTTAATGTGTTGCTGTACTACTTTTAGCATGTGTGTTGCTATCTATACATGTGGCTGTATCTGTGTATGCATTTGTGCTTAATATCTATCTTCTATTGTCCTTTATTGTGTTCCTTTTCCTCACCACTTTTCTTCAGCAGACAACTTAATTTAGAGAGAAATACCGTAAACTGCTGACTCTGGGAAGAAATGCAGACAGCAACAGGTGTGAAAGTGCTGTCTTTAGGTTTAGATAATTCCAGCATAGAGACAACACTTTAACCCTTTTCCTGGCCAGACTGTTTCTTGTTTGTAAACGCAATACAGCTGATTATTGCAGGAACCAGAGATAGATAGGTGAATATAACTGCAGGGAGCAGAGATTCACAAAGAGACAGGGAGACATTATTGCAGATGAGGAGGGAGGCAGTGAGATATGATTCCAGGATTAACAGTGGTAAAGGGAACATTACTGCAGAACGTGTGATACCCCGGAGTAGTAAAGGTGATAATTGTGTGGTGCGCATACAGATCAGAGTTACCTTGGTGGGGGTCTTCTTTCAGTAACGACTCTTCACTAATGCCACACCCCAGCAGAGGGGCAAGATTTCCCCAGACACAGAGAGATGCAGCACAGTTTAGATGTAATCTAACAACAATATTTATTCCACAATCTGATGTAATAATAGGAACGTTCTCACCTAATGCTGAATATCACTAGTGAATCAGCTCTCTGTCTGTACTTGGGTAATGTCAGGTACTATAACAACTGATGGCTCCCTGTGGTAAGTGTGACTCTGGATGCAGGGTTGCTTGCAGTCCAATTTGATTTACAGTAGCTTTATGCTGTTTCTTCAAACCCCTTTCTCAGTTCACTGATCTTTCCTTTTTTCTTAATCTCAGTGGATGTGTGTAATTACACTGCCAAATCCAGGAGCTGTCTTTCTCCCTCTGACCTTAATGTGCAGTTCACCCAGCACCTCCTTGTCCAGCTCTGCCCCTACTGCAACAGTCACAAACCATACTAGCCTAGCAAAGCAGTTAGTAAGATCTATTTGTTGATGAAAACACACCGATGCTTTTTAGAAAATGCATGTAGCCATAGGAATCATTGTGATTTATAACTAATGCAGGGAAATTATACTAATGATCCCATTTGATTGTACCGTATATATGTAACACCCTCTTATTCAATGCTATTGTGGTAATGTCTATTGGGTATATTACCAATATGACGGGAGGGTCACAGTCCGGTACAATTCTTCTGATGGCTCTTTACCTTGTGGATTAACAGCAAATTTCCCAGACTTCACACAAGATATCAAACCAATTGGTGCCAAAAAGTGTTACCGTTTATTACAAGTATCAGTATCAAGTGAGATTATGCAAAATACTGGTAACAAGATCTTGCCCAATACATTACGCCAATAACATGCATATTACAACAGTTCAATACAGGAAAAGGACATAGGTCCACTAGAAACAGGAAGCCTCAACAGCTGCTCCCCTACAAATTAAGCAGGTAAACTCAGTACATTAGACATATGATAACACACATGCAAGAAATGTATTAGTCAGACAAAATAACAATAGCAAAGCATTTAATAAATACTTAAACACTATACTTCACCAATGGCTGGCCAGCTAACTTAGTACTGGTGGTGCACAATTGTTGCTGAGGTAATCCTAAACTCCACTTAATGTTTTTACATGTAAATAAAGAGCCTGACAGGGCTGTGTTGTATGGTCCTGGTCTGCACTGATTGATATTGCAGAGCAGTTAAATTAGTCCCTACTGGCTTTCAATTATTGCAGTTTGTAATCCAGGGTACAGAGGTTGAGGCTAGTACTGCTGGGTGGAGAATGTTGCTGACAACCTATAAATAACTTGTAACAGTAGCTAAAGCAGTCTTGGCTGCAATTTAACTAATTATGCTGCTTTAATATCTTGAAGAATCCAGAAAGTGGACTTCCTGCATGCGGATAGTATTTTGCAACAATGTTATCCACGTCCTACTTTTACTACATTAGCCTGTTTGCTGAATGTCATACTTAGAATCTGTATATTACAACACTGTAGGCAGTGTAAGAGCAAGTCTCAGTCACTTTGCTAATGGGATAGATTATGATCCTGCCTTTAAGTCTCCCTACTGTTCACTGCAGCTACACTTGGAGATAACAGGTACAGATGCAATGGTGTGAGGAGAGGTTAGATTCCTAGACTACTGTAGCTAGTTAGGTGTTGTGTTTGCAATTCAGAGGTGATGCTTACTGTATCTACAGTCCTCTAGTGCAAGTGTCCAGCTGGTGATGGAAGTCACTTTCCATAGAAGGATGGCCCCCGGTCATCTGCTCATCCTTCCTCTGATGCAGACTCTGGACATTGTCACCGCCTGCAGCCCACCTCCAGAATTAGGCAGACCCGCCTCTCTTCCCAGCTCGCATCGGACTTTCTGGTCGTAAGAGTGGAATTGAAGTCCTGCACAGCCTTGTCTCCTCAGTGATCACCCGCTGCCAACTGCCATCAATCTCAGGTGAGTGCGCAGGTCCCGCTCCCACATGATCACCTTAGGACTCTCTCAGCGGCTCTCGCCAATGGTCTCCTCCTGGCTCCGGTGAGTGTGCAAATCCAGCGCTCCTCACAATCACCTCAGGACTCTGAGGTTCTGGAGCTACAGTAAGCCTGTCTGTCGGTCACCGAGTTCCCACCGGTGAGCGCTCCGACATAGCCCCATCCTTCACCTCAGCACCTCAGGAACTCCTCCACTGACAATCGGGCAGCCCCTTATATCAGTTTCCTCTGGGTCCTGTACACACACCGGCTCTGCTCCTGCCGAGGTCGCGTGGCACAGGACAGTTACTGGGGGCTGTCAGGTAGCACTAAGGGCAAGCAGGGCTCCCCTCTTAAGTCCATTGGGGAAGTCCTCCCCTCGTGCCCTGCTATTCTTAGTAGTTCAAGGCAGGGGGTAAGTCCACAATCCCAGCGGGAAATTTAGAGCACAGTCTCTAGCACACAATAAGGCATACACACAGGGGCGTATCTATAATGGGTGCAGGGTGTGCGGGTAACATGGACCCTTGGGTCCAGGGGGGCCCTGAACCGTACACCCTGCACCCATAATATTACTTACCTCTCTGGAGTACCACATCAGGGTGCGGGCCCAATGCTGTAAAACAACTGGAAAATGGCTGTGGCGGCCATTTTCCCATCGTTTGCGCATTCGCAGTACAGAGAAAATGGCCGCCGTGGCCATTTTCCCGGTGACCTGTGCATACATTATAGACTCTGGGCACACTCCAGTGCCCAGAGGGCTTGATTCAGAGCCGGACGCTATCAGCTGTACGCTTGTACGCATTCGATTGTTTTAAACCAAGCATGCGTCTGGTTCTCATTGCGCATGTGTGGCCGGATCATTGCGGTCATTTTTCGTTCACTCGTATTCACAGTGAACAGGAAGTGGCCTATGTAATTTGATTGACAGAATGTTCCGTTTATGGGTGGTAACGGGGGTGGAGATGAGAAAACGCAGGCGTGTCAAGCCGTTTTGTGGGCGTACATGTATTATCTTGTGCGAACGTCCAATTTGGACTGTTTTTTGGCTACGTCACTGTGTGATCTAGTTTCCATTATGACTGCTCTTTCAGCTTGTGGTAGGGTATTTGATCTCGCAAAGACGATGGTCTCTTCGTAGCTCCATTAGCGAATCGATGTTTTGCTATTTTCCTTTACAAGGCACAAGACCAATCACCTAATAATTGGATCACTTGCGTGAAGGTGATTTGCAATGGCCATGATTTATTAGCTAAATTTGGAACGCATGTTGTGTTCCTATTTGTTTGTTTTTTGAAATCACAGCAATCACAAAATAAATGTTTAAATAAAAGTAAAAATATTTGATGTTTTTGCTATATTCCGTACGCAAGTTGTTGTATGTTTTTTTTGGTTTTTAAAAAGCCCAACACCTTTTTTTTTATTTTTTAAACATTTTGGTTACAATACAGAAATACAATCAGCTACTAATTGCTTTGCTTGTCTTATTGTTTACTTACCTGTTACCTTCTGTTTTTTTTACTTAAACATTTTTTAAAGTATATGTCCTTTGTTATGTATTTAAGTATGTTTGTTACAGTCCCTTTTAGCCATTTGAAAATGAATTTTTCAATTTTTTTTTTTTTCAAAAAATAAATGATCACATTTTGTATTAAATTTGTTTTTTTTTAATGTCCATTTTTTTTTTTTTTGGCTTCAAAAATATAAATTAATGTAAAAAAATAAAAACAATTCACAAGAAAGGAGAGGGAGGTGCAAAAATATGGGGCAAACACAGAGATGGAATTTGGGGAAATTTGCCAGTGCTGTCAACGCCTTCTCCCCGCTTGGCTTCATGTTGGAGGGAGCATGACTTTGTCCGTCTGGTCGTACGCCTTGCCTGGCCAGAGGTAGCTGGTGTTTCCTCTGGCCTAGGCATAGGGCTAGGCACATTTGGAGGGATGGCCGATGTTGCGCCAGAGGTGGAGGGCCCTGATATTCCGGCAGGAATGGTGGCTGGCACCAACATGCGCAGGCGGATGAGCTGCTCCAGGGCATTAGCTATTCTGACATTGGCCACAGCGTTTTTCTCCAGGGCATCCGCCACCCATAGCAGATTGGCGTCCATCCTCATCAGAATCTCTGTGTTTTTATCTGTTTTCTCATTGAGATCTGAGAGAAGGGCCACTGCCTGCATGGGGGAAGGCCCTGGACTGTTCGCTACAGGGTCCCCAGACGGAAATACTGCTTCCTCCCCTGCAGAGCCAGCAGATCTACTGTGGCCAAACCTCAGTTCTGGAGCACACTCGTCCTCTTTTGTGCCTGTGTGAAAAAGAGAGATCATACAAATATTAGTACATTTTTTAGTTTTCACAGAAAACAAATTTAAACAGTTTTATCTCAATGTCCTGCGGGAACATGTGGAGCCGCAAAGTCTGGCATGTCTGGACACGCCAAACACCTCCTCTTCCTGCACACACCCCTGTGCCAGCTCCTCCAAACCAGTCAGCTCCAGTGACACAGGGGTTGGCCCACCACCTGTCCCCCCTGCATGCCTAGCCCTATCAGCCAACTTTTGCTTTAGCCGATATTTGAAGTCACTCCATCTGTTGGTAAAAAAAGTAATTTTAGATTTTGGGACTTAGGTGAGAGCATTTACGTACCGGCGTTTGACCTCTTTGGTTGAACGGACAAAGGGCCTGATTCAGACCCAATCGCGAGTGGCTGTCCGCTCTCAAGTGGGTCGATGGTGCGCATGCACGAGACGCGATGAGCGAAGGACTTTCCTTCGCTCGTTGTGTCTGATCAAAGGGGGCTTGCTGTCGATGTTGATTGACAGCACGCCCCCTTTGGTGGGTGTGCCGGGGGCGTGCCTGCCAGACGGAGGCGTTCCCAAGGGAACGCCTACCGTCAGAAGCCGGCCCCACTGACATCACTAGTGATGTCAGTGGGAGTGATTTTGGCTCTGATAGAGCCAAAATCACTCCTGGCCTTGCGGTTGAGAAACTCAACCGCAGGCTTCTGCTCGCACTGGCGATGGTCGCAATGGTCAAGACCATCGCGACCATCATCCTGCACGCTCGTATAGGCTGTGGGTGGTGACCCACAGCTATACGAGCGTCCAGGAGGACGCTCCATATTTATGGAGGTGGGCCCTGATTCAGAGCGAGCGCTCTGGTCAGAGCGTCCGGCTCTGAATCAGGGCCAAAGTCACCAACCCCATTGACAGCACTGGCTATTTCCTCCCACCGTTTCCATCTCTGGCTTGCACCCATATTTCGTGGCACCTGTGCCAGGTTGTCAATACAGTTTTGCACCAAAACCTCCATCTCCTTTCTTGTGAATTTTAGGCTGCCTTTTTCTTTTTGCCCTGGCCTGGGTACTAGGCCCCGCAGCCTCCTCATTGTCAGTCTCAACACCTTACAAAAAAAAATATATATTTTTTTTCTACTTTATTTTTGTTTTATTGGGTTGCTAACTTTCATTTTGGAGCTACTTACTTTGTGGTCTAGGATTTTGGCTTTGCTGCTGTTCTGTGGACATGATTCAAGCCTTGAATTCAGCAGACTCATTGTGTGCTCTTGTGACATTTTTATAGATGCGTGTGCATTATACGGGCCCATCTATTGTGCGTCATTGTTTTGAGCGGGAAAGTTCGGTCTATTTAAAGCTTTTTTGTGGCCTTGTTTCGGGGTGGGTTGATTGAAGTGGTTGGAGGTTGTGAGAGGTGCGGAGTAGTGGTTTGTGGTTTGTGAAGTAGTTTGGATTTGGTGCTATTTGTCGTTTTTTTTTTTTTTTGCTTTTTTGCGTTTTTTTCCTAAGCCTTTATTTTTTTGTGTTGAGGTAAGTTTGGTGGGTTGCTTTTTGGGTCGATTTAAAATTTTTTTTTAATAAAATTTTTTAATGTTAATTTTTTTTTTTTTTTATTTATTTTAGTTTTTTTTTTTCTCTCCTTTCGTCTTGTAGACTGTGTGTATATTTTGGGGATCGTCTTTGTGCGGTAAGTGTTTCTTGACATACATTAGACCCTGTTTATTTTAAAAATTTATCATGTATTTGTAAGGGGTCACACTATGCTTTTTTTTTTTTTGGGCCAAATGATTATTTGGGCATCAAAAATGTGAAATGTATTGCATATATTTAACACATCTCCTGTCTGTGGCGTTAGCATACCATTTCACACATTTAACACATCTTCTGTCTGTGGCGTTAGCATACCATTTAGCGGTATTTTGTATCCTCTCTTGCGTATATTTAACACATCTCCTGTCTGTGGCGTTAGCATACCATTTAGCGGTATTTTGTATCCTCTCTTGCATATATTTAACACATCTCCTGTCTGTGGCGTTAGTGTACATTGGATTTTTCGAATAAAAACATACAATAACAACATCATCTGTGTAGTGCATGCCTTCTTTATATTTTTGCCTTAGCCTGTCTTTAGTTTGTGTTAATTTTAACATTCTTTTTATGTTAAATCTAATTCGTAGATTTACTTCCAGATGTCACTGCCTAACCCTGTAAGATTCTTCTTAATGAGTAAAAAAGATAAGTATATATTCTCATTGTTAAATGTTGTAAAAATAACTACATTGTCTAATATTTCAGATTGATGTTGGGTGAATTATAGTGGCGATGGTCCACCACCCCGACCAACCTGAACATCCTCCTAGGCGTAGGCATCGTAAGTGTGCAAGGCCCCAGATATTTAGAACATGTGTCACCCTTTTTGGAATGCCTGATGATGTGGTTTTACGGCGTTATCGCCTACCACCCCAAATCATCCTAGACACTCTTTCATTAATAGAGAGTGATCTTGAAAGGCAAATTAACAATCCAACAGCAATACCACCACTTACGCAGTTAATGTTGGTGTTACATTTTTGCACCTCAGGATCCTTCCAGACCACAGTTGGGATCGTTGCTGGCATATCCCAAACCTCCTTTTCAAGGATCCTGAGGGCGGTAATGGATGCCCTGTTTAAGCACCTCCATCATTTTATTAATATGCCATTGGATATGGGTTCCCTTAATGTGGTGAAGCAGAAATTTTTCGAAATTGCAGGCTTCCCAAACATCATAGGGGTTGTGGACGGCACTCACATACCACTTCAGCCTCCAGCAGCGCTGGAGGCAATATTTAGGAACCATAAACATTTCCATTCAATGAATGTAATGGTGGTATGTGATGCCCCCCTCCAGATCCTGTCCCTGAATGCCAAATTTCCAGGAAGTGCACATGATTCTTTTGTCATCCGGCAATCAGGGCTTTGGTACAAATTTAACAACCTACAAGCTGGTGATGCGTGGCTTCTGGGTAAGTGGTACCCCTAATTTTTAAAGCAAACACTGTTGACTTATAAATGGTACTGAATGTTTATTTTCACAGGAGACAGTGGTTACCCTTGCACGCCATGGCTGCTCACTCCTTATTTGGTTCCTACACCAGGGCCACAAAGTCAACATAATTCCGCACTTACTGCCACCAGGCAGGTGGTGGAGCATTGTATTGGCTTTTTAAAAGGCCGATTCCGATGCCTCCTCCGCTTTGGTGGCGACCTCATGTATTTGCCGGCTATGGTTTCCAAAATTGTCGTCCTGTGTGGGATATTTCACAACATCACCATTTTTCAGGTATTTGAATTTCCTTTGTTTAACATTTGTTGACATTGTGAAGAATGAAAATTATGCGCGTTTATGTTTCGAATTTTAACCTTTTTTTTTGCAAAATCCAAACAACAACCTTCTTACTTCCTGAAATTGTTCGCCTGTGACATTAATGACTCAAAAATGACCTTTACACCTGGACAAATGTGTTTCTTACCTGATTTTGGACAACATGTTGGCATGCACCATTTTCAACCAGTTCTTGAGTTTTTTGTACATATATGTGTGTGTATTTGTTTTTTATTGTGCATTATTGTGTAATAATTTTTTTTTATATTTATTCGTTTTTTATATACATGAAAAACCAGCAATTGGACAGTACCTTTTAACTTAATTTCCAAGTGTTTTTTTTTTTTTTTTAAATATTTTATTTTTTTAGAAATGTTTAAAGCAAAATAACAATTAACAACATGTTTGCATACTTTGCCCTACCTTTTTACGTTTTTATTTTCCTATTTTGGGAGTTGCATGGATAATTTTGAAGAAATTCAATAATTACATAAGGGTATTTTAGCAAAACATTATGGAGTTAATGTCAATTGTCCCAATTAGTTGAATGTCAAAATATGTCTTTAAAGTCTGGGAAACCACTCTTTGATTTTTAAAGTTACATTTTTAAAGAATACTTACTCCAAAAATTTAGTCTTCAACATTGTTTGCATTTTCATATGCAAATTCCATAAACCCAAATGTTTATAAAAAAAAACACATTGATTGACCTTGTGAGCTAATGTTTGAGTCAATAAATGAGATTTGTTTAAATAACAAGCTTTTATTAACAAAATAAAATAACATAAAAAATTAATTTCTCAAAAAAACAATTAAGTGGTCCATTTCGCCAGCAACTGAACCAAATGGCCCCTCATCGCCATTATATGGCCCAAAAACACCTGATCCCGCCTCCTTGGGTCTGTTGAAAGACAAATATGTGTTTTAATTAAATGTGAATTTTTAAAATAAAACATAAAAGAAAAACAGTATGATTTACACTTAAAAAAAAGTTTACATACCATGCTAATTTTTGTGCTAAAATATAGTGGTAACATGAATTTGTCTAAATTACCAATTGGCACCAAAAAAAACTTAACAAAACATGAACATGAGAATAGTGGTTTCAAAAATCACTTTGGGATCTTAAATAATCCTTACACAATTTGTATATTGATTTTAGTGTAGAAATTTGCAAAAGCACAATGAAACTTGTATTTGGCTCTGCCATATGTGGTTATTGTAAAGTTTATTTTGTAATGAAACATGAATAAATTTGCCAAAACTTTAGGAAAACAAACTCCAAAAAACTTTAAAAAAAAAACATAAACCGATTTAACAAAAAAAAAAAATTGGAACAAAATGTTTGAAAAATTAGCACCCAAAAGAAAAAAAAAAAAAAATGGACTGCCCTTAGATTGTAAGCAGGTGTACCACAGTGTATGCATATAGGCCACATTTTAACACAATAATTGCAAACATGAAAGACAAAATACCTGCAGGTTCAGGGCCAGGTTGGCCCATATCCTCTTCCTCCGAAGAAGTGGGCCAGTGGATAGGCAAAGAAGGTGGGGAAATGTCCGGGGGGGATTAAGGGGAGGGGTTGGAATCAGGAGTGGGTGCATCAGGGGAGGGTGTGGGAATGTGGATGGGTAGGACAGGGGAGGGAGGGGTTATTTGGTTTTGGGGAGCAGGAGAGGGAGGGGAAATAGGGATGGCCAGGTCAGGGGAGGATGGAGAAATTTGGGAGGAGTGGGCAGGGGAGGAGATGGTGGGAGTTGGGGAGAGGGGTCGGGCAGGCCTCCGTCTCCGTCTTTGGATCCGCTCCTGACCTAAATAATGTATAGTTTGTAATATTAGCAAATATGTATACAAAAAACATTTAAAATGTAAAACATTAACCCAAAAGAAAATATTAATTAAAAAAAAACATTAACAAGGTCTCATTTATCCCTAAAAAAACGCATACTGCACACATGCACATGCATTAATGCAAATTTACAATAGCAAAGATAAAAAGTAACAAGAGATTGTCATAGATATCTAAACATTCAAATATCCACTTATGCCGACCGATCCTCATCCGAAGATGCGCAAGCAGGTGTGGGGCCCGGCGGCGTAAAACCGACCACCGGCGCTCTAATTGGCCGATGGTCCTCCGAAATCCCAAGGCCCGCAGCCTGCACCGCACCCCCGCGTACACCCGACGCTTGCATTGGTTTCTGACGGGGGCGGCATATCTGTAATTCTATGATCCAGCACTTCAGTGAGCACCAGCAGCTCACGCTGTGTAAAAGCACTGGCTCTCATGATGGCAATGTTTTTTTTTTTACACAAATCAGTTTTATTACAGGGACCCCTAAATTTTGATTGGCTAATGTACTTTCATAAATAACATGAAGAATTCTATTGGTTAATGTGTGAGTCATGTAAACAACCCCTAAAAATATATTGTGACTTATGATTGGCTTGCTGCATTTGGATGCGTTAGCAACAAGCCGGAGATAAAACAATTTCTAAATTATAAATCAAAATAAAAGCTAGTAAAAGATCAAACAAACAGCCTTTGGGTTGAAAAAAAACAAGTTTGCCGTTAAAAGCGGACGGATTCTACGGACCAAAATGAACACAAAACAAACAATAAAGTTTATTGACATTCCAAAAAAAAACAAGATTGAAAACTTTCGACCAACAATTAAGTAAATTAAGGTAATGATTGGCACCAATCGATTCACGGATGTTTGACGAAGGAGAAACAAGGCAATCGAGAAATGACAGGCCTACTTCCGGTCGTACTTGTGCGAGCGAACACTTCATCCAAAAACAAGTAGTGTGCTCGCTATTTCGGACGCTCGTTAGCTAGAGGAGGGGTTGTGGAAATATGAGGCGGAAGACTCGCTACGAGCAACCACATGTGCGAGCGCTTGGTTTGACATTTGGACGGATGTACCTCCTGCGGGCAAACGGCTGATAGCGTCTGGCTCTGAATCAGGCCCAGAGTCTATAACTCCAGCGCTGGCCACACACAGCTCAGTGCGCTGCCAGCCGCTGGGCGGAGAGGAGGGGGCCCGTGTCGGAGAGTGTACACGTGCACCCTCCTCTCTAGAAACGCCCCTGTATACACATGCCAGTCCTAGACATAGATACCATGGTACAGTCTGATAACACCATAAATACATATACAATAAATATATACATTTCATATGAACAAGGATTTTCAACCTTTTGGCTCAGAAGTGGTACTCCCAAAACCAGGGTACCACATATACAGTATCTCTGTTTTTTTTAATATAACAGTTAAATAATGGGGTAAGGTGCAATCAGAGAGATTGCTAGACTCTTCAGGGAGACAGGGAGATTGCTACTATTTGGGAGTCTCCTGACAATGAGGGAGAGTTGTTGGCAGGTATGTCACAAACTGTCCTCTCTGTAACTGTCACTTCAGGCTGTGCTTGTGCCCTAGATGAGACTGCTAGTTCAATATGACTGCAGCGGCCTGAGCAGCACTGGCAAACCAACAAATTGATACCTTGAAGTTGTGGGATACCAAAAATGTACTAAGAGTCAGGGTGGGGGGGTATTATTGCAGACCCCCCAACATGACCTGTTCCACCAGGTGCAAAAGGGGTCTTTCAGACCCGGTCGTTAGCGCCGATGCGCTTGGACCGGGTCGATGGCCCCCCACAGAGCATGCGCATGACGGCGCTGGTGCCGTCGTGCGCATGCATGAGACCCGCTACGACCGACAGCGCCGGTCGTAGCGGGTCTCGATCCAAAGGGGGCGAGCTGTCGATGTTAATTGACAGCTCGCCCCATTTGGAAGGCGGCCGGGGGGGTGGCAACCCAAACGGAGGCGTTCCCATGGGAACGCCTACCGTTTGGGGGAGGCCCCACTGACATCACAAGTGATGTCAGTGGAGAGCTTCCGGTTCAGACAGAGCCAGAAGCTCTCCGGGGCTTACGACAAGGGAGACCCTACCCTAGGGCCTCGTTGTAAGCCCCGATGGTCGCGATGGTCTCTGACCATCGCGACCATCACTGGAGCGGTCGTTAGAGCTGTGGGTGTTAACCTACAGCCTAACGACCGCAACAGAGGCGGGCGGTCAGGATACAAGCGGTCGCCCAGTTTCTGAGCGACCGCTTGCATCCTCCGACCGCCTCTGAATGAGGCCCAAAATGCCTACGATCTCTCAGGGATCACAATTGCTAAATAATGCTAATGATTCACCTGCGGTCCAGAGCCAAGAGACGCCCACTGAAAGCATCTCACATCCGTCGTTCACACAAAAAACTGGAAACATTGGCGGCTGTCAGCCTTCTGAGTAAGTGTACACTGTCGCAGACACAGCAGGTCTGCAGACGCTTACAGGGCTCCCCTTTTGCTAGCAAGGACACAGTGGCTAATTTATGGACACTCAGAAAACAGTGTTTAAATGGTCTGACAAGCCGAGAGGGGAGTGGAAACTAATAACCCGGGCCCAGGATAGCTGAAGGGGCCCAGGTCTGGCACCACTCCCCCCCTCCCTCTTACATCACAGCAGCCCAGCACATGCTGCTGTGTCCTGGGCTGCACTGGCAGCAGCCGCAGCAGTCTCCTATGCCTGTGGTGGGAGCGACCAAAATTTTGTAATATTTTTACTGCCGTGATTAGGCCACACCCCCTTGTACCCGGGACCGGCGCGGCTCTTGGCGGGCCTGCCAGTACCTCTACCAAATGCTGACTTTGCAAGTGAAACTCTGTCTAAGACAGGGGGACATTATTACAGGGTGTGAGAAGAGACAGGGGGACATTATTACAGGGTGTGGAGAGTGACATTATTGCAGTGTGTGAGAAGAGACAGGGGGACATTATTACAGGGTGTGGAGAGTGATATCATTGCAGTGTGTGAGAAGAGACAGGGGGACATTATTACAGGGTGTGGAGAGTGATATCATTGCAGTGTGTGAGAAGAGACGGGGACATTATTACAGGGCGTGTACAATGACATTACTGTGTGTGAGAAGAGACAGGGGGACATTATTACAGGGTGTGGAGAGTGACATATTGCAGTGTGTGAGAAGAGACAGGGGGACATTATTGCAGTGTGTGGAGAGTGACATCATTGCAGTGTGTGAGAAGAGACAGGGGGACATTATTACAGGACATGTAGAGTGATATCCTTGCAGTGTGTGAGATGTGTGAGAAGAGACAGGGGGACATTATTACAGGGTGTGGAGAGTGACATTATTGCAGTGTGTGAGAAGAGACGGGGACATTATTACAGGGTGTGTACAATGGCATTACTGTGTGTGAGAAGAGACAGGGGGACATTATTACAGGGTATGGAGAGTGACATCATTGCAGTGTGTGAGAAGAGACGGGGGACATTATTACAGGGTGTGGAGAGTGACATTATTGCAGTGTGTGAGAAGAGACAGGGGGACATTATTACAGGGCGTGTACAATGACATTACTGTGTGTGAGAAGAGACAGGGGGACATTATTACAGAGTGTGGAGAGTGACATTATTACTCCAGAGTTGCCTACCCTCCCGATTTTAGCGGGAGGCTCCCGGTTTTTAATCAAGCCTCCCGCTCCCCCGCAAAGTGTACCTCAACTCCCGGTTTTCGAGAGCCATTGAACTGCGCATGCGCGATTCCAGAAATGTCAAGGGGCCTGCGGGGGAAGTCATGACGTCACGACGCGTGACGCCATCTTACCTGAAGGCCGGCCACCGCGGGGTTGTGGGTAGCGGTGGTCAGCGCTAGTCAGATGTGCGCACAAGGTGAGATTGGGCACGACAGCAGCGGCGGACGGAGCCTGGTAGCAGCGCTGCACTAATCGGGATAGCAGCGCAGGTGTTCAGCACCTGAGAGAAACCGCATGGAGACAGACCACACACCACAGTGTCTGTCTCCAGCGGCAGTGGCCGTAGCAGCGAATCCCTCTCTTACCTGCACATGGGAGCCGCGGTAGAATAGGAGCTGACCGGATGAAGAGAGAAGCTCTGGTCTGGCGGAGAGAGCACTGTTCAGTGGTGGCTGGGTCTGGGAGCTCAGTGTAGAGGCTGGAGGAGTAGAAGTCCCAAGGTGAGTACACTAATGTGTGTGTGTGTGTGTGTGTGTGTGTGTGTGTAGGGCTTCTAGTAATGTGTGTGTAGGGCATCTAGTAGTGTGAATGTGTGTATGTTAGGGGTGTGCACCGGCCACTTTTCGTGTTTTGTGTTTTGGTTTTGGATCTGGATCATTCTTCGTGTTTTGGATCTGGATTGGTTTTGCCAAAACCACCCTTCCGTATTTTGGGTTCTGGGTTTTGTGTTTTGGATCTGTATTTTTTTGAAAAAAAGCATAAAAACAGTTAAAATCACAGAATTTGTAGGTTTTTCTGCCCCTATGCTATTATTAACCTCAATAACCTTAATTTCCACTCATTTCCAGTCTATTCTGAACACTTCACACCTCACAATAGTGTTTTTATGTCCAAAAGGTTGCACCGAGGTAGCTGGATGACTATGCTAAGTGACACGAGTGGGCGGCACAAACACGTGACCCATCTAGGCGTGATACTGCAGTGGCAGACAGGATGGCAGTTTGAAAAACTAGGCCCCAAACTGTACATAATGCAAAGAAAAAAAAGAGGTGCAAGATGGAATTGTCCTTGGGCCCTCCCACCCACCCTTATGTTGTATAAACTGGACATGCACACTTTAACAAACCAATCATTTCAGCGCCAGGGTCTGCCACACAACTGTGGCTGAAATGATTGGTTCGTTTGGGCCCCCACAAAACAAGCTGGCAATTAATCTGTCCCTGCACAAACTGGCTCTATGGAGGCAAGATGTCATCCTCATCCTCCTCATCCACCGATCCGATTCCTCACCCTCTTCAGTGTTGTGTACATCCTCATCCTCACAGAGTATTAACTCGTCCCCACTGGAATCCACCACCACATGTCCCTCTGTACGTTCTGGAGGCTGGTCTCCCTGGAAGAGCTGATAATTCATTTTGATGAACATCATCTTCTCCACATTCTGTGGAAGCAACCTCCTACGCCTTTCGCTGACAAGGTTCCCGGCTGCACTAAACACTCTTTCGGAGTACACACTGGAGGGGGGGCAACTCAGGTAAAATAGAGCCAGTTTGAACAGGGGCCTCCAAATTGCCTCTTTTTCCTGCCAGTACAGGTACGGGCTGTCTGACATGCCTACTTGGATGCTGTCACCGATGTAATCCTCCACCATTCTGTCAATGGTGACAGTATCATATGCAGTGCCAGTAGACATGTCAGAAATTGTTGCCAGGTCCTTCAGTCCGGACCAGATGTCCAAACTTGGTCCTGCCTGCCCTGCATCACCGCCAGCGGGTTGCTTAGGATACCTAAGTTTTTTCCTGGCAGCCCCAGTTGAGGGAGAAAATGAAGAAGGAGCTGTTGATGTGTCACGTTCTGCTTCAGCTGACAGTGTGTTCACCAGCAGGTCTTTGCACCTCTGCAGGCTTGTGTCGGCCGGAAAAAGAAACACCACATAGGCTTTAAACCTAGGATCGAGCACGGTGGCCAAAATGTAGTGGTCTGATTTCAACAGATTGACCACCCTGGAATCCTGGCAAAGCGAATGAAGGGCTTCATCCACAAGTCCCACATGCCAAGCGGAATCGCTCCGTCTTAGCTCCTCCTTCACTTTCTCCAGCTGCTTCTGCAAAAGCCTGATGAGGGGAATGACCTGACTCAAGCTGGCAGTGTCTGAACTGACTTCACGTGTGGCAAGTTCGAAGGGCTGGAGAACCTTGCACAACACGGAAATCATTCTCCACTGTGCTTGAGTCAGGTGCATACCCCCTCCTTTGCCTATGTCATAGGTGGATGTATAGGCTTGTAAGGCCTTTTGCTGCTCCTCCATCCTCTGAAGCATATAGAGGGTTGAGTTCCACCGCATCACAACCTCTTGCTTCAGGTGATGGCGGGGCAGGTTCAAGAGTGTTTGCTGGCGCTCCAGTCTTCGGCACGCAGTCGCTGAATGGTGAAAGTGGCCAGAAATTTTTCGGGCCACCCAAAGCGTCTCCTGCGCGCCCCTGTCGCTTTTCAGAAAATTCTGCACCACCAAGTTTATTGTGTGAGAAAAACATGGGACATGCTGGAATTTGCCCAGATGTAATGCCCGCACAATATTGGTGGCGTTGTCAGATATCACAAATCCCCAGGAGAGTCTAAGTGGGGTAAGCCACTGGGCGATGATTTCCCTCAGTTTCTCTAAGAGGTTGTCGGTGGTGTGCCTCTTACTGAAGCCGGTGATACACAGCGTAGCCTGCCTTGGAACGAGCTGGCGTTTCTGAGATGCTGCTACTGGTGACGCTGTTGCTGTTGCTGCGTAACTTGATACATCTACCCAGTGGGCTGTCACAGTCATATAGTCCTTAGTCTGCCCTGTTCCACTTGTCCACATGTCCGTGGTAAAGGGGACATTGGGTACAACGGCATTTTTCAGGAAATTGAGGACACTTTTTCTGACGTTTCTGTACAGTCTCGGTATCGCCTGCCTAGTGAAGTGGAATCTAGACGGGATTTGGAACCGGGGACACACTACCTCCATCAATTGTCTAAATCCCACTGCACTAATGGCGGATACCGGATGCACATCTAACACCAACATAGCAGTCAAGGCCTCAGTTATACGTTTTGCTTCAGGATGACTGCTGTCGTACTTCATCCTCCTCGCTAAGGACTGTTGGAGGGTCAATTGTTTAGTAAAAGTAGTGGTGTTCCTACTTCCTCTCTGGGATGATGAACGACTCCCAGCAGCAGCAACAACAGCAGCAGCGGCAGCAGTAGGCGTAGCAATGCAGGATCCTCCGGAGGAATCCCGGATAGGAGAGTCAGTCATGCCAGTGACATGGCCTGCAGGACTACTTCCGATCCTGACTAAGGAGGAAATTGACGAGAAGGGAGTTGACGGTGTGGTTTGCAGGCGCTTGGATACAACAGGACAACGGGATTTTGGTGTCCCTGGACTGCTTACGGTCTTAGCCAAAGTTTCTGAACTTGACAGTAACTTTTTATGAACGTCCTGCAGGTGCCGTATAAGGGAGGATGTTCCTAGGTGGTTGACGTCCCTACCCCTACTTATTCCACCTTTACATATGGTACATATGGCAAGACAGTTGTTGTCCGGATTTGGATAGAAATATTGCCAGACCAAAGAGGTGGAATGTTTGGTCTTCTGCCCAGGCATGACCGTGATGGACTTTTTCATCCCACGGACAACAACTGTCTCCCCCGGAGCCTGATTTAAACAAACCACATCACCATCAGAATCCTCCTCACCAACTTCCTCCTCAGCGCCAGCTACACCAGTATCCTCATCCTGTTGTACTTCAACAGTGACATCTTCAATTTGCATATCAGCAAGTGGACTGTGGGTGCTCCTTTCAGCACTTGCAGGGGGCGTGCAAATGGTGGAAAGAGCCACCTCTTCCCGTCCAGTGCTGGGAAGGTCAGGCATTGCAACCACCACCACACTTGGACTCTCCTTGGGGATTTGTGATATCTTCTTAGAAAGCACAGTTCTTCGCTGTGCTTTTGCCAGCTTAACTCTTTTGATTTGTTTAGTGGGAGGAGGGCTTCCATCGTCATGTGAAGCTGAACCACTAGTCATGAACATACTAGGGATCGACCTTAGCCGTTCCTTGTCACTCCGTGTCGTAAATGGCATATTGGCAAGTTTACGTTTCTCTTCAGCTGATTTAAATGTTTTTTTCAAGGTCATTTTCCTGAACTTTGTCATTTGGGATTGTATGTGCCCTCTATTATGACATTGGGCATCGGCCTTGGCAGACGACGTTGATGGCATGTTATCGTCTATGTCATGACTAGTAGCAGCAGCTTCAGCACTAGGAGGAAGTGGTTCTTGATCTTTCTCTATTTTATTTTTATCGGAGAAAGTTTGGTCCTCCATTTATGTTATATCGATTTGATATATACGTGCTGCTAAAAAAAGAAAATATTTTTTTATTTTTGCTGGAGAATAGTGCACTTTGTGGGTTACACCAGCCTTTAAGAAATGAGCCAGCCGGCTCTTTACTTATGGGACACAGGCGCACGCTTGGCGCTGCTCCTTTGTTGATGCACGTGCGGCTACTGCGCACACAATTCACAAACACAGAAATTAATTTTTTTTTTGGTTTGGACTGGAGTGTACTTTGGGGGTTACAGCACCCTTTAATGGTCAAGCCAGCCGGCCCTTTACTTATGACACAGGCGCACGCTTGGCACTACTTTGTTGATGCACGTGCAGCTACTGCACAAACAATTCACAAACACAGAAATAAATTTTTTTTTTGGTTTGGACTGGAGTGTACTTTGGGGGTTACAGCACCCTTTAACGGTCAAGCCAGCCGGCCCTTTACTTATGACACAGGCGCACGCTTGGCACTACTTTGTTGATGCACGTGCGGCTACTGCGCACACAATTCACAAACACAGAAATTTTTTTTTTTTTGGTTTGGACTGGAGTGTACTTTGGGGGTTACAGCACCCTTTACCGGTCAAGCCAGCTGGCCCTATACTTATGACACAGGCGCACGCTTGGCACTACTTTGTTGATGCACGTGCGGCTACTGCACACACAATTCACAAACACAGAAATTAATTTATTTTTTTGGTTTGGACTGGAGTGTACTTTGGGGGTTACAGCACCCTTTAACTGTCAAGCCAGCTGGCCCTTTACTTATGACACAGGTGCACGCTTGGCACTACTTTGTTGATGCACGTGCGGCTACTGCGCACACAATTCACAAACACAGAAAATAATTTTTTTTTGGTTTGGACTGGAGTGTACTTTGGGGGTTACAGCACCCTTTAATGGTCAAGCCAGCCGGCCCTTTACTTATGACACAGGCGCCCGCTTGGCACAACTTTGTTGATGCACGTGCGGCTACTGCGCACACAATTCACAAACACAGAAAATCATTTTTTTTTGATTTGGACTGGAGTGTACTTTGGGGGTTACAGCACACTTTAACGGTCAAGCCAGCCGGCCCTTTACTTATGACACAGGCGCACGCTTGGCACTACTTTGTTGATGCACGTGCGGCTACTGCGCACACATTCACAAACACAGAAAATAATTTTTTTTCTGGGTTTGACTGGAGTGTACTTTGGGGGTTACAGCACCCTTTAACGGTCAAGCCAGCCGGCCCTTTACTTATGACACAGGCGCACGCTTGGCACTACTTTGTTGATGCACGTGCGGCTACTGCGCACACAATTCACAAACACAGAAAATATTTTATTTTTTGGTTTGGACTGGAGTGTACTTTGGGGGTTACAGCACCCTTTAATGGTCAAGCCAGCCGGCCCTTTACTTATGACACAGGCGCACGCTTGGCACTACTTTGTTGATGCACGTGCAGCTACTGCGCACACAATTCACAAACACAGAAAATAATTTTTTTTTTGGTTTGGATTGGAGTATACTTTGGGGGTTACAGCACCATTTAACGGTCAAGCCAGCCGGCCCTTTACTTATGACACAGGCGCACGCTTGGCACTACTTTGTTGATGCACATGCGGCTACTGCGCACACAATTCACAAACACAGAAAATATATTATTTTTTTAGCACTTGGGGGGAGCACCCCTGATGGACAGAGCACCCCCTGGACAACACTACAGCACCCCTTTAAGACTGGGACACTGCACAGGACTTTGGAGTGGACACAGCCCCTATGGAGAACTGACTGCACAACACAGTCCAGCCAGCCCCTATTGACTTTGAAGTAGTGGACACAGCCCCTATTAACAACAGCAGCACAGCACAACACAGCCAGCCCCTATGGACTTTGAAGTAGTGGACAACAGCAGCACTACACTACACTACACTACACAGCCCAGCCAGCTCTAACTCCCACCCTCCCTCTTCACTGTCCACAGCCGAGTGAGAAAATGGCGCCGACGCGGGTACCTTATATAGGATCCAAAACCCGCGAGACTTGGAAGGCGGGATGATGACGTTTTGCCTCGATTTCAGATCCGAGTCAAAAGGGCGTGTGTAGTTCCACCTATGGGCGTATATATTCCTATTAACTGAGACCCTAGCTCCCCCACTGACATTAATATATATATCTGCCCTGCCACATTACTAGATGCCCGACACACACACATTCACATTACTAGATGCCCGACACACACACATTCACATTACTAGATGCCCGACACACACACACACACACATTACTAGATGCCCTACACACATTCACATTACTAGATGCCCGACACACACACATTCACATTACTAGATCCCCGACACACACACACACACACATTACTAGATGCCCTACACACACACATTCACATTACTAGATGCCCTACACACACACATTCACATTACTAGATGCCCTACACACACACATTCACATTACTAGATGCCCTACATACACACATTCACATTACTAGATGCCCTACACACACACACATTACTAGATGCCCTACACACGCACACACATTACTAGATGCCCTACACACACACACATTACTAGATGCCCTACACACACACACATTCACATTACTAGATGCCCTACACACACACACACACACACACACACATTACTAGATGCCCTACAAACACACACACACACACACACACATTACTAGATGCCCTACACACACACACATTACTAGATGCCCTACACACAAACACACACACATAACTAGATGCCCTACACACATACACTAGGGGTGAGCGGGTTCGGATTTCTGAAATCCGAACCCCCCCGAGCCCTCCCGATCCGAGGCAGATCTGAGTCAGGCTCGACTTTTCCCGCCTTACTCGGATCTGAAATCGAGGCAAAACATCATCATCCCGCCTTCCGGGTCTCGCGGGTTTTGGATCCTATATAAGGTACCTGCGTCAGCGCAATTTTCTCACTCGGCTGTGGACAGTGAAGAGGGAGGGTGGGAGTTAGGGCTGGCTGGGCTGTGTAGTGTAGTGTAGTGTAGTGCAGAGTAGTGTTGTGCTGTGCTGTGCTGCGCTGTGCTGCTGTTGTCCATAGGGGCTGTGTCCACTACTTCAAAGTCCCTAGGGGCTGGCTGTGTTGTGCTGTGCTGCTGTTGTTAATAGGGGCTGTGTCCATTACTTCAAAGTCAATAGGGGCTGGCTGGACTGTGTTGTGCAGTCAGTTCTCCATAGGGGCTGTGTCCACCCCAAAGTCCTGTGCAGTGTCCCAGTCCTACAGGGGTGCTGTAGTGTTGTCCAGGGGGTGCTCAGTCCATCAGGGGTGCTTCCCCCAAGTGCTAAAAAAATAATATTTTTTCTGTGTTTGTGAATTGTGTGCGCAGTAGCCGCACGTGCATCAACAAAGTAGTGCCAAGCGTGCGCCTGTGTCATAAGTAAAGGGCCGGCTGGCTTGACCGTTAAAGGGTGCTGTAATCCCCAAAGTACACTCCAGTCCAAACCAAAAAACTAAATATTTTCTGTGTTTGTGAATTGTGTGCGTAGTAGCCGCACGTGCATCAACAAAGTAGTGCCAAGCATGCGCCTGTGTCATAAGTAAAGGGCCAGCTGGCTTGACCGTTAAAGGGTGCTGTAACCCCCAAAGTACACTCCAAACCAAATAACAAAATATTTTTTCTGTGTTTGTGAATTGTGTGTGCAGTAGCCGCACATGCATCAACAAAGTAGTGCCAAGCGTGCGCCTGTGTCATACGTAAAGGGCCGGCTGGCTTGACTGTTAAAGGGTGCTGTAACCCCCAAAGTACACTCCAAACCAAATAACAAAATATTTTTTCTGTGTTTGTGAATTGTGTGCGCAGTAGCCGAACGTGCATCAACAAAGTAGTGCCAAGCGTGCGCCTGTGTCATACGTAAAGGGCCGGCTGGCTTGACTGTTAAAGGGTGCTGTAACCCCCAAAGTACACTCCAGTCCAAACCAAAAAAAATATATATTTTCTGTGTTTAGCCGCACGTATATATCAAATCGATATAACATAAATGGAGGACCAAACTTTCTCCAATAAAAATAAAATAGAGAAAGATCAAGAACCACTTCCTCCTAGTGCTGAAGCTGCTGTCACTAGTCATGACATAGACGATAACGTGCCATCAACGTCGTCTGCCAAGGCCGATGCCCAATGTCATTGTAGAGGGCACATACAATCCCAAATGACAAAGTTCAGGAAAATGACCTTGAAAAAGACATTTAAATCATCTGAAGAGAAACGTAAACTTGCCAATATGCCATTTACGACACGGAGTGGCAAGGAACGGCTAAGGTCGATCCCTAGTATGTTTATGACTAGTGGTTCAGCTTCACATGACGATGGAAGCCCTCCTCCCACTAAAAAAATCAAAAGAGTTAAGCTGGCAAAATCACAGCGAAGAACTGTACTTTCTAAGAAGATATCACAAATCCCCAAGGAGAGTCCAAGTGTGGTGGTGGTTGTGATGCCTGACCTTCCCAGCACTGGACGGGAAGAGGTGGCTCTTTCCACCAATTGCACACCCCCTGCAAGTGCTAAAAGGAGCACCCACAGTCCACTTGCTGATATGCAAATTGAAGATGTCACTGTTGAAGTACAACAGGATGAGGATACTGGTGTAGCTGGCGCTGAGGAGGAAGTTGGCGAGGAGGATTCTGATGGTGATGTGGTTTGTTTAAATCAGGCTCCGGGGGAGACAGTTGTTGTCCGTGGGATGAAAAAGCCCATCACGGTCATGCCTGGGCAGAAGACCAAACATTCCACCTCTTTGGTCTGGCAATATTTCTATCCAAATCCGGACAACAACTGTCTTGCCATATGTACCATATGTAAAGGTGGAATAAGTAGGGGTAGGGACGTTAACCACCTAGGAACATCCTCCCTTATACGGCACCTGCAGCGTGTACATAATAAGTTACTGTCAAGTTCAGAAACTTTGGCTAAGACCGTAAGCAGTCCAGGGACACCTAAATCCCGTTGGTCTGTTGTATCCAAGCTCCTGCAAACCACACCGTCAACTCCCTCCTCGTCAATTTCCTCCTTAGTCAGGATCGGAAGTAGTCCTGCAGGCCATGTCACTGGCATGACTGACTCTCCTATCCGGGATTCCTCCGGAGGTTCCTGCATTGCTACGCCTACTGCTGCCGCTGCTGCTGTTGCTGCTGCTGGGAGTCGTTCATCATCCCAGAGAGGAAGTAGGAACACCACTACTTTTACTAAACAATTGACCTCCAACAGTCCTTAGCGAGGAGGATGAAGTACGACAGCAGTCATCCTGAAGCAAAACGTATAACTGAGGCCTTGTCTGCTATGTTGGTGTTAGATGTGCATCCGGTATCCGCCATTAGTGCAGTGGGATTTAGACAATTGATGGAGGTAGTGTGTCCCCGGTTCCAAATCCCGTCTAGATTCCACTTCACTAAGCAGGCGATACCGAGACTGTACAGAAACGTCAGAAAAAGTGTCCTCAGTGTCCTGAAAAATGCTGTTGTACACAATGTCCACTTAACCACGGACATGTGGACAAGTGGAACAGGGCAGACTAAGGACTATATGACTGTGACAGCCCACTGGGTAGATGTATCACCTTACGCAGCAACAGCAGCAGCGTCACCAGTAGCAGCATCTCAGAAACGCCAGCTCGTTCCAAGGCAGGCTACGCTGTGTATCACCGGTTTCAGTAAGAGGCACACCGCCGACAACCTTTTAGAGACACTGAGGGAAATCATCGCCCAGTGGCTTACCCCACTTAGACTCTCCAGGGGATTTGTGATATCTGACAACGCCACCAATATTGTGCGGGCATTACATCTGGGCAAATTCCAGCACGTCCCATGTTTTTCTCACACAATAAACTTGGTGGTGCAGAATTTTCTGAAAAGCGACAGGGGCGTGCAGGAGACGCTTTGGGTGGCCCGAAAAATTTCTGGCCACTTTCGCCATTCAGCGACTGCGTGCCGAAGACTGGAGCACCAGCAAACACTCTTGAACCTGCCCCGCCATCACCTGAAGCAAGAGGTTGTGATGCGGTGGAACTCAACCCTCTATATGCTTCAGAGGATGGAGGAGCAGCAAAAGGCCATACAAGCCTATACATCCACCTATGACATAGGCAAAGGAGGGGGTATGCACCTGACTCAAGCACAGTGGAGAATGACTTCCGTGTTGTGCAAGGTTCTCCAGCCCTTCGAACTTGCCACACGTGAAGTCAGTTCAGACACTGCCAGCTTGAGTCAGGTCATTCCCCTCATCAGGCTTTTGCAGAAGCAGCTGGAGAAAGTGAAGGAGGAGCTAAGATGGAGCGATTCTGCTCGGCATGTGGGACTTGTGGATGAAGCCCTTCATTCGCTTTGCCAGGATTCCAGGGTGGTCAATCTGTTGAAATCAGACCACTACATTTTGGCCACCGTGCTTGATCCTAGGTTTAAAGCCTATGTGGTGTCTCTCTTTCCGGCCGACACAAGCCTGCAGAGGTGCAAAGACCTGCTGGTGAACACACTGTCAGCTGAAGCGGAACGTGACACGTCAACAGCTCCTTCTTCATTTTCTCCCGCAACTGGGGCTGCCAGGAAAAAACTTAGGTATCCTAAGCAACCCGCTGGCGGTGATGCAGGGCAAGCAGGAACAAGTTTGGACATCTGGTCCGGACTGAAGGACCTGGCAACAATTTCTGACATGTCTACTGTCACTGCATATGATACTGTCACCATTGACAGAATGGTGGAGGATTACATCGGTGACAGCATCCAAGTAGGCATGTCAGACAGTCCATACCTGTACTGGCAGGAAAAAGAGGCAATTTGGAGGCCCCTGTACAAACTGGCTCTTTTTTACCTGAGTTGCCCCCCCCTCCAGTGTGTACTCCGAAAGAGTGTTTAGTGCAGCCGGGAACCTTGTCAGCGAAAGGCGTAGGAGGTTGCTTCCACAGAATGTGGAGAAGATGATGTTCATCAAAATGAATTATCAGCTCTTCCAGGGAGACCAGCCTCCAGAACGTACAGAGGGACCTGTGGTGGTGGATTCAAGAGGGGACGAGTTAATACTTTGTGAGGATAAGGATGTACACACTGAAGAGGGTGAGGAATCGGTGGATGAGGAGGATGAGGATGACATCTTGCCTCCGTAGAGCCAGTTTGTGCAGGGACAGATTAATTGCCAGCTTGTTTTGTGGGGGCCCAAACGAACCAATCATTTCAGCCACAGTTGTGTGGCAGACCCTGGCGCTGAAATGATTGGTTTGTTAAAGTGTGCATGTCCTGTTTATACAACATAAGGGTGGGTGGGAGGGCCCAAGGACAATTCCATCTTGCACCTCTTTTTTTTCTTTGCATTATGTACAGTTTGGGGCCTAGTTTTTCAAACTGCCATCCTGTCTGCCACTGCAGTATCACGCCTAGATGGGTCACGTGTTTGTGCTGCCCACTCGTGTCGCTTAGCATAGTCATCCAGCTACCTCGGTGCAACCTTTTGGACATAAAAACACTATTGTGAGGTGTGAGGTGTTCAGAATAGACTGGAAATGAGTGGAAATTAAGGTTATTGAGGTTAATAATAGCATAGGGGCAGAAAAACCTACAAATTCTGTGATTTTAGCTGTTTTTATGCTTTTTTTCTAAAAAATACAGATCCAAAACCCAGAACCCAAAACACGGAAGGGTGGTTTTGGCAAAACCAATCCAGATCCAAAACACGAAGAAAGATCCAGATCCAAAACCAAAACACAAAACACGAAAAGTGGCCGGTGCACACCCCTAATATATATATATATATATATATATATATATATAGTCGGCTTGACCTTAATGAATAGCAGCTTGCCATGCATGACAATGATGTGTGTACTGAAATATATTATATATATTTATATATCTCAGACAGGGACACTAGTACTGACAATGTGGGCTCACCTTTTCCATGTTCCAGCCCTGGTGCAGACCGTCCTCAGATCACTCTGCACTGCAAAGAGTGGAGGGAAGCAGGCTTTTCCAACGCTGATCAAAAGCCCCACACTGGTGTCCAGGGCGCATGGGATGAGCTTGGGCCGGCAGCCTGGGGGAGAAGAGGATGCAGCTGCTGCCGTCAGTCGATGCCACTTGGCGGGTAGGCAATGCAGTCAGTGGTGCGACTGCGTGATTGGCTGGGCGACCACCGCTATCCACAACCCCGCGGTGGCCGGCCTATAGTATTAACGGGATGTAGTCAGGACGTCCTCGAGCCCTGGCCCCACCCCTGCTACATCTGGACTCGCGCATGCGCAGTCCATATTTTAATGGGGCAGTGGTGAAACCTGGGGATTCTCTGTACTTTTCAGGGCAGCGGGAGCTCCCACCTTAAAGCGGGAGGCTCCCGCTGAATTCGGGAGGGTAGGCAGGTATGCAGTATTACTGTGTGTGAGAAGAGGGTGTGGTAAAAGAGATAGATAGAAATTAGATAGACAATGTCTAGGTAGACACCAGATGTTAGAAACATAATAGTTCGACAGGTACAAATGGTCGACAGGGCCTAGAGAGCGACATTATTGCAGTGTGTGAGGAGAGACAGGGACATTATTACAGGGCCTAGAGAGTGACATTATTGCAGTGTGTGAGAAGAGACAGGGGGACATTATTACAGGGCCTAGAGAGTGACATTATTGCAGTGTGTGAGAAGAGATAGGGGACTTTTTGGAGGAGTGTAGGAGGCTGGTCAGGTCCAAGACCTGCTTCTGTGCACAATAGATTTTTGTAGTATACTGAATGCAGCACAGAGGCAGCATCCCGAGCAGGGGTGTAACTAGGGATTTAACTGAGTGGCGCTTGTCAATCATCAGCTGTTGGGAGGAGGATGTTAATCTCCCCATTAAATCAATCCAATAATGAAAAAGAAAAAACATCGCTAGTGGGTAACCCCCAATTAAAATCCTATATGCGGCTTGGTCAATAAATAAAAGTCATTTATTAAAAATTAAAAGTTATCAATAAATGATAATATAATAAAGTGCATAAAATATGTGATAATATAACCAAATGCATAAAATACATGCATGCATAGTTTATTATGCATACACATATTTTATGCATTTGATTATATGTTCACATATTTTATGCATTTGATTATATTGTGATTTATGGATATATTTTTTAAATTTCATTAACTGTGTTTTTTTTTTATTGACTAAGGTCCATATTCGGAGCTTTTCTGGTGAAATAGAATCAGGCGCGTGCCCGCTTTATCCCCGTATTCAATTTGGAGACGGCGAAAACAGCCTGCGGAAAGGTAAGTATCTGGAAAAATTGGGGAATTTTCAGGAATTAATCCTGGGACCCCCTAATGATGTCCAGACATAGGGGATCACTGTAGTTACCCCTGTTTAGCCCTGCAGAACGTGTTCTGCATTTTTAAATAGCCGCGGCAGGTGTGTTTTTTCCCGACATTAAAGAAGTGATGCAGAAGAGCACTTAGGTTTTTTGTTTTGTTTTAAAAAGTGGTCCCATCAAATTTAGGGTACATGAAAATGGGTACTAGCATATTTTTAAGTCCCTAAACAATTTTTTTTTGCAAATATGCACCTGCCGCTAATAGCCTATTCTAGAAAACACCTGCCGCATACTTACAGAATACCCCTGATCATATTATGCTAATTTTAAACACAGTTCCCCATTTTTTTTTTTACCCCAAAATTAAAATAATTTTTTTGTAAAACTTTTTTTGACACAGTTCGTTTTTAGGGGCTATTCCCAGGGATGCAGGCTATTTTTTTTAAAGCCTGCACCCCTAAACCCCAATTCTGCACTTTTTTTCGCCATGTAAAACATGGTGAAAAGTTATCCCCGTTTTTTTTCAAAGACTTTTCGAACCTGCAAATTACACAGAATTTTAAACTACAGTAGAACCCTCTGCAATTCTGTGATTTTCAATTCATTGCAAATTCACTTGTCTCTGTTTCTGACCATTCATGTAATCCGGCCTTCCATCAAATTACTATATCTGTTGCATTTTGTTGATGAATAATGAGTATAGCTTCATCTCCACCAGTTCAATAACAATAGTGTCACCCTCTGCATTTTCTAGTTTTACAAAGCCAGACTTTCCCTACATTACCAGAGGTAAATCAAATAAATGTATTCAGCTTTTCCCCCACATTTTTCCTTAAGATTAATCACCCCTTTACTTATATCAGGCAGCACCTTCATTGTCATACACAATAAGTGTAAGACATTGCTCCTTGTCACATAGCAATTTATCATTTCCAAATCCACCAACTGTGTGATATACTGTAGGAGAAGGGAATGTCCCCCTAGGAGTAAGCAAGAGGGGCCATAACCGCACTGATGGATGGGGTCAGGAAATATCTTAGGGTGGCAATGACTGGTGCTGTCAGTAAGTCAGATAAGGGGATATAGCGGAACACTGGCAGGTGGATGTAATGATGTGAGATGTTGGGATGTGGTGGAGATAAGCACTGCAGCACGGCAAGTGAAGGCAGGTAGATAGGGCTTGGGTATGATATGTCAACAGTCATGATGTTAACATTCATCATATTGACAAGAGAATGTTGACATGGTCAAAATATCGACGCTGACCATGTTATGGAATGTTGACATGTTAGAATGATGACATATCATCTCTAGTGGCCCAACGGTGACTTACCTGCTCCTAATGGCTGCAGTGGCTCCAGCTGAGTCTTTCAGGTCCCGAACGAGTCAGACCTCTGATCCTCCGCCGTTCAGGTGAGTATTTATTCCATCCCTCTAATGCCTAACCCTAACCTCCCCCCACAGCCAATCCCTAATCTCCCCCACAGTCTAACCCTAACCTCCTGCCCACAGGTTAACCCTAGCCTCCTCTTGCATCCTAACCCTAACCACCACCCTCAGGCTAACCCTGATCCTCCCACCAACACCCTAACCTCCCCCTGCACCCTGACCCTTACCTCCACCCCCCACAGGCTAACCCTAACCTCACCCCACAGCCTAACCTTAACCCTCCCACCTACAGCCTAACCATACCCTGCAACCTAACCCTAACCTCTTCCGCACAGCCTAACCTCAACCCCCAGACAGCCTAACCCTAGCTTCCTGCCCACAGCCTGGGCCGTAAGTAGGGTAGTGCGACCAGTGATATGGCACAGGGCACCATAGGGCAGGGAGCGCTGTTTGGGCCTGTCAATTTTCCTATTTATTATAATTTCGCACTGGTACCTTCCTCTTTTTTTATCCCCAGCATCTTCTGGCTTCCCCTATATCTTCCCTGGCCCTTCTCCATGAGAAGGTGTAGTATCTTATGTCCCTATTTAAAAATGGGGGGGTGCCAATGCTCTGAGGCACAGGGCACCAATAAGTCTAGTTACGGCTCTGCCCACAGCCTATCCCATACATGCCTACCCTCCCGGTTTTCGCGGGAGGCTCCCAAATTTTTGGGTAACCCTCCGCACCCCCGGAAGTGTAAGCATTTCTCCCACATTCTGCCCACTTCCTAGTGAAATGGGCAAAATGGGGAGAATTTCCGTGGCGATCGCAGGTCCCTGAGTAGGGGGCGGGGCTTAATGACACGATTCTCCATGCATTGCATCATTTAGCCCCGCCCCTATTTAAATTTAGACCAAATGTAACAATTTGCCTCGAAGGGGGCGGGGCTAAATGACGTGACCTGTCTGGCCCCGCCCCCATCACAGCCCATCTGCTTGTACTCCCCAGGCTTCTCCCGGGGAGGACAATCAAAAGGTAGGCAACTATGGCGTAACCCTAACCTCCTAACCTGCCCCCACAGGCTAACCCTAACCTGCCCCCACAGGCTCACCCACACTTCACCCTCGCAGCCTAACCCTCTTCTCACAGCCTAACCCTAATTTTGACATCCTGTCAATGTCAAAATTTCATCTGTTGACAGTCTGAGAATGTCGACACGTTTCATGTTTGCATTTTGTCAATGTTGGCATCATGGCTGTCGGCATTGTGGTGTTGATATGAATATTAATAGTGTCATTGTGCACCTTTTGACTACATCCTGGTAGATAGAAGCCATTGGCGCTCAACCACCTTTTTCTGGAAGATCACTTGAAACAACCCGGCCCATCAAACTCAGGATAAGCAGAAATCTGATCACATTATGCACCTTAATGTATGACCATGTTCCGCCAGCCTCGCCGTCTAACATAACAACTGATGTTGGGACAGTATGACTGAAGTGGTCTACATGCTCTGGCCTGGTGGGAAATTAGAATGAAATAGAGAACATTACACACATGAGAGGTCTTGTTACATTACTTATTGAACCACCCTTGTTGATATATATATATATATATATATATATACTGTATGTTTATATTTCCTCATACATATATATATATTTATATACTGTGTATGTATATATATATATATATATATATATATATATATATATATATTTTTTTTTTTTTTTTTTTTTTTTTTTTTTTACTGTGCAAAAGTTTTAGGCACATTTGGAAAAAATGCTGCAAATAAAGAATTCTTTGAAAAGTAGAAGTGTTAATAGATTTTTATAAATAAACAAAATGCAAAGTGAATGACAGAAGAGAAATCTGAATCAAATCAATATTTGGTGTGACCACCCTTTACCTTCAATACAGCAGAAATTCTTCTAGGTACACTTGCACAAAGTCAGGAATTTTGTAGGATTATAGTCAGGTGTATGATTAACCAACCATACCAAACAGGTGATAATGATCATCATTTTCACATGTAGGTTGAAACACAGTCATTAACTGAAATAGCTGTGTAGGAGGCTTAAAACTGGGTGAGGAACAGCCAAACTCTGCTATAAAGGTGAGGTTGTGGAAGACAGTTTTATGTCACATCACAGGTCATACACCATGGCAAGACTAAGCAAAGCAAAAAAGACACAAGGTAATTATACTGCATCAGCAAGGCCATTCCCAGGCAAATATTTCAAAGCAGACTGTGGTTCCAAGAAGTGCTGTTCAAGCTCTTTTGAAGAAGCATAAAGAAATGGGCAACATTGAGCACGGTAGATGCAGTGGTTGGCCAAGTAAACTTAGTGCATCAGATGAAAGACATATCATGCTTACTTCCCTTTGAAATCAGAAGATGTCCAGCAGTGCCATCAGCTCAGAACTGTCAGAAACCAGTGGGACCCAGGTACACCCATCTACTGTTTGGAGAAGTCTGGCCAGAAGTGGTCTTCATGGAAAAATTGCAGCCAAAAAGCCATACCTTTGAAGTGGAAACAAGACCAAGCGACTTAACTATGCATGAAAACATAGAAAATGGGGTGCAGAAAAATGGCAGTAGGTGACTGGGCCTGATGAGTCAAAATTGAAAATATTTAGCTGTAACAGAAGGCAGTTTGTTTGTCAAAGGGCTGGAGAGCGGTACAATAATGAGTGCCAGCAGGCAACAGTGAAGCATGGTGGAGGTTCTTTGCAAGTTTGGGGCTGCATGGAGTATGGGATTTGGTCAGGATTAATGGTGTCCTGAATGCTGAGAATTACAGACAGGAACTTATCCATCATGCAATACCATCCGGGAGTCATCTGATCGGCTCCAAATTTATTCTGCAGCAGGACAACGACCCCACACATACAGCCAATGTCATTAAGAATTATCTTCAGCATAAAGATAAATAAGGAGTCCTGGAAATGATGATATGGCTCCCACAGAGCCCTGATCTCAGCATCATCGAGTCTGTCTGGGATTACATGAAGAGACAGAAGGATTCGAGCAAGCCTACATCCACAGAAGATCAGTGGTTAGTTCTCCAAGATGTTTGGAACAACCTCCCTGTCGAGTTCCTTCAAAAACTTGTGTAAATGTACTTAGAAGAATTGATGCTATTCTAAAGATAAAGGGTGGTCACACCAAATATTGATTTGATTTATATTTCTCTTCAATTCATTCACTTTGCATTTTGTTAATTAATAAAAAAAAAACTATTAACACTTCTATTTTTGGAAGCAATCTTACTTTGCAGCATTTTTTCCACACCTGCCTAAAACTTTTGCACAGTACTGTATATATATATAACCAATATACTTGTCACCAGGATGGTATGTTTCAGGTGGCCACATGGCTGGGCAATATTTAATATTATTAATATTTTTCGATTATCCAGCATGGTATATGCTGCCTGAAAGACAAAGGGTATATCTTTCTCCATAAGGGTTTAAGATCAATGATTTTAATTGAAAATACTATGGCCATTTTCTCTCTCCACTGCTTCTTAGTGCCATGTCTGTTATTGAATGAGTGATGGTTGTCCGGTTGCGGGAGGAATAAGCAAATTGTATCCTTGTTTAAGTTCATGGTGCAGGGGAAGGAAGGTTACTTATCTGGAATCGGAATGATTTACCGCCTGACCCATGCCCGGCGGTTCAAATCCCGACAGCGGCAGCCCGAAAAGGATGATTATCCCGAACCCTAACCCTCCCTTAGGGGTGCCTAACCCTAACCTTCCCCCCAGTGCCTAACCCTAATCCCCCCTCTAATTGCCTAAACCTAACCCACCCTTCCCCGCCGCCTAATCCTAAATCCCCCGAGGGGTTGGCTAACCCTAAATCCCCCCCGGGGGTGCCTAACTCTATCCCTCCCTCCCCCTAGCCTAACCCTAACCTCCCAGGGGGTGCCTAACCCTAAGTCCCCCTGGGAACCCTAAACCTAAGCCTCCCCCCCGCGGCTGTCCACGCTTGGCGCCAGGTGTCCCTTCGATCGGGATGCCGGGCACCGGTCTCCCGGCGTCGGTAAAATGACAGGCGTCTAGACTTAGATGCCTGTCATTTAACCCTCACCGGGATTAAGCAGTCGAGAAGCCGGCTGTCGGGATTATGTCCGCTGGCTTCCCGACTGCAAACCATTTATCTCATACGAAACATAACCCAACATTTATAGATAAGCATGCATGTCGTTACAGTTCATACTAATTAATAGGACAACATGCGGATACTGTAATGTAGATACACGCTTAATTAGATCACATTACCATATATAGCACAGTTTAATATTCATTTAACCATGATTTCTTGCATGGACAGGGATGAAGTAAAAAGGTTACTGTGAGTCAGGTTTCCTTGCTGGTTTCTGAGAAACAAAGTGAACTATGGCCTAGATAACTTTATAGTTCTCAAGAGTGAAAGAAGAAGGGAAATCAAATGTCTAGATGTGAGATTTCTAAAACATAGGTTCTAGCTTAGAGGTGAAAAGACATTGCACAAAGTGAAGAGACAAATGTGAGAAGTGCTGCTATTTTCTCAAAGGGAAAATTAACCAAAATGAATGTCAGCTCTTACTCTATGTTTAGGCTACTTCCATGGGTTCTAATCTCCGTACAGTCACAGTGTTATTCATTTCCTGATATTGGAGAGAGACCATCATTTTGTCACATTGCATTATATGCTATTTCCACTTATCTGGTTTTTTTTTTATCAGCATTAATAAACCCATCAATTCATAGATTTCTTTCTGGTGTCCATCATTTCAGCTCATCTTGCACTCCGCAATTTGTGGGAGCGGTAAAAGACAGACTGTAATCATTTTTTCTTTCTTCATTTTACTGTAACCCAATGGTTATTAGATGCCCTATCTGCTGATGCCAGCCTACATCTGTACGCAGATAAGATGAATAAACGTAAATGTATTCTTGATCTGGATTCTTGTTAGTGATTTGGTTTTGGATCTGTTTTTTTTTTTTTGTTAATTGATAAAAAGTTTTTAAAAACAGCTAAAATCATGTAATTTTTGCAATTCAAAACTCAAAATTCAGATTTAAAATCCCAAAATCCATATTCTGAATCACGGGAAGATCAAAACCATAACTTGGATTTGTCCGGATTACCTCATGATATTAGACCGGTGACTCAGATCTGTCTGGATTACCTCATCATATAAGACCCGTCTCTCAGATCTGTCCGGATTCACAAAATTCGCATGGATTCGGATTTCTAGTGAAGTGAACCGCACATCTCTAAATAAAAGTTTACTAAAAATATAAACACATTGTGAGGAAAAGGGTCAGCTTTATTTAATAATTGGTTCAATAATAATAAAAGGGGGAGATATGGTGACGAAGAGAGAACAGCCCCACTAATGTTATCACCCTCAGCTTATATAAAACAAAAGCAGGCCTAGATGGGGGGTAACTCTCAGTCCATCACATAAACATTTAAGATATCCTCACTCCCCTTCCAATGACTCACCAAAATGGGCCCTCCCGGAGTACCACTAATCCCAGTAGGGTAGAATCAGCCTATATCATGTACTGGTGGAGATATTGCCTCCAGACCTACAGCAAGATGGCCACTGCTACCATTTTTTCCCGCCAAGCAATGTTGAGACCTAACAACCAGAAGATCCACACAATGAAACCTAAGCCCCACTCTAAACTCCACCCACAAAATCTAATAAGCCTACTAAAAAATAGCGCTAAAAGGATACACCAATGAATGTACCCATACTCTGGATGTTTAGGTTCACAGTCTTATGGTTTACACCCCAGCAGGCATATAACATGCCTTTTGTCCATCGACTGTGACACATTAATATATTAATATATTTTAGATGATTTTCAATATAATTCCCCAAATTGCATATTTGATCATATAAGAGCTCAATATTCTCTGCATAGGACTATGCAAGTAAATGTGTCATACTGTATCTGCAGTGGTTTAGCTGGTAGTTTAATGAAAAATGGCATTATTCTACAGGTGCAAAATAAGCCTTTATATTATCCTCCCCACACATCAAATATAGACTGACAAGACTCTGATGGGTGCAGTAAGAATCTGATAATTCATATACTGAACTATGCACCCCAGTCTTTCAATACTGATAAAGCTATGGGTAAGAACTCTAGTAGGGGAAGTGCAATGGAAATATGTTTTGGACTGTCTGACATACCTCACAATAGTCCCAATTGTTGGGACTATACTGATTCTCAGACCCCAAAAGTAATTTGGCACAGTGAGTGGATTTTGTTGAAACAACAACATGGTAGGACAGATATGGATGAGGTCTGGGTGGGCAAGGGCATTATTTGGGCAGATTATGGATATGGATTCATTTGTCCTGATTCTACTCTTTAATAATGGATTGAGGTAATTTGTGATCCTGAAAACTGTGAAAGAAACATAAGTGAGACATCTGAACACACTCCCAGCATAGTAAATGGTAACCCGGCTTCAAGGTGTTTCCAAAATTGGCCACTTTAGGATTGGTTACTTACCAGCACCTCTCAAGGAAAAAATTAAAACAGCAGATTCCTTAGCTGTAGTAGAAACAATCAAAAATGCTTTTATTTAGAAACTGTACAGAAAATTATACATAAATTTGAAAAACAGAAATATATACTGTATTAGAGATGTGTGCCGACCTCTTCTTTTGGTTTTAGTTTTGCCAAAACCACCCTTGTTTTGCTTTTGGATCTGTATTTTTTTTCATGATCAAAACAGCTAAAATCACATAATTCAGGCCTGTTTTTGTTCCTACAGTATTATTTACCTCAATAACATTAATTTCCAGTCATCGCAATGGTGATTTGATGGTATTAGAAACCATTAATGTTTTCATTAATCAAGAACTAGATCAGAGACCCAAGGGAGGTGGAGTATGTATGTACAGTAGTTGAAGGCAGGGAAAGGAAAGGTGGATTGATTTTTTGACTACAAAGCAAATTTATAAGGGAGGAGGGTGATCCTGGCATCAGATATGCAGATTTTGGATTCGATTTGCATCTGCAAAGATGCTGCAGGAAATAGAGCCTAAATGCCTAGATGAGAAGTTGGTGATGGTGGCATTGCAAGATATAAAAGAATGTGAATGCCCCAGTAAAGTACAGTTATATACAGTGCACTGCCTTTCAAACACACAAAATCTTGGCAAAGCCCATAGCGAAGAGTGGTGCAAGATGGTATTGCTCTTGGGTCTTCCCACTCTTATGTTATATATTAAAAAGGACATACAGAGTTTAATAAACCAAAAACTTCAGCAACAGGGCCTGCCACTTGTAGCTGAAGTGATTGGTTTGTTTGGGTCCCCACAAAACAGGCTACCAATGGGCAATTGAAATTGCTGGCAATGATCTCTACAGGCTGGCTCTACAGAGGCAAGATGTCCTTGCCATTATCATTCTTACCCTTTTCAGTGTGTACATCATTTTCACAAAATATTAATTCATCCCCACTGGAATCCACAATTACAGGTGCTTCTGGACTTTGACATAATTGCTGGTAAAGTACTCCCTCATGGAATTTGTAGTTTATTTTAATGAGTGTCATCTTTTCCACATTTTGAGGAAGTAGACTCCTACGCCAATCGCTGACAAGGTTCCCGGCTGTGCTGGAAACTCTTTGTGAGTACACACTGGAGGGTGGGCAGTTTGTACAAGGGCCTCCAAATTGCATTTTTTTCCTGCAAGTAGTTAAAGGGACTGTTTGACATGCTTGTTTGGATGCTGTCATTAAAATAGTCCTCCACCTTTCTTTGGTGGGTGACTGTATAAGATGGAGTTTGCAGTAGAGGTGTCAATAATTTTAGCCAATTCTTATAGACTCAACCAGATGTCAGCATGTTGTGTTGACTCCTCTGCATCACCAGTGAGTCTCTTGGGAAAGTGGAGTTTTTTCCTGGCAGCTGCTGTTGCTGGAGAAACTAAGAAGGAAATGTTGTTGCATCAAGTGCCACTTGAGCTGACAACTGGCTCGCCAGAAGCTTTTTGCATCTCTTAAGATCTGTGTTCATTGAAAGAGAGACACAAAGTACAACTGAAGGTTAGGTTTAAGCACGGTTGGCAACATTTATTGATCTGATATGAAGATGTTGACAACCCTTGGATCCTTGTGAAGTAAATAAATGACTTGATCTACAAGTCCAACTTACTTAGTGGAATCGCTTCATTTCATCTCCTTCAGTTTCTCTAGCTGCTTTTCTAATAGTCTAATTAAGGGAATCCCCTGACTCAAGCTGGCATTGTCTGAACTCACTTAGGTGACTACTTCGAAAGGTTTTAGCACCTTGGATGCAACAGAGATGCATAGATTGTGGTAGCGTGATGATAGATGTAGATTCAATATGGAATATAGTGATTGTTGTACAAAATGTATAAATAGAGATTTATTTGCTGATTATGTCTAACTGCCAAAGGTGGAAAAAATATATAATGGTGGTATTATAATTATTTATAAGAAAATAAATGAGAAAAAAATAGGATTCAAAATAATTACAGTGCTGTAGTAGACTAACTTGTTTTACCACTGGTCTGTGTACTTTGCTATAAACTATCTAAAAATAATTTCCTATTCTGGAAATTCACAAAAAAAATTATCTAATTATAAACCTGTTGTAAATTGACAAAATTAACCCACAGTTTGGATATACCATTTTTGGTCCCAATTGCAAACACTAGACTTTCATTTAAATGTAAAAAATCTTTATAATATCTACTTAAAGTGTAACCATTAAAAGTTTTGGATTAGCGAAGTTAGATGGAGTAGACTATAATATAGTATTAATTTCTAGAGCCATACTTCTTCACAACTCACAGCAGACTATCTATCTGGTAATGGGGCTAGAAAACTAAATAGCCATGTCCACTGACCAAAATTGATCAGTGCTGAGTGTAAATCTGCGGATGTTGAACAAGGAGCCACACTGTTTAGTGGTGAATTGCTTTTGCTTAAGAATTAAAATAAATAACAACTAGTCCTGAGTTCTGGATTAAGTAATGACCCACTGCCTTGAGCTGTGTAATCTTTTCTTCCTGGTAGAGACAAATGGAAACCTCAGAGATGGCCTACAGTATATCTACAGTACAGTACTCCACATCATCCAAGTGGTATCTCTGTAATCTATTAGATTACTGATTTGTTCTCATCTGTATAAAATTCAAACGAAAAACTATTAACCTAATTTTTTTAAAAACATTAAGTAACCCAGTTGATTATTTGATTGTAAAATGCTGATTACATTTGATTTACATTTGACATCACTGGCAATGCACCCTGTATATGAAACAACCAATCTCACCATACATTCCATGTACAGCATGTCAACAAAACTGCCACTCAGGCTTGTTCAGCTAGATAAGCTCCTCACTTCTAACATGGCAACCTGACATAGAGGAGTGAAAGAGAGCATGGTGGACATATTAAGTATATTACAGTAACTATAAAACAACACTAAACAGTAAAGTAATTTTATGTTTAATATTCAGCACAGTGTTATACTGTAGAACATTAGCTGTATATAACTGCCGCAGGGTGGGATACACTATTTTCAAAAATGCAGGCAAACCTCCAAAAATGCAGTTTTTGTAGGTTTGACTGCATTCCCCATATACCACAAGCTCAGGAAAGCAATACTTTCCAGAGTTTGTACCAGATAGGCAACGCCATCGATAGATGGCATTACCTATTAAAAGCCTATGGGCTTCTTACCAGAGACTTCGTGGCTTGCGTGCCCCATGGCTTGCGCATATGTAGACTGACAGCCTTGCATGTGCAGAAGGACTTCCGGGTTATAGACCTGTAAATCCTCTCTTCACAAGGGACAGCTCATATTGGAAAAGCTGTCCCTTGCATATTTAGTCATGCATATGGTGTTAATAAATGTCACTCACTATGCATCTGATCAGTGGCAAGATGCATTGCATTCAAAATGAGATGATTGATGCATCCCGCCCAAAGTGACTTTTATTGCTCGCTAATATTGAATGTTTTTATTTAGGTGGGATTCTTTAAGACTAGAATGTATCAAATCACCAAAATGTTTTAATTTGTTCACAGCATCCATTAGAAGTAGGGATGTGCGCGGATCCCTGTGTTTTGGTTTTGGGTCTGGATCCCACCTGGTTATGGATCTGGATTGGTTTTGCAAAAAACCTTGGTTTTGGATCTGGATTTTTCCTTAAAAAATAAAAAAACTGCTGAAATCACTTAAAATGGGCCCTTTTTTGTTCCTACAGTATTAATAACCTCAATAACATTCATTTCCACTCGTTTCCAGTCAATTTTGACCATCTCACAGCTCACAATATTGATTTTTTAATCTAGTTAAAGGGCCAAAAGGTTGCATCCAGCTTGCTGGCTCAAAACTGATTGATATAAGTATTAATAGAGTTGAGGACTGTGCAAAGATGATGGTTGGGATACCCATGAGGATTGAATAATTGATAATTGATAGTTGGTGCAGCCTCTGGCTGTAAAATTGATAATAAATTAATTTAAAAACAAATCATTGGTTCCTAAACCAACCATAACATTAATTTAAAACATCAGGCAGCAATGCCCCAACCAGCACATAATGGAAAGTAAAGGTGCAAGATGGAATAGTCCTTGGGCCCTCCCACCCACCCTTATGTTGTATACAAAACAGGACATTCACAGTTTAACAAACTAATCATTTCAGCGACAAGGACTGCCAATTGTTGCTGAAATTATTGGTTTGTTTGGACCCCCATAAAACAAGCTGCCAATGTGCATTGGACATGGAAATGAAAATGATCCCATACACAAACTGGCTTTACACTAGAAGTTGTCATCATCCTCGTCCTCGTCATCCCCATCAGTGTGTACATCCTCTTCTTCACACAATATAAATTTGTCCCCGCTGGAATCCACCATAGGCTCCTCTGTAATTTTTGGATGTAATTGTTGGTAGAAGTCTTTCTCTGAAATAATCCTCCACCATTTTGTGAATGGAAAACGTATCACACATAGTCATCGTAGAAGACATGTCACTAGTAGGTAGTTCTCTCAGGCCCGACCACATGTCATTTTTTGGCGAACGATCTGCATGACCAGCAGGCATTCTGTAAGGAAAATTTAGTTTTTTCCTGGCAGCTGCAGAAACTGAAGGAGGAGATGATGGCGTTTCACGTGTGGCTGCAGCTGACAATTTTTATACAAACAGCTCTTTGCATAGTTTTAGATTTGGGTCTGTTGGAAAAAAACTCATAAGGTAGGACTTAAACCTAGGATTCAGAATGGTATCCAAAATATATTTTTCAAATTTCAATAGATTGATGACTCTTGGATCCTGGTGAAGTGAATCAAGGGTGAAGTGAAACCAGTCCGACATACCTTGCTCAATCGCTCCATTTCAGTTCCTCCTTCAGTTTCTCCAGCTGTTTTTGCAAAAGTCTGATGAGGGGAATGTCAAAGTCAGAAAAAAATATTGAATACACTACAAAATAACTTATATCCCATATTTTACCATTAACTGGCATATTCTCATAGATAAGAATCCTAGGGTTGCCATATTCCAAGGTGTCATAAAACATGTCAGATTATTCTGCTTAAAGGTGATGAATAGATGTTTTCTGGAGTCATAAAGTCTGATAGCTCATCAAAGGTTTTCCTCAACTCATTTGGAGTGTAAACATCCACAATTGGAACTCGTTTTGTGGTTCAATTGATCTTATGTTGTAAAATTCCTCTGAACAATAGGCCAGATGACATACAATTGCTAAGGGTATGCAGATTTTCATGGCCTTTGAAGTATGTACACTTCCCTGCGCATATCACTATCTGTGTGCATATTAAGTGATCTAAGCCAGGTGATCTGCTGATTTTATCTGCCGACTTGATTATTTGTTACAGACATATTGTAGCTGTATGCAGACATTACCCAGTTCTTTAATATATATGCAAACACACATGCATACAGACATACACAATAAAACCTGTTTCCCACACACTGACTTAGCCTTGCTGTGAGGCCCAAATATATACCAGCTAGCTGCGGTAACAGTACCCCCCTTGTGGCCATGAGAGATTGATTTGATTGGCCACACATTAATCTTCTAACGTAATTGTTCCCAATGCATTTTGAGGCATTTCTTCAAACCAAACTTTCCTTTCATAATCATTATCTTACTCTATTGTAATTTCAGTATATATATATATATATATATATATATATAAAACGAATTAGACATTTATATTACATGTCCAATGTATTATATATATCCCAGCTTTCGTGGCTCACACAATACATATAGTCCAGGGATGGAACCACATATTAAAATTGTGTTTGGGATCATGATGTACAGAATTGTGTTAGCATAAATCTGGTGGTTGCGAATAGATTGTTGCACATTGCAGCAAGCAAATATTAGCAATGCCGGATTTATGTTTAATAATAGCATATAACAATGGTTGATTTGAGCTATTTTTTTGGAGGGAACCAAGAGGTGAACTCCTGTAACAGCATCTTGAGCCTAGGCATCGCCCACTGTTTGAACCAACCAATGACCCCAAGTGAACTGGAAACGTCCCGCCCCTGGACCAATGGAAGACGACACAGCCTGCTATTATACACACCCATTATTTTACGTATAAATTAGGCTCCTCTGATCCAGAGAGAAGTAGCTTTATTTTACCAGTCATCTGGTGACGACTGTCCTCTGGAACCAGGGAGCGCATGCGAATGTATGTATACTGGTTTGTAACTCTGACCTCTTTCTTGAACTATATTGTACCACTGTGATAATAATGTTATATATACTTTCAATACAATATTTACTTTTGTGCATTGGACCACAGAAACTGTGTGTGTGTGTTCACTTGCTTTCACATAAGGTTATTATACTGTGATATATTGCACTGTAATTCATATTGTATTTTTGATATAAAGTTAGCGACTATTATGCATACTAGTGTTACATTAAGGGAAGCTATTGCGTATGCATCACACATTTTGTACACTGTTCATCCTCATTTGCGTATTGCCATATGCCAGGTGCGTCCACTTGGCGCCAACAACCGTAGAGAGATTTAAAGTAGGATTTCACAGGAATGACCTGACTCAAGCTGGCAGTGTCTGAACTAACTTCACGTGTGGCAAGTTCAAAGAGTTTGAGAACCTTGCACAACACAGAAATTATTCTCCACTACACTTGAGTAAGGTGCATTCCCCCTCCACGGCCTATGTCATAGGCCATTGTATAGCCTGGATGGCCTTTTGCTGTTCCTCCATCCACTGAAGCATGTAGAGATGTAGAGGGAAGAATTCCACCGAGCTACTACCTCTTGCTTCAGCTGATGGCAGTGCAAATTTAACAGTACCTGCTGGTCATGCAATCATCGACAAGTGGTTGCCGAATGTCTAAAATTTCCGGATATTTTGCGGGCCACCGAGAGCATTTCCTGCACGCCCCTTTCATTTAAAAAAAAATGTTGCACCACCAAATTAATTGTGTCAGCAAAACATGGGACCTGTTGGAAATCACCCACATGTAATGCTCTCACAATATTGGTGGCATTGTCCGAAATCACAAATCCCGAGGAGAGTCCAAGTGGGGTAAGCCATTTAGCAATGATTTCCCTGAGTTTTTCTAAGAGGTTTTCAGCACACACCTACCTAGTGGGCAGTCACAGTCATGTAATCCTTAGTTTGGCCTATGCCACTTGTCCACATATTAGTGGTCAAGTGGACAGTGGGTACAACAGGAGGACATTAATAGGGTTTTTTTTAATGTCCTTGTACACTTTGGAATTGCTGTTCTAGCGAAATGGAATCTAGAAGGGATCTGGTAGCGAGGACACAGGACCTCAATTAACTGTTGAAAACCCACTGCAGTAATGGCGGATACTGGATGCACATCTAATATCAGCATAGCTGTTATGGCGTCAGTAATCCGCTGTGCAACTGGGTGATTGCTGTCATACTTGTTTGCCTTTGTAAACGATTGTTTGACAGTTACTTGTTTGTCTTTTGCCCCACCATGACAAGAATGGGCTTTGGCTTTTTCAATCCATGGGCAACAGCTGTTGCCTTACTTACAAAAAGAACATCCTCGGCATCAACATCCTCATCACCAACATCTTCATCATCAACATCCTCATCATCCTTAGCACCTTCAACTACCGAAATATCCTCCTCCTCCATGTGCAATTCCACAGAAGCAACCTCGACGACTATGTCTGCAAGGTGTTGACTGCCCTTCCCCACATTTACAGAGGGCACACAAATGTTGGAACTTGGAGGATCCTCCAGTACACTAGTATTTAGGTCTGGCTCACACATGGCACCAGCGGACACACTTGCACTCTCTTCAGGGATTTGTGATTTCAATTTCTCAAGGCACACGCAGTGGCAAACACAGGATTTCTAGAGGGGGTTTCCAAATGCTTGATTTTAGAGCAAGTGTGGCCAGTCCATGAAGAGGGTATAACTAGCACTTATCCAGCTTTAATATGTTACATACAAAGTATATTGTGTTGCATAATTCCAGCATATACAGGACCAGTGATCACAGTAAGCCATTAGATACGGCAGTAGGCCATCCTGTCTGAGCAGAATTGTCTTATTTTCAGATGTGGGCACCATTCCTGAGCATTGGAGTAAGTCCGGGAGTCTGAGGGAGCAGCAGAAGAACTTAGCACTGCTCTGGACATATATGTATATATCGGTCTCTTTATGTACTGGATAGTGTATTCTACAGTATTAATTATTATTAACCCTATTGATGGTCTATAGCAGTGCACCCCTAACAGTGCATGTTTTCCACATCTCCAAGTTGGTGCACAGGTATTACTGGCTGACACATTTTAAAAGATCCACAGTTGCTGCTAATGATTTCATTTGTGATACTGAGAAGAACATGCAGCACTAGTAACATTCTATTATATTACTATTTCTATTGTGGTCATGGGGTGTGCTGGGGAGGGCGGTATCCAGGCAGACGGAAACCCCCCTGCCTATTATTATCCCATCTCCCTCGCCCCCCGGGAATAACATTTAGCAGACAGCTGGCATGATTTAGTAAATATCCTCCCATCACCCCACCAGGAATAACATATAGCAGACAGCTGGAATACTCTAATAAATATCCTCCCATCCCCCCACCCGGGATGGGGGGATGGGAGGATATTTATTAGTTCATTCCAGCTGTCTGCTATATGTTATTCCTGGGTGGTGGGGGGATGGGAGGAAAATATTTACTAGATCATGCCAGCTGTCTGCTATATGTTATTCCCTCCCATTCCCCCCCCCCCAGAATAACATGCAGCAGACAGCTGGCATAATCTAATAAATATTATCCTCCCCCTCCTAAAATACATGGAGTATGGTATTATTAATACATATTGTCCCAACCTGGCTGCTCCCCTCCCCCTTATCCATACAGCAGTCGAATGGCATCATGAGAAATATTACTCCCAGCCCCCGCCCCCCCGCCGCCCGCAAGATCCCTGCCGCAGCCGCTCCCCCAGCAGTACTGTGAGTCATGATCACTGGCTTAAACAATAAATATCCCAGCGCCTGGCCACCTACGTCTTGTGGCTGACACTCAGCTGAGCTCCGGAACAACTCCACAGTCGAGCGCGCCGCAGTTGTGACAGTGCGGCATGAGGTGCTGAGTCATTCTCCGATCACTGTGCGCCCGGCCTGGGAACTGACTGGGAGGGGCTTGCGTGCTGCAGCTTCCCCTACAGCCAGCCCAGGCAGTGTCAGTCTTGGCAAAAAAAAATAAAAATATTTTGTTCAGCGCTGCTCGCCGGGTTGGAAAGGGGGGGTTTCTAGGTACTCGGAAACCCCCCCCTGCATGCGCGGGTGACACAGTTGGTTTTTCTGGAGCTGTCTTACTCTTCTTAACAACTCTACATTTTTTAATGGTACCACCACCACTACTACTACAAGAAGAAGGGCTATCAGAACCAGCAGTCAACATAAATAAAGGCCAAGGCCTTATCCTTTCCTTGCCACTTCGTGTAGTGAATGGTATATTGTCAATTTTTTGTTTATATAAAGGCAACTTGCCGTTCAATTGTTTTTCTTTACTACAGTAAAAGTAGCTTTACCATATCCATGGCGTGACTTAAGCCCTGGGGCATTGGCCTTCATAGAGGACAAGCAAGTTGACAGCCTTGCATTATCATGATGAGTGCTGGTGGAAGCTACAACATGTGGTTCTTGGCCTTGCTCTCCTGTCATGTGACAGCCCTCCATATTTTCTGCAATCTTGAAGCAGTTTCACAAGCACCAATAGTGTAGCTAAGGTGGCGTTACAAAATTCACGCACGTGCAGTCATGCATACACACAAAAAAAATATACAAAAGACACTATTTGTTTTATTTTTTTTCAGGTCCAGAACTTGGGCCCAGAGCACAGATTGATGACGACTGGAGTCGGGCAGCACTAGGTTGCAACTTGTGTTGCTGGCTGTATCTTGTTCTTGTGCTGCTAAGCCTAACACGCACACACACAGAAAAAAATTAGACAAAAAAAGACACTATTTGTTTTTTTTTTTTCCGGGTCCAGAACTTGGGCCCAGAGCACAGATTGATGATGACTGGAGTCTGGCAGCACTAAGTTACATTGCTGTATCTTGAGCGGCTAAGCCTCACAACCACACACACACACACTCTGAAAATGAATAGACAAAAGACACTATTTTTTTCGTGTTTTTTTTCGGGTCCTTGGGCTCAGAGCAAAGATTGATGACAACTGGAGTTGGGCGGCACTAGGTTGCAACTTGTGTTGCTGGCTGTATCTTGTTCTTGTGCTGCCAAGCCTAACACGCACACACACACACAGAAAAAAATTAGACAAAAAAATACACTATTTGTTTTATTTTTTTTCCGAGTCCAGAACTTGGGCCCAGAGCACAGATTGATGATGACTGGAGTCTGGCAGCAGTAAGTTACATTGCTGTATCTTGTGCGGCTAAGCCTAACATGCACACACACAGAAATAAATAGAAAAAATACACTAAGCCTAACACCTACACACAGAAAAAAAATAACGAGACAATATATTTTTTTTCTGGGTCCAGAACTTGGGTCCAGATGGACGCAGCAGACAGCACAGCACCAGCCCATATGCATCAGCACCAGCCCAGGTGGACGCAGCAGACAGCACAGCACCAGCCCAGATGGACCAGCAACAGCACCAGCCCAGATGGACACAGCAGTCAGGACAGCAGTAACAGCACCAGATGGATCAGCAGTGCACCAGCCTAGGACACAGCAGACAGCACAGCACCAGCACATGTAAGTAGTACTACCTCTCCCAGCCCTACACTACCCACCCTCCCTGTTCAGTCTCCACAGCAGGAGTGAAATGGCAGTCGCCGCGTGGTCCCTTATAAACATAGAGACGAAAGCTCGTGAGCTGCGAGATTTAGTCTCTATGGTTTTGCCTCGGTTTGAGATCCGGGGTCGGCGGGGGAACCGACCGCAGGTTCGGTTCTTGCCCCGGATCTCAAAATTCTGGTGGGTTCGGATCTCTGAGATCCGAACCCGCTCTTCGCAAATTAGAAGTGCTCATTTAATATTCTGTAATATATAGTCTTATGATTATAAATGCAAACATGCATATGTAAACTTTAAAAAACACATGTAGTATAATAATTTTGTCATCTTGACAAACTAATTTGATTTAATAAGAAGGATCTAATATGCAGAAATCTGAACTTTTCTTAGCTTCAACAACAATTTATGAATATGTGACTAAAATATTATAAAAAGTATCCTGAGTAAAATGTTTTAGCTCTACGATGGGGAATCTTAGGAGTTATTAAATACGGTGACATTGATTAAATGTCCCTTCTTCAAGAGTGAAGCCAAAAATGTTTTTTTGCTTGAACTGGAAAAAAAATAATCAGGTAAAGACAGATAAATCATGAAAAAACTGCCCTGTAGGTCTCTTCGGCCATATTCTTTTATTTCAGCTGGCTTATAATGGATAATCCATTTAAGTGTCCTAATCAGAAGCCCTGTAGCTCTTTCACAGTGATATCAGTGGGCTGCTAAGCTCACACAGACCTGTGAATGATCCAAATTATAACAAGAACACTCCATGATATTTCTGATATAATAAGAACTATGGGGGATTTCTAATTAGCTGTAGAAACTGCCCTGACAATATTTCTATTTATTCTCCTATTTGCCTTTTATGCTTTTAATTGTTTACTTTTAAGCTGGCACTATACATTAGTTAAAGTCATATTATTGATTTGAATGTGTTTCAGTGTTGTGCAAAAAGCAAAAAAAATAAGGTAATTTAAATTAAACATTTGCAATGTTCAGTTCAGAAAAAGTAATGTAATATAACATCTCTAAAATGTACTGTAATTTGATTCGAGAGACATTTGAAAATAATGTTTGCCAGGTTTTAATAGCGCATACTATATATAAATAAACATAGATGTAAAAAGTTAAAGAGTATAAAAAATTGTAATCCTTTTTTTAGAAAGGTGTTTTCAAAAATTATTTTTTTTTCAGAAAAAAATTGTTTTTTTGTTTTTAATTGTTTGTTTTTGCATTTATTTTACTAACATTGTATAAATGTACTTTCTGTATGAGGTAACCAATCAGCAATGAGCTCCAATCAATTTAGTTCACATTAGACAATAAATCCAACGTTCAATTGATTGTGACTCACCACCACTATCATCCAACGAATATTTACATTAAATCAGAAATTTTAAATAGAATTACAGTGATTTATATTTCCTTCGCTGCGAAATTTTGATCGGGCCTGTCCTCAAAATTGTGTTCACTATGTAGTGTTTAGCTTGTACAGTAACTGTGACATTTATAAAGTAAACTACAGTAATATTATCTTACTAATATGATCCAGATGTGTATCTCTTAGTATAGATAGCATAGACTACCACATGTTATGTCTGTTGCTTATTGTATTAACCTGTGACCCCCAAACGCAATCATATGGCTTTATTAGACAGAATATATCCCGGGGCATATCATCTATCCAGATCAAATTCATTAATTCATTAATACAACCTTTATATCCTGACACCTACTGCAAAGTACTTCTTCATATTTGACATTTGCGAGCCTTGTATCATGCTCCAGTGCACTCGTCACAAGTCATTTCCTTTAATTTTAGTAAGAAAATCTATTTTGTTTTCCGTTGGTCTTCTCTGTTAAGTCTATCATAGAGGGGGAAAAAACACATTAAAGTGCACAGCAGGTCATCTGTGTGGATAGATGCCACTTTGTGATATATTCTTAATTTATGCCAAAAACTGTATTTCAAGGTGAAAAAGAAACAAAAAACACCTATGATATAACTAATACAGAAAATCATTCTATAGATCATCATAGTCCACTGGGTGTATCTAGTATTGATTAAATCAAAATCAATAACAATAAAGTTGCTGATCTTATGGAATCATCTGATCTAGCATGTATTATGGAGACATGGCAAGGCCAAAACACAGTTGCTATCTAGGAAACTGTAGTCCCAACATATTACTCTGTGATCCATTGCCAAAGACAAAACCACAGGAGAAGTGGAATTGTCACTTAAATTTAGGAACCAGCCAGTGGAAAACAAAAATGGGTGTATGGCTGCCCTGAGTTTTGCAGGCTTGGATTTTAGAGTCCTTCTGCTTTCCTGGAGAGTGAAAGAAAAATAGCTTGACAATAAATTGCAGTAATAGTTGCAAGTCTAGCATTGGAGCATCAAATGTGGATTATTTTCCTGACAGATTGTAATGCATGATTTGATGTCACACCTTGCCCAAGACCTCCACTGACCAATGAATGCTCACAGCCTCACACAAATTAATAATTATTCATTCTGCTATAAAAGTGGTCATTTGTTCTACCAGGTTGGATTAGATGTATCTGAGCTAACTATAAAAACAGCTACTTGGTCAGAATAAGACCTTATTTGGCACTCAAAATAGTGTTTATCCCATGGCAATGACCAGATACAGGGCCAGATTAACAATGGGCAGATGCATCTCCAGTTCTCCACATAAAAAAGGCCCATCATCACAGCATGATGATGACCAGCTGCTCAATGGCGATAGCGATATGGTTGGCCATAAATTATGTATATTCAAATTTTATTTATTTATCTTCATTTCATAACACATTTTTTTTACTTCTACTGTTACACAGCAATGCCGACCACTCCTATGCTTCTCAAAATAGGCCCTTTATCATTTCCAGCCCATGTGGCCCTTAATCCTGCCCAGAACAGATATCATGGCATAACTGCTAATAATAGACCACTTCAGATTCCCATTTTCTGCCAACAGTCCTTTCCACTGCTCCTTTCATGCCATCAAATGCATCCAAACACACCTTGCATGCCATTATACCCCACCCCATACCACTTATATGCCATTAGACATCTCTACATGCCCCTTTTATGCCATCAGTCCTCTCCAGATGTCCCTTATGTACTATCAAAACTCCTTCTTATACCCCTTTATAAGCAGCTTTCTTTGTATAACATCCCCTGGTGTGTAATATTGTCCTAGCTTGGGTAACAGTCTGAGCATTAGCACAGATTATAAGTAGAGATGTGAGGTCTCAGTTTTCTGAAAATCCAGCCCACCTGAACATCATAGATCCGAGTGAATCTGAGTGGTGGATCCAAATTGAGATAAAAATTCATCATCCTGGAGTTGGATTCTCTCGGGTTTTGGATTCTATATAATTCCCTGCTGTAGTGATTTGGGTGCCATTTCACATGGACTCCAGTCCGTGCTGTGCTGTATGCTTACATGTCAAGTGGCTGCTGTGCTGTGTCCATCCCCTCCACCTCCAGTGGCTGCTGCTGTGCTGTCTCCATCCATTCCCTGTGTCCATACACTCCCTTGCTAGTCTGTAATACAGTGGTGCTGCACTGTGACTCTGCAGGCCATAACCCACTGCGATTATATAAGCAATGTGACTCCACCAGGGCTGACCCAACCTATACACTGGGTAAGTGGCTGTGTAGAGCACCAGGCTGGAGGCTTGAGTCACTGCTGGAGGGGGAGGAGGGACCGCTCTACTCCACTCTCATCTATAGAGCGATTAAGTGATTGGATTACCAAAGCGATGATCCGCAGCCAGCTGCGATCTGAGCAGTGCTGACTGCACTGAGACCTATGTGGGACGGGGCGCGGCTGGGTGATGTGTCATGGGCCTCTGGGCAGAATGTGTCACTGTGACACAGCTGCCTGCACAGGCACGCTGCAGCGCTCAGGAGGGCGCACGCCGACATCACTGCCAGCCAGACCTGTTCCCCACCTTCAGTTCTCTGCATCCGCTGTTGGAGCCAGCAGGTAAGTCTGAGTAAGGGGCTGTGATGGAGGGGGACTGCAATGGAGGGGCTGTGATGGAGGGGTGCTGTAATGGAGGTGACAGTGATGAGGGGGAGTTAGAGGGGCTATGTTGAGGGGCTGTGAAGAGGGGATTTGAGGGGCTTTGATGGAGTGTTTGTGATGAGGGTGATATGAGGTGTGGTGAAGAGGGGATATGAGGCACTGTGATGGAGGGGGACTGTGATGGAGGGGGGCTGTAATTGAGGTGCTGTGATGGAGTGACTGTGATGGAGGTGACTGTGATGAGGGGGAGTGAGACGGGCTATATTGAGGGGCTGTGAAGAGGTGATATGAGGGGCTGTGATGGAGTGGCTGTGAAGAGGGGATATGAGGGGTTGTGATGGAGTGGCTGTGAAGAAGGTGATATGAGGGGCTGTGATGGAGTGGCTGTGAAGAGGGTGATATGAGGGGCTGTGATGGAGTGGCTGTGATGAGGGTGATATGAGGGGCTGTGAAGAGGGGATATGAGGGGCTGTGATGGAGTGGCTGTAATGAGGGTGGTATGAGGGGCTGTGAAGAGGGGATATGAGGGGCTGTGATGGAGGGGGGCTGTAATGGAGGTGCTGTGATGGAGTAACTGTGATGTAGGTGACTGTGATGATGGGGAGTGAGAGGGGCTGTGAAAAGAGGATATGAGGGGCCTGTGATGGAGGGGCTGTGATAAGGGGGATAGGGGGGCTGTATGAGGGTATATGAGGGGAGTGAGAGGGGCTGTGATGAGGCGGGTTGTGATGACTGTGATGACTGGGGCTGTGGTGAGGGGTGCTGTGAGGGGCTTTGATGAGGGGTGCTGGGCTGTTAGGGGCTGAGATAGGAGTGAGATAGGATGAAGGTCCACTGAGGGGCACCACAATCTATTCCTGCTTACCAATAAACTTTGGCTCAGGCCGGTCCTGGACTCCACAATTGTCATTTGTGGAAAAAGTAAAAAATGTGTTTATACAACCTGTGTGTGCTGTCCCACAGTGCGTTTGTGCACGTACATATAAGCATTGTGACTGCAAGCAGTGTGAGCTGAGCTGTGAATTAATAAAAAGTAGAAAAAAAATATTTTCTTCTATTGTTTGTACTACGTCTGTGCGCTGTCTCCCACTGCATTTGTTTCACGTTTGTTTTACTTTTATCAAAATCAACAAATGTCAGCATTGATACTGAAGTGTGTAAAAAACACTAATGGTGAGTATGTCAAGGGCCGCCGCCTTAATATCTGCACAGTGTGTTGCAATCTGTGGCCAGTTTTTTAAATTTGTTTTACTTTTATAAAAATCAAAATGTTTGTGTGTGTTATCCTTCATATTTAGACCGGTGCACTTCATATATGTACTACAGGGATGTGTTACGCAATTGGGGGGGTGGGTGGTGGTAGTACAGTATGTCAAGCTGCTCTAGTGCAACTATTACGTTTCTTAGCTTCTCTTTCAGCCCTTTTAAGGAATCTTTGGCAATTAACAATGTAATCTTTTATGGCCGTAAGTGTAAATTTCTTAATCAATCAATTATAATTAATTAATCAATGGATCAATAAATTATTTAATTAGCTAATGCACCATTTTCAGCCATTTTGGGTGCTTGTTTTTTAATAAAATTTTTCACTTCTCTGCTTTGTTTTTTATAGCAGTAATAAAATAATGATTAATCAATCAATTAATCAATCAATCTCTCTTCCACTACATACTCCACCTCAATTTCCCTCTACTGCACTCGGGCCTCTGATCTAGTTCTTGCTTCTATAGCATTGTATAGTTTATATTAAACGGACATCTTGTCTGCCACTGCAGTGCCACTCTGTTTCCTAGATATGCCATGTTTGAAGTTGAACTGCCATGTGTTTGTGCCGCTCACTGCTGTTGCTTAGCTTAGACAGCCAACTATCATGGTGCAACCTTTTGGCCTAAACTGGATGAAAACAATATTGTGAGCTGTGAAGTGGTAAAAATTGACTGGAAATGACTGGAAATGAATGTTATTGAGGTTAATAATACTGTAGGAACAACAACAGGCCCAGTTTATGTGATTTTAGTTGTTTTGATCAATTTTTTTTTAAAAATACAGATCCAAAACATGTGAGGGCGGTTTTGGCAAAATAAAAACCAATACCTGATGACGAATTAGAACCAAAACACGGGGGTCAGCGCACATCTCTAATTATAAGACAAATTTTTCCCACACAGGGACTATTTATCCTCCTATGAACCCCAATATTAAAAATCACCTTGAAAGGAGAAATAAAGATAAAATCTGTCTCACTGAACAGTGGAACATACCATCATCACAAAGAGAGGGACAGTAAGTAGGCCCTTATATACTGTATATAATACATATGTATTTATATATGTATATATATATATATATATATATATATATATAAGTCCAAATTCAGCCCGGCACTCCCCTCCAATATCCGCAGACAGCTTGCTCCTGGTGCCCTCCACTGGGGTACGAATCCCCCACAATATAGAAATAAAGAACTGGCGGCACTCAGGAGACTTTTGTAGAAATAGTGCAAAACTTTGTGCTTTTAATCTACGTTTCGGGACTTTAAAATCCCTTCTTCAGGATACACAACATAACAAAACAGTGCAAATACAGTGTATAAATAATAACACTTACCCTTGAGTGAGCAGGGCATCTGAAAGGGTGAGTGTTATTATTTATACACTGTATTTGCACTGTTTTGTTATGTTGTGTATCCTGAAGAAGGGATTTTAAAGTCCCGAAACGTAGATTAAAAGCACAAAGTTTTGCACTATTTCTACAAAAGTCTCCTAAGTGCCGCCAGTTCTTTATTTCTATATATATATATATATATATATATATATATATATATATATATATATATAAACACTTGACCGGCACTCACACTTCAGTTGGTCCTTTTCGCTGAGGTGCTATCCAGGGTTGCTTATTCAGCTTCCCGTATATATAGTTATGCAATCATCTCCCGACGACGCGGAAACACTCTCCAGTCTTGGTTTGTAGTTGCAATATTAATCAGCTTTATTATGCATACCAAATTAATTTGCCGACGTTTCGGTTCTAACTGAACCTTTATCATGGCATCAGTATTCTTAACATCAGGGTTAGTTAACTAAAGTATAGGTAAATACAATAACATCAGCTAATGGTCTAACAGGTCCTCTCATATGGACTTAATATTGGAAAATCAATAGATGTTAAACAACAATGTTTATTTATAGAGTAAAGTGCCTAGTATGTTATCAACACTATTATATGGATATCACTTTATTGTACATTATATTCTACCCAACATAACCATACATGCATATAAATTCCTAAATGCATTATAGTTGCTGGCTATACACTCTGTCAATTAGTGTCTACCATGATTTAGCTCAGACAATAACTTTATTCATCTAGATGATGTTATGCAGTGTTTAGCAGCAGGTTATATAGTAGTATGTTAACCATATATTGTTATTAATGTGTACTAACACGGGGTGGCTATTGGTGATATACCAACAGATTCCTGACCCAATGTCTGGCTTAATAGCTGCTGCTGTGAGTAGTGGGAAGCTATGTGTTACCTGCTGGTCATGGTTTTCTGTTGTAGTATGCCGTCCTGCTGCTGGATACATGTGGGGCTATACTGCCTGTATTTGTACCGGCCTACCGGAAGTGCATCACTCGTGCCTGGCCGAAACCGGAAGTGCACGCGCGCTCTGTTGTTGGTACTCAGCGGGGAGTATGGATAGGTGAATGTGTATATAGAGTCCTAAGACTTGCGCAGTTATTTAGTTCATATAGATGTTAATGAACATACTCCGTCTTCAGGGACCACCTCCGACACAGATAACTTAGAGACAAGACCACCACATGCTTTTTTAGTGAGAAGCCAGACGAGAGACGAAAATCCAGTAACTTTACCAAACGTATACCCCATCCAAGGAGAGGCAGTTACTCACGCAAAGAGAAAAGGAAAAGGCAGAAGGCTATAAGTGTAGTCTTTAACCTTTCAAAGTACAGATTAACGGATACAGAATATACACTGCTCTCCAGAGGCAATAGAACACTACAAGATTGGTAGAAAGCTCCGTCTCAAGGAACATTTTAAAAACACCAACCCGGGCAGGGATCAAAACACTTACCCATTCAAGAAAACATCAAAATTTGACCCACCCTCTAGTAACGCCTGCATCAAAACTTACCTTCGACTCATCACCCAAGAAGTCACAGAAAATAAACCATCTAAATTTTTCAACAATTTGACCAAAAGTGAGATACAAGCATTGAATAATCTTCGCACGAATGAGCAAGTAGTTATAAGGCCTGCAGACAAAGGGGGTGCAGTAGTGGTCCAGAATTGGAAGGACTATGATGAAGAAATAACAAAACAACTTGGCGACACAAGTATATATCAGTGTATTGGGTACAACCCAATGGCAGAAATACAATCAAAGGTCGAGGTGATATTAAAACAAGCATTATCAGCAAGAAGGCTAGATGAGGATACATACGCCTACCTTCTGCCAAGCAATCCTAGATGTCCCATCATATACACCACACCCAAGATCCACAAAACCCTTGATAAACCACCAGGGAGACCGATAATTTCAGCCCAAGGATCAATATTACAGCCGTTGGCGGTATACATAGACTACCTCCTACAACCCCTCATCCAACAAACAGCCAGTTACATCAGGGACACGGGAGACCTTATCACGAAACTCGCAGGTATTACGATTGATGGTGTTTCTAGCAACTATGGATGTATGTTCTCTTTACACTATCATTCCACACAATGAAGAGCTTACAGCCATGGAACAGGCAATACAAGGGACCCAAACTCAACAAGCCCCCACAAAGTTCTTACTGGAGTTAGCGGAATTGGTCCTCCATAATAACCACTTTAAATACAAAGATAAATACTACCTCCAACGTTTTGGCACAGCAATGGGGTCAAACTTGGCACCAGCCTATGCAAATCTGTATATGGCCAAATATGAAAAAGAAATGATACTGTCTAAATATAGTGAGTGCAGATTATTATTCTTGAGATTCATCGATGACATCTTCTTAATATGGAATGGGTCAAAAAACAACTTCATTGAAATGGTCACACAACTCAACCAACTTGAACATCCTGTAAAATTCACCTATCACATTGATGCCAGTAAAGTGGACTTTCTAGATGTAACGATATTCAGAGTGGGCAATAAATTAGGCCACACCCTCTATCGCAAACCCACAGACAGAAATTTGTTCCTAATGTCTTCGAGCCATCATCCACCTGCTTTAAAAAATAGCTTACCTATTTCTCAATACCTCAGAGTATTACGCAATAACACAGACATGGACAAAACGAATACGCAAGTATCAGAGATGACAGCAAGACTCCAGGAAAGAGGATACTCTAAAACCCTTTTGAACAAATGCCTGAACAAAGCCAAGGACAAGATAACCAATCCCACACAGAGGACAAAAAGTGATGGGCGACTCATATATGTGACTGAATATAATAACACCACCTCGCAGATTGAAAAAGCGGTTAAACGCCATTGGCCTATCATTAAAACAGACCAGACATTACCATTTCGTGACATACAAGCACCAATGATGGCCTATAAGAGAGGACCCAATCTCAAGCAGCTCCTATTACGGCCTACATTGAATCCGGAAGCGGGAGAATCCATCATCAGGACAATGCAGAAAAAACCAGGGAGCTTCCATTGCAGGGGTTGCACTACATGCAGTTCCATGATCACTGGTCCTACTATGGCCCACCCCCATACAGGAAAAGCAATAAAAATCAAGTGAAAACTACATTGCAGAATGGACCATCTGATCTACGTACTAATATGCCCCTGTGGCCTATATTATGTTGGATTAACCTCCAGAAACTTCAGAGAGAGGATGGCCAACCACAGAGCATCTATCAGAGCAGCATTATCCACAGGTCAATCCGACAAACCAGTAGCACGTCACTTCCTCCACAGGGGACATCAAGTATCATCACTCAAGTGCAAACTAATAGACTGGGTACCACCACCTGAATTTGGAGGAGACAGAATATCTAGCCTAAAGAAAAAAGAAAATCGTTGGATCTATAAGATGGACACTGTTGCCCCTCGTGGACTCAATGAGTATTGCCACTGAATATATTCCTTTAAGTTCATGTACTATTCCTAACCTTCTATCTGTCAATCTTTAATATATATTAGTTACACCAAAATACTCTCCTCACAATAATGGGTATGAAGTCTATCACTAAAGCTAAACTGGCCACAGGTCCTCACCTAGCATATTAATCAAACTAACATATTATCACCTGTTACTATTGATATATGGTATTATATGTGCCTCTATATTTATTAACACACACTTATGTATGTATATATATATGTATTTTACCACCCAACATTACCTAAACCAGTATACAACATAATATACTTGAACCACTTGAATTCCTAACAAACTCATCATACTAAGGCAGTGCACACTAACAGTAGGCATGCCACACTTCCGGTGGACATGTAAACATGCCCCACTTCCTGATGAATAGACACTATGCCCCACTTCCGGTTATCGGGAGTATGTGCCCCACTTCCGGTTTAATGGAGTATGTTCATTAACATCTATATGAACTAAGTAACTGCGCAAGTCTTAGGACTCTGTATACACATTCACCTATCCATACTCCCCGCTGAGTACCAACAACAGAGCGCGCGTGCACTTCCGGTTTCGGCCAGGCACGAGTGACGCACTTCCGGTAGGCGGGTACAAATACAGGCAGTATAGCCCCACATGTATCCAGCAGCAGGATGGCATACTACAACAGAAAACCATGACCAGCAGGTAACACATAGCTTCCCACTACTCACAGCAGCAGCTATTAAGCCAGACATTGGGTCAGGAATCTGTTGGTATATCACCAATAGCCACCCGTGTTAGTACACATTAATAACAATATATGGTTAACATACTACTATATAACCTGCTGCTAAACACTGCATAACATCATCTAGATGTATAAAGCTATTGTCTGAGCTAAATCATGGTAGACACTAATTGACAGAGTGTATAGCCAGCAACTATAACCCATTTAGGAATTTATATGCATGTATGGTTATGTTGGGTAGAATATAATGTACAATAAAGTGATATCCATATAATAGTGTTGATAACATACTAGGCACTTTACTCTATAAATAAACATTGTTGTTTAACATCTATTGATTTTCCAATATTAAGTCCATATGAGAGAACCTGTTAGACCATTAGCTGATGTTATTGCATTTACCTATACTTTAGTTAACTAACCCTGATGTTAACAATACTGATGCCGTGATAAAGGTTCAGTTAGAACCGAAACGTCGGCAAATTAATTTGGTATGCATAATAAAGCTGATTAATATTGCAACTACAAACCAAGTCTGAAGAGTGTTTCCGCGTCGTCGGGAGATGATTGCATAATTATATATATATATATATATATATATATATATATATATATATATAGCAAAAAAGAAGAAGGTGGCACTCCAAGACTGGTACTGTACCTTGTGAAGCAAATGGTGTTTTATTTCAATGTTTCGGGGTCCAGCACCCCTTCATCAGGACACTCAAAGTCTAAACACAACAGTGCAACCTTGAATACCGATATTCTAAAGACTCACCTGTCCCTTCTCCTGCAGGTCCCCGGCGCCCTGCGCCACACTTCTGGTCCAAAGTCTGACCTCACACAGGAAGTGATGTCAAACTCAATCTGCCAACGGGAGAAGGGGGTAGGGCAGCCACAGACAAGTGAACCTTGTGTGTGTCTGTTGCCATGGAAACCGCCACACACAGACCCACTGACAGCGCGCCACACTGCAGCTCATTACACCACCCCCCACGCCCTAAAAACATGTTAAAATACAATATAAATGCAAGTACAATATCCTTGCAATGTTATCACATCTATAATACTACGTGCATATTCAATAAGGCTGGAGTGAACATAAAAAGTTCTCTGACAATATCACAGAAAAACATGAATCTGCGCTTACGGTACATACAAAATATTAAATACAAAAAAAGAGGTAGTTCAAAGAGAGGATGGCGCAGCACAGGTCAGCTATTTGCTCAGCACTTGTGTCGGGTATCAGTGAACAGGTGGTGGCCAGGCGCCAGGCATTTTGTGGAGGAAGGACATAACGTGGCTATACTGCGCTATCGCGTTATCGATCATGTACCTCCGATGTTGCACAGAGGAGACAGGTCACGCAAACTTCTTCAGTTGGAATGTAAATGGATATTTTTGTTAGACACAGAAGCCCGAAGGGTCTGAATGAGGCATTGAATTTAGACTGTTTTCTATAGTGGGGGCTAGGAAATTTTCAATTTTGACTGTTTCGAGATGTAGTGGTGTTGACCCGGTTAAGGCCCGTATTCAATTTGAGGCGAAAAGCCGGAATCCGCGGAAAAATTTCGCCGATGACTTCATTTCGCAAGGCGGAAAAGTATCGCCGTATTCAATTTGAAAGACTTTCCGCTTAGGCGGAAAGTCAATGCAATGTAATATGCGGAAAAGTTTCGCCTATGAATAGCAGGCGGAAAAAAGTGCAGAATTGGGGTTTTGGGGTGCAACATTGCGGGAACCCCCATCCAGCCTTCAGACAGTCCCCCAAAGGTAAACTGTGTCAAACATTTAAAAAAAAAACACTTAAGGACACCCCAAAAAATCACTTTGAATTTGGGGGCGAAAAAAAAAAATGTTGGGGGACAAAGTTAAAAATGTAACTAGCAACTATAAAATATGCTGCCCCCCATTTTCAAGTACCCCAAATTTGCTGGGATAAGTTATTTTCTGCAAAAAATACTCCTGAATACTATTCTGCACCACTTATACAAAAAACGCTATTTAGCAGCTATTGAGCCCATTTAAAAACACCAAATACCTTCAGCAAGCCAAATCGGGGGTAACCATAGCTAACCCCGATGTCAGAGCATCATTTGGGGCGTGTCAGGCTGATTTCCCCAAATCTGACAGTACTTTCCGCCTGTTTAAGTTTCGCTGGGTCCTGTGTTTGCGTACTTTCAAATCGAATACGGGGATACGCGGGCACGCGCGCAATACTTTTCCGCCTACAAAACACGCGATGTAGGCGAAAAGTCCGGGAGGCGGAAAAGTATCGCGGATCTGCTCAAATTGAATACGGCTCTATATACCATTTTTGGACTCGCAGAGATCTGTGATTGTTCAGTATAGTAGTTTGAGTAATGTGGGACGTTCCCTGTTCGCCTCTAATCATAGATATATAGATTAAGGGTGTATAGCTGCAGCTTTGTGAATACATTGTCTGTTATTGTGAATTTTGATGGTATTATGTGATATTGTCAGTGTCATTTTTATGTTCACTCCAGCCTTATTGAATATGCACGTAGTATTATAGATGTGATAACATTGGAAGGTTGCAAGGATATTGTACTTGCAATTATGTGTACTTTAACATGTTTTTAGGGCATGGGGGTGGTGTAATGAGGGGCAGTGTGGTGCGCTGTCAGTGGGTCTGTGTGTGGTGGACACACACAAGGCTCACTAGTCTGTGGCTGCCCTGCCCCATCCTCCCGTCGGCAGGTTTAGTTTGACATCTCTTCCTGTGTGAGGTCAGACTTGGGACCAGAAGTGTGGCGCAGGACGCCGGGGACTGGCGGGAGAGGGGACAGGTGAGTCTTTAGAAAACTGGTATTTAAGGTTGCACTTTTGTGTTTTCACTTTGTGTCTCCTGATGAAGGGGTGCTGGACCCCGAAACGTTGAAATAAAGCACCATTTGCTTCACAAGGTACCAGTCTTGGGGGTCTATTTACTAAGCAGTGTTAGAAGTGAAAAGTGAAGAGTGAAAAGTGATAAGGTGCCAGCCAATCAGCTCCTAACTGCCATCTCACAGGCTGTGTTTAAAAAATGACAGTTAGGAGCTGATTGGCTGGCACCTTATCACTTTTCACTCTTCACTTTTCACTTCTCCTAACACTGCTTAGTAAACAGACCCCTTGGAGCGTCACCTTCTTCTTTTTTGCTGCGTTAGGGGTGTTATTTCCAGGAAGGCACCCAAGCAAGTTCCAGTGAGGCTTCAGCAGAGTGTAGGATCCTTTGTTTTCTCTCTCTCTCTCTCTCTGTATATATATATATAAATATATATATATATATATACAGTCAGGTCCATAAATATTGGGACATTGACCGAATTTTCAGATTTTGGCCTCTATTCACCACCACAATGGCTTTGAAATGAAACAAACAAGATGTGCTTTAACTGCAGACTTTCAGATTTAAGGCTGGAGTGAACATAAAAATGACACTGACAATATCACATAATACCATCAAAATTCACAATAACAGACAATGTATTCACAAAGCTGCAGCTATACAATTTTTTTTAAAAAATACAGATCCAAAACATGTGAGGGCGGTTTTGGCAAAATCAAAACCAATACCTGATGACGAATTAGAACCAAAACACGGGGGTCAGCGCACATCTCTAATTATAAGACAAATTTTTCCCACACAGGGACTATTTATCCTCCTATGAACCCCAATATTAAAAATCACCTTGAAAGGAGAAATAAAGATAAAATCTGTCTCACTGAACAGTGGAACATACCATCATCACAAAGAGAGGGACAGTAAGTAGGCCCTTATATACTGTATATAATACATATGTATTTATATATATATATATATATATATATATATATATATAAGTCCAAATTCAGCCCGGCACTTGCCTCCAATATCCGCAGACAGCTTGCTCCTGGTGCCCTCTACTGGGGTACGAATCCCCCACAATATAGAAATAAAGAACTGGCGGCACTCAGGAGACTTTTGTAGAAATAGTGCAAAACTTTGTGCTTTTAATCTACGTTTCGGGACTTTAAAATCCCTTCTTCAGGATACACAACATAACAAAACAGTGCAAATACAGTGTATAAATAATAACACTCACAAAGTTTTGCACTATTTCTACAAAAGTCTCCTGAGTGCCGCCAGTTATTTATATATATATATATATATATATATATATATATATATACACAATCCAAGGTGCGGCACTCTTGTTATAAATAATACACATCAAGTCATCAGGATGTAACGTTTCGGTTTATCACCGTCTTCAGAACATAAAAAAACAAATACAGACATCTTACCTTTATAAACATCACCCAAGTGAACGCCGTGCAGCCAAAGACGGGACCCAGCACCCGATCAGCAGACGCCGGCTAGTGACGTCATCACGCATAGCGTGTGACGCATGTGAAACCCATCACCAGGCATATAGTTGCTATGGAGACAAAGTCAACAGTGTAATCACAATGGTATAGTTCTCAATTTAAATCACTAAAAAGCGCTATTCCACAGTCATGGATAAACATAACTGCATATCATTGCACATCATCTTGATAGTAAGTGCTGAACACTCTACAAAAAACATGAAAGGGGGAGATATTCATTAAGTCCCCGTGGACTAACAACATCCAACCTATGGATCCATCGGGATTCGCATCTTAGTAAAGCCAGATTCCGATCACCACCTCTATTAAAAAGAGGGATGTGATCGATCATACGATACTTAAGACTGGCTAAATTATGTCCTGCATTGGCATAGTGTCGGGCAACCGGTTGTTCACTCATGCCATTAGCAATAGCAGCCCGAATGGCCGAACGATGCACCCCCATCCGTTCCTTGAATTTCCTCTGTGTCTTACCAATGTATGACAGTCCACAAGGACATATAATTTGGTAAACCACAAAGGAGCTATTGCATGTCAGATGGTGTCTAATACGGAATTCCTTGCCAGAATGGGGATGAGAGAAGGTGTCACCAATGATCAAATGACGGCAAGTAACACATGAACATCTAAAACAACCCCAACGCTCCATTAAGCGTTGGGGTTGTTTTAGATGTTCATGTGTTACTTGCCGTCATTTGATCATTGGTGACACCTTCTCTCATCCCCATTCTGGCAAGGAATTCCGTATTAGACACCATCTGACATGCAATAGCTCCTTTGTGGTTTACCAAATTATATGTCCTTGTGGACTGTCATACATTGGTAAGACACAGAGGAAATTCAAGGAACGGATGGGGGTGCATCGTTCGGCCATTCGGGCTGCTATTGCTAATGGCATGAGTGAACAACCGGTTGCCCGACACTATGCCAATGCAGGACATAATTTAGCCAGTCTTAAGTATCGTATGATCGATCACATCCCTCTTTTTAATAGAGGTGGTGATCGGAATCTGGCTTTACTAAGATGCGAATCCCGATGGATCCATAGGTTGGATGTTGTTAGTCCACGGGGACTTAATGAATATCTCCCCCTTTCATGTTTTTTGTAGAGTGTTCAGCACTTACTATCAAGATGATGTGCAATGATATGCAGTTATGTTTATCCATGACTGTGGAATAGCGCTTTTTAGTGATTTAAATTGAGAACTATACCATTGTGATTACACTGTTGACTTTGTCTCCATAGCAACTATATGCCTGGTGATGGGTTTCACATGCGTCACACGCTATGCGTGATGACGTCACTAGCCGGCGTCTGCTGATCGGGTGCTGGGTCCCGTCTTTGGCTGCACGGCGTTCACTTGGGTGATGTTTATAAAGGTAAGATGTCTGTATTTGTTTTTTTATGTTCTGAAGACGGTGATAAACCGAAACGTTACATCCTGATGACTTGATGTGTATTATTTATAACAAGAGTGCCGCACCTTGGATTGTGTATTTGATTTTTACGTGATGGCACCTTGTGGAGTATAACTATCTTTGAATGGAGTGCCGGACCTCCCATATATATATATATATATATATATATATATATATACACAGTATTTTAAATAGCATTTAGAATTTGGCAATAAAACTATTTTGGATTAGCAGGGGTGGAACACAAGTGGTTTCCCAATCCCAGGATGCTAAAATGTCTGCTTATGGCCAGGGCCGGATTAAGGTCTGTGGGGGCCCCTGGGCAACAAACATGTGGGGGCCCCTATTAAATGTGACAAACTGGGAGAATGCGCAATGGGGACCCCGGTAGTGTCAGTGCCCACAGTGGTAGTGCCCCGTAGGCAGAGCCCACAGTAGTGGTGCCCTTTATGCAGTGCCCCCAGGAGTGGTGCCCTTTATGCAGTGCCCCCTATGCAATACTCCCATTAGTAGTGCCCCCAGTAGTCATGCCCCCTGTAGTTATGCACCCTGTAGTAATGCCCTCTGTGGTTGTGTCCCCAATAGTAATGCCCCCTGTATAACTGCCCCCAATAGTAATGCCCCTGTAGTTATGCACCCTGTAGTAATGCCCCCCTGTGGTTGTGTCCCCAATAGTAATGCCCCCTGTATAACTACTCCCAGTAGTAATATCCCTGTAGTTGTGCCCCCAATAGTAATGCCCCCCAGTAGTCATGCCCCCTGTGTGTGCCCAATAGTAATGCTCTAGTAGTAATGCATACCCTGTATAAATTCCCTCAGTAGTAATACCCCTGTAGTTGTGCCCCCAGTAGTAATGCCCCCTGTTGTAGTGGCCCCAGTAGTAGTGCCCCCTGTTGTAGTGCTCCAGTAGTAATGCCCCTCCTTCAAGTAGTAAAGCCCCCAAGAGTAGAGGCCCCCAATATTAATGCCCCCTGAGTAATGCCCCCAGAAGTGGTGCCCCCAATAGTAATGCACCCCAGAGTAATGCCCCCAGTAGTAATGCCCCCCCTGAGTAATGCCCCCAGTAGTAATCCCCCCTGAGTAATGCCCCCAGTAGTAATCCCCCCCCGAGTAATGCCCCCAGTAGAAAAGCCAATTGCACTTAAAAAAATAAAAACAGCTAGTGCTTACCTTAAGCCCCGCTCCCGCTGCCGTCCACGTCCATTCCGCCTCATGACGTATCTCCCATAGTGCACTGCATGAGCCGGAAGCCGGAGCTCACGAATGAGCTCCAGTCTCCGGCTCCGGCTGACACTGCGGGGAGGGAGCCGGGCACCCGCTGGTTAAAATCAGTGGGTGTCTGGCAAATAGAGCCTCTTTGCGGCGCCGGGGTTAGGTTGGCCGGAGGAGGCGGGACTAGTTCCATCTCCTCCGGTTCACATTAACCCCGATGGGTGTGGGGGCCCTTCAGGTGTGGGGGCCCAGGGACGATCACCCCTGTCGCCCCCCCCCCTTAATCCGGCCTTGCTTATGGCTCTAGGTTAACGATTCCACTGTTTTATAATAAATTGGTCAAAAAAGTTGCCTTAAGTAGAAAATACAGTATGTAATGGTAACACAATCTAGTAGACAAGTTAGTGTCAAAAATATAATATATTATTTGTTGAGAACTACTGCAACAGAATGATGGCTGTAACATGCTTTTTCAAGTTTAACACAATACTTGCTTACAGAGACTATTTTCTTTGGTCTTGGATTGAAAAAATAAATTTGCTGCAGCAGTTCAACTGCATGCTAATTAACCTGCCAATATTATCGCTTTCCTCCTGGGAAATGTGTGTTTTGGTTTCTAGTATCCTCAAAGCAGGTACTGTATTTATAGCTAAGAAGGTCACTGCATAGACCTATAAATGGCCTCAATACAGGTGTGGTAACTGTGAAAAACAGCTTTGTTTTACACAAATGCACACAATGGCAGCCTTTCCAAAGTGAGATTCTCACTTTAACAGAGCTGCTTGTTGCTAATTATATGTAGGTTGGACCACTTCGGCTATGCGCCATGCACTTGGTGCCCAGTATTATATTGGCTTGATCAATGCACCAATAAACAGACATGACTGTAGGCTAACCAGTGAATAGGGTCTTTCTTTTTTTCATTCATTAGGTTTGTTTGGTTTGGTTTGCATGCCACTATGTTGTTTAATAGTCCCAGACAGTCCAACTTTTAGACACAAACTAATATACTGTAAGCAAAGCCACAAAACATCACACAACACAACTCAACAATACTTAATTTGTTGTAGAAATAAGCCATACATATACTTCTAAGAGCTAAGCAAATGGTATCTACAAAAATTTATAATATACCAATTCTTTCTAAGGGCTCTATTTACCGTATATACTCGAGTATAAACCGAGTTTTTCAGCACATTTTTTGTGCTGAAAAAGTACCCCCTCGGCTTATACTCGAGTGAAGTGTAGCGCTGACCGGACGGAGTTCGGTCAGCGCTACACAGCACAAACACACACCCGCCGGAGCCGGCAGCTGCGTGTTTGCTGTAATCAGCAGCCGCTGAGAGTCTGTAAGACTCTCAGCGGCTGCTGCTGCTCCCACTGCGGGAGCCATCTTCCGGCTCCCGCAGTGGGTAATGGGAGACATGTCGTCATGACTACGTCTCTCCCATGCAAAGTGGCCGGAGGAGCGGATAGCGGCAGGACCAGGAGCGGGAGTTTCAGGTAAGTAATTTTTTTTTTTATTCATATCACATATCTCTCTACTGGGGGGGGGACTACAGGGGGTGATTACTACAGGGGGCACTACCAGGGGGCACTAAAAGGGGGATTACCACTGGGGGAACTACCAGGGGAGGATTACTACAGGGGGCACTACTAGGGGGGGATTACTACAGGGGGCACTAAAAGGGAGGATTACCACTGGGGGTACTACCAGGGGGGGATTACTACAGGGGGCACTACCAGGGGGGATTACTACAGGGGGAACTACCAGGGGGGGATTACTATAGGGGGCACTACCAGGGGGGGATTACTACTGGAGGCACTGAAAGGGGGATTACCACTGGAGGCACTGAAAGGGGGGATTACCACTGGGTGCACTACCAGGAGGGATTACTACTGGGGGCACAACCAGGGGGAATTACTACTGGGGGCACTACCAGCTGCTGCCATTTCCCACACTAGGCTTATACTTGAGTCAATAAGTTTTCCCAGTTTTTTGGGGTAAAAGTAGGTACCTCGGCTTATATTCGGGTCGGCTTATACTCGAGTATATACGGTACTACAATCCACATTTGTAACCAGTAACCCCCCCCCGACAGACTTTTTTTTTCACAATGGATGTTGGCAGTTGCCATCGTTGGAGCCCTGAGATTCATGGTTCAATGGGGAGGAGGCAGGCTGGACATTTGCCCCTGTATCCCTTCTGATTATGCCCAGTGTGTGAGACAGAGTTTAGTGTGAGACAAAGTGTAATGTGCAATAAAAATAAAAGTCACAGAAAGGCATTTTCAATGCAAATGATTTCATTTTGCAATTCACTGTCCTAGTAAAGGTATAATTACTGTATCATTGCAAATAAAGAATCTGTGCTGGGGAATATGAAAAGAAAAATCCTGCTGTTGGCAGGAATCCAGCCTTGCCAGTAGCAGTCAAATCTGTCTCTTTCAAGCTGTGTGGAAGTCAGAGGTGCCAAACACTGGAGCAGAGTGATTTCTGCCTGCAGGCAGCTCTCACTGGTGATGGCATATACAGCGTTACTGAATGCCTGCCCAGTATCAAGAATAGTTGTTAAAGACACTCCAGGTCAGTTCATATGGGGCAGCTACGAAGCAGAAATTACACAAATGCACCAGTAAAATATAGTACTGTGATTATGGACATTATGGAAATGTTTTACATGTGCAAAATTTTAATCAAGGTTATAATATCAGCTATGTCAGTTTAATATTGTATTACAAGATACATACTGCTACGTACAGATTTAGGGGTCTAGTTACTAAGCAGTGTTAGGAGACAGAGTGAAAAGTGATAAGTCAGTGATAAGGTGCCAGCCAATCAGCTCCCAACTGTCATCTCACAGGCTGTGTTTGAAAAATGACAGTTGGGAGCTGATTGGCTGGCACCTTATCACTTTCTTATCACTTTTCACTCTGTCTCCTAACACTGCTTAGTAACTAGACCCCTATGTAACTTAAGAGACAAAGGAGAAGTACAGTGTCTGGCCGGTACCATTGAGACCATATTCTGAACAATATATTGGGGATGACTCTGTCATCTTTAGTGGTCACCCATCTGCAAGTTTATGCAAATGCCGCTACAAAGCTCTTCCCTGGTGTACAGCCATGCATCCAAATGCTCAAGGACTGAGACACCCACTTTCAGTGACTGTAGATGCTGAAATACAACTGGGTGCATATTTAGGCTCACCATAGGTTGCACCATCGGCTGCACCAGCCCTCAGCCCTATGGCAGGTGCAATTTCTCAGCCATAATATGGCCTCCTATGTGAGTGGCACCCCCTACTCCTACCGTGGCTGCTTGTGACTCCTATAGAGGTATGGTAGCCGCAGCTGCTACTCTGTCCCCAGTCCAAGCAGCAGGAGGCTTCCACACCTCCTCCTCCTGGCTTGGCTGCCCTGCTGTGTTTCCACCCCCTCCTCCCCCAGTACGGTTGTTCTGCTGTGTCCCCAGCACCTCCTTCTGGCTTCAGCACTGCTTCGGTCCCCCCTGTGTCCTGATCACTGCTGGACACAGTAATCGGGCAGTGTATTGTATGCGCATAATGCTATATATATTATAGTTGAGTGGGTTTGGATTCCAGAGAAAGGAACCCACCAGAATTTAACATAACAGAGTCAGATCCAAGCAGGCTCAGAGTTTCCCACCTGGTTGGATCTCGAAACCGAGGCAAAATGATAGAGTCTGAAATCTCGTGGTTTGCAAGCTTTGTCTCTATGATCAATGTAGTATATAAGGACCACGCAACGGATGCAATTTCACTCCGGCTGTGGAGACTGAACAGGGAGGGTGGGTAGTGTAGGGCTGGGAGAGGTGCTGGTGCTATCTGCTGTGTCCTGGGCTGGTGACTGCTGATCCATTCTGGTCTCTGGTCACAGTGCTGTCACTGTCCCTTAACAGCAACATACCCCATATGGCCAACTCATCATAACATGACACCCAGTTTGCAGCCTCCTCTTCCTTATGACACTACTCCAGTTGCCATGGTTGATCAATCAGTCATGTGTGGTCCACCCAATTTTTGGCCTTCTACATTCTAAGTTTCTAACAGTCACATATCTAAGAGAAGTGGACAGTGGGAACAATGGCAATTGGAAGGCCACTTACTAACTCTGTTTTTTTTAATGTCCCTGTACAGGTTGGGAAATTCTTTACAGAATCGAAGGTTTGCAAAGGATTATTTAAGTCAATTGTCTATTTATTTTTGGAAAGCACGCTTCCTGGTCCCCTTCTGGGATGAAAAGAATCAACTCCCAGCAAGCAGGCATGGCGCTCAAGAAAGAATTCCAAGAAAGACACAATGTAATACTTAAACCTTAGGTCTGAAATGTTGCATTTGCTGCTCTGTTCCGCTAGTTCACAATATATCTCATACGGCTAAGTGGACAGTGGGAACAATGGCAGATTGAAGGCCACTAACTAACTGTTTTTTTTATGTCCCTGTACAGGTTGGGAAATGCCTTTATAGAAGATTTGCAAAGCATTATTTAAGTCAATTGTTTATTTATTTTTGGAAAGCACACTTCCTGGTCCCCTTGTGAGCTGTGAGGTGGTCAAAATTGACTGGAAATGAGTGGAAATAAATGTTATTAAGGTTATTAATACTGTAGGAACAAATAGAGGCCTATTTTATGTGATTTTAGCTGTTTATTTGATTTTTTAAGAAAAAATCCAGATCAAAACCAAAACACGAAAACAAAACGTGGAGGTGAGGTTTTGGCAAAACCAATCCAGATCCAAAACCAGGGGATATCCAGAGCCAAACCAAAACCAATACCAAAACACAAGGGTCTGCGCAAATCTCTAATATATATATATATATATATATATATATATATATATATATATAGAACAAGGGTACTGTTAATAGCGCTACACCAAGAATTATCTGTGTTTAAGTCTTTTAAAATGAATTCTTCCAAAAATACACTCCCCGTGTGACAGGTGGCCGCCAGTTTTCTCCTGAGAGACTGTTGTTGTATCGTCTCAAATAGTAGTCGAGTATCTAAAAAAGGGGGTGAGAAAAGGCGCTCTCTGGTGTAGTATTTTAGAAATATTTGAATTTTCAAGATAAGTATTTCAAGTACCTTCATCAATTAAAAAACAGGCACATCAGGGGTCTTAGTGTGTCCCAGAATCGACAGATAACTTTATCAAGTGTGCCCTCTGAATTCTGAAACAATCACTTTGGTTCCCCTCCTCCCCGTACATTCAATGGTGGAACCTCCTCACACCTCCTCTCGCCCTGCCGCTGCTGCATCCAAAAACAATACAGTATATATATATATATATATATATATATATATAGTATAGATGTACAGTATGTATCTAAATATATACACACACATGTACAGAGTATATATATATATATATATTTTTTTTTTTTTTATATAAAGTGTTTTTTTTTTTAAAAGTTAATATTTTTTAAACACATTATGTTGTACCTATTTAAACGTGACTACATTTTTGTTAACAACATTATATTGAATCAGGTTTAAATAGCTCTTATTTACATAATTAGCTAAAATGTGGGATATGTTTTAAATCTGCGCTTGTGTCCAAGAAGCACTGTGCATGCATCCCAATGGTTACCGCTACAAAGCCCTTCCCTAGTGTACAGCCATGCATCCAAATGCACAAGGACTGAGATACTCATCGTCAGTGACCATAGACGCTGAAATACCACTTGGTGCGTCTTTAGGCTCCCCATAGGTTGCACCAGCCCTATGGCAGGTGCAGTTTCTCAGCCTTAGTAAGGCCTCCTATGTGAATGGCACACCCTACCCCTCCTCCCGCCACGGCTCCTTGTGACTCCTATAGAGGTATGGTAGCCACAGCTTCTGCTCTGTCCCCAGTCCCGGCAACAGGAGGCATCCCCACCTCTTCCTTCCGGCGTGACTGTCCTGATGCGTTCCCACCCCCACCTCTCATGGTATGGCTGTCCTGCTGTGTTCCTGGCCCCTTCTTCTGGCTTCAGCACTGCTTCTGTCCCCCCTGTTTCCTGATCACTGCTGGACACAGTGATCAGGCAGTGTATTATATGTGCATAATGCTATACTGTGTGTATATATATATATATATATATATATATATATATATATACTATAAGGGCACAGTTGTACCCTTATATTAAAGCTGAATCGAAAAAACTGAATTCTCCCATAGAGAATTCCTGAGGGGGGTGGGCATGGTGTTTAAGGGGCTACACCTCAAAAGCTATTGGAGGTACCAAGCTGAAATTTGGCATGGACGGGTAGAACTGGCACTCGTTGCTGCATGCCAAAATTTTAGGGCAAAAAAATAAAAAGGTTTTGGGAGTAATCTAAATTACCAACTGTCACTTTTTTCTGCCACTCTCAATTAGGATGACTTTTCTGTTGTAGTCTATGGGTGGATTTTTGGGAAGGTGTAAGTCAGAGTAGAGGGCGTATTTAGACTTGGGGTTTGTTTTATTAGGTAGTTCTTGTTCCTCGGTAGGTTCTTACAGTTTTTAAAATATTATCTCACAGATGCCCCATTATATAGATAGGGAGCTTCAACTTGTTGCGCTGCCTCAGTAGGTGCCTCCAGCACTCACTGTGGCTTCACGTGGGTGCACAAAGATGGCTTTCCCTTGCGGGTGGTAGCATCGGTGGGACTCGGGGGAAAGAAGTGGGCGTTAGCTGTTGCCAGGACCCGGGGGAGGTAGCGGGTGTTTGCGGTGGCCGGGACCGGAGGGAGGTATCGGGCATCAGCGGCGGCATTGCGGGAGTTAGCGGTAGCGGTGCTGGTTATGCGACTTGGTGGCGATGCAGGTATCAGTGGCGGTGCTGTGTTGGCGACAGGAATGGATCCGAGATGATCCAGTCCTTGCTAGCCATACTGCACAGTCCGGCAGCAGTGCCCATTTCAAAAATGGTGCCTCAGCACCATTTTTGAAATTCACACAAGAACTATCGTGCACAATCTAATGATTGCAGATTCATTAGATCATGTGCGATAGCAGACAGATGCAGGGAGATCCATGATGCCGGCATCTGTGTGTAAATAAACACAGAAGCACAAATGGATCAGTGAGACCCGTCTGTGCTGCTGTGTTTATAATAAAGAAAGCCTGCGTAAAAATAGAAAAAAAAATGGCGTGCCCCCCCAAAAGAACAACCAGCACTGGGCTATGGAGACCCAGTACTGGTTGTGCTAAATACAGGGGACAAACGACGTTGGGGTCCCCTGTATTAAGCGCAACCAGCACCGTGCTATTCAGAACCCCCAGAGGGGTGTGAGCTGAAATCGGCGAAAAGTGACCTGTCTGGGCGCCCAAACTGCAGTTTTCGCGATCGCGCCCAGCACTTTGGTCGGGGTTAGCCGATTTACGCTGCTAAACCCTACCACTTTAGGAGCGATCAGTGCGAAAAGATGGAACAATTGATTAGTGGGCCGCGATCTCCCGTCACTTTAGACAGGATATCCGGGCCACGAAACAATTGAATTCCGCCCTATTAATCCAGCTGTTGAATCAGAACCTGTTGTGTACAGGTAATGAATGACATGACATTGTTGCAGGTTTGCAAAAGCAAATTGACACCTTGCCAACCCATTATAAAGCGCTACAGTGTTTTATTTTTAAGCTTTTGTAACCTCACAATCATTATTTGGATAACTATAATTTATGAGCAAATTTAAATGAAATACCCGTTTCCATTGATACTACAGGTATTTACCTAGAACAGTGCCCTGCAATTTAAAATTCATTCATGTTAAATATTTATCGGAAAACACAGACTTTTAAACACTAGGAATGAAATCAGTGTGTTGTGCTGTGGGGTAAAGAAAGAACTCCCAGATGATTTAGAATTAAAAAGAGGAGCACGGACAGGTAGGTGGAAAAAACGCTGCAGGCAAACAATGCTAAAAGCAAGATTAATAATCATTATTCTATGAACGATACCAGCTCTACCTGAGAAACAAGGCTTAAGGCCATTTTGCAAGCAAAGAGTTATAAAGGGAAATATGATTCTATAATACACTATTAATGGAACAGTTATGGGAGGAATTGTTTAAGGGCGAAAAAATATAAGTTCTACTGAAGTAGATTTATTTATGAAAATAAGTTAGAAATGGAGAGCAGTCTATTGTATTGTATAACTCCTTTGGCATGTTACTCCCACGTAGCAAATAAGAGGTGCCCCACCCCAGTAACCCCGTAACCTAAGCAGTAGAGTCGTTTAGTCAAGCTGTAGTCACTATCTGGGCTGTCGGGATGTCGGCGCCGGAATCTCAATGCCAGTCAGAATCCCGGCGCCAGCATGCGACCGCTGGCATTCCTGACAGTAAGTCTTGGGGTTAGGGGGAGGGTTAGGGTTAGGCTGCAGGGAGGGAGGGTTAGGGTTTGGCTGTGGGGGGGGGAAGGTTAGGTTTAGGCTGTGGGGAGGGACGGTTAGGGGTAGGGATAGGGGAAAGGTAGTATACTTACCTACTTCTGTCAGAATTGTGACCCAGTTGGGTGCTGGCGTTGGGATTCTGCCCGCTGGTGTCCTGAGCGCTGGCATCTATTACCCAACCTGTGCCATCTGCTTATTTTAATTGTGGCTGCGCTACAGTTTATAGAAGGTTATTACAATCTATTAAGACATAATACTGTAAATACAACTCTATGGAGGTCTAGTTGGATTATGGGGGGATGTATCAAAAGGGCAAGTGGGGAAGTTGCAGTAGCAACCAATCAGATTCTAGCTATCATTTATCAAGTATATTCTATAAAATGATAGATAGAAGCTGATTTATTGATGTGGGCAACTTCTCCACTTGTCCTATAAGGTTTGATCGATCTCCCCCTTAGTTTTCCATCATGATGGGGTTTCAGGTGACATGGTGGACCCCTAGATGGGGGTATCCACTTTTGTGCCATATTTCTCTGCTACATGAGTGAGGGAATATAGTAGATGAGTGTTGTACGAAAGTGAAGAAACCATTTAAAGGATTATGATTATAATTTGGATTGGATGCAGTATTAACATTGCTTTGCTTCATTTACACACACAGTTGTAGCATCAGTGATGTCCAGATGTTCCACAAAATAGATCAGGTTTCATTAATGAATAAAATGTGTAAACGGTGCATTTTTGAGTCTTTGAGTCACATGCAGTCCGCACAGCGCTGACATTCATGTAGTTTATTGATTACTTGCAACTGCGCATGCGTGAAAAGCTCTGAAAACCCCTACAGCGCATGTGTTACACAGAGTGGCAGAAAAGTGTTCCTGGGTGATGACTGGGTGCTGGCTACTAGTGCACGTTCAGTGGGCGTATTATGGGAGTTACGCGGGCATGCCAATGCAATCGGCGGAGTTCTTAGACATACAGCCACAGGCATAGGAGGCCGTGCTCAGGTGGAGGAACTGCGCCTGTCAAAAAGCTGGTGCAATTTTTGATGATGCAATCGAAGGCGGCACATAAGCATGCACCATTGGTATTACACGAGCGCTAAAGTGGGAAACTCAGACCTTGCACATTCGACCTTAAGGATGTACACAAGGGATGGAGTCTGTATGTCATTTGCATAAACTCACAGACAGGTGATCGCCAATGATGGCGGCTGCATTCGCTTTTACACGTGACTCCATATTTACACACTTGTATGCCCTTATTATTGGGTCCTGATGTCACAGAGGAGAACATGGAATGTGCAATGTTTCTGCATTTTTGCCATGTTCATAAATTACCTATCATTTCATATATAAAATACTAATCATCATAAACTTATTTGTCTATGCCAGGTAAATACCACAGAAAATAATTGTAAAGGTCTATTCCACATGCAAATAGATTAAAAATTAAATGACTTTGGATAACTAATAATCTAAAAGGTGACTTTTTTTAGGCTGTATAGCATCTTTTGCCTACTTGATTAGCATTCATTATTATTATTCTAGTCTTATATAAGTGCAGCCTACAGACTAAGGGCCTGATTCAGAGATGCCAGCTAACCCAATGGTTAGCGTACATCTCTTAGCTTGCAGGACAGGTAGTGCACATGCACAGAATGGGTCCTGTGCTTGCTCAGACCTTAAACCATCATTTGGGGGGTGGAGCGAGCCAGGTTACAGTAAACTTTCGCTTCCACAGCCTGGCCAAATGAGCAACCATTGCGACCATCGGTTGCGATTCTTGCGATGGTGATCCCAGGCCGCAACTTCGGTCGAAGCGCCGGGATTGCAGATGCAGCAAGGAGGTGCCTCTTTCCTGCAGACACCTCCTGCTGCATTAGCATTTTAAATGGATGGAATTGCACAACTGCTTGTGTCTGGCCCTGCAATTCCATCCATACCTGTATCAGGCCCCAAATCAGTTACGTCACTTTAAGGCATATTTAATGGTGCTATTCTAGGACCTATTTCAACCAATCAGATAGAAGATTTTAGAAATCATCAGACTCATGCAAGCAAATATCTGTTTGGTTTGTATGGTTTACCCAATATATGTTATAATTGGATTAATGCTGTCAGTAAGCCATTTTGCGACATTTCACTATTGCCAAGTATGAAAATTCTTAAATATTTCACCCGGAATTCCAACCTATACTTGGTTTACTCAATAGCGTTGATGTGTAACTGTCACAATGAATCAACCCTTTCTGGTTCCATAGGGAATGAAATAACTGCCCATGCCTGTTGTTTGCTGTAGCAATTTTAGAAGTTATAGTGATCTTTCTGTCTCTCTGGGACTGGTCCTGAAATGGAAATAAAGCAAAAAGAGCAAGAGACTGAGGGCTGAGGGCGTGATTCAGAGATGTGGGTAATGAGGCCACGTTCGCAGTCGCTCTCACAATAGCGGTTGTGTGAATATGCAAGTGCTAATATCAGCCTTCTCTTTGTGCAGGATGGTGTGATGGGCTGTGCGAGTAATTTCATGCTGCGTGGTCTGTGCATTTGTGATGGAATTGCTAATGCACCAACATCGACACAACATCATTCACTCCATAATCAATTGCGGTAACCTAGAGTCAACTCTAGCTGCTCTTTGTGGTAGCCTAGGGTCTACTCTAGCTGCTCTTTGTGGTAACATAGGGTCTACTCTAGCTGCTCTTTGTGGTACCCTAGGGTCTACTCTAGCTGCTCTTTGTGGTAGCCTAGGGTCTACTCTAGCTGCTCTCCTCAAAGCCAACTAAACATGGCCTGTGTTCATGTAATGGTAAAATAATACGGATTTTTTTTTGTTTAGCGCTTTGTCCTATCATTTTTAATTAATCAATCCTGTCTTCTCGAGGACCCAATAATTCTTGTTTTCAGGATATCCTTAAGAAGCAGTGATATAATGATAATGGCCATTCATTCATTTTTTCACAAGTTCTCCTATAAGGAATTCCTGAACTTTTTACAAATTATTTTAGGAACTGAACAATCACCCTAGTACTGCAGAAAGACCATCTATGAGGCCTGTGGGCCTGATTCAGAGATGGACGCTAATGCAACTTTCACACAGATTGAGCGATTGTTTGCAATCGCGCATGTGTATAAGCCGCACTGTGTGTACGCAGCGATTGCATTGTGATTACAGATGTACAGAGGATCCCATCACAAAGTGACTGACAGGTTGTCAGCATTCGGGGGCGGTAATGGGGAGTGGTCAAAAAAATGCAGGCATGTCTGTCCATTTAAACACTGTTACATGGGCGTGCATAAATTAGCCACTGCAAGTGCATGCTCAGCTCTGCATGTCAGAAGAGCTCCCAAGGCTGTGGCAGGTCAGACCTTCCGCAAGGGTAAGATGGCTGTCGTTGTGCATCAATGTTACTGATATTTACGCAGGTACATATGTGTCCACATACACCTTTCTGAAAATTGTGCCATGGCTCTCAATTTGGCATTACATCAATTCTCATATGTTGTTGTGCCGTGCTGTCTGCGGTGCAACAAAGGTGCAATTTATACTTTCACCACTGGGTGGCCAGTGTATCATGTAATGTAGCACTTGATAGTGTTCCACTTATGTAGCAAAGATACAGTAGTGGTCTCCTATGGATTTTAATAGAGGGCAAACAAGGAGTGTTAAGGTTCAATATGCATTTGCAGCTAAATCACTGTACTAGCCGCTGAAACACTGTTCTTGCACCAAGAAAACTGTCACTAGGAAACTGTCATCGGTTCTGAAAATACAGATTCTGTACTTATTGTGGAATAGTGGTAGAAGTCACTGCACATCACACTTGACAGTTAGGGTTTGAATCCCAGTGTAAACATTTTTGTTTTGCCCAAAAATAAATTTATATAATTCAATAATATAATATCAATAATATTATTGTAATAACAATAAAACTTTTTTAGAATAATATCATATTTCATTTAGAGGGTCTGAACATGGCATGTGTATGTAGTGATTTCTTAGTGTAGAAATTTCCCCTTGAAAATATGGCTCCATATTTCATATACTGAGCCATAAAATCACATTTTAGATAAACTTAGAAAATAATGCTTGTAAATATGGCTGCATATTTCATATACAGTACTGGTTCTAGATATACATTATAATTCAAAAACTGGCCATCAGTAATTTACAGTTTGTTCATGTCCTTTTTCAGATTAACCCTGCCCATTGTTTGCCTCAACACAGAGTGGGAGGGAGGAGGAATTCATTTGTAAAGGCTGAACATTTTACACAGACAACAAATCAAGTTTTCATTAGCTCTCCCCCTGTGTTTTGCTACTACTCATTAATGTAAGTCACTTGTATACAATTTTTGTTTTTGTACTTTGTAAGGCGCTGCGGAACACTTGTGGCACCATATTAATAAATGATAATAATAATAATAATGTTGCCCTTTGTGTCTAGAGACACTTTTGTACTTTCGGTCCCTCCCTTCCTCCCAAAACTGTACTCATTTTCCATGGTTATATTGTACATTCATTGACCAGTAATGTAGCTGGAAGCACAATGTTTTGTTTTCCACTTTGTTATTACAGTAAAGTATACACAGTATGTCAGTTGCTATATATATATATATATATATATATATATAGAGCAGAGAGAGAGAGAGAGAGAGAGATGTGCGCCCAACCTCATGTTCTGGTTTTGGATCTGGATCTCCCCTGGTTTTGGATCTGAATCTGGTTTTGGATTTTTTTCCTTGGTGTTTTGTGTTTTGGTTTTGGATCTGGATTTAAAATATCATAAAAACACAAAATGGGCCTGTTTTTGTTCCTACAGTATTATTAACCTCAATAACATTTATTTACAGTCATTTCCAATCAATATTGACCACCTCATAATATTATTTTTTTAATCTAGTTAAGGCCAAAAGGTTGCATCCAGCTAGCTGGCTGACTAAGCTAAGTGACACAGTGGGCACCAATAACATGTGGCAGTTCATCTTCCAATTTCCAACATGGATACAGTGTGTTATACAGTGTCGGTTGGATACACCAATAGTGCACTTACTGTGACAGCAGTGTTGGCATATCAGGGTTGCTGAAGGTGTCCTCAGTACATGGAATGGCAGTGCATTGGTGCTGGCAGTGTCCTCAGTGAACGGTACTGGCAATGTCAGCAGTGACAGTGGTGTCTTTAGTGCAGGTTTGCTGGCTGTGTCGGCATTACAGGGGTTGCTGATGGTGTCCTCAGTATGTGGATTGACTGTGCTGTGGTGCTGGCAGTGTCTTCAGTGAAGGGAACCAGCAATGTCAGCAGTGCAGGGGTACCAGCAGTGTCCTCAGTGCAGGTTTGCTGACTGTGTTGGCAGTGCAGGGGTGTTCTCAATGCAGGGTTCCGGTGGTGTCAGCAGAGCGGGGGAGCCAGCGGTGTCCTCAGTGCTAGTGTGCTGACAGTGTTGGCAGTGCAGGGGTGCTGGTGGTGTCCTCAGTGTGGGAGTGCCGGTAATGTTGGCAGTGTGGGGGTTGCTGACAGTGTCCTCAGTACGTGGGGCAGCAGTGCAGGGGATGCTGCCAGTGTGGTGCCAGAGGTGTCGGCAGCAGGGGTTCAGGCAGTGTAGGGCAGCGGGGGATGGTGGGCACCATCTTCTTTTGCTTCCTGTGTGCATATTAAATGGGCTTAACGCTGATTGGCTGAGAGCCATGACAGATGGCTCTCTCAGCCAATCAGCATTAAGCCCGCTCAATACAAAACCTTGTGACCCCACAACCTTGTGACCCAAGAGTGGGATCGTGAGGATTTGCCTCGGGTTAGGGATCCAGGGCAGGCAGGAAGATCTGAGCTTGGGTGGGTTTGGTTCTCCCTCCCGCTTATCCCTAATATATATATATATATATATATATATGTACATTTTATTGATAGGGGCCCCCACAGACCTTAGTTTTGCCCTGGGTGAGGGGGGCGCACAGAGCCACCACTGCTCTGTTCATAGAGGGGAAGGAGGAGGAGGAGGTGAGCTGCTGCTGTTACACTGCGGTGGGTGGGGGAGGGGGGCACACAGAGCCAGTGATGCTGTTATCAGGGATTGGGGGAGGGGGAGAACTGCTTGGAGTGTGTGCACTAAGGATAGGACATAAAAAGACAACATTGAAAGTACTGTACCAATATTTTTAACATTAACTACAAAACATTGTTTAGACCTAAACGTTGGTTCTGAAACATTGATGTTAACTGATGTTAACCAATGTTTCTAGTTTCTAAAGTAAACTACTGTACCTGTAGGTACTTAAACATACAATACACTAATAAACTTCTGAAATCATATTTATTTTATATTGGCTTACACTATGTATAGTCCCACATATATCACTCCCTCAGAATGGCGCTCTTTGGGCCTTATTCAGAGATGTACACTAACCCGATGGTTAGCGCACATCTCCAATGGTGGGAGGACTGCACATGCACAGGAGGTGTACTGAGCATGTGCAGCGCTCTGACTGCGAGTCTGCTTGCAGTGTCTCCTGGCCACAGCCTGATTGACAGGTTGCGGTGTTTTGGTGGTGGAGCTGGGATGTTCCCTGGCGGCATTCCCGGAAACAGGGGAGTGTTGCCCCCGTTTTCCAGGAGGGATGAGGCCAGAGTCTATATGGGTGCACGCAGACTTTCTGGCCTCGCAAGCTGCCAGGACCCGACCAGGCTGTGGGAAGCTTTAGCTCCCATAGCCTGGCCTAAGGAACATCAGCAACCATCAGTTGCAATTGTTCTGATGGTGACACCAGGCTGCGGCCTCGGTCACAGAGCTGAGATCACACAAATACATCAAGGAGGTGTGCGACGCCTCCTTCTGCATTTTGCATTTTAAATGGACAGAATTGCACAGTCGCTTGTGTGAGCTTATGTGCCCTTCTGCAATTCCATCCAGGCCCTTTGTGTCCTTTATTTACCTCAAAATGATGAGAACAAAAGGAAACAATCAAAGACTCCCATTTATTAACGAGTTTTATCACCAAAAAGAGTGATAAATGTCACCGTGTATGAAAAATGTTGTTCAAGCCAATCAGCTCCCAACTGTCACTTTTCTAACAGTTGACAGTTGGGAGCTGATTGGCTGGAGCACCATTTATCATACAAAGTGAAATGTATCACTCGTTTTTGTAATAAAACTCGTTAATAAATGAGGCCCATAGTGTAGTATTTTAAAATGATTGGGACACCGATGATGGTGATAAAATGATGAGGACACCGTTAGCAACCCCCGCACTTCTGACACAGCCAGAAAACCTGCACTAAAGACACCACTGGCACCCCCGCACTGCTGACACTGCCGGTACCGTTCACTGAGGACACTGCCAGCACCGCAGAACTGTCATTCCATGTACTGAGGACACCATCAGCAACCCCGGTCTGCCAACACAGTTGTCACAGTAAGTGCACTATTGGTGTATCCAACCCACACTGTATAACACACTGTATCCATGTTGGAAATTGGAAGCTGAACTGCCACATGTTAGTGCCGCCCACTGTGTCTCTTAGCTTAGTCAGCCAGCTAGCTGGATGCAACCTTTTGGCCTTAACTAGATAAAAAAATAATATTATGAGGTGGTCAAAATTGATTGGAAATGACTGTAAATAAATGTTATTGAGGTTAATAATACTCTAGGAACAAAAACAGGCCAATTTTTTGTGATTTTAGCTGTTTTTATGATATTTAAAGAAAAAATCCAGATCCAAAACCTAAAAACAAAGCACCAAGGCAAAAATTCCAAAACCAATTTCAGATCCAATATACTGGAGCCATAAAATGACATTTTAGATAAATGACATAGAAAATAGCGCTTGGAAATATGGCTCTATATTTCATATGCTGAAAAAAAACTGTTGCTATATTTCTAGCTGGAACTAGATGTTCAGCAAGCAGGAAAATTATATACTTGTGAACAAGGTAAGACCAAGGGTTGGTGGCAGGGTCGGGGAAGTGGAGTGTAAAAAGACAGAGCCACCGCAGCTATGATCAGAGAGGAGGAGGGAGGAGGAGAGCTGCTGCTATCACATTGCTGTGGGTGGGGAAGGGGAGCACACAGAGCCAATTATGGGGATTGGGGGAGGATAGCTGCTTGGAGTGTGTGCACAAGACATAGGATATCAAAAGAAAACATTGGAACTGAAGTACCAATGTTTTTAACATTGACTACAAAGACCTAAACATTGGTTCTGGAACATCAATGTTAACCGATGTTTCTATTTTTTAAAGTAAACTCCTGTACCTGTAGGTACTTAAACATATAATACACTAATAGACTTCTGAAATCATACTTATTTAATGTTTATTTTATAGAGGCTTGCAGTAAATACAGTCCAGCAGTTCAAAAAAACAGCAGCACTCATAGGACTTAAAAATTGCAAAACTCCTTTATTAGATCTGTAAAGACCTACAGTAGTACTTCTTAGGCAGCATACTACAAGCAGCCCTTCTGACACATTCAGAACCAGAAGTCAGAACCAGTGTACTTGTGTAAGTGCATGTATGTTTAATAAATTTTACTGTCTACAGTGTGTGTGTTCTGTGGTTTTTTAATATTGCTTTTGCTGTGGAACTATGGGTACCAGCAAGCCCGTAATGTACAAGCATGTGGGGAAGGCTCGCTGGGATCTGCAGTTTCATAGCAAAAGAAAATATTTGTAACTATTTGAAATGCGCTACACTACACTATCAACCTACCCCTGGATAGGGAAACCCCTTTATTGGGGCAGGGTCAGCTCCAGGGGTAGCCGTGCCCTGTGCTGGATAGGTAAATGCACCCTTGTAATGTCAGGCTGGGGGTGAGCCCAGCACTTCATCATTAGCTGGGCTTTTTCCAGCCCTCTCCTGGCACTGAATGGATGCTGCCTGCATGCGCGCAGCTTCCACTTAGCTACTCTGGGATCCGGCACCGCCACACAACTGCAGCGGTGGCAGTGCCCAACCTCCCGACCAGACCACCCACCGGACACTTTGACCCATGGGTGGAACAGCAGGAAAGTGCTGTCACGCTGAAAGCGGGATATTGGTAGGGGTGCACCCTCTATGTGTCGGCGCCCCTGTTCGACCACATTGGTCAAACACCCCAAGAGTCGGCCCTGATTAGGAGTCCTTAGCTCCCCAGGGATCCCTGGACTGGGCTGATTAGTGGTCAGGGTTAATGCTTTGACTTGGGGGCCCAGTGAAAGGGGTCCCCTGGCTGTGGCATTAGCCCCCTCACTACAAAAAGTCTGGTGCTGGTTCTGAATAATACAGGGGGACCCTACTAATTTTTTCCCCCTGTATTTCCAGAACCAGATCACTGCCCAGTGCTAGTTGTGCACTGTGCCTATGTCATTTGTCCCCAATACTTTTGCAACCAGGGCTGGTTCTGACTAGCCCAGTGCTTGTTGTACTTAAGTACATGGGACCCCTATGTCATTTGTCCCCTGTATTTAATCAAAACCAACACTGGGTCACTAAAAGCCCAGGGCTCTTTTGTGGAGGGGGGGCATACCATTTTTTATTTGTTTTCACAGGGTTTTTTTTACCACAGCAACACAGACGGGTCTCTCTGATCCCGTCTATGCTCTGTGTCAATGACCCAGATGCATGTAGCATGGATCTCCTGGTCCATGCGTGCATCTGTGTAATTGAAATACATAGCAGCACAGAGGGGTCTCACTGATCACATCCATGCTTCTTTGTCAATGTACAAGTGTCTCAATACACAAAGGGCAACATTAATGAGTAGTAACAAAAGACAGGGGGAGGGTTAATGAAAATGTGATTTGTTGTCTGTCTGTGGAAAATGTGCAGCCTTTACAAAATAAATTCCTTCCCCCTCACCTCTGTGTTGAGAAAAGCAAAGGGTTTACCTGGAGAAGGACATAAACATATAGTACATTACTGATGGTCAGTTTTTGAATTATACTGTATATATATTGAATCATAAAAAAATATTTTTGGAGAAAAAAATAGGTTTACAGTGAGATTCAAAACCTAATTTCCTGGTGTGATGTACAGTCACCTTACCACTACACTATAACACCTACAGGGAAATACTGAAGTCTTTTACCTCTTACATAGTGAAAATTAACTGAAACTGACAGCTTCGTTCTAGATCCAGCTAGAAATATAGCAACAGGTTTTATTTTCAGCATATGAAATATGGTGCTATATTTCCAAGTGCTATTTTCTATCCTCTAGGACCTTTTACTGTATATGTAGCCAAAGTATGCAGGGAATTTTGTAAGCCTGTCTGTCACTGCAATGTGAGGCAGCTAACTGTATAGGATCTTCCTCTCCAGCTTTCTACTTAGGCAGCCTCAGTATACTTTTCTAAAAATGCCACCTGCTGTCTAAAAAGTGCTACTACACTATATTTCAACCTCCTTACACATGTCCCGACATGTATATCTTGGCGGGGCTGGTTATCTGATGCCATGAATGGCAGGCCATGGCTCAATTTTCACAAAGGTGTATGTGGACACATCTGTATGCATCGTCACATGCAGGTAAGAAGGCATCAGTGGGCATCTTTATGCTCAGGTGATCTTTGCTAACATTAGCATATTTTCGCTGCTGTGTTGTGTATGAAATCGCAGCTGCATTCGCAATAGCGTCCATCTCTGAATCAGGCCCAAATTTCTAACAGGATGTATAAAAATGGAGGGTCATTTCCCAACTCCCCCATACATACTGCACCAATATGGCAGGAGGCGTGAGAGACCAGTGCAATCTGGGTCTGATTCAGCAGTGAACATCAAGTACACTACTGATCACAGATTCCCAATTATCGGGAGTCTGTGCGTGCAGAGGACCCATTCTGCAATTGTGCAGAATGGGTCCTGCGTAGTTGCATGCAAACCCTTGAATGCCATTTAAGGAGCAGTGCGGGGTCGGTCACCATCCTTGGAAACAGAGGCATTTACCCCATTTTCTGGTAGTGGCCAGCCCAAGATATGCATTAATCAACCAAGGTTCCTGGGCTCGCAAGCTGGCCATTCTGAGTAACTTCCGACGCAGTGCTGGGATCGCAAATGCAGCAGGTGGTGTCATACACTGTGTGCAGCTTTGCAATGGCGATCATTGCTGAATCAGGCCCACTATTTTACAAAATCTGAAAAAGGCAAGCCTTCCTGTTTCTCCACATCAAATAGTAATATGAAACTGAATCTTTTACATACAGTATTATGAATTTAATTCACGTTTTCAAGTAAGATGAATTAAACGAAACGTGCAACCTACAGTACTGTATATGATTGCACAAGATCTGTGTAACTGAGTACCATTCTGCATAGACAGTTCAGAATTAGGAGCGGCTAAAAGTGAAGACTGGACTGTCAGTTCTATAGGCTTATTAAATAACTGTGGCATACATTCAGGGCCTCAGAAACTTCCAGAGTTGCACCACCTCTTTCGGTACAGGGGGCATGGTCACAACATTGTGAGGAGTGTGGTTCATACTTGCCTACTTTGAAAAAGCATTTCATGGAGATTGTGAAAGCAACACCTATGAGTGCAGCGGTAAAGTGGGCATGTACAGCTACATCTGAGGGGTGTGTCATAATACTTACTTACATCCAAATGTAAACGAGACCCAAAGCAGTTAGTAAAAGCTATTTGTTGATTAAAACACATTAAAACTTTTCAGAAAATGAATGCAGCCATAGGGATTATTGTGCCTAATAACCAATGCAGGGAAATTATACTAATGATCCCTTTGAATGTATATATCTCTGTTTTTATTTTATATAACAGCTTCCTAATGGGAGGTAAGGCACAATCAGGGAGATTGCTAGACTCTTCAGGGAGACAGGGAGATTACTACTATTTCAGGGAGTCTCCCTGATAATGAGGGAGAGTTGGCAAGTATGGTGTGGTTTCACCTACCTTGCATTCCCAGTTCCCCTCAGAGAGCCAGGCCCTGGTGATCCATACCTACCCCGCTGTCAGCGTCATTGCATACATTGCATATACATGCTGTATTAATGGAAAGACTGGATTGTAAGTATGTTAGTATGGCCCTCTCCCCTCTGTGTCTTATTTTATCATTTTCTTTCCAATTGTAAGTGCAACAGAATATGCTATATAAAATAAATACATGTTAAAAATAAAAAGAGTAAATTAGGAAACAGTAAGTATTATTTATATCTGTGCTAGGGCATAGCTGAGCAATACAATGGCTAAGTCTGTTTCACATGGAGAGAGCAGTGAACCACTTTAGAGACAACTATTGCTGAATGTGACACATCCACACCATCAGCTTCTAGGTAGATACGTGCGGTTCTGTTCTCCAGAAATCCAAATCCACCTTAATTTTGTGAATCCGGGCAGATCTGAGACACAATTCTTATCTCCTGAGAAGATCTGGACAGATCTGAGTCACGGTTCCTATTTTTGCCGCGGTTCGGAATTCAGATCCCAGATCCAAAACCAAAACACTTGAGAATGGTTTTGCAAAACCAAACCCAAAACTTGACGAATAATCCAGATCCAAAACCAAAATGAAAACACGGGAGTCAGTGCACAGCTCTAATTCTGGGACCAGTGGGCTGGAGCAATGTTTTGTTGAACCTGCAGTAAATGTTGACAGAAACTTGCATAAGAAAGAACATATGGGGGAACTGCAGGGAAATGTAGGAGAAAAATGAGGCGGACAGAGGGCCTGATTCATTACCGATCGCAACTGCGATTACGCACGCAATCGGCTGATTGTTGTGTACTGCGCATGCATATGCATTGCAGTGCATGAACCGGCCATGGCGATTGGGACTGCGTTCAGAGTGACTACACATACCTATCGCAGAGTGATTAACAGGAAACACCATTTGTGGTGGGGGGGGTTTGGGGAAATGCAGGTGTGCCAGTGCATTTGAACGCTGTTGCAGGGGCGGTCATAAATTATCCATTGCAATGCCTTACGCAGATTGAGGACTCATAGTGTGTGATGAAGTTAGCAATTTCTGAGTAAGGTCAGAGCTTGTGCAAGTGTACGTGAGGCTGCGATGGTACTGTACCGATGGTTTTGCAGTCTTGCTAAACATTACAGATGTGTGTAAAGTAAAGTGGGCGTCCTTGTGTTGTGCAGTGGCGGCATAGCGATCGCAATGGATTAGCATACTATCGCGCTGGAACTGCGTGCGTAATCGCTATTGCAATCGCAGCTGAGATATGTAATGAATCAGGCCCACAGAAAACTGCTGTATCTTCAAATAAAACAGAGAGCAGTTGGGGACAGAAGCAGGGGCATTTTAAGAGAGGAGGGGGCCCGTGTGCAGCCTCCGTTTCATGCCAGAATCTACAGCACATGTGCTGGTCTCCAGGAAAATGGCGCCCACACCTACTTTCCCCGGGACATCTTTTCTGCGCATGCCGCATTTTCCCAGTGGGTGTTTGCTGCTCTACTGCGCCGGTCCGGCGCTGCAGAGCAGCACTTCGGGATTCGGTGGAGAGGTAAGTATAATTACCTATGGGTCCAAGGTGTGCGGTGTGGGCCCCCCTGGACCCGGGAGCCCCTGCACCCATTATAGATTCGCCCCTGGACAGAAGGTAGGAGATAAATTAGAGAGAGAACAGAGGTAATTTTTGCAGGCAAGAGTAAGTAATGTGAGTCAAGAAAACTATGAGGAATTATAAGCAAAGAGGAGTCACTATGGGAACATTAAAGAAGAATTATTAGTGCCAAGTAAAGAGTAAACAGAAAAATGGAATTTACAAGATAATAGACCACTACTGAGTGTTATAGAAAGGGAGGTAAAATAAGGATTAAGGCCCTCATTCAGAGCCGATCGTACGCTCGTAGTCATCCGATGTTGTTAAACCACGCATGTGACGGTGTAACAGAGCGCAAGTGCGTACGGCTGATTGCGATAATTTTTTCAGTCGTTCGTCGAATAGCGAACAGGAAGTGACATGTCAAATGTGATTGACAGAACTGTCCGTTTTGGGGCGGTGACGGGGGTGGAGATGGGAAAACGAAGGCGTGTCGAGGCGTTTTTTGGGCGTACATAAATTATCTGATGCGAACGGCCAATGTGAACGGAACAATTGTTACGTCACTGTCTGATCCACTTACCATTCCAACTGCTCGCTCAGCTTGTGGTCTGGTATTCTCTACCGCAATGACGATGGTCTCTTCATTCTTCCAGTGGCTCATCGATGGTTTCCTGATTTATCAATTGAGGCCTCAAAAACAATCAGTTTTGAATTGCAAAAATGCTTGTAAAGTGTTTAGCAAATAGCCTTTTTTTAGTAGCAAAAAAACGTACGCAGGTGAACTACTCAGCTGATAATGTCTGGGTTAGACAATCAATTAGCTTACAAATTTATTTTACATTTGCGTGTTTTTGCCAAAAAATTTTTTTCCGGCCAACAATATTGTACGCAGGTTTGTTGTTTTTCTTCATTTTTTAGGGCCCAAGAAAACAATCGTCCTTTTGTTTTTTGCTAAGTGTTAATTAAAACTCATAAATTGTTTTTAACCCTTGGTTTATTTTTCCCTCAAAAATGTTTAGATTTCCGTGGTATTGTTTGTAATGTTGTTTGCGGGGTTACCTTTTAACCATTTTTTTAATAAATTAACAATAGAATTATGCAGATTTTCAACAGTATTTATTTATTTTTTTGTATTATTTCTCAACCAATTTTGGGGAAATAAAAAAAATTGATAACGTAGAAACAAATAAATGATTTTAAAAACACACAAACAAAATAAGTGGCATTTGAAATCCACAAACAAAACACAATTAATAAAAAATTCACAAGAAAGGAGAGGGAGGTTTTGGGCATTAAGGAATATGGGGCAAACACTGAGAAGGATTGTGGGAAAATTAGCCAGTGCTGTCATCGCCTTTTGGCCCGTTTGGCCGGGGTAGGGAGGGAGCCTGAACAGGTCCGGGATGTCCTTCTGCTGGCCTGGCCAGAGGCAGATGTTGTGGCCTCTGGACTAGGTATAGGGCTAGGCACATTTGGAGGGATGGCTGTTGTTGTGCAAGAGGTGGAGGGTCCTGATGTTCCGGCAGGAAGGGAGGCGGGCTCCAACATGTGCTGGCGAATGAGCTGCTCCAGGGCATTTGCTATTCGCACGTTGGCCCCAGTATTTTCTGCCAGGGCCTTAGCAATGGTCACGTTGGCCGCAGCACTTTGCTCCAGGGCATCCGCCACCCGTAGCAGATTGGCGTCCATCCTCAGCAGAATCTCGGTCTGCTAATCCGTTTTAATATTGAGATCAGTGAGGAGGCCCACTGCCTGTGAGGGGGAATGCCCTGGACTGTCTGCCACAGGGTCCACAGCCGGATCTACTGCTTCCTCCCCTGCAGAGCCAGCAGAAATTCTGTGGCCAAAGCTCCCCTCTGGAGCAGACTCCTCCGCCTGTGTCTCTGTGAGAAAAAAGAGAAAAGAGTAACATTATAATCTAGATATTGTCCCAAACACATTTCTGAGTTGTTAACATTACAACATTTACCTGGGGCAACATGAGGAGCCGCAAAGTCTGGCATGTCGGTATCCATGTTCGACACGCCAAACACCTCCTCATCCTGCACACACCCCTGGGCAAGCTCCTCCAAATCTGTGAGCTCCAGTGACACAGGGGTGGGACCCCCACCTGTCCCCCTTGCATGCCTAGCCCTATCAGCCAGTTTTTGCTTAAGACGATATTTGAAGTCGCTCCATCTGTGGGTTAAAAAGTTGGCATTATTCCTGCAGTATTTGGACCTGTAAAAACACTTTTTACTAAAATGTAGTTTTTACGTACCGGCGTTTGACCTCCCGGGTTGAACGTTCACAATCACCCACCCTATTGACACCATTGGCTATGTCATCCCACATTTTCCATTTCTGGCTTGCACCCATATTCCGTGGTGCCTGTGGCAGGTTGTCATTGCACACCTTTTTTTGGGGGGTTTAGTTGGCCTACTAGGCCCAGCAGCCTCTTCCATGGCATCCTCAACACCTTTTTTTAAAAATGGGATTCAAATTTTAAATGTAAAACTTGGCCAAAATTATTGTTAAACAGTATCCTTTAGCCCAAAAAAGAGAAATACTTACCTGGTGCCTCTTGGCCAGTGCTTTGCTGCTCTGTGGTCATTTTGGACTTTCAGGTCTCACTACAGCAGACCGATTTGGCTTTTCAGTGACGTTTTTATACATGCGTCAGCATTATTCGTCCGCATCATTGACTGTGCGCTCCTATTGTCCGTCCTTAATTTGAGCGGGAAAATAAAGACTATTTAAGGCTTGGTGTGACTGGAGTCGATGTGGCATGTTGTTTGTTGGAGGTTTGGTGTAGGAGTATTTTTGAGGTTTTGCGGTTGACTGAGTAGGAGGAGGAAAATTTTGATTTTTTTTCGGTTTATTTCTAGCTTCTTTATTTTCCGTTGGTTTTTTTTTTTGTTTGGCTATTTATTTGTGATTTTTTGAGTAAGTATTTTAATAAACCCCTGTAAAAAAAAAAGTTAATAGTTTACAAATGTTTGTAATATTTTTTTATTTTGCTTTACAGTTATTTTGGCATTGCCACAGTGAAGTTTTTGAACTTTGGGATATTTGTCTGTTTTTGGTAAGTGTTTTTGTTTTAATGATTTTACAAATTACATGTGTTGTTCTTAGCATATGTTTCGAAAAGTAATGTTGTTTTTTTTCTGGTAACAATCATGTCTTACCACTAAAAGTAGCATACTATTTAGCAAACTAATCTGTCTTGTTGTAACTGTAAAAGTAGCGTACTATTTAGCGAACTAATGTGTCTTGTTTTAACTGTAAAAGTAGCGTACTATTTAGTGAACTAATGTGTCTTGTTTTAACTGTAAAAGTAACGTACTATTTAGCGAACTAATGTGTCTTGTTTTAACTGTAAAAGTAGCGTACTATTTAGCGAACTAATGTGTCTTGTTTTAACTGTAAAAGTAGCGTACTATTTAGCGAACTAATGTGTTTTTATTTTTTCAGTGTAAAATCATGTTTTACCACTAAATGTAGCGTGCGATTTTCCAAACTAATGTGTGCTCCCTTCTCTTTTTTTAAACCCTAAAAAATGTGTTTACAATCCAAGTTTACCCAAAAAAAACTAAAAATATTTTCTACTTTTGAAATGTAGGTTGTTCTACTTATGACAAGACCCCGGCCTGTAAGCATCTTTGGATTTCTTAAAAAAGATAAGTATATTTTTCATTACACATTTGTCTAAAACAATAACTACCTGGCTTACCATTTCAGGTTGATGTTGGTCGTATTATATTGGCCATGGTTCCAGAACCCGACCAACCTCAACTTCATCCCAGGCATAGGCCTCGTAGGCGTGCAAGGCCCCTGATATATAGAACACGTGTCACCCTTTTTGGAATGCCAGATGATGAGGTATTAAGACGATACCATCTTCCTCCACAAATCATCCTAGACACTCTCTCATTAATAGAGAGTGATCTTGAACGGCAAATTGACAGTCCTACAGCAATATCACCACTTACGCAATTAATGTCGGTGTTACATTTCTGTGCCTCAGGATCCTTTCAAACCACTGTGGGAATAGTTGCCGGAATCTCCCATTCCTCTTTTTCAAGGATCCTGAGGGCAGTGATGGAGGCCATTTTTAAACACCTCCATGAGTTTATTCAAATGCCAGTGGATATGGGTTCCCTTAGTGTGGCAAAGGCCAATTTTTACCAAATAGCTGGCTTCCCACATATCATAGAGGTTGTGGATGGCACTCACATACCACTTCAGCCTCCAGCAAGGCTGGAGGCTATTTTTAGGAACCGCAAACACTTTCATTCACTGAATGTAATGGTGGTATGTGATGCCTCCCTCCTGATCCTGTCCCTGAATGCCAAATTCCCCGTGAGTGCACATGATTCCTTTGTCATCCGGCAATCAGGGATTTGGCACAAATTAGACAACCTACAAGCTGGTGATGCATGGCTTCTGGGTAAGTTGACACCTTCTGTTGCAACCACAGCAAAGCTTGTTACACAATGGTCCTGATGTTTGTTTTTGTTTTTTCACAGGAGACAGTGGTTACCCTTGCACGCCCTGGCTGCTCACTCCTTATTTGGCTCCCACACCAGGGCCACAAAGTGAGAATAATTCCACTCTTACAGCCACCAAGCAGGTGGTGGAGCGCTGTATCGGCCTTTTAAAAGGCCGATTCAGATGCCTCCACCGCTCTGGTGGTGAGCTCATGTATTTGCCGGATATGGTTTCAAAAATTGTGGTCCTGTGTGGGATATTTCACAACATCGCCATAAGGAGTGGTCTCCCAATGCAGCCAGAGGATGCCTTGCCTGAGGATGGCCCCCCCGAGGTTGGTCGGAGGTCAGTATGTGGGGGGGCCATACACGATGATGTGGTGGCCAGATATTTTAGGTAATTATTTTCAAAAATTTAGTTAATTGACACAATGTAGATATGTAAGATTTTAATGGCCAATTTAAAATTTTTTTTTTTTTTTTGTCTTTTATTCCATAAAATTACCCGAAAAAACGATGCCTACTACCTGATCCTAAAAATTGTCTACATGTGGCCACATTGGATATAACTTCTTGAACAATTATTTCTTCGCTTCATTTGTGGATTCATGTTGGCCTGCTACTTCTTCAAACAGTTCTTGATTGTTGTTTTTTTTTTTCTGGTGTTGGTTGTTTTTTGGAGTGTGTGGTTTCACTGTGTGAATTGATTGTCACAAATCACTTTGTGTTTATTATTTGTGTGGATTAAATTTTTGGATTACATTAAAAAGACTTTTCCTTGGTAAATTACAAGCAAGTGTAACCTGGTCCAAAAAAGGCAAACTTTCTTAATGGCTAATCCTGTAATGTGTTAAATTGTAAAGTATTTTACCATGCTTTGTGGCTAAAAACAAACACCAAAGGTATTATGGTGAATCAGTATGTTTTCTAATCTAGGCCTAAGCAGGTTTGATTTAATATATACATTACCCACCAAAAAACAAAAACAAAATTGCTGGTAATTCTACAAACCTATTGGTATTGTTAGGTGTTTAATGTGCCAGCTTACATACTTACTTTAGCTTTCTACAATTATATTTACATTACTTCAAAAAACATGCTCCAATAGTCGACTTATGTAAAAGTTAAACAATCTAATATTTACAGACAAGGAATGAGACTTTAATAAATCAAAATATATTTTATTTTTTTTAATATTTTTAGGGAGGAAAAAAAAAAAAAGTGGTGCAGGAGCGCCAACATGTGATCCAGGACCACGAGCATGCCTACAACATGGCCCCTCAACCTGTGCAAGCCCTCCTGCATTTCTTGCATCCGCCTGTGGTCCTCTGTGGGTTAAAAAAAATGTGTGGATTACTAAACTGACACCTTAATTTATATGTTACCAAACAACTTAAAAATCAGACTATACTTTGAAAAAAGAGTAAAAATTAAAAAAAAACAAAGTAATGGCAAACGCAAAGATTGTATAAATAAAAACTTTAAAAATTACACATAAAAAGACAACCAAAAAAAGGGAGAAGCACGCAAAAACACTACATTTGTTGGTCCCGTAAACTAGAAAGACACAAGTTGGATATGTGTGATATGTGTAAGGGGGAAACATCCTCGACATTGTTTTGCAAAAATATATATCCAAAACATTAGAAATACTTAACAAATTGGAAATGCACAGGCAAAAGGACAACATCACCCAAAAACAAAAAAATGCAAAAGCAACCATAGTTTAAAAGGGAAACATACCGGTCATATTGATGCCTGGTTATGGAGCCCCAACATCGTCCTCCTCTGAGGTGGGCCAGTGCTGGTCCGATGGAGGAGGGGAGATTTGACTAGGTGTGGAGGGGGAGGAAAAGAGAGAGGTGGGTGGAGGGGCGGGTGATGAAAAGAGAGGGGGGGTGGAGGGGAGGGTGAATTTTGAGGGATGGGAATATTAGGAGAGGGAGGGGCCTCACGGACTGGCCGGTCTGGGGTGGAGGGGGAATTTGGGGAAGTTTGGGGAGAGGAGGATTGGGTGGGAGTGGGGGATAGGGGACGAGGCCGACAACGTTGTCGTATTATACGTCGTAGTCTGCGCTCAGCCCCTAAATGATGGATAAAAAATTTTAAGATTTTTTTTTTTTTTGGTTTTGTTAAAAATTTACACACCCAAAAATGTAAATTGAAAAAAGTAAAAAAAAGGAAAACATGCACACGCAGGTATGTCCTAAATAAACAAACAGGGATAGACGGAAAACATGCACACGCAGGTATGTCGTAAATAAGCAAACTGGGCTGGACGGAAAACATGCACACGCAGGTATGTCCTAAATAAACAAACAGGGCTAGATGGAAAACATGCACACGCAGGTATGTCCTAAATAAACAAACAGGGCTGGACGGAAAACATGCACACGCAGGTATGCTTACATTTAAAATTTTACGATTTTTTTTTTTTTTGGTTTTGTTAAAAATTTACACACCCAAAAATGTAAATTGAAAAAAAGAAAAAAAAGGAAAACATGCACACGCAGGTATGTCCTAAATAAACAAACAGGGATAGACGGAAAACATGCACACGCAGGTATGTCGTAAATAAACAAACTGGGCTGGACGGAAAACATGCACACGCAGGTATGTCCTAAATAAACAAACAGGGCTAGATGGAAAACATGCACACGCAGGTATGTTCTATATAAACAAACAGGGCTAGACGGAAAACATGCACACGCAGGTATGCTTACATTTAAAATGTAAAAAAAAACCACTTACTTTCGCTAATTTGCTGACGCAAATTGGCCAAAAGGCGAGGGGACCTGCGGTGGAGATCCGACCACCACCTTTTAAGCTGGCTGATATTGCGGCGGAAGCCCAAATTACGCAGTCGGCGCCGCACCTCCGCATAGGCGAGCCGCTTGCGGAGGTTTGTGATGGGGCCGGATGATCAGTGATTCTCCGGTCCATCACATCAGTGAGGACCAGGAGTTCTCTGCATGTAAATGCTGCGGCTCTCATGATGGCAATGATTTTTTCAACAAAAAACAGTTTTAATAAAGGTCCCAGAAAAAATTTGATTGGCTAATGTACTTTGAAAAATAACAGAACGCATTGTATTGGTTATTGTATGAGTCATGTGACCTACACCCTCATAAATATAATGTGAATTATGATAGGCTTGATGCAGTGACATGCGTAAGCTAATTTAAATAATATTAATAAAGATGAAAAATCTGCATATAAACTAACGCAAAACAATAGTAGCATTCAAACAAACTTTAAAATTTGAAAAACCATCCCCTTGGTACAAACGTACGTATTCTGCGGAAGGAATGACACACACGAACAATAATAAAAAGTTTATTGACATTGTTAAAAAAAATGGATTGCAAAGATGTATACCAATTAAGCTAATGAATATATTGATTGCTATTAATCGATTCAAGTATGTGGGCAGAATGAAAAACTGACAAGGCCACTTCCGGAATTGACTTGTGCGAGCATTCCCTGCAACCAAAGAGTAGACGGACGGTCGCTATTTTGAACGTTCGCTAGCTAGAGGAGGGGTTGGGAGACTATGGGGCGGAAGATTAGCTGCGAGCGAACATACGAGTGAGCGCTTGAATTTACATTTTCCCGCTCATACGCCGTACGTGCGAACAGCCACTTGCGTCCGGGTCTGAATCACGCCCTAAGCTATTAGCAGAGTTTAGCAGAGTGGTCTGGGAGAGCACTCTGGCTCCATAAACTACAAACTGCGGTTTGGTTCTTCAGAAATTAGAATCCACCCGAATTTCATGAATCACGCCAGATCCAAGTTGCGGTTCTTATCTCCTGAAGAGATCGGGACAGATCCAAGTCGCAACTCTGGTCTTCCCGCGGTTGGGAATTCATATTTTAAATCAGAATTTCGGGTTTTGGATTGCAAAAATTACGTGATCTTAGCTGTTTTTAAAAACTTTTTATAACATTTTGTAAAAAAAAAACCTAGATCCAAAACTTGAAGATGAATTAAAATCCAAAATCAAAACATAGGGGGTCAGCGCACATCTCTACTGCATACAGAGTTTAGAAGAGTTTGACCCTTAATAGTACTCTGGGCCCAGGGAGTACTAGTGCTGGTGCTGGGTTGCACAACAGGTATGTCAGTACCGGTTAGTCCACACAGGAGGCAAGTAAACCAAGCTTTAGGTTAATTAACCAGGTAGCTTAATAGGTGGCTGGAGCACAGTGTTTAACAGGTACAAAGCAGCTTCTGTGCTGTATGTAGCCTGGAACTGTAAGAGTATGATGGGTGTTCTAGTGCACTAGGTGATGACAGCACCTACGTTTCTTGTGGCACAGCAGTATGCTCCTAGTGGTGGTGGCACATAGGATTGGGGGCACACTGTGGGGGCCTTAATGGCACTAATGTCACAGAAAGTCTTAGGGGCATGTCCATGCACCATGGATGCTGTAAGGAAAGATGTGCAGTAAAGGCGCACTTGCACAGTAGCACATGTTGGAGGTTGATAATGCGGCTGCAGGGGTTTGGGTATGAAATACCGCCATTCGGGATGCCAGCTGCCAATATACTGACAGCAGCAACCCGATGCTCGGTATCCCGACAGGGATCCAGTAAGTATGGTAACCCTCTCCTTGTCCCCCTAACCCTAACTCTCTGTTGCTGTAACCTTAACCCTCCCTGTTAGTGCCTAAACCTAGCCCTCTTCCCTTTAGTGCCTAACGCTAACCCTCCCCCTTTAGTGCCTAACCCTAACCTTCCCTCCCATTGGTGCCTGACCCAACCTCCCCCCCACCATAGCCTAACCCCTCCCATCACACCTAAACCTAACCCCCCCATGGCTAAGACCTAACCGGCCCGCTATAGTTACAATCTGGATACCGGCTGTCAGGATTCCGGTACCGGTCTTCTGGCCGTTTGTGGGGATTCCGGTGCCGGCATCCCGGCTGCATGCATAGTAACTACATCCGTGCTGCAGGTCCTAGAGGCTGCCACTACTATATTCCCTCACCAATGCAGTAGAGAAATATAGCACAGTCGTGGGTACCCTGCCTGGGGGTCTACCCTGTCACCTGAAGCCCGATAATGCTGGAAAACTTGGAGGGTAAATCTATCAAACTTTCTGCAGATGACATGTAGGGAAGTTTTTCATGGCAACCAATCAGCTTCTAGCTATCATTTATTGAGTACATTATTTAAAAAGAAAGCTAGAAGCTGATTGGTTGCTTGTCCTATTTAGAAAGTTTGATACATCTAACGATTAGAGTAAACAGTAGAGGTCAATGAAAACAGAAGTTGATAAGATAGAGAGGGAAATAGAGAACACAAGATTATTATTATCCTTTATTTATTTGGCACCACATGGGTTCTGCAGGACCTTACAAAGAGCCTGATTCAGGTTGGATCGCAAGGCTGCATTCGCATGCAGCCAGTCGATGTTTGCATTCTGCGCATGCGCATAAGACACAGTGCGTGTGCTCGAACCGGTCACTGCAATCGGGAAGCGAGCGCATTGAGCATGCAGAATCCTCACACAGTGATTGACAGGAAGTGACCGCGAATGCATGTCACAGAAAGTGGGCGGCTTTATACAATGGTGGGCGCCTTGGTATAGACCTGCGGTTGACGTGCGATTGCATACATTAGCATATTTTCGCAGCAAGCGGGTTGCGTGCAAATGCAGCCTTGCAAACCAACCTGATTCAGGCCCAAAGTACATAAAAAATGAGCACACAAGAAAAACAGTTATTAACAGTACAAACAATGCAGGACAAATACATGGCTTATAAACATTGCTGCATAACACTTAAATAAGTAGCAGGGTGTCAGCAACCTTTTAAGTGGCATTGTGAGAGTTAGTAGTGAATGATAGTATAAGTAAGGCAAGGATAAGCACAAGAGTGAAGAGGGCCCTGCTTGTCAGAGCTTACATTCTAAAGGGTAGGGGCAGACTAACAGGGGTGACACAGATGGGGTAGAGGAAGGATCATGGAGCAATGGTTAGGATGAGCTCTGGAAAGCTTTGAGGGAGAAATGGGTCTTGAGAGCCCATTTGAAGATTAGGAGCCAGGAAGTAACGTTATTAAGAAATTTAGAGCTAGGGCTTGGAGGACGATAAATGACAGCTTCTCGAAGGTGAACAGGTTGGAAGAGGAGAATAGCATGAGCCTTGAATGGAAAGAATGAAAGGGAGGGTTTAGAAGATAAGAGTTGGTAGGAGTGACCAGAGGATTGAAGGACCCCAATACCACCATAATGGTGTCCCCCGGAACAGGGTGTGTGAGAGAATGTAAGATCCCCAAAGGTGATAGCTGCAGGAGAAGTGGTGTCAGATGGGTAAATTCTGGATTTTGGTGATGGCTAGGAGATTCAGGGAGTTGGAGATGAAGCGAGGAAGCGATAATATATGGGGACCAGTTTATTATACACAGATCTGGCTTTCCAGAGGGCACAGGAGATAAGGACAGAGGTAAGAGGAGAGATGAAAATGAGATTATTAGGGTTGCTGTAGCATGGAGGTGAGATTGATGTAGAACAGGGGGATGAGGAAAGTATGTGGCAGTGGAAAGGCAGGAGTGAAGGACTGGGAGGAACAAGGCATAAGGTATAGTAGGGAATAGGCTGTCTCTCCAGCAGCATCAGTAACCTGTACCACAAGTACCATACAACAAAGAATGGATATTGCCCACAGCAAAGACAAGTTACAGATCCATTTCAGGTCAGATTCAGCTTGCTAGCCTTCACTCTGCAAGAGAACTACTGTAAGTGGCTCCTCCTACTTACAGGGTGAGACTCTCCCACACAAAAAATGTGGTCATACCTCCAAAAATGCATTTTCCAATGGTGTTGGCTGATATAAATCTATGGCATACAAACAGCCGCGAGGCTCAAGAAAATCAGATGGCACTCCTGGTTGCCTAGAAAAGAATGCAAGTCTCCAAGCTGGCTTCCACTCACCAACATACCCCCAGATTTCCCCCCCCGCGACCCCACGCACACTTCACCACAAAGGGTAGGGGATGATGCATTTTGACCCTGAATTGTGTCATAATGGCCCCACCCCCTGCTTCACAATGCCAATAATCTCTGCATTGTACAGTGGGGCCATGATGGTGCAATCATGTGGTCATGCCCCCTGATCCTCTCCTGATGTCAGGTAATGTTCTTGTCCATGCCCCCATATGCAGCATCATGCCCCCCTGCTGTGCCGACCGAAGTATGGTCTATGGTCTTCTTACCGCATAGTTCCCTGAGAGGGATCCAATCAGATTCCTCCCATTGTCCCCTGCGGCTAGTGCCTGGAACTCCTTATTTCACAGAGGAGAGCTCTTATAGGGAGAGCTGTCCTTTTCCATTTTAGCTGCAATTGCAGGGTCGGACTGGCCCACAGGGGCACAGGGGAAAGCCCCGGTGGGCCCCACTGCCTGAGGGCCCACTCCATCCTCAAGGGATCAGGTTCCAGACTGTGCACTTGTATTATATTGCACAGGACTTTGGTGTATTTTCAACAATGAATTGCTGTTATTAGTCTAGTACATTATTATGCATTCACTAGCAATATTTACCATATCTATATATTGTAAGGGGCCCAGATCCAATTTACAGGCTGGTCACGCCCCTAAGTATGGGCCCCAATCACTGCATTCCCCTGGTGGGCCCATCACGCCCCAGCCCTACACTACGAAATTGTACAAGCTTATTTTTATGATTAGTGGTAGGATGCATTGCCTGCAAAATGCGATGCTTGATGCATCCCGCCACAGACACATACACAATAGCAAAACCCCTAGTACACTTACCTAAGTCCTCGCTGAGTAAAGCATTTAAAAATACTAATGCCTTATAAAAGTTAGCTTAAGTAACAGAAAGTAGAGCAAGTGACATCAAATTCAAACTGCATATTGATTGAGAACCATCCTGATAGATGTTCTACATATTCATCTTTAAAAGTCTTTCAGATTATTCTACCATAAAATTGATTATAAGTGATAACACATGATCAGAGACACACACGTTTTATAGTTTAAGAGAAGAAAAGCAATATTGATCTTACAGTAATATAATTAGTTAACTTATTGCTAATAACCCATAATTACAAACCCCCCCAGTCTTGCTTGTACCTAATTTTTCAGTAAAAGTAATTAATTTAAGTTCAGTTCAGTGGGTATGGTTTTGGGTTTGAACCCCGTCTTTATATTTCTCAGGGTTATCAGTATTCCTTCTCTGAAGAAAGTCAAGGATGGTAACCATAGACCATGTGCGGACAAAAGAACTTGGGGACATCACATATGGATAAGCTTTGGCAAATTCTTGCAAAATAGGTTTTTACACTGGAGACCAATCTGTTTTAGCCAGGGTTGGAAGACTAGCATCCACTAAGATTCTTCCAATATTTTTATGTCATATGATCCAAACTACAGTACCTACTTTATCTGAATTTATGAACTGGATGTTTGTATACCTTAGTAATAAAGAAACATGTATGTGAGGTGAAAAGGTTTAAACAGTTTATCACATTTATAACAGAACATTTCTTCTTCATCAGGTTCAACTCTTGCACGAGCCCTGCTCCCTCCTCAGAAGGCCACAAAAAAAAAGACCTTGATAAACGATTTAATAATGTTTTATTGATTATTGCTTTACCTCTCACCTCTGCCACAGTATGGTTATTGTGTATATTTGTTACCTTTGTTGTTATTAGTTGAAGGAAAGTGATGAATTAAGAGAAAGGAGAGTACAGTTAAGCCTTAGCTTTTCCCAGTTTACATTAGTATCAGTTTTAGATAGTCAAGAGTTGTGGAAAGTTTTAAATAGAAAAGATGTAACTACTTTTGCTTAGACTTTACTCAAACAATTTTTTTTTTTTTTTTAAATACTAGAGTGATATAAAATATATAATGTGTTTGTTATATTTGTAAAATGTATTTGCTGCATTAGATCACAAGGATAGACTAAAGGTGCGTATCCACTACACGAGAGTGGAAAAACTTTGTAATCGTTCAATCGTTCATCATTCTGTGTAGTGGATAATGTGCCCACACTGAATGATATGTTGTTCAGTGCAGGCACCTTCCCTCATCCCTGAATGATCCCTGTATGCTCAGGCGATGGCAAATGCCAAAAATGACCAGCGGGAGCATGCATCGCTGGTCGATGCCGGCATAATTACTGCACGATTAATGAGCGATTGAACGATAACGATGTTGTAATCGTTCAATCGCTCATTTTTCTTGTGTAGTGGATACGCATCATAAGGTTGGAACCCAAGGTTATAAAACTCCCATAGTAGAAAGTAGAAAGGACAGTGCTATCAGTACTTTTCAAGTTTCTATATAGCACCGAAATGTTAATTTATATAAAATAAACTTTTCTTTTACATTTTCAATAGAACAATGAATTGTGGCAACTTCGCCAATTCTGCAGATGTGGTTGGTGCATTAATAGTTGGCTATTTAGACAATGGCTAGATATTTCCATAGTGGATATATAGAGATGTGCACCGACCCCCGTGTTTTGATTTTGGTTTTTGGTCTGGTTCATCTTCGAGTTTGGTTTTGCAAAACCACCCTCCTGTTTTTTGGTTTTGGTTTCAGATCTGTATTTTTAAAAAAATAAAAAATATAAAAACAGCTAAAATCATGTTATTTGGACCTGTTTACATTCAATCCGAAAACCATGGTTCATTTTTTAAAACAGAGGGTCTGATTCAGAGCTGAACGCTCTGACCAGAGCGCTCGCTCTGAATCAGGGCCCTCCTACCTTTTTTTGGAGCGTACTCATGGACGCTCGCATAGCTGTGGTTTACCACCCACAGCTATAGCGAGCGTCCATGATGATGGTCGCGATGGTCTTGACCATCATGACCATCAGGCTTGTGACGGAGACCCTGCGGTAGGGTCTCGCTGCCGCAAGCCCTGGAGTGATTTTGGCTCTATCAGAGCCAAAATCACTCCCACTGACATCACTAGTGATGTCAGTGGGGCCAGCTTGAGACGGAGGCATTCCCATGGAAACGCCTCCATCTGGCAGGCACGCCCACCAAAGGGGGCGTGCTGTCAATCAACATCAACAGCATGCCCCCTTTGGTGCGAGACCTGGAGCGATGGAGAGCCCGTCGCTCGCTGGGTCTCGCACATGCGCACGACGGAGCTCCCTCCGTGGTGCACATGCGCAGTGGGGGAACATCGACCCGCTTGCGAGCGTACTGCTGCTCACGAATGGGTCTGAATGACCCCCAGAGTTCCGAGCTGTCCGTGAAACCGAGCTGGGAACCGGTTCGATTCGAAACCCCAAAGTGATTCCAAACTAGTACTAGGTTCGACTCGGAACCCCTAAATTCGGTTGTTGATGGTTCTCTGGGAAGCAGACCCACACATCTCTAGTGGAAATACTGAGATCTGCAAGCTATAAATATAAAGTACAGTATAAAATCAATTTGTTGATATTTTCAACAGTAATACAATTGCATAAAAAATACCTGATCCTACCTGTACCTGGAGGCAGCCATTTTGTAAACTGAACAGGGACTTCAGCCTCAACAGTATTCTCTGTTTAAATGAAAATAAATAAAAATAGTTGTCGCAATCTGCATACAGTAGTAATAAATTGACCGAAACAATTGATATATGGTTAAATGTCAATAGGTATAGACAATATATATAGAATCAAATGAATGAAAAATACTGTAGGTATTCCAATTATATAAAAAAAATATTGAAAAATGCAGTGGCAGATGATGGTACAAATCCTTTTAATAAATAAACTTTAAAAATAGTATGTGTCTCATATTACAGAGATCATCATAAAGTACAAAAAATATAACAGTGTAAAAGATGCTATAGCAAACAAAAAGCAATGAATATGTATAGTGGAAATTCCAATGATTTTTGGGTCCAACTTATTGTGTCCAAATGGTATAACGAGTGCACATATGTCTCGGTGGAATGGAGGCTTGTTGAGCATGAAAAGCACACGCAGTACAATATTGTTGCAACCTAACCTGCAGGTGGTTGGGGCCGTGAATGATATCCACACTGTATTGAAGTCCTACTCACAGGTGGTCTCCTTTGTAGTCCCAGATAATATGTGCAACTTGGTGCAATCCTGTGGCAGGGATTCCTGTATATCCTGTGTCCTTAGAAGGGTGAGTAGGAAAAATGGGCCCAGTTGTGGATGGCGTTGGAGAGGCAAGGTGTGCTGTGATCGAGTGATGAGTGCACTGGATGAACAATCCTCCATTCCACCGAGACAGTAAAGAGATTATAGTCTATGAATTCACTAGGAACCAGTGACAGTAGGGGGTATATTTACTAAAGTACGGGTTTACAAAAGTGGAGATATTGCCCATAGCAACCACTCAGTTTCTACTTACAGTATCAATTATATAATACCATCTAGAAAATGGTAGCTAGAATCTCATTGGTTGCTATGAGCAATATCCCCACTTTTGTAAACCCGCACTTTAGTAAATTTACCTCTAGGTGGGATGGCTTCATCTTCATGAATATTGACTTTGCCACAAAATGGCTACTTACACTTTGTATAGGTGACAGCTGCAATTCAAAAATTCATGAATTTATAACATTATTTAAATATTATTCGGTCCCTTTGATAAAAACAAATAAGATATTACTAAAATGTGTATTATGAGAATGTTGAAAAGTTATTACCTCACAGGCACGACAAACCCTGATGATAAATTACCGTACTATACGCTCTAAGAGTTTGCAGACATAAAAATAAAAATAAAGTAGCTATCAGTATGCATTGTTTCAAACTCATTTTATCTGATTGCATTTAAGTACACCTAGCTTTATATTGTAGCTAAGGCTTTTCTCATAAGATATTTAAATTATATGTTCATAGCAATAGGATGAAGACAATGGAACTTTCACAGAGAAAATTACAATCTTGCTTATAAAATTTCAGGTAGTGAATCTGAATTACTGCAAACTTCTAGCTCAGGGATAATCAAAAATAATGAATATAAAACAAAAGCTAATGAAAATAAAACTCAATATGATTTGATGCAAAATACACTTGACTCTCCTTAAGTTTATAAATACCTTGCTGGGACAGATTTATAATTTTTTTTGTAGTATTGCATAAAAGCATATATAATAATGGTGTATAAATAATCACAAGATTGTCCAGTTTATCATAAAATGACATATACACACAAACATATAGGCAATGCAAATGTCATAGATCTTTTAGGGACAGTTTGTCATTATAATAAGGATAAAACATAAGTCAGTCTATGGGGACTAGAGTACTTTCCCTGCTATTGTCATGTCTAGTCCCGAATGGTAACATTAGCTGGTTATCTGGCTTGTGCTCTTTGTCTTCATTGGCCTGGAATGCAAAGACCCAATTGATGGTCAAAGATAGCTATCTTGTTAGAAGATAATTATATTGGAAACAGAGCATCTGGCTAGCAGGGTACCTAGAATGGCACCCTGCAGCCAGAATCTACGCAGCAGTGCCGCCAAGAGCGTCCTTAGGACGCTTCAGATGTTCACACCACTGTCATTACAGCTATCCAGAGCATCGACAGGATGCTCCGGGCAATGCTGTAATCACCGGAGTTTGTTGCCCCATCCCGCGTGTTGTCACATGGAGGGAGCGTGGCCGGCACCGGGCCCGCAACTAATGTTATATATATCAAAATGGCCCTTGGCAGAAAAAAGGCTCTCCACCCCTGATCTATGAGGACCCAGGGAACAGTGAAATAAAGATAGAAATAATGGGTACTCCTTGGCACTAAAAACCTCTAACCTTTAACACAATATTATAGTGTGAGATAAAATTCAAATATAGAATGCCAAATCACTGTAAATACAGGTGTATAAAATGTGACTGTGTGGACCAAAGAAGGACATTAAAATATAAGCTTTGGGTCCCATTATCCTCAGCCCCTTGATATACGTCCAGAAGTCTTTCACGGTATGGGGGTCAAGGGCTCTCTCTGTTTATACATTCGGCATGAACTCTTTTTAACATATTTTATAACTGTATTTTATGTACACCATCTGCATATTATTCTGGAATGTTTTATTCCCTTTTAAAAGGGTAAGATCCTATAGGGCCCTATTTACTACAATCCGCATTCAGATTAGAAATGTGCGGTTCGGTTTTACTCGGATCTACTCGGATATGTTCGGATCTCAAAAACGGCATCATATTGGCTATCCACCTGTCACATGTTTTGGATAGCCAGTAAGAGAAATCCGAACTAATCTGAACTTGCGATAATTTGGCGATGAGAACCGAAAAAAGCGAACCCGATTTATTAAAACAGATAAAGCTCTGTCGCTGGGAATCCCCTCCGCAGCCTTATCACTGTATTTAAAAAAAAAAAATACAGTGACAAGCTGCCGCGAATGCGCCAACAGGTCGCTGCTCCCCCCCATGATCGTGACCCCCCCGCCTGCGGATATTGGATGTAGATCTAATGCTAAAATAGCCATTATGGTTTCAGTGATCCGCTGTGCAACAGGATGATGGCTGTCATACTTGGTTCCTCTTGCGAATGATTGCTGCACAGTCAGTTGTTTGAATCTACTACTCTTCTTGCTCCCCTTCTGTGATGAAGATTCACCCCTAGCAGCAGCAGCCCTAGTGCATTAGGATTCTTGTAATCGTGACCATCGGGCTTGCGACGAGACCCTGTGGTAGGGTCTCGCTGCCGCAAGCCCAGGAGTGTTTTTGGCTCTATCAGAGCCAAAAGCACTCCCACTGACATCACTAATGATGTCAGTGGGGCCGGTCCAAGATGATAGGCGTTCCCATGGGAACGCCTCCATCTGGGCAGCAATGCCCCCGGCATGCCCACCAAAGGGGGCATGCTGTCCTCACCATCGACAGCACGCCCCCATTGGTGCGAGACCCATAGCGACGGCATGGCCGTCGCTATGCGGGTCTCGCGCATGTGCACGATGGAGCTCCCTCCGTCGTGCGTATGCGCACTAGTGCACCATCGACCCTCTTGCGAGCGTTCAGCGCTCACGAATGGGTCTGAATCAGTTCCTCAGTCCATTACAATTAGAGTATGAGTGCTGTGTACTGGTGTAGCACCGTCCCATGTATCCCAGGTGCACAAACTTACCCTTAGAGGTAAATTTACTAAGATGGGAGTTCTATTAACAAGTGATGTTGCCCATAGCAACCAATCAGATTCCAGGTATTATCTACTAGAAGGTGCTAGATAAATGAGAAGTACAGTAGAATCTGATTGGTTGCTATGGGCAACATCACTTCTTAAATAGAACTCCCATCTTAGTAAATTTACCTCTTGGAGTCCTGTTGTATTCATCTCCTGGTGAGCGGTCCAATGATCTCCGATGTCTACGTGGTCTCTCATGGGATGCCCGCTGTGCCTTTAGGTGCCAGCGTGTATACTGAGTACATGCTGACTGAGATGCAGCTAGGATTGTGAGCTTACTGTGAGACTTGTTATATGATTCTTCACCAATTACTGTTTTAGGTCTGGTGCTTTCTTGTATCAAGCACCATTGACAAACCCAGAGTTAGTTTAACTATATATACCAATGAAACCAAACACTTTTATGAACCATCATCACACTAAGGATACTGGATTTCAACCTCTATACGCACCTATCTTTACCCTCTAATCCCTGCCTATAAACCTCTAAAATTGACGCTATTTGCGTACGCAGTCATACAGTAAAATAAAGACTTTAGACCTTGAACATGTGTTCCAAAGCACAAAGTATTATTCAAGTAAAGTACAGTCAGTTACACGCTGTGATCTAAGTACAATTTAGTGTAAAGAATTATACAGATCCAAGATACAGTCATACATACGCACGCGCTCTGGACCAGATACCGGCATCAGCAAGAAACCTCCATCAATCAGCAATCAGCAAGAAGACTAGAAACCAAGGGTCAGAGCACACATATTTATACCCCCCAGAAATAGACAACACAATAGAGGAGTTTGTTGCTGATCCCATTGGTTCCCAGTGCGGGTGCATTTGTTACAGGGCATTTAACAGGTTGATTCAAATGGCCACAGTCCAGCCTCCAACAGCTGGTTGCCTTCGTTTTCCCACCTCATGCAAATCTAGACTGTTGGTTTTACAAAGTACATTTTGGTTCTTTATGTCTTTAAGGTCCATAAGTTCTTCACACCGATGATACCGGAAAGCTGTGGATAAAGTGCGGATCAGTATAATATCAAACATGGCTTACTTATCACGTATTAAACCTTAGATTCCAAAATAGTCTTTATTTCACAGCATTTGTAATAAATGAATAAAACTTGGATCTTTTACTTTATAGCTATGGAACCTTTTGTGTAAGTGTGCATTATGTAAGTATTAGGGATATGAGAAAAGACGCTAGTTAGGTTTATCTGATTTGGGGCAGATGTGCACGCATGCAGCTAATAAACAGCGTTCGCATGCAGGATATTGTGCATTCGCTACTGAGCGTCATGTTAGCAGCTCAACTGTGCGTAATGTGCAGTGTTTATGCATGAGATTCTATCTATGATGGACTTAACATATATATAAATATATATATATATTAGGGGTGAGCGGGTTCGGATTACTGAAATACGAACCCCCCCGATCCGAGGCAGATCCGAGTCAGGCTCTACTTTTCCTGCCAGACTCGGATCTGAATTTGAGGCAAAACGTCATCATCCCGCCTTCCGGGTCTCGCAGGTTTTGGATTCTATATAAGGTACCCACGTCGGCGCCATTTTCTCACTCGGCTGTGGACAGTAAAGAGGGAGGGTAGGAGTTAGGGCTGGCTGGGCTGTGTAGCGTAGTGTAGTGTAGTGCAGTGTTGTGCTGTGCTGTGTTGTGCTATGCTGCTGTTGTCCATAGGGGCTGTGTCCACTCCTCCAAGGTCCATAGGGGCTGGCTGTGTTTTGCTGTGCTGCTGTTGTCCATAGGGGCTGTGTCCACTCCTCCAAAGTCCAAAGGGGCTGGCTGGGCTGTGTTGTGCAGTCAGTTGTCCATAGGGGCTGTGTCCACTCCAAAGTCCTGAGCAGTGTCCCAGTCCTAAAGGTGTGCTGTAGTGTTGTCCAGGGGTGCTCTGTCCATCAAGGGTGCTCCCCCCAAGTGCAAAAAAATAATGTTTTTTCTTTGGTTGTGTATTGTGTGCGCAGGAGCCACATGTGCATCAACAAAGTAACGCCAAACGTGCGCCTGTATCATAAGTAAAGGGCCGGCTGGCTCGTCTGTTAAAGGGTGGTGTAACTCCCAAAGTGCACTCCAAACAAAATAAAGAAATTTTTTTATGTGTTTGTGAATTGTGGGCCTAATTCAGAGCCGGACGCTCTGACCAGAGCGCTCGCTCTGAATCAGGGCCCTCCTACATGAAAATGGAGCGGTCTTATGGATGCTCGCATAGCTGTGGGTGACCACCCACAGCTTATGCAAGCGTCCATGATGATGGTCGCGATGGTCAAGACCATCGCGACCATCGGGCTTGTGATGGACACCCTGCGGTAGGGTCTCGCTGCCGCAAGCCCTGGAGTGATTTTGGCTCTATCAGAACCAAAATCACTCCCACTGACATCACTACTGATGTCAGTGGGGCCGGCTTCAGATGGTAGGCGGTCCCATGGGAACGCCTCCGTCTGGCAGCCATGCCCCCGGCACGCCCACCAAAGGGGGCGTGCTGTCAATTAACATCGACAGCACACCCCCTTTGGTGCGAGACCCGGACTGACGGCTATCCCGTCGCTAGCTGGGTCTCATGCATGCGCACGACGGAGCTCCCTCCATCATGCGCATGCGCAGTGGGGTAACATCGACCCGCTTGCAAGCATCCTGCGCTCGCAAGCGGGTCTGAATGACCCCCTGTGTGCACTGTGGCTGCACGTGCATCAACAAAGGAGCAGCGCCAAGCATGCGTCTGTGTCCCATAAGTAAAGGGCCAGCTGGCTTGTCCGTTAAAGGGTGCTGTAACCCCCAAAGTGCACTCCAAAAAAAATATTTTTTTGTGTTTGTGAATTGTGTGCGCAGTAGCCGCACGTGCATCAACAAAGTAGCACCAAGCGTGCGCTTGTGTCATAAGTGAAGGGCCAGCTGGCTTGACCGTTAAAGGGTGCTGTAACCCCCAAAATGCACTCCAAAAAACAAAAAATATGTATTTTTTGTGTTTGTGAATTGTGTGCGCAGTAGCGGCACGTGCATCAACAAAGTAGCGTCAAGCGTGCAACGGTGCCATAAGTGAAGGGCCGGCTGGCTTGTCCATTAAAGGATGCTGTAACCCCCAAAGTGCACTCCAAAAAATATATATTTTATCTGTGTTTGTGAATTGTGTGCACTGTACATGCATCCTCAAAGCAGCAGCGCCAAGCGTGCGTCTGTCTGTTAAAGGGTGGTGTAACCCCCAAAGTGCACTCCAACAAAAATAAAATATTTTCTTCTGTGTTTGTGAATTGTCTGCACTGTACGTGCATCCTCAAAGCAGCAGCGCCAAGCATGTGTCTGTCTGTTAAAGGGTGGTGTAACCCTCATAGTGCGCTCCACAAAAAATAAAAAATTCTTTTTTTTTCTGTCTTTGTGAATTGTGTGCACTGTAGCTGCTCGTGCATCAACAAAGGAGCAGCGCCAAGCATGCGCCTGTGTCCCATAAGTGAAGAGCCGGCTGGCTCATTTCTTAAAGGGTGGTGTAACCCACAAAGTGAACTAGTCTCCAACAATAATAAAAAATTATTTTGTGTTTGTGTGCACCTTAGCCGCATGTATATATCAATATAACATCAACGGAGGACCAAACTTTCTCTGACAAAAATAAAATAGGGAAAGATCAAGAACCACTTCCTCCTAGTGCTGAAGCTGCTGCCACTAGTCATGACATAGACAATAACATGCCATCAACGTCGTCTGCCAAGGCCGATGCCCAATGTCATAGTAGAGGGCATATACAATCCCAAATGACAAAGTTCAGGAAAATGACCTTAAAAAAAACATTTAAATCATCTGACGAGAAATGTAAACTTGCCAATATGCCATTTACGACATGGAGTTGCAAGGAAACAGCTAAGGTCTATCCCTATGTTCATGACTAGTGGTTCAGCTTCACATGACGATGGAAGCCCTCATCCCGCTAAAAAAATCAAACGAGTTAAGCTGGCAAAAGCACAGCGAAGAACTGTGCTTTCTAAGAAGATATCACAAATCCCCAAGGAGAGTCCAAGTGTGGTGGCGGTTGCGATGCCTGACCTTCCCAGCACAGGATGGGAAGAGATGGCACTCTCCACTATTTGCACGCCCTCTGCAAGTGCTGAAAGGAGCACCCACAGTCCACTTGCTGATATGCAAATTGAAGATGTCACTGTTGAAGTACAACAGGATGAGGATACTGGTGTAGCTGGCGCTGAGGAGGAAGTTGGCGAGGAGGATTCTGATTGTGATGTGGTTTGTTTAAATCAGGCTCTGGGGCAGACAGTTGTTGTCCGTGGGATGAAAAAGCCCATCACGGTCATGCCTGGGTAGGAGACCAAACATTCCACCTCTTTGATCTGGCAATATTTCTATCCAAATCCGAACAACAACTGTCTTGCCATATGTACCATATGTAAAGGTGAAACAAGTAGGGGTAGGGATGTTAACCACCTAGGAACATCCTCCCTTATACGTCACCTGCAGTGCATTCATAAGAAGTTACTGTCAGGTTCAGAAACTTTGGCTAAGACCATAAGCAGTCCAAGGACACCTAAATCCCTTTGTCCTGTTGTATCCAAGCACCTGCAAACCACACCGTCAACTCCCTCCTCATCAATTTCCTCCTTAGCCAGGATCGGAAGTAGTCCTGCAGGCCATGTCACTGCTGCCGCTGCTGCTGTTGCTGCTTGGAGTCGTTCATCATCCCAGAGAGGAAGTAGGAACACCACAACCTTTACTAAACAACTGACCCTCCAACTGTCCTTAGCGAGGAGGATGAAGTACGACAGCAGCCATCCTGAAGCAAAACGTATAACTGAGGCCTTGACTGCTATGTTGGTGTTAGACGTGCGTTCGGTATCCGCCATTAGTGCAGTGGGATTTAGATGTCACATCTGAGACTGGAGAAGGAGACGTGGTGGGCCTAGGTTGTGGGAGCAAGTGGAGACGAGGTGCCTGGATATATGTTCTCCTCATCCACAGGTCTTGAGTGTTGGCGAGACCTGGGCAAAGGTGCAGAATCTAACCCACAGGATGGTGTTCGCCAATGACCCCTCCAATTGGGATTTAGGCTTAGCTGCACCCCGTGAGCAGGTTGCAGTCCTTTGACCAGGTACCAGAGAGGTTATGCCTGGATAGGCACTAAGCAATACCCTAACCGTACAGTAACTATACCTTGACACGTAGATCAAATATCTAGAAGAAATTCAAGTGTAGAGACACTCACGGTTACTTGAGAAATCACCAGAGATAGAAGGCACACAAGTAGGGATGGTGTACACTGCTGCACGGATATTCACCAGAGACGGGAGGCACACAGGTAGAAATGGTATATACTGCTGCACGGATATTCACCGGAGACGGGAGGCACACAGGTAGAGATGGTATACACCGCTGTACAGATATTCACCAGAGACGGGAGGCACACAGGTAGAGATGGTATACACTGCTGCACGTATATTCACCAGAGACAGGAGGCACACAGGTAGAGATGGTATACACTGCTGCACAGATATTCACCAGAGACGGGAGGCACACAGGTAGAGATGGTATATACTGCTGCATGGATATTCACCAGAGACGGGAGGCACACAGGTAGAGAGGGTATACACTGCTGCACGGATATTCACCAGAGACGGGAGGCACACAGGTAGAGATGGTATACACTGCTGCACGGATATTCACCAGAGATGGGAGGCACACAGGTAGAGATGGTATACACTGCTGCACGGATATTCACCAGAGATGGGAGGCACACAGGTAGAGATGGTATACACTGCTGCACGGATATTCACCAGAGACGGGAGGCACACAGGTAGAGATGGTATATACTGCTGCACGGATATTCACCAGAGACAGGAGGCACACAGGTAGAGATGGTATACACTGCTGCACGGATATTCACCTGAGATGGGAGGCACACAGGTAGAGATAGTATAAACTGCTGCACGGATGTTCACTAGAGACAGGAGGCACACAGGTAGAAATGCTAACACTGCTGCTGTAAGGAAGGTTAGGAACCTGGACCGGGAACTCACTAAGGCACGCTAGGAGACAACCGTTGTTTAGGCAACTTCCTGTAACCTGTGGAACATTTATATACCCAGGGGAACCCTTTGATAGATGCACAGCATCAGCTGATCACTCACCTATCCTGGGAAGAAGATACTGTCACATGGACCGACTGTCATGGCAGCGCCCATGTCCGGGATTGCGATGCAAGACACCAGCCCACCAGGAAGCCACTGAATGTGGGGAGAATGCTCAGCTTCTCCCCCGCCGACGCGCCAGCTGCCCGACCACCCAGAATGACAGGGGAAGACGGCGGCACGTTAAGCGGGAGCCAATCCCCGGCTGAGCCCTGACAGTACCCCCCCCCTTTCAGGGTGGGCACTGAACACCCATCAGGCTTATCTGGAAATCTCCTATGAAAACTCTGGATTAGTCGCAGAGCGTGCACATCAGAGGCTTTGATCCAGGCTCTTTCCTCGGGGCCTGAGCCCTTCCAATCAATGAGATATTGAAGGGTGTTAAATCTGTGCCGAGAATCTAGGATCCTCTCCACCTCAAATTCAGTGCCTTGTAACACTGTAACGTCTTAACTTGAAGTCATTTAGGAGAACAACTCTGAAAACGATTGAGCACCAGAGGTCGTAAGAGAGAAACGTGAAAAGTGTTTGAAATCTTCATTTGAGGGGGAAGTTCCAATTTATAAGTTACTGGACTGATTACCTTAAGGACACGATATGGCCCAATAAAATGTGGGGCGAGTTTCATGGACGGTACTCTTAACCGAATATTCTTGGAGGACAACCAAACCCTGTCCCCAACTCTCAACAGTGGAACAGCCAAACGTCTCCTGTCTGCAAATTTATTGTAATTTCTTGAAGATTGCTTTAATGATTTATGAATTTTACTCCACAAAACTGAAATGGATTGGATATCTTGGTTCACAGCCGGAACATCCATAGATGGAAGCTTTTGGAAATCTGGAACTCGTGGGTGTCTACCAAAAACCGTAAAAAAAGGAGTGGATTTAGAGGAAGAATGGTACTTAAAATTATGAGAAAACTCTGCCCAGGGTAGGAGGTCCACCCAATCATACTGGGAGGATGACACAAAGAGCCTAATGAAGGTCTCCAGCTCTTGATTGACCCTTTCTGTTTGACTATTCGACTGTGGGTGGTAGGCCGAGGAAAGGTTCCGTTTGATTCCACAAGTATTACATAGGGCTCTCCAGAATTTGGCTATAAATTGAACACCTCGATCAGAGACTATTTCCTTTGGGAGACCGTGTAATCTGAAGATGTCTCGAATAAAAATTTTTGCTAATTGAGGGGCTGAAGGAAGGCCAACCAGCGGGATAAAGTGTGCCATTTTAGAAAAGCGATCCACGACCACCCATACCGTGTTATGTCCCTTGCACCCTAGGTAATTCAGAAATAAAATCCATTGAGATGTGGGTCCATGGAGCAGCTGGGATAGATAAGGGACATAGAGGACCAACCATCTTTCTACGTGGAGTCTTATGTTGGGCGCATTTAATACAGGACAGGACAAACTCCCTGACATCCTTCTTCATGGTAGGCCACCAGTAAGATCGAAGTAAGAACTGGTAGGTTTTGGTGATTCCAGTGTGACGTGCGAACAAGGATGCATGAGCCCAAACCATGCGTAAATTAGGAGGTACAAAATTTTTTCCAGGTGGTAGAGACACTACTTGAGTAGGAGCAAACTCAATTGGGTCCAAAATGGAACAAACTTGAGAACACTCCTCCTCCTCCAACTTAGTCATAAAGGAGCGAGATAATGCATCAGCTTTTTGTTCAACACACCTGGACGAAACTGAAGTTTTAAATGAAACCTAGAAAAGAAAAGTGACCATCGTGCCTGCCTGGCATTCAACCGGTGTGCAGTTTGCAGATAGATCAGATTCTTATGGTCTGTAATAATCGTGACAGGAAATTTAGCCCCTTCAAGAAGATACCGCCATTCCCCCAAGGCTAAACGCATAGCTAAAAGTTCTTGGTCGCCTATAATACAATTCCTTTCTGCAGGAGAAAATTTACGGGAGAAAAATCCACAGGGCTGAGTCTTCCCATCTTCAGCAGTCTGAGATAATACCGCCCCTACTCCAACAGAGGATGCGTCCACCTCCACAATGAATGGTTTGTCTATTTGAGGCTGGCAGAGGATTGGAGCTCTAGAAAAGGCATTTTTTAGGTTTTGAAAGGCTTGTACTGCTGGAACAGACCATTTAGAAGGATTGGCTCCTTTCCTTGTGAGGGGGGTAATGGGTGCTACCAGCGTAGAAAAGTGTGGAATAAATCTCCTATAATAGTTTGCGAATCCTAAGAAGCACTGAGTACCTTTTAAAGAAGTAGGCAGGGGCCACTCAGAGATTGCTTTTAGTTTATCAGGATCCATCTGGAGACTCCTCCCAGAGATTATATGACTCAAAAAAGGTACCGAAGTTTGATTAAACATACATTTGGATAGTTTTCCAAAGAGGTGATGAACATGAAGGCGGGACAATACCTCCCGTACATGAAGACGATGGCTCTGTAAATCTATGGAAAAAATTAAGATGTCATCGAGATAAATCACAACAAATTTATGAAGAATATCCCGGAAAACCTCGTTGACATAACCTTGAAAAATAGCTGGTGCATTGCAAAGACTGAAGGGCATTACAAGGTACTCGAAGTGCCCGTCTCTGGTATTGAACGCGGTCTTCCACTCGTCCCCAGTTTTAATTCGAATCAAATTATACGCGCCACGTAGATCCAGCTTGGTGAAGACCTGAGCCCCTTGGACTTTGTCAAAAAGTTCTGAAATTAAAGGTAAGGGGTACCGATTCTTTATGGTGATTTGATTTAAGCCTCGGTAATCTATGCAAGGACGAGTCCTCCATCCTTTTTCCCTACAAAAAAAAAACCTGCCCCTGCAGGAGAAGAAGAGGGCCGAATGAACCCTTTAGCAAGGTTTTCCTTAATGTATTCTTCCATGGCCGCGGTCTCTGGCACGGACAAGGGGTAAACACGGCCACGTGGAGGACTTTTACTGGGAAGTAAATCGATAGCACAATCCCATGGTCAATGCGGAGGAAGTTCATCTGCGACTTGTTCACAGAATACGTCAGCAAACTCTTGATAAGCCTCGGGCAACCCCGGCTGGGGGGGGTGTCTTGGAGACTCAGGACGGAGGAACTTCTTAGCTGAGTTGGAAACCGTTGCTGGGTTACATACTGGAATGACCTTGGTCAAACAATTTTGAAAATAATGTGAGCCCCAGGATAGGATTTGCATAGCATCCCAGTCAAAGACAGGATTGTGTTTTTTCAACCAGGGCAATCCTAATACCAACTCATAGGAGGATTCGGGTAATACAAAAAATTCCAGCATTAGCTGATGTAAGCATCCAACTCGGACAGTCACAGGATAAGAGAGTGAAGAAATGGGTAGCCCCACCAGAGTTTTACCATCTAGACCGGACAGTAACAATTTATTAGGTAGGGGAACGACTGGAACACCCAAAGTGTGAATCAATTTTTCTGCAATAAAATTACCAGCGGCTCCTGAATCAATTAAAGCATGGATCTTTCTTGTCCTGAACTTATGGGAAAGCGACACTACTAGAAGACTTTCTGATAATTGGGATGGCTTGAGAATGACCCCCAACTGAATGCTCCCTACTTCAGTCAGGGTCTCGCATTTCCCGCAAGTAGAGGACAATTCTTCAGAATGTGGTTAGGTGCAGCGCAATAAATACACAATTTATTTTGGAAGCATCTATTGCACTCTGCCGGGGTGAGTTTGGTTCTATTGACCTGCATCGGTTCCTCTTCACTAGCTGAGGTGGGCATAGGTGGATTGGCAGCAGAAGAACAAGCTGGTAGACGTTCACCTCTTCCCCTACTAGCCCACCTTTCCCGGTGATGAAGGTCAATTTTGATGCAGAGAGAGATAACGTCAGCGAAGGATTCTGGCAAATCTCTGGAGGCAAGTTCATCCTTCATCCTCTCAGAGAGTCCATGAAGGAAGGATGCTTTAAGAGCTTCCTCGTTCCATTTTAATTCCGATGCCAGGGTCTGAAACTGGACTACATACTGCCCTATGGATCGTGTGCCCTGACGCACACGGAGAAGATCAGAAGATGCAGATGCAGAATGGCCTGGCTCATCAAAAATTCTCTTAAATGCTAAAATGAATTCCTCGTAAGTAGATACGATGGGGTCGGCCCGTTCCCATAGAGGGGAGACCCAGTCTAACGCTGCTCCTGTTAACAGTGATATCACATATGCCCGAGACGTGGGAAAATTCTGGGGAAGGCATTCAAATTGGATCTCACATTGGTTGATGAATCCGCAGCACCGCCTGGGATCACCGTCAAAACTTTCCGGAGTAGCTAACTGGAGTCGGGGTTTGGGGGTAGGAGCCACCAGTGGAGGAACTGATGGAGAAGGTGCGGGAGCTGCAGCCGGGGGAGCCGGAAGAATAGAAGCCAATGTGGTTTGAATAGAAACCAGTTGCCTCGAGAGCTCCTGTAAATACTGAGCCACTTGTTGTTGGGCTGCCTCTTGGTTGTCCATCCAAGAGGTCAACTCTTGTAGTGACCCAGTACCTTGGGATCCTGCAGCCTCCATTGGGCCTGAACTAACTGTCACGTCTGAGACTGGAGTAGGAGATGTGGTGGGCCTAGGTTGTGGGAGGAAGCGGAGACGAGGGGACTGGATATATGTTCTCCTCATCCACAGGTCTTGAGTGTTGGCAAGACCTGGGCAAAGGTGCGGAATCTAACCCACAGGATGGTGTTCGCCAGTGACCCCTCCAATTGGGATTTGGGCTTAGCTGCACCCCATGAGCAGGTCGCGGTCCTTTGACCAGGTACCCAAGCCCTGCGGGAATAGAGACACAACACCCGTGGCCCAGAGAGGTTATGCCTGGATAGGCACTAAGCAATACCCTAACCGTACAGTAACTATACCTTGACACATAGATCAAATATCAAGAAGAAATTCAAGTGGAGAGAGACTCACAGTTACTTGAGAAATCACCAGAGATAGAAGGCACACAGGTAGGGATGGTGTTCACTGCTGCACGGATATTCACCAGAGACGGGAGGCACACAGGTAGAGATGGTATACACTGCTGCACGGATATTCACCAGAGACAGGAGGCACACAGGTAGAGATGGTATACACTGCTGCATGGATATTCACCAGAGACGGGAGGCACACAGGTAGAGATGGTATATACTGCTGCACGGATATTCACCAGAGACAGGAGGCACACAGGTAGAGATGGTATACACTGCTGCACGGATATTCACCAGAGACGGGAGGCACACAGGTAGAGATGGTATACACTGCTTCACGGATGTTCACTAGAGACGGGAGGCACACAGGTAGAAATGGTAACACTGCTGCTGTAAGGAAGGTTAGGAACCTGAACCAGGAACTCACTAAGGCACGCTAGGAGACAACCATTGTTCAGGCAACTTCCTGTAACCTGTGGAACAGTTATATACCCAGGGGATCCCTTTGACAGATGCACAGCGTCAGCTGATCACTCACCTATCCTGGGAAGAAGATACTGTCACATGGGCTGACTGTCATGGCGGCGCCCATGTCCGGAATTTCGATGCCAGGCACCAGCCCACCAGGAAGCCACTGCATGCGGGGAGAATGCTCAGCTTCTCCCCCGCTGCCGCGCAAGCTGCCCGACCACCCAGGATGGCAGGGGAATCCGGCAGCGCGGTAAGCGGGAGCCAATCCCTGGCTGAGCCCTGACATTAGACAATTGATGGAGGTAGTGTGTCCTCGGTACCAAATCCCGTCTAGATTCCACTTCACTAGGCAGGCGATACCGAGACTGTACAGAAACATCAGAAAAAGTGTCCTCAGTGTCCTGAAAAATGCGGTTGTACCCAATGTCTACTTAACCACGGACATGTGGACAAGTGGAACAGGGCAGACTAAGGACTATATGACTGTGACAGCTCACTGGGTAAATGTATCACCTTATGCAGCAACAACAGCATCGTCACCAGTAGCAGCATCTCAGAAACACAAGCTCGTTCCAAGGCAGGCTATGCTGTGTATCACCGGTTTCAGTAAGAGGCACACCGCCAACAACCTCTTAGAGAAACTGAGGGAAATCAACGCCCAGTGGCTTACCCCACTTAGACTCTACTGGGGATTTGTGATATCTGACAACGCCACCAATATTGTGTGGGCATTACATCTGGGCAAATTCCAGCACATCCCATGTTTTGCTCACACAATACACTTGGTGGTGCAGAATTTTCTGAAAAGCGACAGGGGCGTGCTGGAGACGCTTTGGGTGGCCCAAAAAATTTCTGGCCACTTTCATCCTTCAGCGACTGTGTGCCGAAGACTGGAGCGTCAGCAAACACTCTTGAACCTGCCCCGCCATCACCTGAAGCAAGAGGTTGTGACACGGTGGAACTCAACCCTCTATATGCTTCAGAGGATGGAGGAGCAGCAAAAGGCCATTCAAGCCTCTACATCCACCTATGACATAGGCAAAGGAGGGGGTATGCACCTGACTCAAGTGCAGTGGAGAATGATTTCCGTGTTGTGCAAGGTTCTCCAGCCCTTCGAACTTGCCACACGTGAAGTCAGTTCAGACACTGCCAGCTTGAGTCAGGTCATTCCCCTAATCAGGCTTTAGCAGAAGCAGCTGGATAAAGTGAAGGAGGAGCTAAGACGGAGCAATTACGCTCGGCATGTGGGACTTGTGGATGAAGCCCTTCATTCGCTTTGCCAGGATTACAGTGTGGTCAATCTGTTGAAATCAGACCACTACATTTTGGCCACCGTGCTCGATCCTAGGTTTAAAGCCTATGTGGTGTCTCTCTTTCCGGCCGGCACAAGCCTGCAGAGGTGCAAAGACCTGCTGGTGAAAACACTGTCAGCTGAAGCGGAACGTGACACGTCAACAGCTCCTTCTTCATTTTCTCTCGCAACTGGGGCTGCCAGGAAAAAATTAGGTATCCTAAGCCATCTGCTTGCGGTGATGCAGGGCAGGCAGGACCAAGTTTGGACATCTGCTCCAGACTGAAGGACCTGACAATTTCTGACATGTCTACTGTCACTGCATATGCTACTGTCACCATTGACAGAATGGTGGAGGATTACATCGGTGACAGCATCCAAGTAGGCATGTCAGACAGTCCCTACCTGTACTGGCAGGAAAAAGAGGCAATTTGGAGGCCCCTGAACAAACTGGCTCTATTTTACCTGAGTTGCCCCCCCCCCCAGTGTGTACTCTGAAAGAGTGTTTAGTGCAGCCGGGAACCTTGTCAGCGAAAGTCGTAGGAGGTTGCTTCCACAAAATGTGGAGAAGATGATGTTCATAAAGATGAATTATCAACTCTTCCAGGGAGATCAGCCTCCAGAACGTATAGAGGGACCTGTGGTGGTGGATTCCAGCGGGGACGAATTAATACTCTGTGAGGATGAGGATGTACACAGCACTGAAGAGGGTGAGGAATCAGTGGATGGGGTGGATGAGGACGACATCTTACCTCCGTAGAGCCAGTTTGTGCAGGGACAGATTAATTGCCAGCTTGTTTTGTGGGGGCCCAAATGAACCAATCATTTCAGCCACAGTCATGTTTCAGACCCTGGCGCTGAAATGATTGGTTTGCTAAAGTGTGCATGTCCTGTTTATACAACATAAGGGTGGGTGGGAGGGCCCAATGACAATTCCATCTTGCACCTCTTTTTTTTCTTTGCATTATGTACTGTTTGGGGCCTAGTTTTTCAAACTGCCATCCTATCTGCCACTGCAGTGTCACTCCTAGATGGGCCACGTGTTTGTGCTGCCCACTCCTGTCGCTTAGCATAGTCATCCAGCTACCTTGGTGCAACCTTTTGGACATAAAAACACTATTGTGAGGTGTTCAGTGTTCAGAATAGACTGGAAATGAGTGGAAATTAAGGTTATTGAGGTTAATAATAGCATAGGAGCAGAAAAACCCACAAATTCTGTGATTTTGGCTGTTTTTATGCTTTTTAAAAAAAAAAAATACAGATCCAAAACACAAAACCCAGAACCCAAAACACGGAAGGGTGGTTTTGGCAATACCAATCCAGATCCAAAACACGAAGAAAGATCCAGATCCAAAACCAAAACACGAAAACTGGCCGGTGCACACCCCTAATATATATATATATATATATATATATAATATACACACACACACAACATACATACACGCATACATATATAAAATACAAGGAGCTGGTATAGAGCGCCTACTGTGCTTATATAACTTATTATAAAGTGCTAGCAATATAAAGTGATTTCGTGCAATTAAAGTGCTAATGCCAGGATAGTAATATCAAATTACCATTATCCTTAAATACCTATGGAATTTTTTATACAGTGTATAACTTATAAAATGACAACGGTCTGTATGACTAAAGTGCTATTGCAGAGATCCTTCAAAGATCATTGACTGAATTAATAATCATAACATTCCATAAAAATGTGCAAAAATGCATAAATAATTTAAAGTGTAAATCAATAAGAGTGCAAAAAATCATTTAAAATAACATAAAATAATTTTAATCAGACACAACAAGAGATATCCTCCTACATGACGGTAAATGACATTTTATATATACACATTTTTTGTCCATGGTTTTATGTGTTTTATATAATTTATCCTTCATGTAGGAGGATATCTCTTGTTGTGTCTGATTAAAATTATTTTGTTATTTTAAATGATTTTTTGCACTCTTATTGATTTACACTTTAAATTATTTATGCATTTTTGCACATTTTTATGGAATGTTATGATTATTAATTCAGTCAATGATCTTTGAAGGATCTCTGCAATAGCACTTTAGTCATACAGACCGTTGTCATTTTATAAGTTATACACTGTATAAAAAATTCCATAGGTATTTAAGGATAATGATAATTTGATATTACTATCCTGGCATTAGCACTTTAATTGCACAAAATCACTTTATATTGCTAGCACTTTATAATAAGTTATATAAGCACAGTAGGCGCTCTATACCAGCTCCTTGTATTTTATATTTGTTTGTATATGTAACAGATCACCACTGGTACATTATTTTGCCGGTTGAGCTGACACTCATATATATTTTTGGGGGTGCAATATAATTCTTAGTGTGAGATAAATGACACACAACTGATAAAATTTTACATTGAGGGATTTGTACCCAACTGGCGCTGTGATCTTCTGCTGCACGCATACATATATATTTATATTATGGAACCCCCCCTGGAAATCCTGTGTTTCCCCTTGCTGCCCTGTCAGAATAGAACCTATATATGTATACACACATATATATATATGTGTGTGTATAGATATTAATGTGTGTATATATACATATATATATATATATATTAATGTGTATATATATATATATATATATATATATATTATATATATGTGTGTGTGTATATATATATATATATGTGTGTATATGTATATATATATATATATGTGTGTATATGTATATATATATATATATATATATATATATATATTATATATATGTGTGTGAGGGGAGGGCACACACAAGAAAAGTGAAGAGGGGCCAAAATGTTTTTGAGCATATGTAAAATGTAAGTAAAAGGGAGTAGGGGATAAAGCAGTATTAAACAAAACACACACATACCTACATATACAGTAAGTGAACGTGAAGTGCAATAGGGGATAATTAATTCTAAATAAGAGAAGGGATGAGGGCAACAACAAAAAATAATTAACTATACATATAAGTGAAGAGTTGCTGGGGGGGACAAAAAATCATCAAATTTAAACTATACAAATAACAATACAATGGGAGAGGACGGGATTGAAAGAAGGAGGAGTCATAAGTAGAGATGGGAGGAGTCAGGGTTCATTCTCAAGCCTCCCCCACGCTGCAAAAATGGAAAATGCAAGAGAAGGGGGGGTGCTGTCCCTTAGCTTGCCAAGGGCACTTAGACCCCTAGATACGCCCCTGCAGAGCTTAGTACATCTCCTAAGGGAGATAAGGCACTTTTAGTGCCTCTGCCATATCTGGAAAATGTAATGTTTTATCTCACAGGAGATCACCAGACAATAACTATTACAGTATACGCTCACTAGATCCCCCATCCCATCTGTAGAGATTGTTAATGTTTGGTGTTGTGTTGTGCATCATTGTCTGGTGATCACATTCGATCAAATGATAATCTGACAATAACTACTATGAAGGCATATCTTTTGGAAGAGGGGACTAAGTATTTTTTTCTGTAGCGCTTCACTATAGAGGCTCCCACTCTTCTTCCTGATGAAAGAAGTTAATATGTGGTTTTTCTCACAGACAATCTTCCCCTTAGCTGATGGTGTATCCTATTGTGCATATGACTCTCCATTACTAGTACTTGCATATGATCGATCTCATTGAAATACATGGTTTTGCCTTTAAATAGATGACTCCATAGAACATCGAGCAAACTCGCCAGAAACTCGATGATGCCTTCATCACGTAGGCTATTACATTTACCCCTATGACTGCCAGCTCTTACTGGATAATACAGTAAGAGCTGTAACTATTACCAGGGGCGCTGAGAGGGGGGGGGGGGCGGGGGGGGGCGGTTACAAATTACCCAGGCCCGGGCTTGCTGGAGGGGCCCGGCGGGGGCCTGGTTCTGGCACCGCTCCCCCTCCCTCTTACGTCACAGCAGCCCAGCAAATGGTGCCGTGTGCTGTGCTGCACTGGGAGACTGCTCGCAGCTGCTAAAGAAAGCAGTCTCCCATGCCTATGGGGGGGAGTGCCCCCCATTGGCAGTGCGCCGGGCTGAGGGGCAAACAGCACCGCCCTCCCCATCACGCAGCACTGCAAAATTACAGTTTTCTTTTTTTCTAAGGGGGCGTGGCTACGCCTCCCTAGATTAGGCCACACTCCCTGTCACCTGGGCTCGGCGCGGCTGTCTGCGGCCCTGACTATTACCCTCAATTCAACAGGGGTGCTGGGAAGAATAAAGCAAAAGGCTGGTTGACCCTGGTGGAAACTACAGTATTTTTGCAAGCCAAATGCCTCTAGGTGCATCAGGCAGTGTTGATCGGCATGGATCTGGCTCATATCACACTGCGGATCTACCTGTTAGTGTGACCAGCACATCCTGGCAAAAACTGGGATTGATTTTTCAATTTTGAACCCTCATTCCCCTACAAAAATGTAAATCAGCCCAGGATATAGTACTGCTATTGGTAATTAATTTATGGGGCCCTTTTACAGAATATTGACCAAAAATTAGAGATGTGCTCGGACTGCTGTTTTTTGGTTTTGGTTCCTTTCATCATCGTATTTTGGCTTTGGTTTTGGCAAAACCACCCTGAATTGTTTTGGTTCGGATTCGGTTTGGATTCGTTTTTGGATTCC